>CM077675.1:526017965-526642965 GCA_039707655.1 Elymus sibiricus
CCTTCCTCTAACGGGTACACTCATATTTTAGTTGCGGTTGATTATGTCACTAAGTGGGTAGAAGCTATTCCAACCAGTAGTGCTGATCACCACACCTCCATTAAAATGCTGTGACGCCCCCAATTTTGACCGTACGCTAATCATGCACACAAGGCGTACTACCAAGATTAGGGACTCACTGATTGATACCACAACACGAGAAAAGACACAAATAAGAGTCATACAGCTTAATATTACAAGCCAGGGGCCTCGAGGGCTCGAATATAAAGCTCGACACAGACACGACTCAGCGAAAGCAAATATATCTGAGTACAGACATAAGTTAGACAAGTTTTGCCTTAAGAAGGCTAGCACAAACATAAGCACGGAACGAAAGAGGCGAGGCCTCCTGCCTGGGAACCTCCTAACTACTCCTGGACGTCGGAGAAGTCTACGTCGTAGAAAGCTCCATCCTGTTGATAGGGACCTCCGTCGGGGTAGTAGTCGACATCTCCAGCACACTCAAACTCCTGGGCTCCACCAACTGAACGCAGCAACGCATCGAGGGGGAAAAGAGAAAGGCATAGCAGCGTGAGTACTCATCCAAAGTACTCGCAAGACTTACATCAGAACTATGCTAGATATGCATCATTATCAAAAGGAGTGGTTATAACTGGACTGGCTGCAGAAAGCAAGAATAGGGAGAAGGCCTAGTCCTATCGAAGACTAGCATCTTCAACATCTTGCAGCATTAGAAGAGTGCAGATTGGTAACTCACATATAGTCATATTGTTGTAACAATTTTAATTAAGTAACCACGCCCAGAGATCCTTCCTCGACTCCCTGCGAGGAAGCAATCCCGGAGCCACAATTCATTTTAAATAAAATTCAATTATAGTTGTATAAGGTCAAGGCACAACTCCAAGTCGTCCTGTTACCGTGGACACGGCTATTCGAATAGATTATTCATCCCTGCAGGGGTGCACCACATATTCCCCAACACGCCTGAGTCACCTCCGGCCGGACACACTTTCCTGGGTCATGCCCGGCCTCGGGATATCAGCACGTCGTCGCCCACCTAGGCTCAACGAAGAGGCCAGCCCGCCGGTCTAAATCCTATGCGCGCAGGGGTCATGGGCCCAATCACCCTTTGCACACCTGCACGATGCGAAGGCGGCCGGAAACATACCTAGCACCCCTTAGTAACAAGCGCGATGCGTTCCAGTCCAATCCGGCGCGCGCCGCTCCATTGCTGACGTCCGAGAGCTTCGGCTGATACAACGACGCTGAGTGCCCATAACTTCCCCACGTGAATGTTAGTGCGTATTAAGGCCAACGACCTAACTCAGATCAAGCACCCAACCCATTAGCAATTTATTTGTGCGGGGCAAGCTCGAACCAAGAATGCAGTCCGTCGCCCCGCCAATAACACTCGGGTGCCTTACCGGCGCATCCCCCCCCCAATATCTCTCGGTTGCCTTAACGGCGCACCCTACCACATATCACTCTCGCGGGTACCCTTGGGGCCGACCCGTCTTCAACATGCTCCAGTAACCCGGTCATAGTAACTGTGTGTCTATACACCAAGTGGAAAACCGAGGAATCACCCTCGATGGATCCCACTCGAGGTATGAGTACGGCCAGAGTCGCTACCGGTAAATGGGAAGGAGGAATCACCCTCGATACCCATGACCGATAACTACGCTACAGAAGTAACATCGGGAGTGCTAAGTGAGGTATCACCCTCGGCACTCGGTAGTAGCTCTGCAGTGCCATACTTAAGAGGTGTGTGGTGCTGTGTCGGTAACGGCTTGTCAGTCATGACGACTGAGTCTTCTGTCTTCAAGTCCTCGGTGTCGTCGATGAAAGCAGGGGCAACTGGGACTAAGGGGGTCTCAGGGGATTCACTGATCCACCTATGCTAAGCAATTGGTATGATTGCAGGTAAAGTAACAGTTCATCAAAATCAGGTTATGCATCAGAATAGGAGCTAACTAATACAGTAGCAAAAATCTAATGCAAGCATAAGAGGGAGAGAGATGGGTGATATCGGAATGCTCAAGGGGGTTTTGCTTGCCTTGCTGCTCTGCGGCAAAAGGCTGGTCGTCGACGGGGTAGTCGTATCCGGCAGCACCGTCAGTCGCGGGGTCTACCGGAGAGAAGAGGGGGAAGAAACAATAAATATAAAGCACACAGATGCAACATGACGCATGACATGGCAATAAGCTTAGCTAGGCATGCACTAACGCAGTACTACACGTTGCAGACGAAGCGGGAGAATATCTGAAGATATTTCCCGGGTCTGTTGTTTTATCGGACAGGCGAAATCGGAGGGGAAAGTTCCAGGTTCATCATGCTAGAAGCAAGTGACAGATGAATGGATGGCATATTTGGATTCGTGGAATTTTTCTGATCAATTTTCATGTATAAAGTTTTTCCATCTGAGCTACAGATTATTTCCTATGATTTTTCAAAGTTTTAAATAATTTCTGGAATTCATTCTATATATTAAATCGACATTATCCAGAACAGTAAATGATGACGTCAGCATTGCATCAGCATTGCGTCAGCAGTCAACAGGGGGCTGACCAGGTCAAACCTGACCAGTGGGCCCCACCTGTCATAGACTCTGGTCTATTTCAGTTTATTAGTTTAAACTAAACATAGTTAATTAACAGTGGGGTCCACATGTCAGTGACTGATTAGTGCTAATCTAATTATTTTTATTAACTTAATTACCAATTAACCATCTGACAGTGGGGGCCAATGTGTCATAGACACTGGGGGTGTGGCCCCACAGGTCAGTGGCTGGGGCCAACCCAGTCAGCAGTTGACCCAGTCAACTGGGTCAACCGGGGCCGTTGGGGCCACTGGCAGTGACCCTGGGGGTGGCCCCAGGTCAACCACGCCGGCGGTGGCCGGCGACTGGCCGCCGGCGACCACAAACGCGGCGGAGGGGCTCGGGCGTGCGTCAGAAATCGTCTACAGAGCGCCAAATCGAGCGGGGTTTGATCCTACGGGCTCCTGGCGACGAGCCGCAGCGAATGGCGGCGGCAGCTGGACCGGAGGTGGCCGGAATCGACCACAACATCGGTAATGGCGGCGGTGGCGATTGGCCGGTTTGGGTGCGGGCGAACCAGAGGGCAAAGGAGGCGGGGCTAGCGTGGGATGGGCTCTACGCGATGCGGCGAGCGCGGTGGTGGTGCGCCCGTGACCAAAAGGTCACCGGAGGCTCGTCGGCGACGAGCTCCGCGGCAGATGTGTTCGGGTGCTCGTCGGAGCCGACGCTAGGAGGCACTAGCGGATGTGTGCGCGTGTGCGTCGTGCTCCTGGAAGCACCAGGAGCCCGACGGTGAGCTCAGGCGAGCGTGGCAGCGACGGTGGCGACGAGCAGAAGCTCAACGGCGGCGAGCAGAGCTCGGGCGCGGTGGGAAGCTGGCTGCGGCGGCGGAAACGCATAGGGAAAGGGAGAGAGAGAGTGGCGGAGCTCACAGCGGGGCGTAGCCGTTCAAGGTGGGCTCGGGGGAGGCTCGACGGCGGCAAATCGACGGCGGTGAGGTCCGGGTGCCCGAGGAGGAAGACGACGCGGGGATGGCGATGTAGAGGCGCAGGAGCTCGAGCTCGGGGTCGAGGAGGACGAGCAGGTGACGGCGGAGCCCGTGGACGCGACGGCGAGGCGCGGGAGGGACTGCGGCCGTGGCTATGCCGGAGCCATGGCGACGGCGGCGCGGGTGCGAGCGAGATCCGGAGGGAGAGAGGGAGGAGAGCGAGGGGCGAGGGAGAGGAGTGGCCAGGGAGGCCAGGGGGGTGGGACGGGCCTCGCCCTTATCCTCTCGCCTACCAGCTCCGTCGCCGTGGCGGCCAGTGGCCGGAGCGAGGCGCGCTCGGCCACGGCGGGAGCGACACGGGGGCGGGAGCAGGTTGGAGACGACGGTTGGGCTGGGCCGGCGCGGCCCAGTCACCAGGTAAGTGGGCTTTGCCCCTTTTTCTTTTATTTCCCCTCTGTTTTCCTTTTAATCTTTCTGTTTTACTTATTTTTGACCAATATTATTTATTAAAAAAAATGTGCCACTGGTCCCAATTAATATGTTGCAATATTCCCTAGGGCCACAATAAGTTTGGGAATTTTTGGAAGCTATTTGCATTTTCCAATTAATTTTTGAAGCACTTTAAAATGGTTTAAGTTGCTGTTATCAATGGTGGGGTCCACACCACGAGCTTGGTGATGTTGTTTTCCTCAACAACATTTGTTTTATGATTTTCACAAATATGCAACATTTTATTTAGGCTGTTTGAGGATTTAAATTTATCACATAAAATCCTAGAGCATTTGAATTGAAATTTGAACTGGAATTTGAAATTCAACTTGATCAAACTTCACTTAGCAAAATGATTAGGCACTGTTCATGATCATCACTGTAGCTTAATTACAATGATCATTGTAGCATAACACCAGGGTGTCACAATTCTCCCCTACTAACAAGAATTCTCGTCCCGAGAATTAAGAAGTAGAAGGGAAGAGCCCGTGGTATTCTGGACGAAGATGATCTTCGCGTTCCCAAGTGGCTTCATCTTCAGCATGATTTGCCCACTGCACTTTAAAGAAATTGGTAACCTTCTAACGAGTCCGACGTTCAGTTTCATCGAGAATGCGGACTGGTTGTTCCTTATAAGAAAGGTCTTGTTGCAGCCCAAGCATATCATGATCCACTGCATGGATAGGATCCTTGAAGCAGCGACGAAGCTGTGACACATGGAACACATCGTGAACCTGAGACAGGTTTGGCGGTAGTTCCAGTTGATATGCCACTTTACCACGTCTTTCGAGAACAGTGAAAGGACCAATATAACGAGGAGCCAGCTTGCCCTTGATTCCAAATCGGTGTGTACCTCTCATTGGCATGACTCGAAGATAAGCCTTTTCGCCAGGTTGATAGACCATATCTTTGTGATGACGGTCATACTGACTCTTCTGACGAGACTGAGCAGCCTTAAGATTTGCTTGAATGATGCGGACTTGATCTTCGGCATGTTGGATTATATCCGGACCAATAAGTGTACGTTCCCCAGTTTCTGACCAATTCAGAGGAGTCCGACACTTACGTCCATATAATACTTCAAAGGGAGCCATCTTCAAACTAGCTTGGTAGCCATTGTTGTAGGAGAACTCAGCAAACGGAAGAGATTCTTCCCATTTCTTGCCGAAAGAAATGACACAAGCTCGAAGCATGTCTTCGAGAATCTGATTGACTCTTTCAACTTGTCCCTGAGATTGAGGGTGAAAAGCGGTGCTGAAGGACAAACGAGTCCCCATAGCTTCCTGGAAACTTGCCCAGAATCTTGAAGTGAATAAACTACCACGGTCTGAACTGATAACCAGTGGAATACCATGGAGCTACACAATTCTAGACATATACAGATCTGCCAGCTCACTAGCAGTAATAGTTCCCTTGACAGCCAGAAAATGTGCAACTTTGGACAACCGGTCAATGACGACGAGAAGAGCATCATTACGTTTCTGCGATCTGGGAAAACCAGTAATGAAGTCCATTTCAACATGATCCCATTTCCATTCAGGAATAGAAATAGGTTGCAGAGTTCCAGCAGGCCTTTGATGTTCTGCTTTGATCCTGCGGCAAATGTCACATTCTGAGACATAGCGTGCAATGTCTTGTTTCATGTTTGGCCACCAGAACCTTTGACGGATGTCCTGGTACATCTTGGTACTACCCGGATGAATAGACAGCGGAGTATCATGAGCTTCTTCCAGTATTTTAGCAGTCATATTCAAGTTTTTCTTCTTTGTGGGGACGAACAATCGACCCCTGAAGTACAGGGCGCCATCCTCAGCCACGGTGAAGTCTAAGGGTTTACCTTCCGCCAGGTATCGTTTAATCCTTTCGACTTCACTGCAATAGTGTTGCATAGTTTTGATACTGCCCTCGAGATCTGGCATAGCAACCAAGTTGCTCAGAGAACCCTGGTTCACAACACGAAGGTGCATCTTGCGTGCCTCCGGTGGAGGGGGAACGAGATAACCCTGAGGAACAATATGAAGGTTTAGTTTGCGAAATTCTTCTTGAAGCAGGGGGTGAACCTTGTGAACCTGAAGGTAATTGCAATAGGACTTGCGGCTCAAAGCATCAGCCATCACATTAGCCTTGCCTGGGGTATAAGAAATACCCACATTGTAATCTGCTATGCGCTCCATCCATCTCTGCTGACGGAGGTTCAGATCTGGCTGAGTAAACAGATACTTCAGACTTTGGTGGTCGGTGTAGATCTCGCAACGATTACCAACAAGGTATTGCCGCCACTCTTTCAGTGCATGAATTACTGCGGCAAGTTCAAGGTCATGAACTGGGTAGTTCTCTTCATGAGGACGCAATTGACGGGAGGCATAAGCAACCACTCTGCATTCGTGCATTAGGACACAACCCAATCCCTGACGAGAAGCGTCACAATAAATGGTAAAGTCCTTACGAGTATCCGGAGGAGCAAGCACTGGAGCAGAGGTCAGCTTGTCCTTAAGTGCCTGAAAGCTCTCCTGACATTTTTCTGTCCACTCATATTTAACACCTTTGTGAAGCAAATTGGTTAAGGGCTTTGCAATCTTGGAGAAGTTCTCGACGAATCGACGGCAATAGCTGGCGAGACCGAGAAAACTTCTGACTTGCTTGACATTCTTCGGGGGAGTCCAGTCAAGAATAGCCTGAACTAGTTCGGGGTTGACCGCAATACCATCCTTGGAGATCACATGACCAAGGTAGGTTACTTCGTCCATCCAGAACTCACACTTTGAATACTTAGCATAGAGTTGGTGTTCTCGAAGCCTCTCCAGCATAAGACGAAGATGTTCAGCATGCTCTTCTTTATTCTTGGAGAATACCAGAATATCATCCAGATAAACCATGATGAATTTATCGAGGTAGTCCATAAAAATATAATTCATCAACCGAGAGAAGGTTGCTGGAGCATTGGTTAAGCCGAAGGACATGACGGTGTACTCGTATGAACCATAGCGAGTAACAAATGCAGTCTTGGGAATATCCTATTCACGAACCCGGATCTGATGGTAACCCAACCTCAAGTCGAGTTTTGAAAATACTGATGATCCAGCAAGTTGATCATACAGATCGTTGATCCGTGGAAGCAGATATTTGTTCTGAATCGTCGCTTGGTTGATGGGACGGTAATCTTGGACCAACCGATTCGTACCATCCTTCTTCTTGACAAAGAGAGAAGGTGCTCCACAAGCAGAGGAACTTGGACGAATGAAACCCAGACGAAGCGAATTGTCAAGTTCTTGCTTAAGTTCAAGGAGTTCATGTGGAGGCATTTTATATGGACGCTTGGCTATAGGAGTGGTACCAGGTACCAAGTCGATGACAAACTCAACGGCTCTAGCAGGGGGATCCCTGGAAGTTCTTCCGGAAAAACATCTTGGAAGTCCCGGACAACTGGAATGTTTTCAATCCCCTCAAGAGGCGATTCATTTAGTGCATTCATGGCATATAGCCAGGCTTCAGCATCTCGAACAAGATGAGCATGGTAGCTGACTATCTCATTCGAAGGATGCAGGAGGTGGACGGTTTTGGTGGCACAAATGACGGAAGCGGTATGTGCCTTCAACCAATCCATTCCCAGAATAAGGTCGATCTTGGAAGACTTCAATATAATGGGGGAAGCATGGAATTCCATCCCTTCTATTTCGATGGGGACATCTTGACAAACCATTGAGGTTCGACATTGGCCAGCGGGGGTGTTTACCACTATTCACTACTGGAATCAGGGTCTTTGCCATCTGCCAGCTCTTTGCCGTCTGCTCGCAGATGGCAAAGGGTATCTTTGTCGTCTGCTTTTATAAAGCAGACGGCAAATAACATGCTGATGGCAAAGAGCTTCTTTGTCATCTGCACTTATTTGCCGTCTGCTGGCAGACGGCAAAGAACTCTTTGCCGTCTGCCAGCAGACGGCAAAGAGGGGGTTTTGATTTTCAACCCCCTTCCCCTGCCCCGCGCCTCTCTCTCTCTCACCTCTCTCTCCCTCTCTCGCGCGCCAACCGCCGCCGCCGCTGCCCCCTCCCCGCCGACGACCCCTGCCGCCCCCCTCCTCCCCGCCGCCGCCCCCTCCCCTCCTCCACCGCCGCCCCCCTCCTCCCCGTCGCCGCCCCCCTCCTCCCCACCGCCGCCCCCTCCCCGCTGCCCCCACGCTGCCCCGCGCCGCCGCCGCCCCACACCTCCGCTGCCCCACCGCAGCCCCTCCCCCCTGGCGAGCCCCCCCCCCCCGGCGAGCCCCCTCCCCTCCGGTGAGCTCCCTTGCCCTTTTTTTTCTGTTTTTCTGTTTTCTGATTTTTCCTTTTTTTTAGTTTTAGGTTTATGTTTAGTTTAGATTTAGTTTTAGTTTTAGTTTATTTTTAGTTTTAGGTTTAGTTTTAGGTTTAGGTTTAGTTCTGAAAATAAATAAGAATAATTAGAAGAGGAAGAAGAAGAAGAAGAGGAGGAGGAGGAGGAGAAGAAAAGAAGAAGAAGAAGAAGAAGAAGAAGAAGAAGAAGAAGAAGAAGAAGAGGAGGAGGAGGAGGAGGAGAAGAAAAAAGAAGAAGAGGAAGAAGAAGAAGAAGAAAGAGGAGAGGAGGAGAAGAAGAAGAGGAAAAGTGAAAGAAGGAAGAAGAAGAAGAAGAAGGAAAAAAAAGGAAGAAAATGAAGAAGAGGAAGAAGAAAAAAAAAAGAGGAAAAACCCCGACCCCGACACGGCACCCCGACCCCGACCCGACAACCCGAAAACCCGACCCCGACCCCGACCCGACAATCCGAAAACCCGACCCCGACCCGACACCCCGACCCCGACATGGCACCCCAACCCCGACCCCGACCCCGACCCCGACCCGACACCCCGACACCGACACGGCACCCCGACCCCGACACCCCGACCCCGACACGGCACCCCGACACCCCGACACCGACCCTGACCCCGATACCCCGACCCCGACCCCGACACCACGACAACCAGACACGACACCCCCCGACACCCCGACACCCCGACACCCCGACCCCGACCCCGACACCACGACAACCAGACACGACACCCCCCGACACCCCCCGACACCCCGACACCCCGACCCCGACCCCGACCCCGACCCCGACACCCCGACACCCCTGACACCCCGACACCCCGACCCCGACCCCGACACCCCGACACCCCTGACACCCCGACACCACGACACCCAGACACGACCTCCCCCGACACGACACCCCGACACCACGACACCCCGACACCACGCCACCCAGACACGACACCCCCGAACCCCGACACCTCTTCGGCCTCCTGTTGACCGAAAAGGTGCTCTTCGGCCTTCCAGAGGCCGACGGGGTCATATATTTGTGAATTATGAGTTAGGAAGTATATTTTCCGATTTTGTTAAGAAAAACATCATATATATTTGTGTTGATCGGGTGGATTTAAATGTGCAGTTCTTTCGGGGCTGCGAGGGTCTGGTGTTCGACGACCTCCCCATGCGTTCGACGAGCTCCGCCCCTGCGTTCGTGGGTGAGCACAAATGACATCTCCTCCTCCCCCCTTCATTTGCTCTGTTCCGGTATTCGTGCCGATGAAACTTGCTAGCTATAGGTGTCAATCATCAGTATGCGTGACCACTATGCGTCTCCCGTTCGAAAGGGTTACATCTATAAATATGCATGCATTTGCATATTTATAACCGTGATTCTTTCGAATTGTCCAACGTTATCCATGGACAGCCCGAGTATGTGTAGATTGGGTTCGTTTTCCCATATGCTCTGCTCCGGATCCGATGCAGAATTTTGTCAGTGCCTCCCTGTTGTTCTCCGGGTACACAACCTCTCTGCTTATTGCTGAGACGTGTATCAGGAGAACAGCGGGGAGGTGCTGCTGAAATTTTGCGTCGGATCCGGAGCAGAGCATGGGAAAACGAACCCAATCTACACATACTCGGGTGGGATTAGGACCTATCTTTACCTATTAGTCTAGGTTGCATGGACGTAATAAAACTGACAAACTCTATTAACTGATGAATATGGTTTACTGAATTATGTATATATTTCTTGTGTGTCCAGTAGCTAGGCAAGATGAGTGATCGTGCATGGATGTACACCGGTCACACTAGTCAGAAAGACATGACACCTGAATGGCTAAGAAAAACCAAGGGGTTTGTGAGAGCCGCATTTGCAAATGGACAGGAAACAACCTGGTGCCCCTGTGCCAATTGCGACAACTTAAAAAAGAAGTCAGAGTTTGAAATGATCAAACACCTGCAGAAGTTGGGTTTTACGCCTAATTATACGGTATGGACATTGCATGGTGGGTCTGCCCAACGTGCCAGAGCTGAGGAGGGCCGTCGTCGCACCGACGAGCATGGTACCGGGATGGAAGACATGGTGCAAGACTTTGATGATGCTCGGGATTCGGACGATGAGATGGAGGAATCTGCAAAGGCCTTCAATGATATGTTGGAGTCTTCAAAACGTCCTCTCCACGAGCACACTGAGCTTTGTCAGCTGGATGCCATCGCACATGTAATGGCTCTGAAGGCTCAATTCAACTTGGGCAGAGAATGCTACGACGCGATGATGACACTATTTGGACGCTTTCTACCCAAAGGCCATGTAATGCCTGCAAACCTGTACCAGTCGGATAAAATCCTCCGTGTACTTAAGATGCCCTATGAGAAGATAGATGCCTGTGAGAAAGGATGTGCCTTATTTAGGCTTGAGTATGCGGACTTGAAGTATTGTCCCGTTTGCCAGTCTTCCAGGTATGTTGAGGTAGACAACGGTATGGGTGAGAAGAGTCAGACAAAAATCCCAGTTAATGTTCTTCGGCATATGCCAATCATACCAAGACTTCAACGACTTTTCATGGTCGAAGAGACGGCCAGATTGGGCAAAAGAACCGAACTAGATGTAGATGGGGAGCCGATGTTGGTACACACATCGGACGCTTTTGCGTGGAAGCGCTTCGATGCAATACATCATGCTAAAGCGGCAGATCCAAGGCATCCTCGAATCGCCATAAGCACGGATGGGTTCAATGTGTTTGGTATGATGGCAGCCCAATACAGTTGTTGGCCTGTATTTGTCATTCCACTCAATCTCCCCCCCGGACAGATTATGCAAAGAAAGAACATTTTCCTGACGTTGATAATTCCGGGGCCCAACTATCCGGGGAAGAATATGAATGTGTACATGCAGCCGCTTAAGGATGAACTGCAAGAAGCTTGGGATAATGGGATCAAGACATACGACACCGCTACAAAAAAAAACTTCCTAATGCGTGTGTGGTACATGTACTCGATGCATGACTTGCCGGCGTATGCGCTATTCGTTGGCTGGTCTGTGCATGGAAGGTTCCCATGCCCCACATGCAAGGCAGCTCTTGAGTTTCGTCGGCTGCAGGCGGGTGGCAAGTTTTCTTGCTTCGACATGCATAGACAGTTCCTGGATCCTCGCCATAAGTTCAGAAAAGACAAGAAGAACTTCATCAAAGGTAGAGTTGTCAAAAACTCTGCACCACCTGCGTTGACGGGCCAACAGACCCTGGATCAGTTAAACTCTCTCGAGCCGGATCCAGAGCGTCCAGGGTATTTCAAGGGGTATAATTCGAAACACGCCTGGACTCACAAGACATGCTTGTGGGATCTGCCTTACTTCAAAGACCTCCTTTGCCCACACAACATCGACGTGATGCACACTGAAAAGAATGTCGACGAGGCCCTCTTTGGTACATTGTTCGGCATAGAGGGGAATACAAAGGATAATCCTAAGGCTAGAGTCGATCAGCAGGCTCTATGTGATAGACCGCTACAAAACATGCGACAACCGAAAGGAAAGAAGAACTGGACGAAGCCAAAGGCATGGTTCAATCTTGGAAGGCCAGTTATTAGGGAAATACTCCTGTGGGTGAAAAAGGAGTTGATGTTCCCCGATGGGTATGCAGCGAATCTAAAGAGGGGAGCGAGCCTTGAAAAATTGAAAATATTTGGTCTCAAGAGTCATGATTGGCACATATGGCTTGAGCGGGTAATGCCGGTGATGTTGCGTGGCTTTATCCCTGAGGATGAATGGCTAGTACTGGCAGAGCTGAGCTATTTCTTCCGTGTTCTTTGTGCAAAAGAACTATCGCCTGGCTTGCTAGAAGAACTGGAAGAGTTGGCGCCGGAGTTGATCTGCAAGTTAGAGAAGATCTTTCCACCGGGCTTCTTTAATCCAATGCATCATTTGATTTTGCATCTCCCGACCGAGGCACGATTGGGGGGGCCCGTGCAGAATCGTTGGTGCTACGCAACTGAGAGGATGCAGAAGACGCTTCGAGAAAAATGTAAAAATAAACGTCGAATTGAAGCATCGATGGCCGAGGCATTCATTACTGAGGAGGCGGCAAACTTCGTGACAGCACACTACGAAGCCAAAAATCGTCATTTGCATAATCCGAAGCCTCGGTACAATGCTGGCGACCCTAAAAAGGGTGGATCCAACCTCAGCCTATTCAAAGGGAAGCTCGCACCAGCCGGTGCTTATACTTCCTTATCGTTGGATGTCGACGAATGGCGCACCATTACGTTGTATATCTTGAACAACCTAACAGAAGTGCGGCCGTACATCGAGTAAGTTCTCGGTACATTGTTTCGCAACCTCTAATTCCTTTGAACTGCTCTTATTCCAGGATATTTGATACAGTCGATACGTCGCCAAATTCTCGTATGGAGCGGTGATCCAAAAGGATTCCGTCGAAGAGTATGAGCTTCTGGCAATGCATGGAGGCGGCTATCCCGGTTTCATCTCTTGGTTCAAACAAACGGTAATTTCCATTAGACCATTTCATTTCTTCTTCTAATTTCCGGCTAATGCAACAATCCTTTCGTATTAAACTTGTAGGCTAGTTCCGAGTCTATGGACCCCGAATTGAGACAAGTCGCTAATGGTTTTGACTATAAGGTCCGTTCATTTGACAAATACGACATCAACGGGTATCGCTTTCGTACCTATGGCAAAGAGTTATCTATGGCCGACCGAAAGTCTACAAATTGTTGTGTCTCTGCTATCGGCGAAGGAGATACCGAGTATTATGGAAGAATTGAAGCAATTTATGAACTTCTATTCTATGGTGCAAACCCACCGAAAGTCGTAGTCTTCAAATGTTATTGGTTCCAGCCGAAGGAGACTAGAAGGACTCATGAACATCTAGGGCTAGTCGAAATCAAACAAAGCACCCATTTGGATGTTCCCGATGTCTATATTATGGCTCAACAGGCAACCCAAGTTTTCTATCTACCGTGGGCCTGCCAAAGTGATCCAAATCTCAAAGGTTAGGATGTCGTTTATGAAGTGCCGCCACATGTTAGACCACCTCCCCCCAATGAAGAGGATTATGAACCTCACATTAACCCAGACACATATGAAGGAGAATTCTTCCAAGAAACACGTCTTTCCAAAAAACGTTTCAAGAACCGCTCTACTTCACCTCAGAACATTGAAGTAGACAGCGGCAGTGAATCCGAGCCTGAGCCGGAACAAGAAGAGCCGGAACAAGAAGAGGTTACTGCTGCGGATGACCTGTCAATGCTTGACCGATTACGTACAGGAGGCCTTCCACATGTTGATGCATTTATTGATGATGATGATGAGCACGTCTTTACTGATAGTGATGATGATGATGCATTTATTGACCCCGAAGCATATATAGACGATGATGATGCATTTATTAATGATGACGATGAAGATTAATATTATAGTTCATGTCAGGTATTCAATTATTATTATGTACATATATATTATTAATTGGTTCATGTTAGGTATTCAATTTTTTATTATGTTCATGATGATGATACACTTAAATTATATTCACGTCAGGTATTCATTTTTTTAATGTTGTACTAACTTCGTTTACTCTTTGTCATTGCAGGTGTTGACAGATGGTGGGCAGGGGTCGAGAGCGCTCCGAGGCTCCTTCCTCGGCACGTGGTGGGAGGGGTACTTCCATCCCACCCCACCACCTCCGGAGAGCGCTGGATCTCAGTTTGCAGACACCGGCGGGCGCTTCTTCTTCGACCGGGAGAGGTCGGGGGGGGGGGGAAGAAGGAGAAGGCTGGTAGAGGTGGACGTGGCGGCGGGAGAGGTAGGAAGGCTGCTACTACGCCTTCCTCGCCGCCACCCCCAGCTGATTCACCCGAGCACAGGGGTGCTCCGTCTAAGATGGGGCCGCCTGAGGTGGAGCCGTCTCGGACTCCGGTCCACGAGCCTACTACAGACGAGGCTACGACAGACGCGCCTACGGCCGACGAGCGTGGGGCCGCCGAGCCTTCGTCCCACGAGACTGAGGAGCTCAGCAGGGATCACGTTGAGTCGCAGCCGAACCTAGGTGCGGGCTCGTCGAGGGGCCCTCCTGAGGGTGGCTATAGTTCTGATAGCTATAGCGAGGGTGAGTGGGTTGAGGGGCGCAAAGTATACCAGCGTGGTGGTACAAAGCTCCCGCCCACCCCGGCGACCCCCGACCAGAGGTGGTTGATTGCGCCGCAGGGGGAGAAGTAAGTGCATTTACTCTTTTTAACCTTTTGTCTTCACGTTTCTTCGAATATCTAATGCGTTGGCCTTGTCATACTGCAGGTCTTGGACACACGGGCCTGGTTGCCGCAAGCCCAACAGTGTCCTTGGTGTGATTTGTCGCCAGAGCTTCCCGGGGTGGGTCACGTTGCCCGGTGAGGGCCGGGTTCGAGAGCTAGGAATGACCTGGGAGCACTACTTGGCTGCCCCGGCCCCGCCGGGGCATAGGATCGGCGATGTCGAGTGCCACACGGTCGCCGACATTGTGATCCAGACGTTTTGGGTAATTTCTCCTTTGCCATCTACGTTGTGTTTTCTTCTTTTATTGGCAACCCTAGTGATTGTACTAATCCGTGTTGTCTTGGTTGATTGCAGACCTTCTACAGGTGTGCTGAGGGACAGGAGGAGGCCGCGGCTCGGGTTATCGACAACGAGTGCAGGCGCCTATTTCAAAACTTTCGTCACGAGGCTCGGACGCAGGCTATTCGAGACTACTACGCCTCGACTGGTATTCGGAGGGCAAAAGGGAAGTGCCGCCTCAAGTATCTGAGTAAGGAGAAGTACATGAAGGTAATTACATATTCTTAAGGCCTTGTACTTAGTTCCTTGATTTGATTCGTATGCGTAGCGCTCAAATTTCTCTTGCTTAACTTAGGTGCCCCCGAGATGGTGTGCGGATAGGATGGACTGTTGGGAGGCGTTGGTGGATGAGTGGTGCAGTCCCCAATGGCGCAACATCCACGACGGTGCAAAGGAGAAGCGTGCCCAAATGAAAGGTGTCCCACACCATCTAGGCAGCGTCAACCTACGTGGGTTCGGGGAACTCTGGGTATGTGGTTTTGTTCATGATTCATGCAAATTCATTCTTCATGCTAGCTTGAGCCCTTAACTAATACTCTGTTCCTCTCTTTTAGGCGCGGCACAACAAGGCTCCAGTGCCAGAGCTGTTCGACCTCTATGCCATGTCCAATACTGCCTCGTACAAGAAGGCCAAGGCATTCTCTGAGTCTGACCTCGATGATCCAGAGAAATTCACCAACACCGCCTCCCACAACAAGCTTGTGATGTACAGAGACGAGGGGAAGGCGAGGAAAGGGCCGGAGTTTAACCCGAGCCAGCCTCTTGATCCAGAGCTGGTGATGATATCTGGTGGCGGGAGGTCCCATGGCTCGTTAGCCATTGGGGATGGACTGATACGTTGTACTAGCACTCTCCCGCAGATCAAGAAGCGGCAGACCAGCTCCGATCCTGAGATAAGGCGTCGTGCACGGCCAATGGAGCTCGAATTCCAGGTTAGTTATACGGACTCAGATACCTTTCCTCCATTACATTGTGTGTGCGGCCGTCGATGATTACAATGCTAACGAGTGGTGTTGCAGGCTGCTATTGAGGCAGAGAGAGCGAAGACCCAGGCTGCTCTTGAGGAAGCAGAAGCGAGGACCCAGGCGCTTCTAGAGGAAGAGAGACGGCAGGCGGCGGTGAGGGAGAGGGAGGCGGAGGATAGGACGGCTAAGCTATTGGAGGAGGAGAGGTCCCGGAACGACGCGGGTCAACGGGCCCTATACGAGCTCTTCGTGGTAAGTTTCTTCTGCATATTAGCCAAATCATGCACGTAATGTTCCTTTCAGTACTAACTAATATGACTGACTCGAGAAAACCAAATGTGCAGAGCATGTGCGAAAAGAATGGCACGACCCCTTCGCCGATGCCAGTCGTTGCTCCGGCGGGCACGGTGAGTTTCATTTGAATGGTCATTAGTTACTAGTCTTCAGATTTGAGTTGCATCATGCTAACGATACATTGCAAATGATCTTTGGTGCAGCATAACTCCCGACAAGCATCGACCGATGCTTCTCCGTCTGCCACTGGCACGACCGGTCCTTCACCTACACCTAAGTGATGACGGTAAGTTTTCCCAAGTGTTAGCTTAACAAAATGACTCAATATGCTTATACTTAGGATAGCTCTAAAATGACGTATACTTAATTAGCTCCAAAATGACCTATTTAACCTAGGATAGCTCTAAAATGACGTATACTTAGCATTTATTTCTCCAAAAATGGATTTATATGCTTAGCTAGCTCAAAAAGAACATAGCAACCTTAATTAGCTCTCAAACGACCCATTTAACCTAGGAAAGCTCTAAAATGACCTGTACTTAGCATTTTTTCCTCCAAAAATGAATTTATATGGTTAGGTAGCTCAAAAATGACATAATAACCTTAATTAGCTAAAAAATGACCTATTTAACCTAGGATAGCTCTAAAGTGACCTATATACTTAGCATTTATTCCTCCAAAATGACTCAATATGCTTAGCTAGCTAAAAAATGACATAACAACCTTAATTAGCTCCAAAATGACCTATTTAACCTAGGATAGCTCTAAAATGACCTATACTTAGCATTTATTCCTCCAAAAATGGATTTATATGCTTAGCTAGCTAAAAAATGACATAATAACCTAAATTAGCTCTCAAATGACCTATTTAGCTCCAAAATGACCTATTAAGTCATTTAGGAGCATATTAAGTCATTTAGGAGCATATTAAGTCATTTTGGAGCATATTTAGACATTTTGGAGCTTACTAGATCATTTTGGAGCATATTAAGTCATTTTGGAATATGCTCCAAAATGACCTATTTAGCTCCAAAATTACTTAATATGCTCCAAAATGACCTAGTTAGCTCCAAAATGACTTAATATGCTCCAAAATGACCTAGTAAGCTCCAAAATGACTTAATATGCTCCATTCTGATTTCTTATTATTATTATTCTTCTTCTTCTTCTTATTCTTCTTCTTCTTCTAGTCTTCTTCTTCTTCTTCTAATTTCTTACTCCAATTTTTGCAGGTTTGCTTCACTTCATGGAAGGGCAGCTTGCTACTGTTTAGTTTTTTGTTTTGATTTGTATTGATGAACAACTATATATGGTGAAACTATGTATGTATATATAGATGAACATGGTGAAACTATGTATGTATTGGATGTTTTAATACCCTATGCAATTATGGACTGCTATGTATTGGTGTATTGGTGTACTGCTATGCATTGGTGTACTGCTCAAAATATATATCATATTTGTTTGTTGAAAATGCTGGGAAATAACAGAAAACAATAAAAACAGTGGCAGTGCAGGCTCTTTGCCGTCTGCTAGCAGACGGCAAAGAGGTTTGCCATCTGTTAGCAGATGGCAAAGAGGCCACGTGGCAGCAGCCTGTGCAACCTGGGCTGGCCTATGTGGCCTCTTTTGTAGGAGATATGCCCTAGAGGTAATAATAAATGTTATTGATTATCTCCCTGTTCATAATTATGTTTATGTTCCATGCTATAACTGCAATGATTCTCGAGTCTGCAAATAAAACGAGGCTTGGAGGGAAACTCATGTGCACGTGTGGGATAATAAACAGTAAAAAGTATTCCTAGTCTGGCCTCTAAGACTAGCTCAAGTGTTGCATGATGGTTCTGTTTTCCTGATCATGGGCATGACTATGCCGGCAACTTTGAGGGCACAATGTTAGTAGAACACTTGTGTTGAATCGACCCGATTGATGTTATGCTATGAGATTCATTCGTCATAAGTTAATGGTTAATAACACAGATAAGTTAATGTTTGCATAATTCCTTAGACCATGAGGGTGTCGAGTTTCTTCATGCTTGCTTCATGAACTTTGGGGTTTGTTAAACGTCATCCGTAATTGGGTGGCTATTACGGCGGCTTACGGGTTCATGGAAAAGTGTGTCAAGGAACTTGATAGCTCAAGATTGGGATTTGCTCCTCCGACGATGGAGAGATATCTCTGGGCCCTCTCGGTGTTACGGTATCCATCATCGTCTGGCCAGACACAGGGTGATTTGATCACAGGGATGCCGGAACACGGGAACGAGAAAAGAGAACAATACCGGCAACGAGGTAACTGGCATTGTGGACAAGTGTTGATCCACGAGGATGCCGATGTTTCTCACCTCGGGTAATTGTAACATATCGCGAAGCAACAGGAATAGCACACGGCAACTGGAGGTTCACTCGAATATTCATTCGTGTGGGTATAGGGGTCAATATGGGTGTCCACGGCTCCGATGTTGATCATTGATCGGAAGGGGTTCCGGGTCATGTCTATGCTTCACCGAACCTATAGGGTCACACGCTTAAGGGTCATCTATCTGCTGAATACTAGACAGGGAGTCTGAGAGAAAAACACCGAAAAAGTTTTGGACACCGGAAAAGTTTCGGACAGCGGAAAAGTTCCGCAGAGAGAGGTCACCGGATGAGTTCCGGTGAAATTGAAAAGTTGTTTCAGAGGATACCATAAAGTCAAATTGGTTTTGGCACATGCCTGATAATTCTTGGAGGGTTCCAGAATCGTTCTGGAAACTTTTTGGAATTTTCTGGAATGAAAACCGGAAATGTTCCGGAGCTGCCGAAACCGCTTCAGATGCTTTTCGCAGATGAAAATCACTAAACCGGAATTGTTCCGGCTCGCGTTGAAAATTATTTTGGTGGGTACTAGAATTGTTCTAAGCCCACATGAATATTTTCAGTTCGATCAGACGCTGAAAAATGTCGTCGTGAATAGTGAAAGTGCCTTTTGGGATATTTTTGGAAAGCCACCTTTTGGGGCTTTGCTCCAAAAGATCTTGGGGATGACATGGATGGATAGGGGCCAATTTTGGGGCCCCACACAAGGGTGTGGCCGGCCACATGTGGGTTTCCCACTTGGAGACCCACTTGTTCCTTGGTTTCATCTTTAGGTCCTTGGAAAGGACTCCTTTCCATGTGGGTTTTGGGTTTTCTTGTAAAACCACCCTACCCCTTGGGTTTCCTATAAAAGGAGGAGAGTGGGCTGCCATCTCTCACACACTCTTGCTCTCATACACAAAGCCATGCATGATCTGGCATTCTTCTCTCCCTCCCAGCGAAATAGTTTCGTAGAGCTGAAAGGCTGTCTGGGTTCCGGCAGGAACTAGTTCTGGACGGCGAAGCCCTGCCGGATTGATGACACCGTATGTGTGCAACTCTGTAGAGAGATCGTAGTTTCGGTCTTAGTTCGAGAGTGCCACCCGAAGGGCTGTCCGTGAGACCGTCCGAGTTTTGGAGGTCCTCCCGAAGGGCTGTCCGAGTGACAGTCCGAGTTTCGGAGGTCCTCCCGAAGGGCTGTCCGCGACACCGTCCGGGGGACTGTGCGACCGCCTCCCGGAGGGCTGTCCGCGGGGCAGATGAGGGTATACATCCTCGCGGTTGGGAGGTTGTAAAATCCTAGCTGCGGGGATCTGCACCGCCGTTCGTCATCGACTCTACTTCCGCTGCGCTACGAGTCGGTAACGAAACAGATAAAACCTTGTATGCAGTCTCCATAGCGATCCTGGGTTGGTACGTAGGTCGGAAATTTTTTGTTTTCTGCTGCGTTACCCTACAGTGGCATCAAGAGCCGTGCTATGCGTAGATGCAGGTTGCGATCTAGAATACATAGAGATGTATGGGTGTTGCACAATATAATTAGGTGGTAGATGAGATCTATTGCTGAAAATTATTTGTGCGGGTAGCAGATGAAATCTGTTACCCGATGTTCTTGTTGCTTCCCTGGAATTTGCATATTTCTGATCTTGATAACAGTATGGTGGAGTTTCAATGTTCTGGCAATCCGCGATCCTGATTGATCAACGAAGTGCTAACAGTTCATTGAATTCCACCGTAGTTAAAAAGAAAGATGAAATTTTGCAGACGAAAGGGCAATGCAGATGTGATCTGCACGGGGGTCACGCGTATGACGAAGTTCAGTATGGGGCTCGAGATTTTATTATCTCGTGTTTCATACACCCCGCAATGTTAATCTAGCGACTTGGATTATCATGCTTGATGATGGACGTTGGTAGCTTCGGTTTGTTTCGAAACCTTAGAAGCCACGAAAAATTAAATTTTGCATGAACCGATTAGAGGCGTCTAACTTGGTTTTGCAGGATGGTTTGCATGTGCATATGATGTGGTATAGAAGTGCTCATAATAATTTGATTATGTATGAGATGACTATATGATGTAATTTGATTAACATGACCTGCGTGTCATGATTCGGCATGATGGCTGGAGCCATATGATTGCACTTTAATGACCTGCGTGTCAACCTTATGTAATGCACTTATTTTATTAGCTATAGAGATAGCAATATTATCTGGTGCATCGACAAGGTGGTGGCAATCTTCGCGAAGGTGAACACCGACACGAATGCCAAAGACGAAGAAATACTTGACTTCTCCGTCAGAAAGGGCTATACCATATCATGCTAATTATGAATTGCCTGAGATGTTTATCCCTTGTGTTGCACCCTTCTTGATTGCGCGGTAGTCGCTTTTTATTAGGGTGATCTCTCACAAAAATATCATGTAGTTAGTGTTCTCCCAAGTGTAGCACCGTCACGGCACCTAACTTTTCGGGGTGTCACATGCTAACATGGGCACGAACGATTAGAGAAGTGTGAGGTGGGTGAGTTGAGACCTCGCAGCGAGATCACTTGGTTGTCTTGACGTTCAGGCATGAAAGTCATGAGCTCAGAACACACGCATCGAAAGATGAACAAGAGTCACATAAGAGATGTGATTGGCAAGTTGGCCTACCGGTTGAGATTTTTCGTCATCTGTGATGCTACCATCGTGGCGAACAATCAAAACTTGGATCTTGAATCACTCACAATCAATTATGAGAGATATTGATTTGAGTGGGAGCACACTGTAGAATTGAATTCTTTTAATTCTCAGTGCAATTAATTTTGAACACTGTCTAAGTGTGATTTGCAATAGTTGTAGAATAATGGCTCGCGTTTCCATCTTCCCTATTAAAATTGAATAGCTGTTAAATATCTGGTTAAAACTTTACAGTTGGTAATGTAATGTGAGGATTGTCCTCTAGAGTGTCGAGAAGGACTTTGTCCTATCGCATACTTTCGGTATTCTCCCGCTAATGCTATGGATCATGTGACTCTCGTCCTTCGATCCAAAAGCTAGAATTCTGTTTCAGTCAAGTGCAATACGTTTGCTTCCATGAGACCCGAACTTCGAAAGTTTGGATAGTTATGTGATATTCATGGAATCTGAAAATCATTTTCAGAGACAGACAAAGGCTAAAAGATATGAGATATCCAAAGCAATGTTTGTTTGCAAACTATTAGTAAAGGAGTTTACTATGCATTTACTGATAAGAGAGGGATCCAGGAGAACGCCTGCCATATGATGAAAGGTGAATAAAACAACAACTTAAAGAGGAAGGAAGTGTCCGAAGGGTGTTAGTAAGACTTTCACACCTAGGAAGTCCGGGGCTAACGCCACTCTTAAGTTGGATGCTTCTTCTGAGAGTAGGAGAAATACTAAAAGTTAAACTGTTAGAAGTATAATGGCAAAACGAAAGAAGACTGGAATATATAGCTCATGTATGAATGTCATACAAGTTTTTGATGTATAGAAGGCTGGTCAAAGATATAGTTCTTAGGAATTATGGTTGAACATGTTAATCACTAATTCTTGGGTATTGTGAGTTAATCACAAAGATACCCGCTCGATTGCATTCTGTTGCAACTCGATGTAAGAACTACTATGGCCTGAAAGACTAGCCAGGAATGAGGTTTAGATACACGCAGGGAACATAGTAAATGTTACTATGCCTTCCATCGGTGTATTCCCTATGTATTTACTTTCATAATTCATTTTAGAGTTTCACACTCTAGCCCTTTTGCATAAGGTATCTTGCAAGAAGGTTGTTCATAAGAGAACTTTTGATGTTCGGTGTTGTGAACAACATAAGGGCCATACTTTCATTATGAATGAGACGTATGTTATGAGTATTGATAATAATACATTACCTCTGGGTTTACTTTCATAATTCATTTTAGAGTTTCATATACTCTAGCCCTTTGCATAAGGTATCTTGCAAGAAGGTTATTCATAAGAGAACTTTTGATGTTCGGTGTTATGAATAACATGAAGGGCCATGCTTCCATCCTAGATGGGATGTATGTTATGAATATTGATGGTAATATGATACATCCATAACACTGACGCTAAATGTCGCAAGACTAAAAGAATACCACACAAGTGTGGCACTGCATTTGGTCACATTAGAGAAACCCGCATGGAAAATTCTATTATGATGGATTTTGAAGTCGTTTGATTTTGAATCATCTGACACTTGCAACTTTCCTCTGAAAAGTGAAGTGACTGAAATACCGTTCACAGGCCAGAAGGAACGAGCAAAGAACATATTGGTGATCATACATTATGATGTGTGTAGTCCAATAAATGTTGTTGCAGGTAGTGGATTTATCTATCTTCAGAAATGACTCAAGTAGATATATGGATATTTACTTGTTGAGACGTAAGTCTGGATCTTTTGAATTCATTCATAAGGTTTTCAAAAATGAAGTAGAAGTTGTTGTAACAAGAAAATTATGTTTCTACAATTCGATTGCAGGAAGGAATATTTGAGTTACAAGTTTAGCGAATTTCTGATGAGTTATGAAAGGGGTTTCATAACTTGCACCTCCCGGAACACCACTGCAAGTGGAGAGTCCGTGTAGATGTAATCGAACCATTTATGACATGGTAAGATCAAAGATGACATAAATAAATTTGCCATTATCCCTTTTATAGAGTGATGCTTTACAGACTGCGGCTTTTACACTGAAAAGAGCTCCATCAGGTCTGTTGAAATGACGCCATGGTGTGGTACGCCCAACCATGTTGTATCTTTTCTAAACATTTGGAATATGGGGCTTGTGTAAAAGGTTACAAACCTATTCCAAATCAGACAAGTGCTACTTTGTAGGTTATCCCAAGTCATTGGGTATTCCCCCACCACTATACCGAGGCAAAGGATTTTGCCACAAAACGGTATGCTTTTAAAGAGAATAGTTCTTACAAAAGGTGAGTGGGAGGATAGTGCAACTCGACGAGATAACCAGTATCTTCGTCATCAGGTCAAAGGAAAGAAACCTTGGAAGTAATTCCGGAGTTTCCTACTGCGACTGATACGGAAGTCTCTACAATAAAATGTATGGACTTCAGTCGAACTTGCAGCTGAACCGCGTAGGAAAAACTCGTGCAAACCTCTCAGGTGCGCATACGAGATATTGTTGTTAGACAACAATATACCTACGATACACAAGGAAGCGTTGATGGGCCCTGACTCCGGAATTGGCTAAATGCCAATACAATCCGAGATAGTTCCCATATATGTGATTCGAGATTAAAATCTTGATACACCTTTCGGAAGACTTAGAGTCTAACGAATATTTATGGAACTAAAACTGATACGGATAAAATGTTTTATCCATGAAGCTCGACTTGTTGCAATAACAAGTTCAAGGAGTTGACTACGATGAGATTGTCTCACCGTAGCGATGCTTGAAGTCGGTTCGGGTTGAACTAGCAATTAATACATATTTCAATCATGAGATATGAAACATGGATGACAAAAGGAATTCCATCTGATGGAAATGAAACCTTGGACTTGTATGTGATACAGTCCAAAGTAATTTGTCGAACCAGAGGATGCTAGTAAGTATGCAAACTTCAGAGTTCCAGCGATGGACAGAAGAGAGCAAAGTGGAGTTGGAATCTTCGTTTTTGATGGAATGGTCAAAGGGGTTTGACTTCATCAAATGGGTATCGAAGATGCTTGTGATTCAACAAAGTAAGTGGGAGCATAATAATATTTCTAGAAACCTTGTGTACTTGACACATTGTTAATTGGAAATAAATTTCTTGACACGAATTAGGACTTCATTTGAAAATAGTTTTGCGATGAAGTGCTTAGGCTAAATAGCCTCAATATTAGGCATGATGATCTATGGAGATAGATTTACCTAATGGGGCTAAGCTATGAATACATATTGACAAGATGCTAAAACCTTTTAGCATTGAAAACCATCAAGGAGTGATTCTTGCCGAAGTCACATGGAAAGAGTTTTTGCAAGACTCGGTGTCCCAAAACACTGATGAGCAAAATACATGATGGTGATTCCACACACTCTTGTGTTTGGATTAATCATGTATTCTATGGTATGTAAAAACAACCAGATATGTCCAATACTCCAAAGTTGTTGCGAGTATAGATACCAAAGTGATCAAAGTACTGATCATAGGACAACAGTGAAAGATGTCATTGAGTACTAGAGTAGTAGTGATGACATGTTTTCTCGCAAGCAGAGATTATGAAGTACTCGTTGTAAGTAATTACATCGATACAGTCTTCATCAATGCTCCATGTGATTTTCGATTTAAGTTAAGGGTTTTGTGTAATACACAATATGGTGGCACGGTAGTTGGAAATTGTTCCAAACAAGATACTGTGGCGTATTCTATAACAAAGGCTAAGTATGTTGACGCTTAAGAAGTGACAAAGAAGTTGTTGAATCATATAGTTCATTCATGAACTTAGTATGGTTCCAAGATGGCTTTGGTCTATGGGACACTATTGCAGATAGTTGCTCCATAGCTCAGTCTGAGGAATCAGGTTTCGACCAATGATTCACGCATATGCAAAGCCAAGTCCACACAAAATATGAATTTTGTGAAAGCGTGAAAACGCGGGGATATGCAAAGTTACACACGGAGCTGAAGTCGTCAGATCCGTTGGACATCAGGCTATACCACATGCGAAGCATATTTTACACCAGTATGCCATAGGTGTAAAGTGCATTAGCATTGACTAGATTATTGACTCTAGTGCAAGTGGGAGTCTGTAGGAGATATGCCCTAGAGGCAATAATAAATGTTATTGATTATCTCCCTGTTCATAATTATGTTTATGTTCCATGCTATAACTGCAATGATTCTCGAGTCTGCAAATAAAACGAGGCTTGGAGGGAAACTCATGTGCACGTGTGGGATAATAAACAGTAAAAAGTATTCCTAGTCTGGCCTCTAAGACTAGCTCAAGTGTTGCATGATGGTTCTGTTTTCCTGATCATGGGCATGACTATGCCGGCAACTTTGAGGGCACAATGTTAGTAGAACACTTGTGTTGAATCGACCCGATTGATGTTATGCTATGAGATTCATTCGTCATAAGTTAATGGTTAATAACACAGATAAGTTAATGTTTGCATAATTCCTTAGACCACGAGGGTGTCGAGTTTCTTCATGCTTGCTTCATGAACTTTGGGGTTTGTTAAACGTCATCCGTAATTGGGTGGCTATTACGGCGGCTTACGGGTTCATGGAAAAGTATGTCAAGGAACTTGATAGCTCAAGATTGGGATTTGCTCCTCCGACGATGGAGAGATATCTCTGGGCCCTCTCGGTGTTACGGTATCCATCATCGTCTGGCCAGACACAGGGTGATTTGATCACAGGGATGCCGGAACACGGGAACGAGAAAAGAGAAGAATACCGGCAACGAGGTAACTGGCATTGTGGACAAGTGTTGATCCACGAGGATGCCGATGTTTCTCACCTCGGGTAATTGTAACATATCGCGAAGCAACAGGAATAGCACACGGCAACTGGAGGTTCACTCGAATATTCATTCGTGTGGGTATAGGGGTCAATATGGGTGTCCACGGCTCCGATGTTGATCATTGATCGGAAGGGGTTCCGGGTCATGTCTATGCTTCACCGAACCTATAGGGTCACACGCTTAAGGGTCATCTATCTGCTGAATACTAGACAGGGAGTCTGAGAGAAAAACACCGGAAAAGTTTCGGACAGCGGAAAAGTTCCGCAGAGAGAGGTCACCGGATGAGTTCCGGTGAAATTGAAAAGTTGTTTCAGAGGATACCATAAAGTCAAATTGGTTTTGGCACATGCCTGATAATTCTTGGAGGGTTCCAGAATCGTTCTGGAAACTTTTTGGAATTTTCTGGAATGAAAACCGGAAATGTTCCGGAGCTGCCGAAACCGCTTCAGATGCTTTTCGCAGATGAAAATCACTAAACCGGAATTGTTCCGGCTCGCGTTGAAAATTATTTTGGTGGGTACTAGAATTGTTCTAAGCCCACATGAATATTTTCAGTTCGATCAGACGCTGAAAAATGTCGTCGTGAATAGTGAAAGTGCCTTTTGGGATATTTTTGGAAAGCCACCTTTTGGGGCTTTGCTCCAAAAGATCTTGGGGATGACATGGATGGATAGGGGCCAATTTTGGGGCCCCACACAAGGGTGTGGCCGGCCACATGTGGGTTTCCCACTTGGAGACCCACTTGTTCCTTGGTTTCATCTTTAGGTCCTTGGAAAGGACTCCTTTCCATGTGGGTTTTGGGTTTTCTTGTAAAACCACCCTACCCCTTGGGTTTCCTATAAAAGGAGGAGAGTGGGCTGCCATATCTCACACACTCTTGCTCTCATACACAAAGCCATGCATGATCTGGCATTCTTCTCTCCCTCCCAGCGAAATAGTTTCGTAGAGCCGAAAGGCTGTCTGGGTTCCGGCAGGAACTAGTTCTGGACGGCGAAGCCCTGCCGGATTGATGACACCGTATGTGTGCAACTCTGTAGAGAGATCGTAGTTTCGGTCTTAGTTCGAGAGTGCCACCCGAAGGGCTGTCCGTGAGACCGTCCGAGTTTTGGAGGTCCTCCCGAAGGGCTGTCCGAGTGACAGTCCGAGTTTCGGAGGTCCTCCCGAAGGGCTGTCCGCGACACCGTCCGGGGGACTTTGCGACCGCCTCCCGGAGGGCTGTCCGCGGGGCAGATGAGGGTATACATCCTCGCGGTTGGGAGGTTGTAAAATCCTAGCTGCGGGGATCTGCACCGCCGTTCGTCATCGACTCTACTTCCGCTGCGCTACGAGTCGGTAACGAAACAGATAAAACCTTGTATGCAGTCTCCATAGCGATCCTGGGTTGGTACGTAGGTCGGAAATTTTTTGTTTTCTGCTGCGTTACCCTACATCTTTGCCATCTGCTAGCAGACGGCAAAGAGCCTGCCTGGGCCAACTGACAGCTGACGTCAGCTGCAGCTCTTTGCCGTCCGCTGGCAGACGGCAAAGAAGTAAGGTTCTTTGCCGTCTGCCAGAGGACGGCAAAGAGCCTGCCTGGGCCCAGCTGAAGGCTGACGTCAGCTGCAGCTCTTTGCCATCCGCCGGCAGACGGCAAAGAAGTAAGGTTCTTTGCCGTCTGCCAGCAGACGGCAAAGAAGGCTTTGCCGGCAGCCGTTCAGCCGGAGTGTTTGCCGTCTGCTGGCTGACGGCAAAGCCTTTGCCGTCAGCCAAGCATGCCTTTGCCGTCTGCTATAGCAGACGGCAAAATGCCTGTTTCCAGTAGTGATTGGAACGTTCATCTCTTCGTACTTAATGCCATGCATGTATGCAAATTCTTCAGACATGAAAGAATGCGATGCTCCTGTATCAAACAATACAGAAGCTGGTACTGAGTTAACGAGAAGAGTACCCATCACAGTAGCAGGCTGGTCTTGAGCTTCATTCAGTCCAGCATTGTTGGCCTGAGCACGACCCTGAGCAGGCCTGGCATTGTTGTTGCGGGGCTGGTTGGTAGGCAGTGCAAGCTGATTCTGACCCTGTCTGTAGTCTCTAGCACGGTGTCCTGGGTGACCACACTTGAAGCATAGTCCATCCTCAGGACGGGATGGTGGAGGCTGAGGTGCTCTTGGCGGTATAGCCCTTGGCTGTCTTGGCGGTGGAGGGGGCAGACCAGGCGCCACATAGGATGGCCTCGGGGCATATGCGGGTGGGCGGTAGTTGTTGGGGATCCAGATCCTTTGCTTCTAAGGACGTGGGCCCGAAGATGAACCCACGTCAATCTTGTGCTTAGTGTGATCCTTGTACCTCTGCAGACCTGTCTCAATGTGGATAGCCTTATTCACCAAGGTGGCAAAATCAGGGAAGTCGTGAGCCAGAAGAGCAAGGTGAATATCTGGTTGAAGTCCTTCACGGAACTTCTCCTGCCTGCGAGCATCAGTTGCAATGTCTTCCTCAGCATAGCGAGATAAGTCCAGAAATTCCCGCTGATAAGCATCCACAGTATTGTTGCCCTGGACTAAGTTGCGGAATTCACGCATCTTCTTATCCATCATTCCCTGAGGAATGTGACGAGCACGGAAAGCAGCTTGGAATTCCGGCCAGGTGATAATTGTTCCAACAGGCTGAGAGCGCCTGTGGCTGTCCCACCATTGAGCAGCGGGTCCCTTCAGAAAGTACGAGGCGAAAGTGACATAACTAGCCTCTGGGGCGCCTGAAGACTCCAGCTCATAAGTGATGTCACGGAGCCAGTCATCTGCGTCAAGCGGCTGAGTTGAGCTGCAGAAGATCGCAGGGTTGAGGCGCATGAAATCTTGCAGAGTCATTGGGGCTGGCTGCTGGTTCATATTCGGTCTTGGGAACTGGTCCATAAGCCCTTGCATAAATTGGCGATTCAGTTCAAACTGCTGCATCATACCAGCCGTGTAGTCGGGTGGTGGTGGTGGTTCAGGAGTACCACGACCACGACCAGCTGGCCTAACCATTCTGTCAAATTCAATAGTGGTAGTTTAGCATTTGGTAATTGCAAAATCAAGGAATCATTCATGAAGTAAATTGCACAACGACGGAAGTGCAATATTTACGACACAGTAGTTCAAATTTCAACATACAGATCCATACATAAGTCTATTACAAACCATAAGTTCGTTACAAAATAGACGATAGATCCGGCATGAAATTAACCTAGACAACTAGGCGGCACGCAGGCACGCGGTGGAGGGATACAACAACGCATCAGCATCGGGGACAATGAAAGTAGCCTGGGAACTGTGCATGACCCCGGTTGTGAAAGCCGATGGCAGGGTCCTACATCCCGTGCAGACTCCGATGCAGAACCTGCATACTAAGCGGGAGCGCAGGTCCACGTGCCGGAGTACGACCTCCAACCTCAGGCCATTCAAGACCTGGGGGAAACTCAGTCCGAGGTGGGTAAAGGATGTGCTCCGGATGTATCCTCGCACGAACTGCTGGCAACAAGTGCTCCATCGCCTGATACAGACGAGCACGGGTGGCGTACAGCTCGACGTTAAGAGCCCTGACAGTGCGATCCAGAGCCTCAGTGTACTGCACCAGAACCTGTGGGTCGTAACGACGACTCATGTAGGGGGCGCAGATAGCAGTGTAGGATCGGTCGGTACGCTGTCGTGCAAAAGGGGTCAAGACCTCAGCGTCGGCAGCAGTATCAACTCCAGCAGGAGCATACGGGATGTATCTGTATGCCGTGTCCTCCAAACAGGAGTTCGCTGCTCGGAGACGAACAATAGCAGCATAGGCAGCATCCTGTACTACCATCTCAACAGTCACTCCAATGCCACGAAAAGTGTGCAGCTCAGTGATGGAGCGATCCCGTCGATCCCAGATAACCATCTCAGCCTCATACTGCTCCTGGTTGAACTCGCGGTAGTCCTCGTAAACAGTGTAGTCGGGGTACCAGCGTTATCCCAGCTTCTTCAAGAGACCGATCAGAATGGCGGGGAACCCAGTCGTCTCGTGCGCGTAGGTCAGACGAACGATCTGCCTACCGGGACGCATCTGTAACAAGAAGATTCAAGATGTCAAATGACAGTGTGTGCATCATAACTTCAAAGAAGACAACTTTCGACGAAACAATTCTCCGGTGGATGTGATCACGAGAACCTAATGTTAGATTTTTAGCAAAATCTTTAACCCGAAATAGAAGAGAGATCAGAACCCAGAGTATAGATGAGGAATAAAAGATCCTAATACCACCCAATTGAGATGTGGGCCCGTAAGCCACAGCATCAGTGTTAGTAAAAGTTTTTCAATGACTAGACTCAACTTCGGCCAAGGAGTTGGAAAGGGGGCTACCTACAGGCAGTCGGCTCTAATACCAACTTGTGACGCCCCCAATTTCGACCGTACGCTAATCATGCACACAAGGCATACTACCAAGATTAGGGACTCACTGATTGATACCACAACACGACAAAAGACACAAATAAGAGTCATACAGCTTAATATTACAAGCCAGGGGCCTCGAGGGCTCGAATATAAAGCTCGACACAAACACGAGTCAGCGAAAGCAAATATATCTGAGTACAGACATAAGTTAGACAAGTTTTGCCTTAAGAAGGCTAGCACAAACATAAGCACGGAACGAAAGAGGCGAGGCCTCCTGCCTGGGAACCTCCTAACTACTCCTGGACGTCGGAGAAGTCTACGTCGTAGAAAGCTCCATCCTGTTGATAGGGACCTCCGCCGGGGTAGTAGTCGACATCTCCAGCACACTCAAACTCCTGGGCTCCACCAACTGAACGCAGCAACTCATTGAGGGGGAAAAGAGAAAGGCATAGCAGCGTGAGTACTCATCCAAAGTACTCGCAAGACTTACATCAGAACTATGCTAGATATGCATCATTATCAAAAGGAGTGGTTATAACTGGACTGGCTGCAGAAAGCAAGAATAGGGAGAAGGCCTAGTCCTATCAAAGACTAGCATCTTCAACATCTTGCAGCATTAGAAGAGTGCAGATTGGTAACTCACATATAGTCATATTGTTGTAACAATTTTAATTAAGTAACCACGCCCAGAGATCCTTCCTCGACTCCCTGCGAGGAAGCAATCCCGGAGCCACAATTCATTTTAAATTAAATTCAATTATAGTTGTATAAGGTCAAGGCACAACTCCAAGTCGTCCTGTTACCGTGGACACGGCTATTCGAATAGATTATTCATCCCTGCAGGGGTGCACCACATATTCCCCAACACGCCTGAGTCACCTCCGGCCGGACACACTTTCCTGGGTCATACCCGTCCTCGGGATATCAGCACATCGTCGCCCCACCTAGGCTCAACGAAGAGGCCAGCCCGCCGGTCTAAATCCTATGCGCGCAGGGGTCATGGGCACAATCACCCTTTGCACACCTGCACGATGCGAAGGCGGCCGGAAACATACCTAGCACCCCTTAGTAACAAGCGTGATGCGTTCCAGTCCAATCCGGCGCGCGCCGCTCCATTGCTGAAGTCCGAGAGCTTCAGCTGATACAATGACGCTGAGTGCCCATAACTTCCCCACGTGAAGGTTAGTGCGTATTAAGGCCAACGACCTAACTCAGATCAAGCACCCAACCCATTAGCAATTTATTTGTGCGGGGCAAGCTCGAACCAAGAATGCAGTCCGTCGCCCCACCAATAACAATCGGGTGCCTTACCGGCGCACCCCCCCCAATATCTCTCGGGTGCCTTAACGGCTCACCCTACCACATATCACTCTCGCGGGTACCCTTGGGGCTGACCCATCTTCAACATGTTCCAGTAACCCGGTCATAGTAACTGTGTGTCTATACACCAAGTGGAAAACCGAGGAATCACCCTCGATGGATCCCACTCGAGGTATGAGTACGGCCAGAGTCGCTACCGGTAAATGGGAAGAGGAATCACCCTCGATACCCATGACCGATAACTACGCTACAGAAGTAACACCGGGAGTGCTAAGTGAGGTATCACCCTCGGCACTCGGTAGTAGCTCTGCAGTGCCATACTTAAGGGGTGTGTGGTGCTGTGTCGGTAACGGCTTGTCAGTCATGACGACTGAGTCTTCTGTCTTCAAGTCCTCGGTGTCGTCGATGAAAGCAGGGGCAACTGGGACTAAGGGGGTCTCAGGGGATTCACTGATCCACCAATGCTAAGCAATTGGTATGATTGCAGGTAAAGTAACAGTTCATCAAAATCAGGTTATGCATCAGAATAGGAGCTAACTAATACAGTAGCAAAAATCTAATGCAAGCGTAAGAGGGAGAGAGATGGGTGATATCAGAATGCTCAAGGGGGTTTTGCTTGCCTTGCTGCTCTGCGGCAAAAGGCTGGTCGTCAACGGGGTAGTCGTATCCGGCAGCACCGTCAGTCGCGGGGTCTACCGGAGAGAAGAGGGGGAAGAAACAATAAATATAAAGCACACAGATGCAACATGATGCATGACATGGCAATAAGCTTAGCTAGGCATGCACTAACGCAGTACTACACGTTGCAGACGAAGCGGGAGAATATCTGAAGATATTTCCCGAGTCTGTTGTTTTATCGGACAGGCGAAATCGGAGGGGAAAGTTCCAGGTTCATCATGCTAGAAGCAAGTGACAGATGAATGGATGGCATATTTGGATTCGTGGAATTTTTCTGATCAATTTTCATGTATAAAGTTTTCCATCTGAGCTACAGATTATTTTCTATGATTTTTCAAAGTTTTAAATAATTTCTGGAATTAATTCTATTTATTAAATCAACATTATCCAGAACAGTAAATGATGACGTTGGCATTGCATCAGCATTCTGTCAGCAGTCAACAGGGGGCTGACCAGGTCAAACCTGACCAGTGGGCCCCACCTGTCATAGACTCTGGTCTATTTCAGTTTATTAGTTTAAACTAAACAGAGTTAATTAACAGTGGGGTCCACATGTCAGTGACTGATTAGTGCTAATCTAATTATTTTTATTAATTTAATTACCAATTAACCATCTGACAGTGGGGGCCCATCTGTCATAGACACTGGGGTTGTGGCCCCACAGGTCAGTGGCTGGGGCCAACCTAGTCAGCAGTTGACCCAGTCAACTGGGTCAACCGGGGCCGTTGGGGCCACTGGCAGTGACCCTGGGGGTGGCCCCAGGTCAACCACGCCAGCGGTGGCCGGCGACTGGCCGCCGGCGACCACAAACGCGGCGGAGGGGCTCTGGCGTGCGTCGGAAATCGTCTACAGAGCGCCAAATCGAGCGGGGTTTGATCCTACGAGCTCCTGGCGACGAGCCGCAGCGAATGGCGGCGGCAGCTGGACCGGAGGTGGCCGGAATCGACCACAACGTCGACAATGGCGGTGGTGGCGATCGGCCGGTTTGGGTGCGGGCGAACCAGAGGGCAAACGAGGCGGGGCTAGCGCGGGATGGGCTCTACGCGACGCGGCAAGCGCGGTGGTGGTGCGCCCATGACCAAAAGGTCACCGGAGGCTCGTCGGCGACGAGCTCCGCCGCGGATGTGTTCGGGTGCTCGTCGGAGCCGACGCTAGGAGGCACTAGCGGATGCGTGCGCGTGTGCGTCGTGCTCCTGGAAGCACCAGGAGACCGACGGTGAGCTCAGGCGAGCGTGGCAGCGACGGTGGCGATGAGCAGAAGCTCAACGGTGGCAAGCAGAGCTCGGGCGCGGTGGGAAGCTGGCTGCGGCGGCAGAAACGCACAGGGGAAGGGAGAGAGAGAGTGGCGGAGCTCACAGCGGGGCGTAGCCGTTCAAGGTGGGCTCGGGGGAGGCTCGACGGCGGCAAATCGACGGCGGCGAGGTCCGGGTGCCCGAGGAGGAAGACGACGCGGGGACGGCGATGTAGAGGCGCAGGAGCTCGACCTCGGGGTCGAGGAGGACGAGCAGGTCACGGCGGAGCCCGTGGACGCGACGGCGAGGCGCGGGAGGGACTGCGGCCGCGGCTATGCCGGAGCCATGGCGACGGCGGCGCGGGTGCGAGCGAGATCCGGAGGGAGAGAGGGAGGAGAGCGAGGGGCGAGGGAGAGGAGTGGCCACGGAGGCCAGGGGGAGGGACGGGCCTCGCCCTTATCCTCTCGCCTACCAGCTCCGTCGCCGTGGCGGCCAGTGGCCGGAGCGAGGCGCGCTCGGCCACGGCGGGGGCGACACGGGGGCGGGAGCAGGTAGGAGACGACGGTTGGGCTGGGCCGGCGCGGCCCAGTCGCCAGGTAAGTGGGCTTTGCCCCTTTTTCTTTTATTTCCCCTCTGTTTCCTTTTAATCTTTCTGTTTTACTTATTTTTGACCAATATTATTTATTAAAAAAAATGTGCCACTGGTCCCAATTAATATGTTGCAATATTCCCTAGGGCCACAATAAGTTTGGGAATTTTTGGAAGCTATTTGCATTTTCCAATTAATTTTTGAAGCACTTTAAAATGGTTTAAGTTGCTGTTATCAATGGTGGGGTCCACACCATGAGCTTGGTGATGTTGTTTTCCTCAACAACATTTGTTTTATGATTTGTCACAAATATGCAACATTTTATTTAGGCTGTTTGAGGATTTAAATTTATCACAGAAAATCCTAGAGGATTTGAATTGAAATTTGAACTGGAATTTGAAATTCAACTTGATCAAACTTCACTTAGCAAAATGATTAGGCACTGTTCATGATCATCACTGTAGCTTAATTACAATGATCACTGTAGCATAACACCAGGGTGTCACAAATGCTTAAAGAGGTTATCTTTCCGAGGTTTGGAGTCCCTAGATATTTAATGACCGATGGTGGTTCACACTTTATTCATGGTGCTTTCCGTAAGATGCTTGCTAAATATGATGTTAACCATAGAATTGCATCACCCTATCATCCTCAATCTAGTGGTCAAGTAGAACTTAGCAATAGAGAAATAAAATTAATATTACAAAAAACTGTCAATAGATCTCATAAGAATTGGTCTAAGAAATTAGATGGTGCACTTTGGGCCAAGAGAACAGCTTATAAAAATCCTATGGGTATGTCTCCATGTAAAATGGTATATGGAAAGGCTTGTCATTTGCCTCTAGAACTAGAACACAAAGCATTTTGGGCAATTAAAGAACTCAATTATGATTTCAAACTTGCCGGTGAGAAGAGGCTATTTGATATTAGCTCACTATATGAATGGAGAACCCAAGCGTATGAAAATGCCAAGCTATTCAAAGAAAAAGTAAAAAGATGGCATGACAAAAGAACCCAAAAGTGGGAATTCAAAACAGGAGATTATGTTCTTTTAATCAACTCTCGTTTAAGATTCTTTGCAGGAAAACTTCTCTCCAAATGGAAGGGGCCATATATTATTGAAGAGGTTTATCGTTATGGAGCTATCAAGACTAATAACGCCGAAGGTACTAACCCCGAAGGTGGTCAATGGCTAAAGGATTAAGCAATATATCTCAGGTACGCCTATTAACGTTGAAAGCAATGTTATCCAAACCATGACACCGGAGGAACACATAAAAGAAACCTTCCGGAACACTCCAGAATACTCATAAATAGGAGGTACATGATACGGTAAGTAAACGGACTCCGAAAAATCCGCAAAAATATTTTCTGTCAGTTTTGGAATATTTTGAAATTTTAGGAATAATAAAATAAACCGGAAGGTGATCGAGGTGAGCACGATACACCAGGGCACGCCAGGCACCCCTGGGCGCGCCAGGCGCGCCCTGGTGGGTGGTGCCCACCTCGGATGCCTTCCCGACTCCCTTTTCCTTCCAAATACTTGTTTCCCAAGAATAAAAATTCTCTACATATACCCCGACTATTTTGACGACCGCATCGCAGAAAAAAATCATCTGTTCTTGTTTCTTGCTGTTTTCTCGTTAGATCTAGATTTCCATGGATCCACCAAGCTCCTCCAAGGACAAGTTCTTCGAGAAGGTCATCAACCCATATTTGCCGGAGGTGATGAAGCACCCTCAAGCCATGGAGATGTGTGAGGGGGTGCTCCACATCCGTGATGTTCAAGGACCTAAGAAGACCGGGAGCGTGGAGGCTAGGCTTGAAGCGGTGGAGCAGGAAATCTTCATGTGCCAGAAGATGGTGGAGCGTGGACTTAGTGCCAATCACTCCATGATCACGGAATTCACCCGTGATCAGATGGTGGATGGCCGGTCTGTGAAGGACATCATCTCCACCCTCAACCAGCAAATTAATTTTCTGTAGAGCCAACTTTATGATCTTCAAAACCAAGTCTTCAAATATGAAGCAATATTTAAAGGTATGAGTTTAGCTGCCAGTTGCAGGACTTAGGGGACTCTCGCATCAACCGTTGATGGGGAGCCCCTACCCTGGAAGCTGGAGGACAAGCTTACTACATCAACACCTCCACCTTCCTCATCACCACCACCAAAGGAGACTTGAGTACATGGGTATGGGCACTCCCCTTGGCTTGAGCCAAGCTTGGGGGACGTGCCCCGGTATCGTATCACCATCACTTTTATTAACCTTTACCTATTTTGGTTCTATCTTTAGTTTCCCTTTGCCTTAGTCAAATAAAAGTTTAGCGAGATCTATTTTCGCGTGTTAGTTTTGTGGTCTACCTATCTATGTAATCGAGTGAAAGTTATATAATAAAGTTTAGTTTGAGTTTTTGCTTCTCTACTTTCTTGTTGCAATCAAATAAAACAAAGACAAATAAATGAAAAGAATCATATGCTAATCTTATGATGAGTAATGACATCACATAAGGAAAAGTATAAGTAGTAAAATTTATTGGAGATTGACAAACATAGCATTGGTCAATGATGCAATTCATGAAAGAATTAATTAGGGAAGAGAAGATTCACATGCAAATACACTATCTTGGACATCTTTTATGATTGTGAGCCCCCATCAAATATTATATGTCAAAATTGTTGACGTTGGACAAGGAAGACAATGTAATGATTTATGTTTGTTCATATCCACATAGAAGTTATATTGTCATAGATCCTTCAACATGTGGTGCTTGCTCAATATCTTTGCTAGCCAAAAATTCCACACTAAGTATAGATACTACTTGTGCATCCAAAATCCCAAACCCAAACTGTCGGAGAAACGACACCTATGGGACCGGGAGGATCCCTTTACGATTCGGCAGGGAGAAGGTTTGCACAAAGAGCAGACCGAGCGATCAACGCGCGGTGATTTTACCCAGGTTCGGGCCGCAAAGATGCGTAAAACCCTACTTCTGCTTGGTTGTATTAGGTGTGTTCCAGCTCAGTTCTAGGAGCACTACAGTAGCAGCTACACATGCAGAATGAGCTCTAAAAGATCTCATCCTGGAGTGCTATGCCTGCTCTCTGGGTTCAAAAGTCTCTTCCCCCCCTCCCCTTTAGCTACGCCTTGGGCCTCCTTTTATATGTCAAAGGGGTCACCTACAGTGGCGAAGTACAAGAGGTGTAAAAGTAACTACAGTGTTATCATACCTAACACTGACAGTTTAGGACAAGAACGTTAAATGCTCCGTTGAGGTGTCCCTTATCGTCTTGGGGACGGGAAAAGGAACCGTCCCATCAGCACCGCTTAATCCCTTCTACCGCTAGCGCCTGACACATTGCCAGGAGGACAACAGTTAAAGGACAAGCTGATGACCGCACTAGAGCGATGACAGGGCAGCGAAGGCTTGCCGGGTGTGAGCCTTGCCGGGGCTACGAGCCATTCCGGCAAGATCTTGTCGGGGCTCCAGCCTCCAGTCATCTATCTTCTGATCATCGGCTTGAATGCCTTCTTGATAGCCTTGTGCTTGTTCCCAGTTGTCCTCCGGCAAGCATCCTGCCGGGAGTCCAACATCGGGTCTTCTCGGTGACCTGCCTGGAGGTTTTCTCCCAAGAAGGCTTGCTTCCCGGAAATTCTATCTTGATCTCGACCTTGCCGGCCCTTGAGCTTGCCGGAATGATCTTGCCGGCGCTTGAGCTTGCCGGTGATGCGCAACAATGTGTTGTGGCCATGCTGGAGATTGAGGCTCGACAGCAAGGACTAAAGGTATGTCTCCTGCCGCAGGAGCGTTTATCTCTACGGCAAGGGCTCGAGGCCCTGCCGGAGCCTGTTGCCCCCCTGCAGGCTTGGCGTTGTTTCCGGCAAGCAGTCCTTGCCGGAAAACCTTCTATGTTCTATGAGTGGATGTCTTCTCCGCCTTGCCCTTCCCGCCTGGAGGCTACAACTTGCCGGTGCATGTCCAGGGGTAATGGGCTCCCCCCTATTCATTACACCGACAGGAGCCCCCGGGCCTGGGCCGGACAAGCGCGCACAATGCTGTCCGGGCTAGGCCCAAAAACATGCACCGGCACACGCACGGCGAGAAGTAACCGTCACTCATGACTTTAACTGCACGCTGATGATGGTGCAAGAGAGCTTGCAGATTGCTGGGCCTTGGGCTTGTCGGCGGTGTGGGCAGACAGAGCAGGACGACAGCAGGAATCGTGCGCCCGAAAGGGAGCGCCACACCATGCGATGAAGAGGCAGCTCCTGGGCCTTCCCCATAAAGGGTACTGCGGGTGCGTTGCTCGATTCATACAGTCATCCCTGCCGTCGAAGCCGTCCCATCGGCCTCCAGCGCGGCGCCCTTGGCTTTCTCGACGGCCGTTGCTGCAAAGGCGCATGTAGAGAAATAATTAATTTTAGTCAAGCCAATCTTGATGTATGCAAGACATGTTTCTTTATGCTGAATGAATGTTTGCTCCTCTCTTGATTAATTCCGTCCTTGCATATATCTTATATCCTACGCTGTCTGGAAACCTTGCCGGTGCGCACGTTTGCCGCGAGCGCTAGATGCGGGTCTTTAGCAGCCTGCTGGAAACGCCGCTGCCGGCAAGGCGACTTGCCAGGTCAGAACGCAGCTGCTAAGCCTGCCGAGCGGACTCAAGGCAAAACTAGAGCGCGAGCTCACCATGACAAGGTTCCTTCGCGTGCAGATTGGTGTACAAGGACGAAAAATCAATCAAGACGACCCATGCTTGCCGGAAAGCTTTCCGGTGCGCACGCTCCAGTCGGCAGCGCTTGGAGGAATGGATCCTTAGCAGCTTGCCGGGAACGCCACCTCCAGAAAAGGTTTACCTTCCCGGCATCTGTGCAGCCGCCTAGGTTGTCGAGCGGACTCGAGACAACTAGGGGCGCTATTGGTCCCGGGAAGGCTCCTTCGCATGTAGGTGTAAGGAGCAAGTGAGGACAACAAAAGAAATGCATTTGTCACAAGTTTTGTAACTTAGCTTTTCCTGCTGTGCAGCCCGCATAGTGAGGTCGCGCTCGTGGTGATGGCCGGCAGCTCTCCAGAAGGCTACTCTCTAGGACGCTGCCAGCCCCCGAGCCCGCCTTCCATGCGTATTCCTGCAGCACTGATTGGGCATGTAACGCCACGACAGCGTTTAAGCACAACAAGTTAATTAGCTTCTGGCTTATAATTAACTTGTTGAAATCTCGACTTCTGTCGTATGTTCCCTTGCTTGCCAGGACACTTTCCGGTGCGCACGATCCAGTCAGCAGCGCTTTGAGGAACGGGTCCTTAGCGGCCTGCCTGGAATGCTGCCTCCCGAAAAGATTTACCTTCTCGGTGTCTGTGCAGCTGCTCACATCGCCGAGCGGACTCGAGGTGATTAGGAGCGCAACTAGCCCCGGGGAGGCTCCTCAGCATACGGGTTACGCAGAAATCCAAAAATAAAACTCATCGAGCCTTTTCCTTGAACAGTTGCATTTTTGTACAATGAATCCCTACGCTTGCTGGCATACTCTCCGAATGCGCACGTTCCGGTCGATGGCGCTTAGGATCGGGTCCTGTCTAGCAGCCTATCGAGAACGCCGCCTCTTCAGGAGCTTAACACTCTAGAGACAACCGCAACTGCATTTGTGTTGTTGAGCGGACCCAGAACAACCAGGAGTGCAGAGTGTTTCTAGAGCGCTCCCTCGCGCATAGGTTGTACAAAACTACCATCAAGGATAAGGCTACGCAACAAAAAGCAATCAAAGCTTTAGGACTTAGCTTTCTGTAAGTAGAGCGAAGTCGCCATCGATGATGAAGTTGATGCGCTGACCGCTAGATCAGGTTCGCGCAACCTTTCTCCCCTACCTGGCGTGCCAAAGATTTCGGAGAAACGACACCTATGGGACCGGGAGGATCCCTTTACGATTCGGCAGGGAGAAAGTTTGCACAAAGAGCAGATCGAGCGATCAACGCGCGGGGATTTTACCCAGGTTCGGGCCGCAAAGATGCGTAAAACCCTACTCCTGCTTGGTTGTATTAGGTGTGTTCCAGCTCAGTTCTAGGAGCGCTACAGTAGCAGCTACACATGCAGAATGAGCTCTAAAAGATCTGATCCAGGAGCGCTATGCCTGCTCTCTGGGTTCAAAAGTCTCATCCCCCCCTTTAGCTATGCCTTGGGCCTCCTTTTATATGTCAAAGGGGTCACCTACAGTGGCGAAGTACAAGAGGTGTAAAAGTAACTACAGTGTTATCATACCTAACACTGACAGTTTAGGACAAGAACGTTAAATGCTCTGTTGAGGTGTCCCTTATCGTCTTGGGGACGGGAAAAGGAACCATCCCATCAGCACCGCTTAAGCCCTTCTACCACTAGCGCCTGACACGTTGCCAGGAGGACAACAGCTAAAGGACAAGCTGATGACCGCACTGGAGCGATGACAGGGCAGCGAAGGCTTGCCGGGTGCGAGCCTTGCCGGGGCTATGAGCCATTCCGGCAAGATCTTGCCGGGGCTCCAGCCTCCAGTCTTCTATCTTCTGATCATCGGCTTGAATGCCTTCTTGATAGCCTTGTGCTTGTTCCCAGTTGTCCTCCGGCAAGCATCCTGCCGGGAGTCCAACATCGGGTCTTCTCGGTGACCTGCCTGGAGGTTTTCTCCCAGGAAGGCTTGCTTCCCGGAAATTCTATCTTGATCTCGACCTTGCCGGCCCTTGAGCTTGTCGGAATGATCTTGCCGGCGCTTGAGCTTGCCGGTGATGCGCAACAATGTGTTGTGGCCATGCTGGAGCCTGAGGCTCGACAGCAAGGACTAAAGGTATGTCTCCTGTCGCAGGAGCGTTTATCTCTACGGCAAGGGCTCGAGGCCCTGCCGGAGCCTGTTGCCCCCCGGCAGGCTTGGCGTTGTTCCCGGCAAGCAGTCCTTGCCGGAAACCCTTCTGTGTTCTAAGAGTGGATGTCTTCTCCGCCTTGCCCTTCCCGCCTGGAGGCTACAACTTGCCGGTGCATGTCCAGGGGTAATGGGCTCCCCCCTATTCATTACACCGACACAAACTCTTTCCTTGAGTGTCCACCATACCTACCTATGGATCGAGAAAGATCCTTCAAGTAAGTTGTCATCGGTGCAATAAGGCAATAAAAATTGCTTCTAAAAGTGTTTTGATCAATTAGTGTAAGAGAAAATTGAGCGTTATACGAACTTATGATGGCAAAGTAATAAAAGCGACGGACTGCATAATAAAGGTTGCTATCATAGGGGGCAATATAGCGTGACATTCTTTTACATTAAGGGATTGGGCATACAAACCAATAAGCGCATGACAACCTCTGCTTCCCTCTGCGAAGGGCCTATCTTTTACTTTTATGCACTTACTTTTATGCAAGAGTCAAAATATTCTTCTCTATTCCTTTTTACTTTTTCCTTTGCAAGCATCATGTGGTGAGGAAATATCTAGGCACATATATCCAGTTGGATATGGGTGTGCATGAGTTATTATTGTTGACATCACCCTTGAGGTGAGTGAGTTGGGAGGCAAAACTATAAGCCCCTATCTTCCTATGTGTTCGGTTGAAACCTTTTGTTCATGGGTATGCCGTGAGCGTTAGCAATCATAGAAGACTAAATGATGGTTGAGTATGTGGACTTGCCAAAAGGCTCCACCATGAGACCCTTCCTGAAAATATGATGAATTGTAGTTGCAAAGTTGACTGAGAACATAGTTTGTTGGTTTCCAATAAGGTTTATGCTTCATACTTCTATGTTGTGATGAATTGTTACTTGTTCATGAGAAGCTTTATGATAAAAATATATTGAAATAAGTTCTTACATTAGAGTTTGTTGCTGTTATGTTAATAAGCATGATGCTTCTATGTCCGTATTTTGTTTTTATCGACACCTCTCTCTCAAACCATGTGGACATGCTTTTCAATATCGGCTTTCGCTTGAGGACAAGCGAGGTCTAAGATTGGGGGAGTTGATACGTCCATTTTGCATCATGATTTCCTACTGTTATTTACTTTGTTCTGTTGAATAATAATGCTTTGCGGAGTGATTCTAATGCCTTTTCTCTCATAATATGCAAGGTTTACACAAAGAGCGAGAATACCGGCAGCCGGAACTCTGGAACCAAGAAAAGCACGTCAGAGATACCTATTCTGCACAACTCCAATGAAGCTGAAAAATTATGGAGATTATTTTTGTATTTAATAATAATTACTGGAGCTGAAAACTACCGGAGGTGGGCTCCCAGGTCGGCACCACCCACCAGGGCGCGCCCAGGGGTGCCCGGCGCGCCCTGGTGTATCGTGCCCAGCCTGGCCCGCTTCCGGTGCCCATCTTCTGGCATAAATTCCCAAAAAACCTACAAAAATTAGGAGGAGGACTTTCGGGACGAAGCGCCACCGCCTTGAGGTAGAACTTGGGCAGGAGCACTTTTGCCCTCCGGCGGAACGATTTCGCCAGGGGAACTTCCCTCCCGGAGTGGGAAATCGAAGCTATCTTCATCACCAACACCCCTCTCATCTTTGGGAGGCCAATCTTCATCAACATCTTCAACGGCACCATCTCCTCTCAAACCCTAGTTCATCTCTTGTGTTCAATCTTTGTACCGGAACCTCAGATTGGTACCTGTGGGTGACTAGTAGTGTTGATTACCTTGCGTAGTTGATTACTATATGGTTTATTTGGTGGAAGATCATATGTTCAGATCCATTATGCTATTCATTACTCCTCTGATCTTGAGCATGATTATTATTTGTGAGTAGTGAACTTTGTTCTTGAGGTCACGGGAGAAGTCATGTTGCGAGTAATCATGTGAATTTGATATGTGTTTGATATTTTGATGATATGTATGTTGTGATTCCCTTAGTGGTGTCATGTGAACGTCGACTACATGACACTTCACCATTCATGGGCCTAAGGGAATGCATTGTGGAGTAGTTATTAGATGATGGGTTGCTGGAGTGACAGAAGCTTAAACAATAGTTTATGCGCTACTTCGTAAGGGGCTGATTTGGATCCACATGTTTAATGCTATGGTTAGACTTTGTCTTAATACTTTTCTCGTAGTTGCGGATGCTTGTGAGGGGGTTAATCATAAGTAGGTTGTTAGTTCAAGTAAGAACAGCACCTTAGCACCGGTCCACCCACATATCAAATTATCAAAGTAGCGAACACGGATCAAACCAACATGATAAAAGTGACTAGACTAAATTCCCGTGTACCCTCAAGAACACTTTGCCTATTACTAGTTATTGTTCTGGCCTGTACTTTGCCTCAAAAGGATTCGGCTACCTTGCTGCACCTTGTTTACCGTTACCGTTACTTGCTCGTTACAAATTATCTTGCTATCAAACTATCTATTACCTACAATTCCAATGCTTGCAGATGTTACCTTGCTGAAAACCGCTTGTCATTTCCTTCTGCTCCTCGTTGGGTTTGACACTCTTACTTATCAAAAGGACTACGATTGATCCCCTATACTCATGGGTCATCAGAGCCCCAAACGGGCTCTAGATCTGGCCTCCCTAGGAAGAACAGGAGGTGGCGGCGGAAATCATCAATCGTAGTCCTTTTGATAAGTAAGAGTGTCGAACCCAACGAGGAGCAGAAGGAAATGACAAGCGGTTTTCAGCAAGGTAACTTCTGCAAGCATTGGAATTGTAGGTAATAGATAGTTTGATAGCAAGATAATTTGTAACGAGCAAGTGACGGTAACGGTAAACAAGGTGCAGCAAGGTAGCCCAATCCTTTTGAGGCAAAGGACAGGCCAGAACAATAACTAGTAATAGGCAAAGTGTTCTTGAGGGTACACGGGAATTTCGTCTAGTCACTTTTATCATGTTGGTTTGATTCGTGTTCGCTACTTTGATAATTTGATATGTGGGTGTACCGGTGCTAAGGTGTTGTTCTTACTAGAACTAACAACCTACTTATGATTAACCCCCTCGCAAGCATCCGCAAGTACGAGAAAAGTATTAAGACAAAGTCTAACCATAGCATTAAACATGTGGATCCAAATCAGCAACTTACGAAGTAGCACATAAACTAGGGTTTAAGCTTCTGTCACTCTAGCAACCCATCATCTAATAACTACTCCACAATGCATTCCCTTAGGCCCATGAATGGTGAAGTGTCATGTAGTCGACGTTCACATGACACCACTAAGGGAATCACAACATACATATCATCAAAATATCAAACACATATCAAATTCACATGATTACTCGCAACATGACTTCTCCCGTGACCTCAAGAACAAAGTTAACTACTCACAAATAATAATCATGCTCAAGATCAGAGGAGTAATGAATAGCATGATGGATCTGAACATATGATCTTCCACCAAATAAACCATATAGTAATCAACTACGCAAGGTAATCAACACTACTAGTCACCCACAGGTACCAATCTGAGGTTCCGGTACAAAGATTGAACACAAGAGATGAACTAGGGTTTGAGAGGAGATGGTGCTTGCTACTTCTCGAGCATGCGTTGGTTTTCGTGAGGAGGAACGGGTGATGCAGCAAAGTAGATAAGTATTTCCCTCGGTTGTTGAGAACCAAGGTATCAATCCAGTAGGAAATACAAGCAAGTCCCCAATAGATGTACCTACACAAAGAATCAAACACTTGCATCCAACGCTATAAAGGGGTTGTCAATCCCTTCACGGTTACTTGCAAGGATGAGATTTGATAGAGATAGATAGAATAGATTGCTTGAACGGAAAGTAAAACAAAAGTAAAAATAATGCAGCAAGGTATTTTTGGTTTTAGATCTGAAAGTATAAGATGGAAAATAGACCCGGGGGCCATAGGTTTCACTAGAGGCTTCTCTCATGATGGCAAGCATTACGGTGGGTGAACAAATTACTGTCGAGCAATTGATAGAAAAGCGAATAATTATGATGATATCAAGGCAATGATTATGCATATAGGCATCACGTCCGTGTCAAGTAGACCGAAACGATTCTGCATCTACTACTATTACTCCACACATTGACCGACTCCTGCCTGCATCTAGAGTATTAAGTTCATGAAGAACAGAGTAACGCATTAGGTAAGATGACATGATGTAGAGGGATAAACTCAAGCAATATGATGAAAACCCCATCTTTTTATCCTCGATGGCAACAATACAATACGTGCCTCGCTACCCCTACTTTGTCACTGGATGAGGACACCGCAAGATTGAACCCAAAATTAAGCACTTCTCCCATTGCAAGAATTACCAATCTAGTTGGCCAAACCAAACCAATAACTCGGAGAGACTTGCAAAGATATGAAATCATGCATATAAGAATTCAGAAAAGACTCAAATAATATTCATAGATAATCTGAACATAAACCCATAATTCATCGGATCTCGACAAACACACCGCAAAAGAGTATTACATCGGATAGATCTCCATGAAGATCGTGAAGAACATGGTATTGAAGAGCAAAGAGAGAGAAGAAGCCATCTAGCTACTAGATATGGACCCGAAGGTCTGTGGTGAACTACTCACGCATCATCAGAGGGGCAATGGAGTTGATGTAGATGCCCTCGGTGATCAAATCCGCCTCCGGCAGATTACCAGAAAAGGCTCCAAGATTGGATCTCACGGGAACCGAGGCTCTTGGCGGCGGAAAAGTCTTTTCGTGGCTCTTTTTGGTATCCAGGGAATTTTTGTGAATTTATAGGCCGAAGAATATGGTTGGAGGAGCTGCCATGGGGCCACAAGCCAGGGGGGCGCCCCCCCCTAGGGCGCGCCCCTGTGGCTTGTCGCTACACAGTGGCTCCCCTGCCTTGGTCTCCAAGTCCTCTGGGTTGCTTCTAGTCCAAGAAAAATTATTCCGAAGATTTTATTCTGTTTGGACTCCGTTTAATATTCCTTATCTGCAATACTCAAAAACAAGGAAAAAACAGAAACTGGCACTAGGCTCTAGATTAATAGGTTAGTCCCAAAAATAATATAAAATAGCATATTAATGCATATAAAACATCCAAAACAGATAATATAATAGCATGGAACAATAAAAAAATATAGATACGTTGGAGACGTATCAGTGCTGTTGAAGATGTTGATGAAGATTGGCCTCCCAAAGATGAGAGGGGTGTTGGTGATGACGATAGCTTCGATTTCCCCCTCCGGGAGTGAAGTACCCCCGGCGGAATCGCTCCGCCGGAGGGCAAAAGTGCTCCTGCCCATGTTCTGCCTCGAGGCGGAGGCGCTTCATCCCAAATGTCCTCCTCCTAATTTTTTTAGGTTTTTTGGGAATTTATACCAGAAGATGGGCACTGGAAGCGGGCCAGGCTAGGCACGATACACCAGGGCGCGCCGGGCACCCCTGGGCACGCCCTGGTGGGTGGTGCCCACCTGGGAGCCCACCTCCGGTAGTTTTCAGCTCCGGTAATTATTATTAAATAAAAAAAATCTCCGTAAATTTTTAGCTTCATTGGAGTTGTGCAGAATAGGTATCTCTGACGTGCTTTTCTTGGGTCCTGAATTCCAGCTGCCGGCATTCTCCCTCTTTGTGTAAACCTTGCATATTATGAGAGAAAAGGCATTAGAATCACTCCCCAAAACATTATTATTCAACAAAACAAAGTAAATAACAGTAGGAAATCATGATGCAAAATGGACGTATCAACAATCATAGAAGATGTCCAAGATAATATATTTGTATGTGAAAGTTCTCTTCCATATACTAATCATTCACGAATTGCTTGTATGACCAATATTGTGATTGTTAAACTTCAATAGATTTTACTTTATAAACCAGATGTGAAACTACTACTAAGCATAAAGCACATTAATAATTTCAGATTTATTATATTCAATTCATTCACAATTTACTCATAGGATATAAGTGAAGCACAAGAGTAAACATCAAACTACTCTCAAAAGATATAAGTGAAGATCAATGAGTAGTCAAACAATAAAGTAGCTGTGTGAGGACACTCTCTCTCAATAAAGATTTTCAGACCTGAGTATTTTATTCAAACAGCAAACTAAAAAAAAATAGAACTCCAAGAATAGCATGCATCATGTGAACGAATAAAAGTTTAGGCTCAACATAGGCTAACCGATAGTCGACGAAGAGAGGTGGGATGCGTTGCATACCCAAGCTTAGATGCTTGAGACTTCTTGAAATATTTACTTGGGGTGCCTTGGGCATCCCCAAGCTTGAGCTTTTGTATCTCGTTCAATCCTCTCATATCCCGGTTTCACCTATTCTCAAAAACTTCATCCACACAAAACTTGAAAAGAACTCGTGAGATAGGTTAGTACACATAAGAACAAATCAAAAATTCATGTACTGCCAAGACAAGTTGCACAATAATTTGAAAACGTCATCTACTGTTTACTATCGTTTCCACAATTTATATCTACCAATATAGGCTATGGAAACTAAAGGATAAGTAGATAACAAAACTATGACGACAATCTGTCCAAACAGAACAGTCTGTAGCAATTTATGATAATAGTGTAATTCTGAAAATCAAATTTTTTTGAAAATTTAGGACATGCTAAATAATTTATATTACAACACTTTGTAAAATTTTCAGAAACTTTCCACCTTCCAGTAAAATATGAAAATTCAAGCACTACATAGAAAGTTTCTGTTTTTACACAGCACACATCAAACATGCAATGCAAGCATCCTAAGGCAATTCTTGGAACTTTTTATTGAAAAATAAGATTATAATTAACACCTAATATATAACAACAAAATAAAATGACGCTCCAAGCAAAACTCATATTATGTGACGAATAAAAATATAGCTCTAAGTAAGATATACCGATAATGTTGAAGAAGAAAGAGGGGATGCCTTCCGGGGCATCCCCAAGCTTAGGCGCTCGAGTCTTCCATGGATATTACCTTGGGGGTTCCTTGGGCATCCCCAAGCTTAGGTTCTTGTCACTCCTTATTCTCCTCATATCGGTGTCTCACCCAAAACTTGAAAAACTTCAATCACACAAAACTTAACGGAACTTCGTGAGAAGGGTTAGTGTAATAAAGATAAATCATTCACTTAGGTACTGTCAAGACAATATTCATAATTGTTAACACATGATACCTACTATATTCTATCATTCCCATAATTTATACCACTATATATAAGCTATGTAAACACTAAAACAAGCAAACTATGCATGCAAAACAGAATCTGTCAGAAACAGAACAGTCTGTGAAGATCTGTAGTATAGACATATTTCCCTATCTCTATACATTCTGAAAAATTACGAAAACCTGAAGAATTTGTATATGAAGACTGTGTAAAAATTTCATATCATTATCATGCTCCAGTAAAAAATTAAAATTCATGTACTGGAGTCAAAAGTTTATGTTTTGATTCAGCATCAATTCTACTCATCTTGTGAGTCATCCCAAAGGCTTTACTTGGCACTTTATTGAAATAAAGGCACAAAACATTATTACTACAGTAGCTTAATCATGTGAACATATCAAAATAGAAAGTATAAGTGTTGGGTTGTCTCCCAACAAGCGCTTTTCTTTAATGCATTTTAGCTAGGCATGATGATTTCAATGATGCTCACATAAGAATAATAATTGAAACATGCAAAAGAGCATCACGAATCTCATGACAAGCACATTTAAGTCTAACACACTTCCTATGCGTAGGGATTTTGTGAGAAAACAATTTATGGGAGCAAGAATCAACTAGCATAGGAAGGCAAAACAAGCATAACTTCAAAAGTTTGAACACATAGGGAGGAAACTTGATATTATTGCAATTCCTACAAGCATATGTTCCTCCCTCATAATAATTTTCAGTAGCATCATGAAGGAATTTCACAATATAACGATCACATAAAGTATTCTTTTTCATGATCTACAAGCGTAGAAAATTTATTACTCTCCACAAAAGCATATTTCTTCTCATTCACAATAGTGGGAGCATCAAAATGAAACTCGAATACTATAAATTGTTTCCACATTAAAAGAGTAGTGTTCAGTAAAAGGATATTCAAAATTATGACAATAATTATCACTACTTTTTATAACATAAGTATCATCACAATAATCATCATAAGTAGCAACTGTGTTCTCATCATAGTCAAGTGAAACCTCTTCCGAAATAGTGGAATCATTACTAAATAAAGTCATGACCTCTCCAAATCCACTTTTATCATTATAATAATATTCAACACCCTCGAAAATAGTGGGATAATAATTATCTAAAGTTGACACTCTTCCAAACCCACTTTCATAAATATCGCAATCATCATAAATAGGGGGCATGCAATCATCATAACAAATTTGATCCTTCAAAGTAGGGGAACTAAAAAGATCATCTTCATTAAGCATAGCATCCCCAAGATTGGGACAAACATTAATTGCAGCAAATAAATTCTCAAACATGTCATTCTCATCAAACATAGCATCCCCAAGCTTGTGTCTTGGCATATCATAAGTATAATCACTCTCTTCATTAATAGTATGAATAGCACCAATAGTATAACAATTATTATCATCATATTTTACCAAGTTGGTGCCAAAAAGATTTTCAAGATTATAAGAAGTATCATTTTCTTCCCAATCATAGTCATCACAACAAGCAATAGGCATAAAAAATCAACATCAAGTGTATCATGTTCCACAATTATTTTTGATTCATCCCCGTGAGGCACAACAATAATAGGAGCAACATCATTTGGGAGAGATACCTTTTTACCTCTACTCTTTCTTCTTTTCTTCTTCTTCACCACATCATGTGTGGGTTTAATTAATTTTTTCGACCCTCTTATTGATGAGATTGGTTGAATAGGGACCTCCTCCTCGTCACCTATTTCATCATGAGAGACAATAGGAGGGAAAGTGGAAATTTTTACCCTTTCATTAGTATTCCTTTTATATTATATTGGTTTTCCCATCTTTCTATAGTTGGCAATATAAGCATTCTCATTGCAATTTACCATGCAAAACATATAGATATTTTTTAGATTAGTTTCAATGTCGTCCGTGAGAATGAATACTTCAAACCAACTATTTTTATGTGTCAATTCTTCACACCCCAAAAATAGAGAAAGCTCATTATAAAGTTCAAGGGTGATCAAGTCATTACAATATTTGGCCATGATTTGATCATGAAAAAGTTTGCATTGGAAATTAAGATGACCAACTGTATTGCAAAGTTCACAAGTAATAGGACAAATAGAACATAATTTTATAGCAAATTCATCTATCAATTTGAGCAAAAAATTGGTTCTATCATGTTTATGCTTCTTACAAAATCTATCATACCTATAAGGCACGTCTTCACAAACTTTATCCACTCCACAAAACTTGACATGCTTATAAGAAACATTTTTATCATGACTAGTGCAATCATCATTAGTATTCTGGATATTCATAACATTCATACTAACAACATTGCAATCATGCTCATCATTCAAGGAATTCTCATTAAGTATTTTCATAATTTCTTCCTCTACCAATTGAGCATAATTTTCTGACTCCTTATTTTCACGAAAGACATTATAAAGACGATACAAATGATGCAACCTAAGCTCCATTTTTTGTAGTTTTCTTTTATAAAACCAAACTAGTGATAAAACAAGAAACTAAAAGATTTAATTGCAAGATCTAAAGATATACCTTCAAGCACTCACCTCCCCGGCAACAGCGCCAGAAAAGAGCTTGATGTCTACTACACAAGTTTATTCTTGTAGACTTTGTTGGGCCTCCAAGCATAAATTTTTGTAGGACAGTAGCAATTTTCCCTCAAGTGGATGACCTAAGGTTTATCAATCCGTGGGAGGTGTAGGATGAAGATGGTCTCTCTCAAACAACCCTTCAATCAAATACAAGAAATCTCTTGTGTCCCCAACACACCCAATACAATGGCAAATTGTATAGGTGCACTAGTTCGGCGAAGAGATGGTGATACAAGTGCAATATGGATGGTAGATATAGGTTTTTGTAATCTGAAAATATAAAAACAGCAAGGTAGCAAGTAACAAAAGTGAGCACAAATGGTATTGCAATGCTTGAAAACAAGGCCTAGGGTTCGTACTTTGGCTAGTGCAATCTCTCAACAATGCTAATATAATTGGATCACATAACCATCCCGCAATGTGCAACAAAGAATCACTCCAAAGCTCTTATCTAGCGGAGAACATAAGAAGAAATTGTTTGTAGGGTACGAAACCACCTTAAAGTTATTCTTTCTGATCGATCTATATATCCAAGAGTTCGTACTAAGATAACACCAAGTTATCCTTTCCGATCGATCTATCTAAGAGTTCGTACTAGAATAACACCATATGATACGCATCAACCAACTCTAATGTCACCTAGATACTCCAATGTCACCACAAGTATCCATGAGTTAATTATACGATACGCATCAAACAATTTCAGATTCATAATACTCAATCCAACACAAAGAACCTCAAAGAGTACCCCAAGATTTCTATCGAAGAAAGTAGGACAAGAATGTGTATCAACCCCTATGCATAGATTACCCCAATGTCACCGCGGGAATCCGCAAGTTGAGTACCAAAACATATATCAAGTGAATCAATAGAACACCCCATTGTCACCACGGGTATCCACATGCAAGACATATATCAAGTGTTCTCAAATCCAATATTCAATCCAACATAAAGATATCTCAAAGGGAAAGATTCAATTCATCACAACATGATAGCAAGGGAATAACATCATATGATCCGACTATATTAACAAAGCCCATGATACATCAAGATCGTGACATCTCAAGAACACGAGAGAGAGAGATTGAACACATAGCTACTGGTACATACCCTCAGCCCCAAGGATGGACTACTCCCTCCTCGTCATGGCCTCCGCCGGGATGATGAAGATGGCCACCGGGGATGATCTACCCTCTCCGGCAGGGTACTGGAATGCCTCTATATCGGTTTTTTGTCGATACAGAAAGTTGCGGCGGCGGAACGGAGAGTCTAGGGTTATTTCTGATGGTTTCTATATTTATAGGATTTTTGGCGTTGGTTTCACGCGAAGGTGGGCCACGAGGTGAGCACGATACACCAGGGCGTGCCGGGGGGGCCTGGCGCGCCCTGGTGGGTTGTGCCCACCTCACGGCTCTTCTGGCCCTCCCACGAAGCGTCTAGTGCCTCTTTTGTTCCACAAAAATCATCAAAAAGCTTCGGGAGATTTCGAGAACTTTCATTTTGTGCACAAAAACAACACCACGGTAGTTCTGCTGAAAACAGCGTCAGTCCGGGTTAGTTCTAAATAAATCATATAAAGTGCATCAAAACCATATAAAAGTATTGTAAACATAGGTGAATATGGCATGAATACTTCATAAATTATCGATACGTTGGAGACGTATCAGCCACGACCCGGGACTAAATCCCTACCACGTGGCCGGCAGCGCGCGCCGGGGGCTGGGGACCTTTAGTCCCGGTTGGTTACACCAACTGGGACTAACGTTTTAGGGGTTTCGGGGTTTAGGGTTTATTGTTTATTTTTCCTTTTCATTTTGTGTTTTCCATTTAATTTTTTTTTCATTTCAAACATATTTTACGCTTCTACATATTGTACACGTTATGCATATACAATAGAATTTCTCGTAGAACCGATCATATATCATAGAATTTATCGTACGACCATGCACACACACACACACACACACACACACACACACACACACACACACACACACACATATATATATATATATATATATATATATATATATATATATATATATACACACACACACAATTTGGTATATACAATTTGCAGATCATTGCATGCAAGCATTAGGTGAAATGGTATTCTCCGTCGGGAGATATGACTTGCTCAAGCAAAAATCCCGCCATTTCCTCTTGAAGTGCTCGTATGCGGTCCCTTGGTAGGAGCCTATCCCGCATCTCCACCATCTTTTTAAAGAAAGAGATCAATATGAAAATATTAGTTGTGTGTATATATATTAGATCGTGATAAAAAAAATTGTGAATAGTGTTTACATACCCAAAGATGTCTTGCATCTCCGCTCCTTTCGGTCATAAGGCGAATGTTCTCGCAAATGTAGTATGCACATAAATTAGTCCCTTGTTCCTGCCTCGTAGACTTTATGAGAATATAATTCAATCAGATAATAATCAAGCATGATAATGGTATTGAAACTAGAATTAAAGAGAAGAGCGGACGTAGCTAGTACTACTTAATTACCTTGGTCCGTCGCCATTTCAGCTGTGATTTCCATTCACCGACAATCTCTTTGGTGAACTTTTTCCAAACCCTGCCCGGCAAAGAAATGAATAAAGGAGTTATTAATTAGTTGATATCAGGAAATGAACTAAAGAGGCCGACATAGTGCGATAATGATTGAAATTACCTGTTGAGCATCAAAAACAGGCTTTTGTATTCTTCAGGGCCTTAACCCAGTGAGTCCAGTATTTCAACAGTTCCCTCGTCAACTCTAATGATTAGCAGGATCCAGTGGTATCTGCGCACATGTTTGTATAAGCGGGCATGCATAACTCATCAACTACACTTAACATCGAGTAAGCAAAAATAGAATTTGTAGTACAAGACAGTAACACTCACCTGAAGTTGTAAGGAAGTAGTATTTCTGGTTTGGCATTTAGTTCCTTCAAAAACATTAGCAAGCTATTCTCCGTGTCTTGTTTGTACTTATTTAACACCTCTTCATTAACGGTATTTGGGTCAATGAACCCAACGCCATAGACTCCATCTCTTTTCAATTCAAAAATCTTCATTCTGCATAATACCACACAAAAGAATATAGTGAGGATAATTACAGGCAATGAGCGAGCTGAGCTAGAAACTCAAATTATAGAAAGAAATCACTTATAGACAATAGCAACTGACGAGAGATTTGTCGAGTGCATCTTGATTGAATAACTGAAATAATTCTTCACTTTCAATCCACACATCTTTTTCATGGTAGTAATGCTCTGGCTTGACTTTCACCATGAGGCTCTCTCGCCCGACCTTTATTTCTCTCAGGTACCACTCATGCAAATTGTGCATTTGCGTTGATAGAAGCTTCTCCTCGTCAGGACTGACCAGAGGTTTCCCGGGGACATATTTCCTTGCTAGTTCCTTCTCATCGACAGTGGGGACTTCCTCCATGCCTAGGAGTTGTTCAACAGTGATACCTATCTCTCTAGCAATCTCTATGTTAGCGTCGGTTACCGCCTTATTGGTACTCACCTTCAGCGGGGGTATCGATTGGACTGCCTGTTCTCCGAGCTGGGTAACAGTTTTCCCGCATTTATTACTACCTGTAAGGCTCGACTGCTGATTTTTTTGTTGATGATATGACTTGCTAATAGAGCGCTCATAGTCTGATCGCTTTTTCTCCACAGCCGGTTTAGCAAGATCCACAAAGTGTTGTACGACTTTTTCAGGTATTTTCTCCTTTGGCGGCGGGGACAGTTTCGGTCCAAAATGGGCCTGCAGTTGGGCAGCCACTTCGGCATTGTTTTCCTCCTCAGTCATCTCGTAAGCTAACTTCTTGTGCAGGAGGCTCGGGTTTCTTCTTCGGTGCTCTCTTCCGCTTTGGAGTCGGCTGACGCGGCGGAGATCGATATCGCAGACTCGCGCTAGGCTCCTTCTCGGGGTGGGGTGGATTCGACTGATGCGGCGGACTCGCGTTGCGCTCCGTCTTGAGGTGGGTTGGAGTCGGCTGACGCGGCGACTCGTGCTGTGCTCCATCTCTAGGTGGGTTGGAGTCGGCTGACGTGGCGGACTGGGAGGAGGAGTCGGTGGCCTTGGCACCGAGTTTGGAAACACGATGCATTCCTTTCTCCATACAATGAGACCACGTATGGCTTCTCCCAGTGTCTGCTTCCCTTGACCTCCATGAAAGTCAAGCTCTAGTGAGTCATATCCTGACATAACTTCATCCACCCCGACACGAGCATAGCCAGGTGGAATCGGATTGTCGTGGATGGTTTCTTCAGGTGGATTCGATAAAGCAAAGCCGTCCGCCACCTTCATGGATATGTTCTTCATTTTCATGTGTAGCTCACAAGTTGTCGTCTCTTGGATATCATCCACGGGGTAGCGAGCCAGCAGTACATCATCGGCCGGGACCCCCGTGGAACCCACGCTGCTTTTCTGCATAGATGGGATGGTACTATCCAATGCTGGATCTGGTTTCTCATCCTGCCGCTGAGACATCCTTTGCTGGCTAAGTGTGTCGATCTGCTCCTGCTGCCGCATGACAGCGCGTTCCAACTTTTGAAGCCGGCCTGCATCCTGCTTTTTCTTTCTTGCACGGCTTTTGTAAGTGTCGTTCCACCCCGCAAACCCCTCAACCCACGGAACAACGCCTTTGCCTCGTGTTCGTCCCGGGTGTTCAGGATTCTTGAGGGCACGTGTAAGCTCGTCGTTCTCTCTCTCTCGGGCTGGAACGCCCACGTTAGAGCCTCTTCTATTGCTTCAAGTAAAGCGTCCGAGGCTTCTTTAAGACTTGCCATTTCAATAATTCCCCTGCCTGTGGGTCCAACTTCCCCCATGCGCATAAAACCAAGTCCTGCACCTGTCGGGCCAACCCACTGTTTTTGGAGTGACCCCTGCAGCAATCATCTTTCTCTCAGATACATCCCACTTAGGCAACCCAGTCTTGTAGCCACTTGGCCCCAGAACATGGTGAAACTTTTTTTTTCTCTGCATTTATCTTGTTTATTCTCAACCGTTTCTTAGCTGCTTCCGATTCATTGCACTGCACAAATAAGTCCCTGTGATCTTTTACCTTCACTAGTTGTCCTTTGAATTCTGAAGTCTTCTTTCCTGCATTGACGTAGTTGGCCCATAATCTTTTCTTCCAACTCTGGAATTGTGTGGCCATCTTCTTAAGAGCACATTTCTTGACTTTCTCCCGTCGGAGATCTGTCAAACCCTCTGGTAGGGTGAAATGTGACATGAGCGTATCCCAAAGCGTATTTTTTGATCTTCTGTCGACAAAACTAACTCCTCGATCTTCCTTTGGCTTATTCCATTCTTGAACGGCAATCGGGATTTGGTCCCTAACAATAACTCTGCATTGACTTATAAATTTGTCCGCATTCTTTTTAGGAGCAATCGGTTCACCACCCAAACTGATTTCATCGATGTTGTACTTTATGCCCGCGTCCAACTTTTTGGCCGGGCCTCGTACTACCCTTGTAGAAGATTTGCTCGATCCGGAGGGCTAAAAGAAAAGAAAGATTTGTTTATATATATATATATATATATATATATATATATATATATATATATATATATATATATACAAATCAATTAATACATGTAATGATCACCAGAGGCCTTATATATATTTATATATATACCTCGCCGGACTTTGTTAATTGAAGAAGATTTCCTTCGCCATCATTGTTTGTGTGCCCTTCGTGTCACGCCCAAGATGCGATCCTATCCTTATTTTGGCACGAGGGCCTCGACAGGGATAGAAGCGCATCTCGTCGTGTTGCAAGAATGGATATCATTACAAGTACATGTAAAGAAGAGAGGAGTATATGGAATTGGCTTACACTCGCCACAAGCTACATCAATATCACATCATTACAATAACATAACAAACACCATACAGAAGAGCAGGGTCCGGCTACGGACGAAATCAAACGATAAAATGACATCCATCCTTGCTATCCCAGGCTGCCGCCTGGAACCCATCCTAGATCGATGAAGAAGAAGAAGAAGAACTCCAAATCAAACAAAGCATCGCGCTCACGTCAAATCATCGCATTACCTGTACCTGCAACTGTTGTTGTAGTAATCTGTGAGCCACAGGGACTCAGCAATCTCATTTCCAAGGGTATCAAGACTATTAAAGCTTAATGGGTGAGGTAAGGTTAAGTGGTGAGGCTGCAGCAAGCACTAAGCATTTATTTGAGTGGCTAACTTACGAGTACAAGAATAAAGGGGGATGATTGTCGAATAACGGACGTGAACTAGTAATGATCTCTAAAAGATCCTGAACACCTACTTACGTCAAACATAACCCCACCGTGTCCTCTCTCGGATAAGAACTCACGAGAAGAGACAGTCACGGTTACGCACACGGTTGGTGTATTTTATTTGAGTTTACTTCAAGTTTGCTATGACCGGGTGTTAAACAAAGTTTTCCAAGTTGCCACGTAACCGCGGGCACGGCTTTCCGAAAGATTTAACCCTGCAGGGGTGCTCCAACTCATCCATCACAAACTAACCACACGCAGCGGGAATAACCTCGACCACGAATCTCGTAATCTTCCTAGGCAATTCCATTGGAAAACCTCAACCTCGAGATAGCCCAAAGTATCGGAGTTCCTCACACAAGACGTTCGAGAAAGGTAAAACAAATCCAGCAAGGCCGCCCGGCGTGTCGACGATCCCGATAGGAGCCGCGTATCTCGTTCTCAGGACACGACGGATAAGCGAAGCGTACGGTGGCCTGATAGACATCTCCCGAGTTGCCCCGGGTTGGCCCCGCACGGTGCTCTAGTTTGGACCAACACTCATGAGGAGCACTGGCCCGGGTTATTGATTAAACATCCTCGGGTTAATTACTCCCTATGCAGGTTTATTAGTTATTAGGCAAATGTAGTACCAATGTTGGGCCTTGCCAGACAAGTTTTATCCTAAAACGAAAATCAAGGGGGTCCCCATAACAACCCCGCGCATGTTAGGAGCACTCATTTATGGAACATAACACCGTTACATAAGTAACTAGGGCGGCAAGAGTGGAACAAAACACCGAGCAAAAGGCCAAGCCTTCCACCCTTTACCAAGTATGTATGTGTATTAAATTAAATAGCAATAATATTGTGATAGCTGGAAAACAATTGCACCTGCAACTAGCAACGCTATAAGAAAGGCTGAGCAGCGATAACATAGCCAAACAATGTTTGCTGGGATGTGGAGAGGTTAGAGGCTTTTCATGGCAATTGGGAGGCTTGACATACAAGTGATAGGTAGCGAGACAGCGATAGAAACGAGACAACTAGCATGGCAATGATAGTAATGGTATCCAGGGAAATGATCATCTTGCCTGAGATCCCGCTTGGAAGAAGAACGAATCCATGAAGAAGACGAGCCAACGTAGTCGAACGAATCCTCACACTCCGAAGCGGTTTCGGAACTCTATCGAGAAGAAGCAAACCAGAAACAACAATCAACACACGATGACACCACAACATATGCATGGCATGATGTGCAAATGAATATGATGCATGTCCGGTTTAATTATGCAAGGCATGGCAATCACAACAAACAAATACCACACCTTAAGTGAAGTTCAATATGCAACGAGTTGAATATTGACGAAACTCCACATTCAAACATTTAGTTCCTCTTGTTTAGGTACCCATCAATATTAAATGTTGTTAAACATGGCAAGAGGTGAAGCATAAGTAAACTAGGGTTCTAGGCATATTAAATGAGGCCGGAAACAACATATAGCATTTCCGAAACGACCTCATATGTTAATTTCGAAATTGATCCAGATCTGAACTAATCAGGTTTTATATTTATTAAACCGGGAAATAAAGTGCACAATGCGATTCTACTCGTCTTTCTAGTCGATTTACATATATGGAACATCTCAAACGGAGCTACGGTCTAAAAGATATGACCAACGCAAGATAATATGTCATGAATGCAAAATGCATGAAAATGGCAACCACAAACACTTCAAATCATGAATGCAGCAAGTTATTATGAAACTACATGAGATTCTAAGCAAGATTCATATGCAACATGTTCAAAACGGAGCTACGGTTCAACCACAACAACCAACACGAGTTTTAGTTGAAATCTGCCCAAAACAGCAAGATAGCATTTTGCACATATGAAAACAACAAGGTGCAAGATTCTAAAATGCACAAAGTAAGCATGGGGCAGTAGCATATAACATACACTTCATTTCAACTTCACAAATCATACTCAAAAGAGTCATGAATCACATGATAGGAAGCTCACAACATGGCAACAAAATATAGCAGATTAGGACTTAGTGAAAATAACAGGTTTTAGCATAGCAGATTTTCATGGAGGCATATTGGCAGCAGTAAAACTATATTCTACAGGGCATATTATGGCATGAAAATTAACAGCATGGTAGTAGATATGATGCATTACAAAACATTACTTTATGGCAACATCAAATTATGCTCAGATTCATGGCAACCATCAACACAACATGGCATATTGAAGAAAACAGATTCTCAGACTTAGTGAAAACCTATTCATGCAAACTAACGGCACAACATGATAGAGCATAACATTAGGATAGTCATGAGCAGTAGTTTTTAACAGATTGACGTATTGGACAGCAGGTTTAATTATGATGCAAAACCTATTCATGCAAACTAACGGCACAACATGATAGAGCATAACATGCTTAACAAAAGACTCCTTGGTGGCATCACCAAAAGACTCCTAGAACACTAGCAATACACATGGCAACACAGCAATAAAATAACAGATTTTTCAGACTTAGAAATATTTTGGACCCTCTAAACAACAGATTTTTATAGCATGTTGGCAACAAGAAAACAACACCTAAACATGCATTTCTATGACAACCAAAAATACCAAGGCCTAGCACACATGTCCAAGGGCATATCTCATGTTCAAAATTATTTCATATGATGCACGGAATAAATCCCACAAAAATAGACAAACGGGCATCATGGCAAAAATGACATGCACTCAAACTTGCTCCAATGGCAAAACTAAATGTACAGTTAAATTCTATGGATTTTTCTACCCCGAAAACATATATAATATGCATAGGTTCATGTAGGAAAATATGCCACAATTAATTATGCAAGTTTATGGCCTAATCCCCTTTCTAGCAATTATAAATGCAAGTTAAATGCAAATATTTCAATGAACAGGTTTGTCATGCATGAAAATGCGATGCCGATAATATGAACATTTTTAATATATTGTTGGGTTAATTCCACTGCACGGGTAAATAAATATGACGATGCAAAAAGATGGCAATTATGCAAAATGATGCAAACAACGAGCTTAGGCATTTTGACATGGATGAAAAATGGCATATAATTAATCTACAGCATTTTCCCGAACAATTTGCATATATAAAACATTTTAATACGGTGCACGGTTATTTATTTATTAGCATTTCAAAAACATGCGTTTTCTGTAATTAAAAAAAAACATTATGGGCCGGATCTACTAGGCGCATGATAGCAAGACATCCACAGGGCGAGGAATAGGGGCGGCTCACCATGGGCTCAAGGCCCGGTCGGGGAAGCTGAGGAGGCAGAGGCGGGGCTAGCCTTGGGCCGGCGCTGGAGCTGGGCCTTGGCAGGCCGGCCCACCTGGCGGTCAGCGGGGGCGAGCTGGGGCGCTGGCTGGCCTCGCCGTCCTCCTCCTCCCGATCGGATCGGGGAGGCAGGGGCGGCGGCCAAGGCCACGCGACCAGGCGGCAGGGGCAGCAACGGGGTGAGGCGGGGCAGGCCGGATCCGGGCGCGGCTCGGCCGGGGAGGCTACCGGCAGCGACGGCGCGGCAAGGCGGCGAGGAACCGAGGCAGAGCTCGCGGCGCGTCCATGGCGGGGCTGCTCGAGACAGAGAGAGAGAGAGGGACGCCACGGCGGGGTCGGGCCTGTAGGTCGCCAGCGGCGGGGCTCCGGTGGCCGCCGGCATGGGGAAGGCCATCAGGCGGCGGGCACGCGGGCTCGCGGCGGCTGAAGGCGACGGCGGCTCGGCGGCGGGGAGCGTGAGGCTGCGGGCGCTCGGGCTGCGCAGTGGTCGCCCGGACATGTCCGGGTTGGCCGCGGACATGTCCGGTAGGTGGGGGGGAGCAGACTGCGGCGGCGGCTGGCAGAGGATTGGGGGCGCGGATTTCGAGGGGAGAGGGGTTAGGTCCATTTTTGGACGTTGGGGTCTATAAATAGCAGTTTTTGGCTAGGGTTTTGGGCCAAGAAGAGAGGGAGGTGTGCGGCCCGGCAACAGAGTTTTAAAACACCAAAACGTCCGACGAATAAACCGCTACGGTGCCGCTACGGTTGACCGTTCGGGTAGCAAACGACCTCTGAACGGGACGAAATCTGGCAGGCGGTCTACCAACAATATATTACGACCGCATGCCAGGTTTCGACCCAATCCAAGAATGTTTTACGCGCACTTTTAAAAACAACATCTTTAACGATGCCGCGGGCGCGTGCGTGTGTGGTTGGTCTCAAAACGGTCGACGACACGAACGGGTAGAACCGGCGACTACGAACGGATGCAAGTTTTCGAAAACGAGTGACGATGCTATGCAGATGATGCGAATGATGCGATGATGAATGCGACAACCAGACGAATCACACGATGGCAATGGAATAAAAGGGGAATCTTCTGGAGCGTCGGTCTCGGGCTGTTACAACTCTCCTCCACTTACAAGAGATCTCGCCCCGAGATCTAAGAATGAGAAGGGAAGAGAAAGAGAAAAAGAAGAGGTAAACTATGTTGCTTCTCTGACAAACGAGTGAAACCAATGATCATTGAAGGTTTCAACGAGATGAAGAATGACATGATGAAGAAGTAAGAATTCACAAGAAATTTCGGCAGCAATTCGGTAGGAAAGAGAGGCAAAACTTGATAAGATGTAGAGAACTTGAAAAGAGAAAACAACACTCCGATTAAATGAATAAGCATGGAAAGAACATGATCATGAAACCATGAGATGATGAGTTGAATAGAGCAACATCACAATGCCTCCGGAGCAAAAGAATAGAAGCTAGATCATTGGAGAGAAAAGAACGGAGAAGAACATGATAACCTCTGCCACAATTGAATTGAAAAAAAACATCCTTACCAAAGAGAGGTTGAACGGAGTTGTTGTAAAATCAACAACGAAAGAATAAGTTTGTTGTGGGCTTATGGAAAACCCTCCCAAAGAGATGAGGTGACAACCGGCCACAATTGGAAAACAATGATTGATTGCGAGCAACAAGAGATGCAAAACTTCTTACACCAAGAGGATACATTGAGAACTTGGATCATTGATAAACACCATGGTAGCAACGATCTTTAGGAATGCTTTAGGTGAAATCCAATCCAAAATAGCTCCAATGGGAAAGATGATGGGTTTACATATATCATTCTTGTCAACTACTCTTCGAGACTCTTCATGAAACAAGAATGCTATAACACCATCTCAAAAGATAAGAGGGAATGAATTGCACTTTGGAATGCAAGATAATAATACTTGAGGACCTCCAACAAAATCTTGAAGGACACTTGAGAATGAAAGAAATCTTGAAGAACCACCATGAAGAACATGTTGGAGAACTCCGGAAACAAATGATGACCAAAAGAATGAAGGTTGCACAAGAAGAAGATGGAAGCCTCGCAAAGATTTAGATGAAGCTTCGCGACGAGATACTTGAGAAAAACTTGGAACTCCGGAAAAGAAAAGATGAAACACTTGAAATCTAAGAATTTGATATTAATGAACAACTCCGGAAAAGAATTGAAATCACTTTGATGAAATAAGAATAAGAATTATGTTATGCTTATCCTTCCACAAGTTGAATTGACGACAAGCAACGGATTGGCATACCACTTATTCTTCTTGCAAAAGATTGAAGAGAGATGAAACAAGCTTGAAGAAGTCTTCAACGAAACACCGGTAAGAATTGAAATGAATGAGGATACTACGAATGCATGGAGATACATGACATGAAAACGAAGAGATCATGATCCGCCTAATAGAAAACTTGAATGGAGCACCAGAATAATTGAGAGACGAACGAAGAGACAAAAATTGGGAAGAATTTGAGAACGAAAGCTGAAAGCTGAGAACGAAGAAATCTTATGAAATGATGGCCTTCGGAGGATCGAGAATGAAAACAACCCTGAAATGCTCCGGGTAGGCACGGAAGGAATTACACATGATCGACACCACTAGTAGGAAAGGGCCCATTTGACCCGGTTCGTAAGGGCCTTTAGTCCCGGTTCTGGAACCGGGACTAAAGGGTCGGGACTAAAGCCCAATACCTTTAGTCCCGGTTCGCTTACGAACCGGGACAGATGGTACTCCACGTGGCCGCTGCGGCGAGCCCAGGCAGGAGGGCTTTTAGTCCCGGTTGGTAATACCAACCGGGACCAATAAGCATCCACGCGTCAGCAGCTCAGGAGCTAGGGTTTTTTTTTTTGAAAAGGGGGGGGGGGGTTGGGGGTTTTGGAGGGTTAATTTGGGGGTTTCATATATTGTGTTAGCTAGCTAATAGCTATCTAGAGAGAAGTGACCTCTCTTATCTCCGTGCTTGGTCGACGCTACGTACTATACGTATAGAGAGAACTCGACACGCTAGGTAGTAAGCAAATGAAGGAACCAGTAAGTACATAAGATCGTCATGAACATATACAGAGAGGAGTGATCGACCTCTCTTTCTCCGGAGAGATTGGTCGAACAACAAGTTTCATAATAACAAGTCATACTAGATCATCATCACCATAGTCATCTAACCAACCATACTTAATTGTTCTTAGCACATGATCATGAGTATTAGCTAGGACCTAACTACCCGGCCTCTCTAAGGTAAAATAGCATAAAACAAGATAGGCCCTGACTCTCCATTATGGAGAATGGAGATTATCCTGTCTCCAATTCTTGCACGTCGCACAATGTTGCTTCCAAGTAGCTCCCTACGATCGACCATACATTTTTTCCAATCTTTGATTGTCATGTCTTCATCGGTTTTAGAAATCCGGTATGGACAGCAGTGATGCATATGATGACCTGGTGGCAGTAAGCTCATGACATCAAGGTGACCTTTCGGAAACATCAGATGAGGCACACAATCATTCGGGATTTTCTGTTGAAAAACATAGTAATAACTTCGTAGTTAGCAATGTAGTTTAGTTTTAAAAATAATTTATGCAAAAGATGCACGGATGTCGTAATAGTAAAAAATCTTACCATGCGATCTCCATGGATGTTACCGTAGTTCAACACGTGCACTAGTGGCACGTATTGACCATAATGTGTAGGAGTTTGATAATAGGTATTGTAATTCTGAAGATAATTAATAAATGCGATAAGATGATTTTTCTCCTGACAAGTTAATTCTGCGCCATCGGTGTAGTAGGTTCTGTCTACCATCTTCCGTACATTTTTTGAAGAATGAAAATAAGCTGTCAATGGAAATAAGCTGTCAACTACTTTGAAATAAACAATATAAATTACATAATAAATATGTTTAACAAACTCACAAGGAGGCAGAATCGGAATCATAATAAATATGGTTGAGAAACTCACATAATGGTAGAACTGGAGGTGTCTGCACATCGAGCCAGATGTCGATATTACCTTCAATTTCATCTTCCGGACGAATATCAAAGGTGATAAGCATATTAGGCTCAAATGCATAAGCCTTGCATAGTGCTTGCCAACTTTTGCATTCAAAAAAGGAGTAGGTGTCTGCATTGTACAATTTTACGGCAAACGTATAACCATGCTCGGTCCTCAAGTGAACTCTCTTTACCTCCATAGTTTCTTTAGTATTGAAACCAATCTTATCCAAGACATATCTTCTTGCATGGCAGGGGATACGCTAGTAGAATAGTAAAAAATTAAAATTATAAGTTGAAGCAAAAGAAGCAGAAGTCATGCTTAATTACGAAAAAAGACTTGTCGTTGTGACTTACTGTATCCACTTCGAAGTTCTCATCCAGCACGATGCTGAAGCGCCTACCATCAACTAGGTGAGTCGTGTCGCACAGACCGCGCTCGTCTTCGCAGTATTCACACATACCGAATTCCCTTTCGCAATCGTCGTCAGACATTTCCTATGTTCATAGTTGAAACATTTAAAATCGATCGAAGGCAACTACCAGGAAACTGATCAACACGCAGATCACTATTACTCAAAATATGCAACGGGTTGACTTTAGGTCTGTCGAGTCTTTGCTTCCTAAACTCTCATCTCACGTATATGGTGGGCACTCCCTCTGATATTGCGACCGTCGGTGATGGTGGCTCCTCCATTCGTCCCCGAGTGCATTACACCAAAATGTCTAGCACACGGGAACGAAGGAGAAGCGACCCCCACGACAACAGTCGGGATTCTTCCTCTCTCATATTTCGACCGTCGGTGATGGTCACTACTCCTTCTTTCCCTAGTGCATTACAAATATCTAGCACAAGGAAAAGAAGGAGAAGCGACCCCCACGACAACAGTCGGGATTCTTCCTCTCTCATATATATATATATGGTGGACACTCTCCCTCACTGAAAGACACACAAGGAGCCGAAACAGACCTGAAGTCAACCCGTTCCATATATCGAGCAATGACATTGAAAAAATTCCCTATGTTTTGCCGCAATGACTGGCAAAACACAAGCACTCGATATTAACTAATACATCATCCCGAACAATCCAGTTAATGCATCATCAAATATTAACTAATACATCTCGAATATTATCATATAAGATCACTAATACATATCGAATATCCTAGAATCCAAAGTGGAGGACGGTGAACTAGGTTCACTAGCGGTCTCTGAGTCGCCGGCGGTGGACACCCAAAGATAAGGAACCATCACGGGATCATATCTCGGGTGAGATCCCTGAAGAATCTGCCAGGTATTGTCGAACCGGGCGTCCAACGCCGCCATGTAGCGACGGACGTGCTCGTCCTCCTCCCTGACACGGCGACGTACCACCTCCGCGGGGGCCCGCTCCCTCCGCACCGAAAGTGGCCCGCGTGACCGCCACCACAGAAGCTCCGGGTCGACGACGAGACCTGGATTCCTCACCAACCTCCGAGCCCGGGAAGGCAGCACCTCCCAGTGCCAGCCCGGCGGAGCCCAGTCCCGGACATGGCGCCTATCAAGCAGGCTCTCGCGGACCACTCGACGACAAGGATGAGGGCCGGGCATCGTCGACGTCGAGACAAATTCCTATGAGAACGTTTTCTTATCGTTAAATCACTATTTTTTCATAAAACCATTTTTTTTTCTGTAATCTAACATACACATACTAATTTTTTCCTAAGACTCCTAATAATTTTAACTTAGAGTTACATGCATCCATATAGTTACATCCATCCATTCATCCATCCATACATACACATACATATATACATGGACATATACACACATATACATGTACATATACACATATACATGAAAAAAACATGGCGGCGGGCAACGGGCGACGGGGCGCGGGCGGACGGTGGGCGGCGGGCGGCGGGCGGCGGGCGACGGCTCGCAGAGCGCGGCGGACGGCGGGCGACGGCGTCGGGGCGCGGGGGGGGGGGGGAGGAGGAGAGGAGGGGAACGGCGCGGCGGGCGACGGCGTCGGGGGCGCGGGGGGGGGAGGAGGAGAGGAGGGGAACGGCGGGGCGGGCGACGGCGTCGGGGCGCGGGGGGGGGGGTGAGAGGAGGGGAACGGCGATGCGGCTCACAGTGGGTGCGGGGACGGCGTCGGGGGCAGCTCGGCGACGGCGACGACGGTGAGGTCGAGCAGCCTGACGGCGTCGGGGCAGGGCTCGGCGGCGACGGCAACGAGGAGCAGGGCGTCGGGCGGAGAAAAGAACACGATTTGAAGAAACTGCTAAGTGCGTGGCTTATATACACACACCTTTAGTCCCGGTTGGTGGCACCAACCGGGACCAATTCCCCCCTTTGGTCCCGGTTGGTACCACTAACGGGGACCAAAGGTCTCTTTTCGTCAGCCCAAAGGGCGGGAAACAGGGACCTTTGGTCCCGGTTGGTGCCACAAACCGGGACCAAAGGTCTCTTTTCGTCAGCCCAAAGGGCGGGAAACAGGGACCATTGGTCCCGGTTGGTGGCACCAACCGGGACCAAAGGTGGGCATTGGTCCCGGTTGGTGCCACCAACCGGGACCAACGGTGGTGCTGCCCGGGGCCAAATGTTTAGTCCCACCTCGCTAGTTGAGAGTGCTCGAGAGTTGGTTATAAGCGCTGCTGTGCACAACATGTCGAGCCCCTCTCAACAGCAGGCTTACGGGCCTAATTGCACACCCGTGCCTGTGGGCCTTCTATGACTGCAGCGGGCCCGAAGTAGGTGGCATTTTTTTTAATTTTTTTCTACTTTTTTTGTTTTCTTTTTTGCTTTATTTATTTTCTTTTGTTTCTACATACAGTTTTTCAGTGATTCTTTTTGCTTTTAGGTCACAAAAATTATAAAGTTTCTGTTAGTGCCATTAGTTTCCAAATTTTAATAGTTTAAATTTGAATTCTTTTAAATTGGTGTGAATAACTAGTTTGTGAATAACTTTACTAAAAAAATAGATTTTTGAGTGATTCTTTTTCCTGCTATTTAATGTTACTGTGTTTTATCATTATATTCAATTTGAACTCCAGGCTTTTCGTGTGTTCAAAATGCACCATTCAAAGCCACATCATCAATTTTCAACCCTTTCTGACTTCATTTTGGTATTTTTCATGCACTTACTGATTTTTTTGAGCTACATGACCGTGAAATTAAAAAGCACTACAAATGAACTCTGAAAAGGTTGAAAGTTGGCATGGTATCAAACTTTCACCCACATAGCATGTGCTAAAAAGTTGAGTGGGTTACGGCAAAAACTGGATGCACTTCGTGTACAGAACGGACAGTCCCTTTCGAAGTATCGGGGTTTCGGACGGAAACTCATCGCTTACAAAAGGCATTTCATTTTCTTGAACTTATTTGAACTCTAGGCTTTTCGTGTGTTCAAAATGCACCATTCGAAGCCACATCATCAATTTTCAACCCTTTCTGACTTCATCTGGTATTTTTCATGCATTTAATGATTTTTTTGAGCTAAATTACCCTGAAAGTGTAAAGCACTACAAATGAACTCTGAAAGGGTTGAAAGTTGGCATGGTATCAACCTTTCACCCACATAGCATGTGCTAAAAAGTTGAGTGGGTTACGGCAAAAACTGGATGCACTTCGTGTACAAAACGGACAGTCCCTTTCGAAGTATCGGGGTTTCGGACGGAAACACATCGCTTACAAAAGGCATTTCATTTTCTTGAACTTATTTGAACTCCAGGCTTTTCGTATGTTCAAAATGCACCATTCGAAGCCACATCATCAATTTTCAACCCTTTCTGACTTCATTTGGTATTTTTCATGCATTTAATGATTTTTTGAGCTAAATTACCCTGAAATTGTAAAGCACTACAAATGAACTCTGAAAAGGTTGAAAGTTGGCATGGTATCAACCTTTCACCCACATAGCATGTGCTAAAAAGTTGAGTGGGTTACGGCAAAAACTGGATGCACTTCGTGTACAGAACGGACAGTCCCTTTCGAAGTATCGGGGTTTCGGACGGAAACTCATCGCTTACAAAAGGCATTTCATTTTCTTGAACTTATTTGAACTCCAGGCTTTTCGTGTGTTCAAAATGCACCATTCGAAGCCACATCATCAATTTTCAACCCTTTCTGACTTCATTTTGGTATTTTTCATGCACTTACTGATTTTTTTGAGCTACATGACCGTGAAATTGAAAAGCACTACAAATGAACTCTGAAAAGGTTGAAAGTTGGCATGGTATCAACCTTTCACCCACATAGCATGTGCTAAAAAGTTGAGTGGGTTACGGCAAAAACTGGATGCACTTCGTGTACAGAACGGACAGTCCCTTTCGAAGTATCGGGGTTTCGGACGGAAACTCAGCGCTTACAAAAGGCATTTCATTTTCTTGAACTTATTTGAACTCCAGGCTTTTCGTGTGTTCAAAATGCACCATTTGAAGCCACATCATCAATTTTCAACCCTTTCTGACTTCATTTGGTATTTTTCATGCATTTAATGATTTTTTTGAGCTAAATGACCCTGAAATTGAAAAGCACTACAAATGAACTCTGAAAGGGTTGAAAGTTGGCATGGTATCAACCTTTCACCCACATAGCATGTGCTAAAAAGTTGAGTGGGTTACGGCAAAAACTGGATGCACTTCGTGTACAGAACGGACAGTCCCTTTCGAAGTATCGGGGTTTCGGACGGAAACTCATCAGTTACAAAAGGCATTTCATTTTCTTAAACTTATTTGAACTCCAGGCTTTTCGTGTGTTCAAAATGCACCATTCAAAGCCACATCATCAATTTTCAACCCATTCTGACTTCATTTTGGTATTTTTCATGCACTTACTGATTTTTTTGAGCTACATGACCGTGAAATTGAAAAGCACTACAAATGAACTCTGAAAAGGTTGAAAGTTGGCATGGTATCAAACTTTCACCCACATAGCATGTGCTAAAAAGTTGAGTGGGTTACGGCAAAAACTGGATGCACTTCGTGTACAGAACGGACAGTCCCTTTCGAAGTATCGGGGTTTCGGACGGAAACTCATCGCTTACAAAAGGCATTTCATTTTCTTGAACTTATTTGAACTCCAGGCTTTTCGTGTGTTCAAAATGCACCATTCGAAGCCACATCATCAATTTTCAACCCTTTCTGACTTCATTTTGGTATTTTTCATGCATTTAATGATTTTTTTGAGCTAAATGACCCTGAAATTGTAAAGCACTACAAATGAACTCTGAAAGGGTTGAAAGTTGGCATGGTATCAACCTTTCACCCACATAGCATGTGCTAAAAAGTTGAGTGGGTTACGGCAAAAACTGGATGCACTTCGTGTACAGAACGGACAGTCCCTTTCGAAGTATCGGGGTTTCGGACGGAAACTCAGCGCTTACAAAAGGCATTTCATTTTCTTGAACTTATTTGAACTCCAGGCTTTTCGTGTGTTCAAAATGCACCATTCGAAGCCACATAATCAATTTTCAACCCTTTCTGACTTCATTTGGTATTTTTCATGCATTTAATGATTTTTTTGAGCTAAATGACCCTGAAATTGAAAAGCACTACAAATGAACTCTGAAAAGGTTGAAAGTTGGCATGGTATCAACCTTTCACCCACATAGCATGTGCTAAAAAGTTGAGTGGGTTACGGCAAAAACTGGATGCACTTCGTGTACAGAACGGACAGTCCCTTTCGAAGTATCGGGGTTTCGGACGGAAACTCATCGCTTACAAAAGGCATTTCATTTTCTTGAACTTATTTGAACTCCAGGCTTTTCGTGTGTTCAAAATGCACCATTCGAAGCCACATCATCAATTTTCAACCCTTTCTGACTTCATTTTGGTATTTTTCATGCACTTACTGATTTTTTTGAGCTACATGACCGTGAAATTGTAAAGCACTACAAATGAACTCTGAAAGGGTTGAAAGTTGGCATGGTATCAACCTTTCACCCACATAGCATGTGCTAAAAAGTTGAGTGGGTTACGGCAAAAACTGGATGCACTTCGTGTACAGAACGGACAGTCCCTTTCGAAGTATCGGGGTTTCGGACGGAAACTCAGCGCTTACAAAAGGCATTTCATTTTCTTGAACTTATTTGAACTCCAGGCATTTCGTGTGTTCAAAATGCACCATTCGAAGCCACATCATCAATTTTCAACCCTTTCTGACTTCATTTGGTATTTTTCATGCATTTAATGATTTTTTTGAGCTAAATGACCCTGAAATTGAAAAGCACTACAAATGAACTCTGAAAGGGTTGAAAGTTGGCATGGTATCAACCTTTCACCCACATAGCATGTGCTAAAAAGTTGAGTGGGTTACGGCAAAAACTGGATGCACTTCGTGTACAGAACGGACAGTCCCTTTCGAAGTATCGGGGTTTCGGACGGAAACTCATCAGTTACAAAAGGCATTTCATTTTCTTGAACTTATTTGAACTCCAGGCTTTTCGTGTGTTCAAAATGCACCATTCAAAGCCACATCATCAATTTTCAACCCATTCTGACTTCATTTTGGTATTTTTCATGCACTTACTGATTTTTTTGAGCTACATGACCGTGAAATTGAAAAGCACTACAAATGAACTCTGAAAAGGTTGAAAGTTGGCATGGTATCAAACTTTCACCCACATAGCATGTGCTAAAAAGTTGAGTGGGTTACGGCAAAAACTGGATGCACTTCGTGTACAGAACGGACAGTCCCTTTCGAAGTATCGGGGTTTCGGACGGAAACTCAGCGCTTACAAAAGGCATTTCATTTTCTTGAACTTATTTGAACTCCAGGCTTTTCGTGTGTTCAAAATGCACCATTCGAAGCCACATCATCAATTTTCAACCCTTTCTGACTTCATTTTGGTATTTTTCATGCATTTAATGATTTTTTTGAGCTAAATGACCCTGAAATTGAAAAGCACTACAAATGAACTCTGAAAGGGTTGAAAGTTGGCATGGTATCAACCTTTCACCCACATAGCATGTGCTAAAAAGTTGAGTGGGTTACGGCAAAAACTGGATGCACTTCGTGTACAGAACGGACAGTCCCTTTCGAAGTATCGGGGTTTCGGATGGAAACTCAGCGCTTACAAAAGGCATTTCATTTTCTTGAACTTATTTGAACTCCAGGCTTTTCGTGTGTTCAAAATGCACCATTCGAAGCCACATCATCAATTTTTAACCCTTTCTGACTTCATTTGGTATTTTTCATGCATTTAATGATTTTTTTGAGCTACATGACCGTGAAATTGAAAAGCACTACAAATGAACTCTGAAAAGGTTGAAAGTTGGCATGGTATCAACCTTTCACCCACATAGCATGTGCTAAAAAGTTGAGTGGGTTACGGCAAAAACTGGATGCACTTCGTGTACAGAACGGACAGTCCCTTTCGAAGTATCGGGGTTTCGGACGGAAACTCATCGCTTACAAAAGGCATTTCATTTTCTTGAACTTATTTGAACTCCAGGCTTTTCGTGTGTTCAAAATGCACCATTCGAAGCCACATCATCAATTTTCAACCCTTTCTGACTTCATTTTGGTATTTTTCATGCATTTAATGATTTTTTTGAGCTAAATGACCCTGAAATTGTAAAGCACTACAAATGAACTCTGAAAGGGTTGAAAGTTGGCATGGTATCAACCTTTCACCCACATAGCATGTGCTAAAAAGTTGAGTGGGTTACGGCAAAAACTGGATGCACTTCGTGTACAGAACGGACAGTCCCTTTCGAAGTATCGGGGTTTCGGATGGAAACTCAGCGCTTACAAAAGGCATTTCATTTTCTTGAACTTATTTGAACTCCAGGCTTTTCGTGTGTTCAAAATGCACCATTCGAAGCCACATCATCAATTTTTAACCCTTTCTGACTTCATTTGGTATTTTTCATGCATTTAATGATTTTTTTGAGCTACATGACCGTGAAATTGAAAAGCACTACAAATGAAGTCTGAAAAGGTTGAAAGTTGGCATGGTATCAACCTTTCACCCACATAGCATGTGCTAAAAAGTTGAGTGGGTTACGGCAAAAACTGGATGCACTTCGTGTACAGAACGGACAGTCCCTTTCGAAGTATCGGGGTTTCGGACGGAAACTCATCGCTTACAAAAGGCATTTCATTTTCTTGAACTTATTTGAACTCCAGGCTTTTCGTGTGTTCAAAATGCACCATTCGAAGCCACATCATCAATTTTCAACCCTTTCTGACTTCATTTTGGTATTTTTCATGCACTTACTGATTTTTTTGAGCTACATGACCGTGAAATTGTAAAGCACTACAAATGAACTCTGAAAGGGTTGAAAGTTGGCATGGTATCAACCTTTCACCCACATAGCATGTGCTAAAAAGTTGAGTGGGTTACGGCAAAAACTGGATGCACTTCGTGTACAGAACGGACAGTCCCTTTCGAAGTATCGGGGTTTCGGACGGAAACTCAGCGCTTACAAAAGGCATTTCATTTTCTTGAACTTATTTGAACTCCAGGCATTTCGTGTGTTCAAAATGCACCATTCGAAGCCACATCATCAATTTTCAACCCTTTCTGACTTCATTTGGTATTTTTCATGCATTTAATGATTTTTTTGAGCTAAATGACCCTGAAATTGAAAAGCACTACAAATGAACTCTGAAAGGGTTGAAAGTTGGCATGGTATCAACCTTTCACCCACATAGCATGTGCTAAAAAGTTGAGTGGGTTACGGCAAAAACTGGATGCACTTCGTGTACAGAACGGACAGTCCCTTTCGAAGTATCGGGGTTTCGGACGGAAACTCATCAGTTACAAAAGGCATTTCATTTTCTTGAACTTATTTGAACTCCAGGCTTTTCGTGTGTTCAAAATGCACCATTCAAAGCCACATCATCAATTTTCAACCCATTCTGACTTCATTTTGGTATTTTTCATGCACTTACTGATTTTTTTGAGCTACATGACCGTGAAATTGAAAAGCACTACAAATGAACTCTGAAAAGGTTGAAAGTTGGCATGGTATCAAACTTTCACCCACATAGCACGTGCTAAAAAGTTGAGTGGGTTACGGCAAAAACTGGATGCACTTCGTGTACAGAACGGACAGTCCCTTTCGAAGTATCGGGGTTTCGGACGGAAACTCATCGCTTACAAAAGGCATTTCATTTTCTTGAACTTATTTGAACTCCAGGCTTTTCGTGTGTTCAAAATGCACCATTCGAAGCCACATCATCAATTTTCAACCCTTTCTGACTTCATTTTGGTATTTTTCATGCATTTAATGATTTTTTTGAGCTAAATGACCCTGAAATTGTAAAGCACTACAAATGAACTCTGAAAGGGTTGAAAGTTGGCATGGTATCAACCTTTCACCCACATAGCATGTGCTAAAAAGTTGAGTGGGTTACGGAAATAACTGGATGCACTTCGTGTACAGAACGGACAGTCCCTTTCGAAGTATCGGGGTTTCGGACGGAAACTCAGCGCTTACAAAAGGCATTTCATTTTCTTGAACTTATTTGAACTCCAGGCTTTTCGTGTGTTCAAAATGCACCATTCGAAGCCACATCATCAATTTTCAACCCTTTCTGACTTCATTTGGTATTTTTCATGCATTTAATGATTTTTTTGAGCTACATGACCGTGAAATTGAAAAGCACTACAAATGAAGTCTGAAAAGGTTGAAAGTTGGCATGGTATCAACCTTTCACCCACATAGCATGTGCTAAAAAGTTGAGTGGGTTACGGCAAAAACTGGATGCACTTCATGTACAGAACGGACAGTCCCTTTCGAAGTATCGGGGTTTCGGACGGAAACTCATCGCTTACAAAAGGCATTTCATTTTCTTGAACTTATTTGAACTCCAGGCTTTTCGTGTGTTCAAAATGCACCATTTGAAGCCACATCATCAATTTTCAACCCTTTCTGACTTCATTTTGGTATTTTTCATGCATTTAATGATTTTTTTGAGCTAAATGACCCTGAAATTGTAAAGCACTACAAATGAACTCTGAAAGGGTTGAAAGTTGGCATGGTATCAACCTTTCACCCACATAGCATGTGCTAAAAAGTTGAGTGGGTTACGGCAAAAATTGGATGCACTTCGTGTACAGAACGGACAGTCCCTTTCGAAGTATCGGGGTTTCGGACGGAAACTCAGCGCTTACAAAAGGCATTTCATTTTCTTGAACTTATTTGAACTCCAGGCTTTTCGTGTGTTCAAAATGCACCATTCGAAGCCACATCATCAATTTTCAACCCTTTCTGACTTCATTTGGTATTTTTCATGCATTTAATGATTTTTTTGAGCTAAATGACCCTGAAATTGTAAAGCACTACAAATGAACTCTGAAAGGGTTGAAAGTTGGCATGGTATCAACCTTTCACCCACATAGCATGTGCTAAAAAGTTGAGTGGGTTACGGCAAAAACTGGATGCACTTCGTGTACAGAACGGACAGTCCCTTTCTGAAGTATCGGGGTTTCGGACGGAAACTCAGCGCTTACAAAAGGCATTTCATTTTCTTGAACTTATTTGAACTCCAGGCTTTTCGTGTGTTCAAAATGCACCATTTGAAGCCACATCATCAATTTTCAACCCTTTCTGACTTCATTTTGGTATTTTTCATGCATTTAATGATTTTTTTGAGCTAAATTACCCTGAAATTGTAAAGCACTACAAATGAACTCTGAAAGGGTTGAAAGTTGGCATGGTATCAACCTTTCACCCACATAGCATGTGCTAAAAAGTTGAGTGGGTTACGGCAAAAATTGGATGCACTTCGTGTACAGAACGGACAGTCCCTTTCGAAGTATCGGGGTTTCGGACGGAAACTCAGCGCTTACAAAAGGCATTTCATTTTCTTGAACTTATTTGAACTCCAGGCTTTTCGTGTGTTCAAAATGCACCATTCGAAGCCACATCATCAATTTTCAACCCTTTCTGACTTCATTTGGTATTTTTCATGCATTTAATGATTTTTTTGAGCTAAATGACCCTGAAATTGTAAAGCACTACAAATGAACTCTGAAAGGGTTGAAAGTTGGCATGGTATCAACCTTTCACCCACATAGCATGTGCTAAAAAGTTGAGTGGGTTACGGCAAAAACTGGATGCACTTCGTGTACAGAACGGACAGTCCCTTTCTGAAGTATCGGGGTTTCGGACGGAAACTCATCGCTTACAAAAGGCATTTCATTTTCTTGAACTTATTTGAACTCCAGGCTTTTCGTGTGTTCAAAATGCACCATTCGAAGCCACATCATCAATTTTCAACCCTTTCTGACTTCATTTGGTATTTTTCATGCATTTAATGATTTTTTTGAGCTACATGACCGTGAAATTGAAAAGCACTACAAATGAACTCTGAAAAGGTTGAAAGTTGGCATGGTATCAACCTTTCACCCACATAGCATGTGCTAAAAAGTTGAGTGGGTTACGGCAAAAACTGGATGCACTTCGTGTACAGAACGGACAGTCCCTTTCGAAGTATCGGGGTTTCGGACGGAAACTCATCGCTTACAAAAGGCATTTCATTTTCTTGAACTTATTTGAACTCCAGGCTTTTCGTGTGTTCAAAATGCACCATTTGAAGCCACATCATCAATTTTCAACCCTTTCTGACTTCATTTTGGTATTTTTCATGCACTTACTGATTTTTTTGAGCTACATGACCGTGAAATTGTAAAGCACTACAAATGAACTCTGAAAGGGTTGAAAGTTGGCATGGTATCAACCTTTCACCCACATAGCATGTGCTAAAAAGTTGAGTGGGTTACGGCAAAAACTGGATGCACTTCGTGTACAGAACGGACAGTCCCTTTCGAAGTATCGGGGTTTCGGACGGAAACTCAGCGCTTACAAAAGGCATTTCATTTTCTTGAACTTATTTGAACTCCAGGCATTTCGTGTGTTCAAAATGCACCATTCGAAGCCACATCATCAATTTTCAACCCTTTCTGACTTCATTTGGTATTTTTCATGCATTTAATGATTTTTTTGAGCTAAATGACCCTGAAATTGAAAAGCACTACAAATGAACTCTGAAAGGGTTGAAAGTTGGCATGGTATCAACCTTTCACCCACATAGCATGTGCTAAAAAGTTGAGTGGGTTACGGCAAAAACTGGATGCACTTCGTGTACAGAACGGACAGTCCCTTTCGAAGTATCGGGGTTTCGGACGGAAACTCATCAGTTACAAAAGGCATTTCATTTTCTTGAACTTATTTGAACTCCAGGCTTTTCGTGTGTTCAAAATGCACCATTCAAAGCCACATCATCAATTTTCAACCCATTCTGACTTCATTTTGGTATTTTTCATGCACTTACTGATTTTTTTGAGCTACATGACCGTGAAATTGAAAAGCACTACAAATGAACTCTGAAAAGGTTGAAAGTTGGCATGGTATCAAACTTTCACCCACATAGCACGTGCTAAAAAGTTGAGTGGGTTACGGCAAAAACTGGATGCACTTCGTGTACAGAACGGACAGTCCCTTTCGAAGTATCGGGGTTTCGGACGGAAACTCATCGCTTACAAAAGGCATTTCATTTTCTTGAACTTATTTGAACTCCAGGCTTTTCGTGTGTTCAAAATGCACCATTCGAAGCCACATCATCAATTTTCAACCCTTTCTGACTTCATTTTGGTATTTTTCATGCATTTAATGATTTTTTTGAGCTAAATGACCCTGAAATTGTAAAGCACTACAAATGAACTCTGAAAGGGTTGAATGTTGGCATGGTATCAACCTTTCACCCACATAGCATGTGCTAAAAAGTTGAGTGGGTTACGGCAAAAACTGGATGCACTTCGTGTACAGAACGGACAGTCCCTTTCGAAGTATCGGGGTTTCGGACGGAAACTCAGCGCTTACAAAAGGCATTTCATTTTCTTGAACTTATTTGAACTCCAGGCTTTTCGTGTGTTCAAAATGCACCATTCGAAGCCACATCATCAATTTTCAACCCTTTCTGACTTCATTTGGTATTTTTCATGCATTTAATGATTTTTTTGAGCTACATGACCGTGAAATTGAAAAGCACTACAAATGAAGTCTGAAAAGGTTGAAAGTTGGCATGGTATCAACCTTTCACCCACATAGCATGTGCTAAAAAGTTGAGTGGGTTACGGCAAAAACTGGATGCACTTCATGTACAGAACGGACAGTCCCTTTCGAAGTATCGGGGTTTCGGACGGAAACTCATCGCTTACAAAAGGCATTTCATTTTCTTGAACTTATTTGAACTCCAGGCTTTTCGTGTGTTCAAAATGCACCATTTGAAGCCACATCATCAATTTTCAACCCTTTCTGACTTCATTTTGGTATTTTTCATGCATTTAATGATTTTTTTGAGCTAAATGACCCTGAAATTGTAAAGCACTACAAATGAACTCTGAAAGGGTTGAAAGTTGGCATGGTATCAACCTTTCACCCACATAGCATGTGCTAAAAAGTTGAGTGGGTTACGGCAAAAATTGGATGCACTTCGTGTACAGAACGGACAGTCCCTTTCGAAGTATCGGGGTTTCGGACGGAAACTCAGCGCTTACAAAAGGCATTTCATTTTCTTGAACTTATTTGAACTCCAGGCTTTTCGTGTGTTCAAAATGCACCATTCGAAGCCACATCATCAATTTTCAACCCTTTCTGACTTCATTTGGTATTTTTCATGCATTTAATGATTTTTTTGAGCTAAATGACCCTGAAATTGTAAAGCACTACAAATGAACTCTGAAAGGGTTGAAAGTTGGCATGGTATCAACCTTTCACCCACATAGCATGTGCTAAAAAGTTGAGTGGGTTACGGCAAAAACTGGATGCACTTCGTGTACAGAACGGACAGTCCCTTTCTGAAGTATCGGGGTTTCGGACGGAAACTCAGCGCTTACAAAAGGCATTTCATTTTCTTGAACTTATTTGAACTCCAGGCTTTTCGTGTGTTCAAAATGCACCATTTGAAGCCACATCATCAATTTTCAACCCTTTCTGACTTCATTTTGGTATTTTTCATGCATTTAATGATTTTTTTGAGCTAAATTACCCTGAAATTGTAAAGCACTACAAATGAACTCTGAAAGGGTTGAAAGTTGGCATGGTATCAACCTTTCACCCACATAGCATGTGCTAAAAAGTTGAGTGGGTTACGGCAAAAATTGGATGCACTTCGTGTACAGAACGGACAGTCCCTTTCGAAGTATCGGGGTTTCGGACGGAAACTCAGCGCTTACAAAAGGCATTTCATTTTCTTGAACTTATTTGAACTCCAGGCTTTTCGTGTGTTCAAAATGCACCATTCGAAGCCACATCATCAATTTTCAACCCTTTCTGACTTCATTTGGTATTTTTCATGCATTTAATGATTTTTTTGAGCTAAATGACCCTGAAATTGTAAAGCACTACAAATGAACTCTGAAAGGGTTGAAAGTTGGCATGGTATCAACCTTTCACCCACATAGCATGTGCTAAAAAGTTGAGTGGGTTACGGCAAAAACTGGATGCACTTCGTGTACAGAACGGACAGTCCCTTTCTGAAGTATCGGGGTTTCGGACGGAAACTCATCGCTTACAAAAGGCATTTCATTTTCTTGAACTTATTTGAACTCCAGGCTTTTCGTGTGTTCAAAATGCACCATTCGAAGCCACATCATCAATTTTCAACCCTTTCTGACTTCATTTGGTATTTTTCATGCATTTAATGATTTTTTTGAGCTACATGACCGTGAAATTGAAAAGCACTACAAATGAACTCTGAAAAGGTTGAAAGTTGGCATGGTATCAACCTTTCACCCACATAGCATGTGCTAAAAAGTTGAGTGGGTTACGGCAAAAACTGGATGCACTTCGTGTACAGAACGGACAGTCCCTTTCGAAGTATCAGGGTTTCGGACGGAAACTCATCGCTTACAAAAGGCATTTCATTTTCTTGAACTTATTTGAACTCCAGGCTTTTCGTGTGTTCAAAATGCACCATTCGAAGGCACATCATCAATTTTCAACCCTTTCTGACTTCATTTGGTATTTTTCATGCATTTAATGATTTTTTTGAGCTAAATGACCCTGAAATTGAAAAGCACTACAAATGAACTCTGAAAGGGTTGAAAGTTGGCATGGTATCAACCTTTCACCCACATAGCATGTGCTAAAAGGTTGAGTGGGTTACGGCAAAAACTGGATGCACTTCGTGTACAAAACGGACAGTCCCTTTCGAAGTATCGGGGTTTCGGACGGAAACTCATCGCTTACAAAAGGCATTTCATTTTCTTGAACTTATTTGAACTCCAGGCTTTTTGTGTGTTCAAAATGCACCATTCAAAGCCACATCATCAATTTTCAACCCTTTCTGACTTCATTTTGGTATTTTTCATGCACTTACTGATTTTTTTGAGCTACATGACCGTGAAATTGAAAAGCACTACAAATGAACTCTGAAAAGGTTGAAAGTTGGCATGGTATCAACCTTTCACCCACATAGCATGTGCTAAAAAGTTGAGTGGGTTACGGCAAAAACTGGATGCACTTCGTGTACAGAACGGACAGTCCCTTTCGAAGTATCGGGGTTTCGGACGGAAACTCAGCGCTTACAAAAGGCATTTCATTTTCTTGAACTTCTTTGAACTCCAGGCTTTTCGTGTGTTCAAAATGCACCATTCGAAGCCACATCATCAATTTTCAACCCTTTCTGACTTCATTTGGTATTTTTCATGCATTTAATGATTTTTTTGAGCTAAATGACCCTGAAATTGTAAAGCACTACAAATGAACTCTGAAAGGGTTGAAAGTTGGCATGGTATCAACCTTTCACCCACATAGCATGTGCTAAAAAGTTGAGTGGGTTACGGCAAAAACTGGATGCACTTCGTGTACAGAACGGACAGTCCCTTTCGAAGTATCGGGGTTTCGGACGGAAACTCAGCGCTTACAAAAGGCATTTCATTTTCTTGAACTTATTTGAACTCCAGGCTTTTCGTGTGTTCAAAATGCACCATTTGAAGCCACATCATCAATTTTCAACCCTTTCTGACTTCATTTGGTATTTTTCATGCATTTAATGATTTTTTTGAGCTAAATTACCCTGAAATTGTAAAGCACTACAAATGAACTCTGAAAGGGTTGAAAGTTGGCATGGTATCAACCTTTCACCCACATAGCATGTGCTAAAAAGTTGAGTGGGTTACGGCAAAAACTGGATGCACTTCGTGTACAAAACGGACAGTCCCTTTCGAAGTATCGGGGTTTCGGACGGAAACTCATCGCTTACAAAAGGCATTTCATTTTCTTGAACTTATTTGAACTCCAGGCTTTTCGTGTGTTCAAAATGCACCATTCAAAGCCACATCATCAATTTTCAACCCTTTCTGACTTCATTTTGGTATTTTTCATGCACTTACTGATTTTTTTGAGCTACATGACCGTGAAATTGAAAAGCACTACAAATGAACTCTGAAAAGGTTGAAAGTTGGCATGGTATCAAACTTTCACCCACATAGCATGTGCTAAAAAGTTGAGTGGGTTACGGCAAAAACTGGATGCACTTCGTGTACAGAACGGACAGTCCCTTTCGAAGTATCGGGGTTTCGGACGGAAACTCATCGCTTACAAAAGGCATTTCATTTTCTTGAACTTATTTGAACTCCAGGCTTTTCGTGTGTTCAAAATGCACCATTCGAAGCCACATCATCAATTTTCAACCCTTTCTGACTTCATTTGGTATTTTTCATGCATTTAATGATTTTTTTGAGCTAAATGACCCTGAAATTGAAAAGCACTACAAATGAACTCTGAAAGGGTTGAAAGTTGGCATGGTATCAACCTTTCACCCACATAGCATGTGCTAAAAAGTTGAGTGGGTTACGGCAAAAACTGGATGCACTTCGTGTATAGAACGGACAGTCCCTTTCGAAGTATCGGGGTTTCGGACGGAAACTCATCGCTTACAAAAGGCATTTCATTTTCTTGAACTTATTTGAACTCCAGGCTTTTCGTGTGTTCAAAATGCACCATTCGAAGCCACATCATCAATTTTCAACCCTTTCTGACTTCATTTGGTATTTTTCATGCATTTAATGATTTTCTTGAGCTACATGACCGTGAAATTGAAAAGCACTACAAATGAACTCTGAAAAGGTTGAAAGTTGGCTTGGTATCAACCTTTCACCCACATAGCATGTGCTAAAAAGTTGAGTGGGTTACGGCAAAAACTGGATGCACTTCGTGTACAGAACGGACAGTCCCTTTCTGAAGTATCGGGGTTTCGGACGGAAACTCATCGCTTACAAAAGGCATTTCATTTTCTTGAACTTATTTGAACTCCAGGCTTTTCGTGTGTTCAAAATGCACCATTCGAAGCCACATCATCAATTTTCAACCCTTTCTGACTTCATTTGGTATTTTTCATGCATTTAATGATTTTCTTGAGCTACATGACCGTGAAATTGAAAAGCACTACAAATGAACTCTGAAAAGGTTGAAAGTTGGCTTGGTATCAACCTTTCACCCACATAGCATGTGCTAAAAAGTTGAGTGGGTTACGGCAAAAACTGGATGCACTTCGTGTACAGAACGGACAGTCCCTTTCTGAAGTATCGGGGTTTCGGACGGAAACTCATCGCTTACAAAAGGCATTTCATTTTCTTGAACTTATTTGAACTCCAGGCTTTTCGTGTGTTCAAAATGCACCATTCGAAGCCACATCATCAATTTTCAACCCTTTCTGACTTCATTTGGTATTTTTCATGCATTTAATGATTTTTTTGAGCTACATGACCGTGAAATTGAAAAGCACTACAAATGAACTCTGAAAAGGTTGAAAGTTGGCATGGTATCAACCTTTCACCCACATAGCATGTGCTAAAAAGTTGAGTGGGTTACGGCAAAAACTGGATGCACTTCGTGTACAGAACGGACAGTCCCTTTCGAAGTATCAGGGTTTCGGACGGAAACTCATCGCTTACAAAAGGCATTTCATTTTCTTGAACTTATTTGAACTCCAGGCTTTTCGTGTGTTCAAAATGCACCATTCGAAGCCACATCATCAATTTTCAACCCTTTCTGACTTCATTTGGTATTTTTCATGCATTTAATGATTTTTTTGAGCTAAATGACCCTGAAATTGAAAAGCACTACAAATGAACTCTGAAAGGGTTGAAAGTTGGCATGGTATCAACCTTTCACCCACATAGCATGTGCTAAAAGGTTGAGTGGGTTACGGCAAAAACTGGATGCACTTCGTGTACAAAACGGACAGTCCCTTTCGAAGTATCGGGGTTTCGGACGGAAACTCATCGCTTACAAAAGGCATTTCATTTTCTTGAACTTATTTGAACTCCAGGCTTTTTGTGTGTTCAAAATGCACCATTCAAAGCCACATCATCAATTTTCAACCCTTTCTGACTTCATTTTGGTATTTTTCATGCACTTACTGATTTTTTTGAGCTACATGACCGTGAAATTGAAAAGCACTACAAATGAACTCTGAAAAGGTTGAAAGTTGGCATGGTATCAACCTTTCACCCACATAGCATGTGCTAAAAAGTTGAGTGGGTTACGGCAAAAACTGGATGCACTTCGTGTACAGAACGGACAGTCCCTTTCGAAGTATCGGGGTTTCGGACGGAAACTCAGCGCTTACAAAAGGCATTTCATTTTCTTGAACTTCTTTGAACTCCAGGCTTTTCGTGTGTTCAAAATGCACCATTCGAAGCCACATCAACAATTTTCAACCCTTTCTGACTTCATTTGGTATTTTTCATGCATTTAATGATTTTTTTGAGCTAAATGACCCTGAAATTGTAAAGCACTACAAATGAACTCTGAAAGGGTTGAAAGTTGGCATGGTATCAACCTTTCACCCACATAGCATGTGCTAAAAAGTTGAGTGGGTTACGGCAAAAACTGGATGCACTTCGTGTACAGAACGGACAGTCCCTTTCGAAGTATCGGGGTTTCGGACGGAAACTCAGCGCTTACAAAAGGCATTTCATTTTCTTGAACTTATTTGAACTCCAGGCTTTTCGTGTGTTCAAAATGCACCATTTGAAGCCACATCATCAATTTTCAACCCTTTCTGACTTCATTTGGTATTTTTCATGCATTTAATGATTTTTTTGAGCTAAATTACCCTGAAATTGTAAAGCACTACAAATGAACTCTGAAAGGGTTGAAAGTTGGCATGGTATCAACCTTTCACCCACATAGCATGTGCTAAAAAGTTGAGTGGGTTACGGCAAAAACTGGATGCACTTCGTGTACAAAACGGACAGTCCCTTTCGAAGTATCGGGGTTTCGGACGGAAACTCATCGCTTACAAAAGGCATTTCATTTTCTTGAACTTATTTGAACTCCAGGCTTTTCGTGTGTTCAAAATGCACCATTCAAAGCCACATCATCAATTTTCAACCCTTTCTGACTTCATTTTGGTATTTTTCATGCACTTACTGATTTTTTTGAGCTACATGACCGTGAAATTGAAAAGCACTACAAATGAACTCTGAAAAGGTTGAAAGTTGGCATGGTATCAAACTTTCACCCACATAGCATGTGCTAAAAAGTTGAGTGGGTTACGGCAAAAACTGGATGCACTTCGTGTACAGAACGGACAGTCCCTTTCGAAGTATCGGGGTTTCGGACGGAAACTCATCGCTTACAAAAGGCATTTCATTTTCTTGAACTTATTTGAACTCCAGGCTTTTCGTGTGTTCAAAATGCACCATTCGAAGCCACATCATCAATTTTCAACCCTTTCTGACTTCATTTGGTATTTTTCATGCATTTAATGATTTTCTTGAGCTACATGACCGTGAAATTGAAAAGCACTACAAATGAACTCTGAAAAGGTTGAAAGTTGGCTTGGTATCAACCTTTCACCCACATAGCATGTGCTAAAAAGTTGAGTGGGTTACGGCAAAAACTGGATGCACTTCGTGTACAGAACGGACAGTCCCTTTCGAAGTATCGGGGTTTCGGACGGAAACTCATCGCTTACAAAAGGCATTTCATTTTCTTGAACTTATTTGAACTCCAGGCTTTTCGTGTGTTCAAAATGCACCATTCGAAGCCACATCATCAATTTTCAACCCTTTCTGACTTCATTTGGTATTTTTCATGCATTTAATGATTTTTTTGAGCTAAATGACCCTGAAATTGAAAAGCACTACAAATGAACTCTGAAAGGGTTGAAAGTTGGCATGGTATCAACCTTTCACCCACATAGCATGTGCTAAAAAGTTGAGTGGGTTACGGCAAAAACTGGATGCACTTCGTGTACAGAACGGACAGTCCCTTTCGAAGTATCGGGGTTTCGGACGGAAACTCATCGCTTACAAAAGGCATTTCATTTTCTTGAACTTATTTGAACTCCAGGCTTTTTGTGTGTTCAAAATGCACCATTCAAAGCCACATCATCAATTTTCAACCCTTTCTGACTTCATTTGGTATTTTTCATGCATTTAATGATTTTTTTGAGCTAAATGACCCTGAAATTGTAAAGCACTACAAATGAACTCTGAAAGGGTTGAAAGTTGGCATGGTATCAACCTTTCACCCACATAGCATGTGCTAAAAAGTTGAGTGGGTTACGGCAAAAACTGGATGCACTTCGTGTACAGAACGGACAGTCCCTTTCGAAGTATCGGGGTTTCGGACGGAAACTCAGCGCTTACAAAAGGCATTTCATTTTCTTGAACTTATTTGAACTCCAGGCTTTTCGTGTGTTCAAAATGCACCATTTGAAGCCACATCATCAATTTTCAACCCTTTCTGACTTCATTTGGTATTTTTCATGCATTTAATGATTTTTTTGAGCTAAATTACCCTGAAATTGTAAAGCACTACAAATGAACTCTGAAAGGGTTGAAAGTTGGCATGGTATCAACCTTTCACCCACATAGCATGTGCTAAAAAGTTGAGTGGGTTACGGCAAAAACTGGATGCACTTCGTGTACAAAACGGACAGTCCCTTTCGAAGTATCGGGGTTTCGGACGGAAACTCATCGCTTACAAAAGGCATTTCATTTTCTTGAACTTATTTGAACTCCAGGCTTTTTGTGTGTTCAAAATGCACCATTCAAAGCCACATCATCAATTTTCAACCCTTTCTGACTTCATTTTGGTATTTTTCATGCACTTACTGATTTTTTTGAGCTACATGACCGTGAAATTGAAAAGCACTACAAATGAACTCTGAAAAGGTTGAAAGTTGGCATGGTATCAAACTTTCACCCACATAGCATGTGCTAAAAAGTTGAGTGGGTTACGGCAAAAACTGGATGCACTTCGTGTACAGAACGGACAGTCCCTTTCGAAGTATCGGGGTTTCGGACGGAAACTCATCGCTTACAAAAGGCATTTCATTTTCTTGAACTTATTTGAACTCCAGGCTTTTCGTGTGTTCAAAATGCACCATTCGAAGCCACATCATCAATTTTCAACCCTTTCTGACTTCATTTGGTATTTTTCATGCATTTAATGATTTTTTTGAGCTACATGACCGTGAAATTGAAAAGCACTACAAATGAACTCTGAAAAGGTTGAAAGTTGGCTTGGTATCAACCTTTCACCCACATAGCATGTGCTAAAAAGTTGAGTGGGTTACGGCAAAAATTGGATGCACTTCGTGTACAGAACGGACAGTCCCTTTCGAAGTATCGGGGTTTCGGACGGAAACTCATCGCTTACAAAAGGCATTTCATTTTCTTGAACTTATTTGAACTCCAGGCTTTTCGTGTGTTCAAAATGCACCATTCGAAGCCACATCATCAATTTTCAACCCTTTCTGACTTCATTTGGTATTTTTCATGCACTTACTGATTTTTTTGAGCTACATGACCGTGAAATTGAAAAGCACTACAAATGAACTCTGAAAAGGTTGAAAGTTGGCATGGTATCAAACTTTCACCCACATAGCATGTGCTAAAAAGTTGAGTGGGTTACGGCAAAAACTGGATGCACTTCGTGTACAGAACGGACAGTCCCTTTCGAAGTATCGGGGTTTCGGACGGAAACTCATCGCTTACAAAAGGCATTTCATTTTCTTGAACTTATTTGAACTCCAGGCTTTTCGTGTGTTCAAAATGCACCATTCGAAGCCACATCATCAATTTTCAACCCTTTCTGACTTCATTTGGTATTTTTCATGCATTTAATGATTTTTTTGAGCTAAATGACCCTGAAATTGAAAAGCACTACAAATGAACTCTGAAAGGGTTGAAAGTTGGCATGGTATCAACCTTTCACCCACATAGCATGTGCTAAAAAGTTGAGTGGGTTACGGCAAAAACTGGATGCACTTCGTGTACAAAACGGACAGTCCCTTTCGAAGTATCGGGGTTTCGGACGGAAACTCATCGCTTACAAAAGGCATTTCATTTTCTTGAACTTATTTGAACTCCAGGCTTTTCGTGTGTTCAAAATGCACCATTCAAAGCCACATCATCAATTTTCAACCCTTTCTGACTTCATTTTGGTATTTTTCATGCACTTACTGATTTTTTTGAGCTACATGACCGTGAAATTGAAAAGCACTACAAATGAACTCTGAAAAGGTTGAAAGTTGGCATGGTATCAACCTTTCACCCACATAGCATGTGCTAAAAAGTTGAGTGGGTTACGGCAAAAACTGGATGCACTTCGTGTACAGAACGGACAGTCCCTTTCGAAGTATCGGGGTTTCGGACGGAAACTCATCGCTTACAAAAGGCATTTCATTTTCTTGAACTTATTTGAACTCCAGGCTTTTCGTGTGTTCAAAATGCACCATTCAAAGCCACATCATCAATTTTCAACCCTTTCTGACTTCATTTTGGTATTTTTCATGCACTTACTGATTTTTTTGAGCTACATGACCGTGAAATTGAAAAGCACTACAAATGAACTCTGAAAAGGTTGAAAGTTGGCATGGTATCAACCTTTCACCCACATAGCATGTGCTAAAAAGTTGAGTGGGTTACGGCAAAAACTGGATGCACTTCGTGTACAGAACGGACAGTCCCTTTCGAAGTATCGGGGTTTCGGACGGAAACTCATCGCTTACAAAAGGCATTTCATTTTCTTGAACTTATTTGAACTCCAGGCTTTTCGTGTGTTCAAAATGCACCATTCGAAGCCACATCATCAATTTTCAACCCTTTCTGACTTCATTTTGGTATTTTTCATGCATTTAATGATTTTTTTGAGCTAAATGACCCTGAAATTGTAAAGCACTACAAATGAACTCTGAAAGGGTTGAAAGTTGGCATGGTATCAACCTTTCACCCACATAGCATGTGCTAAAAAGTTGAGTGGGTTACGGCAAAAACTGGATGCACTTCGTGTACAGAACGGACAGTCCCTTTCGAAGTATCGGGGTTTCGGACGGAAACTCAGCGCTTACAAAAGGCATTTCATTTTCATGAACTTATTTGAACTCCAGGCTTTTCGTGTGTTCAAAATGCACCATTCGAAGCCACATCATCAATTTTCAACCCTTTCTGACTTCATTTGGTATTTTTCATGCATTTAATGATTTTTTGAGCTAAATGACCCTGAAATTGTAAAGCACTACAAATGAACTCTGAAAGGGTTGAAAGTTGGCATGGTATCAACCTTTCACCCACATAGCATGTGCTAAAAAGTTGAGTGGGTTACGGCAAAAACTGGATGCACTTCGTGTACAAAACGGACAGTCCCTTTCGAAGTATCGGGGTTTCGGACGGAAACTCATCGCTTACAAAAGGCATTTCATTTTCTTGAACTTATTTGAACTCCAGGCTTTTCGTGTGTTCAAAATGCACCATTCGAAGCCACATCATAAATTTTCAACCCTTTCTGACTTCATTTGGTATTTTTCATGCATTTAATGATTTTTTTGAGCTAAATTACCCTGAAATTGTAAAGCACTACAAATGAACTCTGAAAGGGTTGAAAGTTGGCATGGTATCAACCTTTCACCCACATAGCATGTGCTAAAAAGTTGAGTGGGTTACGGCAAAAACTGGATGCACTTCGTGTACAGAACGGACAGTCCCTTTCGAAGTATCGGGGTTTCGGACGGAAACTCATCGCTTACAAAAGGCATTTCATTTTCTTGAACTTATTTGAACTCCAGGCTTTTCGTGTGTTCAAAATGCACCATTCAAAGCCACATCATCAATTTTCAACCCTTTCTGACTTCATTTTGGTATTTTTCATGCACTTACTGATTTTTTTGAGCTACATGACCGTGAAATTGAAAAGCACTACAAATGAACTCTGAAAAGGTTGAAAGTTGGCACGGTATCAAACTTTCACCCACATAGCATGTGCTAAAAAGTTGAGTGGGTTACGGCAAAAACTGGATGCACTTCGTGTACAGAACGGACAGTCCCTTTCGAAGTATCGGGGTTTCGGACGGAAACTCATCGCTTACAAAATGCATTTCATTTTCTTGAACTTATTTGAACTCCAGGCTTTTCGTGTGTTCAAAATGCACCATTCGAAGCCACATCATCAATTTTCAACCCTTTCTGACTTCATTTGGTATTTTTCATGCATTTAATGATTTTTTTGAGCTAAATGACCCTGAAATTGAAAAGCACTACAAATGAATTCTGAAAGGGTTGAAAGTTGGCATGGTATCAACCTTTCACCCACATAGCATGTGCTAAAAAGTTGAGTGGGTTACGGCAAAAACTGGATGCACTTCGTGTACAAAACGGACAGTCCCTTTCGAAGTATCGGGGTTTCGGACGGAAACTCATCGCTTACAAAAGGCATTTCATTTTCTTGAACTTATTTGAACTCCAGGCTTTTTGTGTGTTCAAAATGCACCATTCAAAGCCACATCATCAATTTTCAACCCTTGCTGACTTCATTTTGGTATTTTTCATGCACTTACTGATTTTTTTGAGCTACATGACCGTGAAATTGAAAAGCACTACAAATGAACTCTGAAAAGGTTGAAAGTTGGCATGGTATCAACCTTTCACCCACATAGCATGTGCTAAAAAGTTGAGTGGGTTACGGCAAAAACTGGATGCACTTCGTGTACAGAACGGACAGTCCCTTTCGAAGTATCGGGGTTTCGGACGGAAACTCATCGCTTACAAAAGGCATTTCATTTTCTTGAACTTATTTGAACTCCAGGCTTTTCGTCTGTTCAAAATGCACCATTCGAAGCCACATCATCAATTTTCAACCCTTTCTGACTTCATTTTGGTATTTTTCATGCATTTAATGATTTTTTTGAGCTAAATGACCCTGAAATTGTAAAGCACTACAAATGAACTCTGAAAGGGTTGAAAGTTGGCATGGTATCATACTTTCACCCACATAGCATGTGCTAAAAAGTTGAGTGGGTTACGGCAAAAACTGGATGCACTTCGTGTACAGAACGGACAGTCCCTTTCGAAGTATCGGGGTTTCGGACGGAAACTCAGCGCTTACAAAAGGCATTTCATTTTCTTGAACTTATTTGAACTCCAGGCTTTTCGTGTGTTCAAAATGCACCATTCGAAGCCACATCATCAATTTTCAACCCTTTCTGACTTCATTTGGTATTTTTCATGCATTTAATGATTTTTTTGAGCTAAATTACCCTGAAATTGTAAAGCACTACAAATGAACTCTGAAAGGGTTGAAAGTTGGCATGGTATCAACCTTTCACCCACATAGCATGTGCTAAAAAGTTGAGTGGGTTACGGCAAAAACTGTATGCACTTCGTGTACAAAACGGACAGTCCCTTTCGAAGTATCGGGGTTTCGGACGGAAACTCATCGCTTACAAAAGGCATTTCATTTTCTTGAACTTATTTGAACTCCAGGCTTTTCGTGTGTTCAAAATGCACCATTCGAAGCCACATCATCAATTTTCAACCCTTTCTGACTTCATTTGGTATTTTTCATGCATTTAATGATTTTTTTGAGCTAAATTACCCTGAAATTGTAAAGCACTACAAATGAACTCTGAAAGGGTTGAAAGTTGGCATGGTATCAACCTTTCACCCACATAGCATGTGCTAAAAAGTTGAGTGGGTTACGGCAAAAACTGGATGCACTTCGTGTACAAAACGGACAGTCCCTTTCGAAGTATCGGGGTTTCGGACGGAAACTCATCGCTTACAAAAGGCATTTCATTTTCTTGAACTTATTTGAACTCCAGGCTTTTCGTGTGTTCAAAATGCACCATTCGAAGCCACATCATCAATTTTCAACCCTTTCTGACTTCATTTGGTATTTTTCATGCATTTAATGATTTTTTTGAGCTAAATGACCCTGAAATTGTAAAGCACTACAAATGAACTCTGAAATGGTTGAAAGTTGGCATGGTATCAACCTTTCACCCACATAGCATGTGCTAAAAAGTTGAGTGGGTTACGGCAAAAACTGGATGCACTTCGTGTACAGAACGGACAGTCCCTTTCGAAGTATCGGGGTTTCGGACGGAAACTCATCGCTTACAAAAGGCATTTCATTTTCTTGAACTTATTTGAACTCCAGGCTTTTCGTGTGTTCAAAATGCACCATTCAAAGCCACATCATCAATTTTCAACCCTTTCTGACTTCATTTTGGTATTTTTCATGCACTTACTGATTTTTTTGAGCTACATGACCGTGAAATTGAAAAGCACTACAAATGAACTCTGAAAAGGTTGAAAGTTGGCACGGTATCAAACTTTCACCCACATAGCATGTGCTAAAAAGTTGAGTGGGTTACGGCAAAAACTGGATGCACTTCGTGTACAGAACGGACAGTCCCTTTCGAAGTATCGGGGTTTCGGACGGAAACTCATCGCTTACAAAAGGCATTTCATTTTCTTGAACTTATTTGAACTCCAGGCTTTTCGTGTGTTCAAAATGCACCATTCGAAGCCACATCATCAATTTTCAACCCTTTCTGACTTCATTTGGTATTTTTCATGCATTTAATGATTTTTTTGAGCTAAATGACCCTGAAATTGAAAAGCACTACAAATGAATTCTGAAAGGGTTGAAAGTTGGCATGGTATCAACCTTTCACCCACATAGCATGTGCTAAAAAGTTGAGTGGGTTACGGCAAAAACTGGATGCACTTCGTGTACAAAACGGACAGTCCCTTTCGAAGTATCGGGGTTTCGGACGGAAACTCATCGCTTACAAAAGGCATTTCATTTTCTTGAACTTATTTGAACTCCAGGCTTTTTGTGTGTTCAAAATGCACCATTCGAAGCCACATCATCAATTTTCAACCCTTGCTGACTTCATTTTGGTATTTTTCATGCACTTACTGATTTTTTTGAGCTACATGACCGTGAAATTGAAAAGCACTACAAATGAACTCTGAAAGGGTTGAAAGTTGGCATGGTATCATACTTTCACCCACATAGCATGTGCTAAAAAGTTGAGTGGGTTACGGCAAAAACTGGATGCACTTCATGTACAGAACGGACAGTCCCTTTCGAAGTATCGGGGTTTCGGACGGAAACTCAGCGCTTACAAAAGGCATTTCATTTTCTTGAACTTATTTGAACTCCAGGCTTTTCGTGTGTTCAAAATGCACCATTCGAAGCCACATCATCAATTTTCAACCCTTTCTGACTTCATTTGGTATTTTTCATGCATTTAATGATTTTTTTGAGCTAAATTACCCTGAAATTGTAAAGCACTACAAATGAACTCTGAAAGGGTTGAAAGTTGGCATGGTATCAACCTTTCACCCACATAGCATGTGCTAAAAAGTTGAGTGGGTTACGGCAAAAACTGGATGCACTTCGTGTACAGAACGGACAGTCCCTTTCGAAGTATCGGGGTTTCGGACGGAAACTCATCGCTTACAAAAGGCATTTCATTTTCTTGAACTTATTTGAACTCCAGGCTTTTCGTGTGTTCAAAATGCACCATTCAAAGCCACATCATCAATTTTCAACCCTTTCTGACTTCATTTTGGTATTTTTCATGCACTTACTGATTTTTTTGAGCTACATGACCGTGAAATTGAAAAGCACTACAAATGAACTCTGAAAAGGTTGAAAGTTGGCATGGTATCAACCTTTCACCCACATAGCATGTGCTAAAAAGTTGAGTGGGTTACGGCAAAAACTGGATGCACTTCGTGTACAGAACGGACAGTCCCTTTCGAAGTATCGGGGTTTCGGACGGAAACTCATCGCTTACAAAAGGCATTTCATTTTCTTGAACTTATTTGAACTCCAGGCTTTTCGTGTGTTCAAAATGCACCATTCGAAGCCACATCATCAATTTTCAACCCTTTCTGACTTCATTTTGGTATTTTTCATGCATTTAATGATTTTTTTGAGCTAAATAACCCTGAAATTGTAAAGCACTACAAATGAACTCTGAAAGGGTGGAAAGTTGGCATGGTATCAACCTTTCACCCACATAGCATGTGCTAAAAAGTTGAGTGGGTTACGGCAAAAACTGGATGCACTTCGTGTACAGAACGGACAGTCCCTTTCGAAGTATCGGGGTTTCGGACGGAAACTCATCGCTTACAAAAGGCATTTCATTTTCTTGAACTTATTTGAACTCCAGGCTTTTCGTGTGTTCAAAATGCACCATTCAAAGCCACATCATCAATTTTCAACCCTTTCTGACTTCATTTTGGTATTTTTCATGCATTTAATGATTTTTTGAGCTACATGACCGTGAAATTGAAAAGCACTACAAATGAACTCTGAAAAGGTTGAAAGTTGGCACGGTATCAAACTTTCACCCACATAGCATGTGCTAAAAAGTTGAGTGGGTTACGGCAAAAACTGGATGCACTTCGTGTACAGAACGGACAGTCCCTTTCGAAGTATCGGGGTTTCGGACGGAAACTCATCGCTTACAAAAGGCATTTCATTTTCTTGAACTTATTTGAACTCCAGGCTTTTCGTGTGTTCAAAATGCACCATTCGAAGCCACATCATCAATTTTCAACCCTTTCTGACTTCATTTGGTATTTTTCATGCATTTAATGATTTTTTTGAGCTAAATGACCCTGAAATTGAAAAGCACTACAAATGAATTCTGAAAGGGTTGAAAGTTGGCATGGTATCAACCTTTCACCCACATAGCATGTGCTAAAAAGTTGAGTGGGTTACGGCAAAAACTGGATGCACTTCGTGTACAAAACGGACAGTCCCTTTCGAAGTATCGGGGTTTCGGACGGAAACTCATCGCTTACAAAAGGCATTTCATTTTCTTGAACTTATTTGAACTCCAGGCTTTTTGTGTGTTCAAAATGCACCATTCAAAGCCACATCATCAATTTTCAACCCTTGCTGACTTCATTTTGGTATTTTTCATGCACTTACTGATTTTTTTGAGCTACATGACCGTGAAATTGAAAAGCACTACAAATGAACTCTGAAAAGGTTGAAAGTTGGCATGGTATCAACCTTTCACCCACATAGCATGTGCTAAAAAGTTGAGTGGGTTACGGCAAAAACTGGATGCACTTCGTGTACAGAACGGACAGTCCCTTTCGAAGTATCGGGGTTTCGGACGGAAACTCATCGCTTACAAAAGGCATTTCATTTTCTTGAACTTATTTGAACTCCAGGCTTTTCGTGTGTTCAAAATGCACCATTCGAAGCCACATCATCAATTTTCAACCCTTTCTGACTTCATTTTGGTATTTTTCATGCATTTAATGATTTTTTTGAGCTAAATGACCCTGAAATTGTAAAGCACTACAAATGAACTCTGAAAGGGTTGAAAGTTGGCATGGTATCATACTTTCACCCACATAGCATGTGCTAAAAAGTTGAGTGGGTTACGGCAAAAACTGGATGCACTTCGTGTACAGAACGGACAGTCCCTTTCGAAGTATCGGGGTTTCGGACGGAAACTCAGCGCTTACAAAAGGCATTTCATTTTCTTGAACTTATTTGAACTCCAGGCTTTTCGTGTGTTCAAAATGCACCATTCGAAGCCACATCATCAATTTTCAACCCTTTCTGACTTCATTTGGTATTTTTCATGCATTTAATGATTTTTTTGAGCTAAATTACCCTGAAATTGTAAAGCACTACAAATGAACTCTGAAAGGGTTGAAAGTTGGCATGGTATCAACCTTTCACCCACATAGCATGTGCTAAAAAGTTGAGTGGGTTACGGCAAAAACTGTATGCACTTCGTGTACAAAACGGACAGTCCCTTTCGAAGTATCGGGGTTTCGGACGGAAACTCATCGCTTACAAAAGGCATTTCATTTTCTTGAACTTATTTGAACTCCAGGCTTTTCGTGTGTTCAAAATGCACCATTCGAAGCCACATCATCAATTTTCAACCCTTTCTGACTTCATTTGGTATTTTTCATGCATTTAATGATTTTTTTGAGCTAAATTACCCTGAAATTGTAAAGCACTACAAATGAACTCTGAAAGGGTTGAAAGTTGGCATGGTATCAACCTTTCACCCACATAGCATGTGCTAAAAAGTTGAGTGGGTTACGGCAAAAACTGGATGCACTTCGTGTACAAAACGGACAGTCCCTTTCGAAGTATCGGGGTTTCGGACGGAAACTCATCGCTTACAAAAGGCATTTCATTTTCTTGAACTTATTTGAACTCCAGGCTTTTCGTGTGTTCAAAATGCACCATTCGAAGCCACATCATCAATTTTCAACCCTTTCTGACTTCATTTGGTATTTTTCATGCATTTAATGATTTTTTTGAGCTAAATGACCCTGAAATTGTAAAGCACTACAAATGAACTCTGAAATGGTTGAAAGTTGGCATGGTATCAACCTTTCACCCACATAGCATGTGCTAAAAAGTTGAGTGGGTTACGGCAAAAACTGGATGCACTTCGTGTACAGAACGGACAGTCCCTTTCGAAGTATCGGGGTTTCGGACGGAAACTCATCGCTTACAAAAGGCATTTCATTTTCTTGAACTTATTTGAACTCCAGGCTTTTCGTGTGTTCAAAATGCACCATTCAAAGCCACATCATCAATTTTCAACCCTTTCTGACTTCATTTTGGTATTTTTCATGCACTTACTGATTTTTTTGAGCTACATGACCGTGAAATTGAAAAGCACTACAAATGAACTCTGAAAAGGTTGAAAGTTGGCACGGTATCAAACTTTCACCCACATAGCATGTGCTAAAAAGTTGAGTGGGTTACGGCAAAAACTGGATGCACTTCGTGTACAGAACGGACAGTCCCTTTCGAAGTATCGGGGTTTCGGACGGAAACTCATCGCTTACAAAAGGCATTTCATTTTCTTGAACTTATTTGAACTCCAGGCTTTTCGTGTGTTCAAAATGCACCATTCGAAGCCACATCATCAATTTTCAACCCTTTCTGACTTCATTTGGTATTTTTCATGCATTTAATGATTTTTTTGAGCTAAATGACCCTGAAATTGAAAAGCACTACAAATGAATTCTGAAAGGGTTGAAAGTTGGCATGGTATCAACCTTTCACCCACATAGCATGTGCTAAAAAGTTGAGTGGGTTACGGCAAAAACTGGATGCACTTCGTGTACAAAACGGACAGTCCCTTTCGAAGTATCGGGGTTTCGGACGGAAACTCATCGCTTACAAAAGGCATTTCATTTTCTTGAACTTATTTGAACTCCAGGCTTTTTGTGTGTTCAAAATGCACCATTCGAAGCCACATCATCAATTTTCAACCCTTGCTGACTTCATTTTGGTATTTTTCATGCACTTACTGATTTTTTTGAGCTACATGACCGTGAAATTGAAAAGCACTACAAATGAACTCTGAAAGGGTTGAAAGTTGGCATGGTATCATACTTTCACCCACATAGCATGTGCTAAAAAGTTGAGTGGGTTACGGCAAAAACTGGATGCACTTCATGTACAGAACGGACAGTCCCTTTCGAAGTATCGGGGTTTCGGACGGAAACTCAGCGCTTACAAAAGGCATTTCATTTTCTTGAACTTATTTGAACTCCAGGCTTTTCGTGTGTTCAAAATGCACCATTCGAAGCCACATCATCAATTTTCAACCCTTTCTGACTTCATTTGGTATTTTTCATGCATTTAATGATTTTTTTGAGCTAAATTACCCTGAAATTGTAAAGCACTACAAATGAACTCTGAAAGGGTTGAAAGTTGGCATGGTATCAACCTTTCACCCACATAGCATGTGCTAAAAAGTTGAGTGGGTTACGGCAAAAACTGGATGCACTTCGTGTACAGAACGGACAGTCCCTTTCGAAGTATCGGGGTTTCGGACGGAAACTCATCGCTTACAAAAGGCATTTCATTTTCTTGAACTTATTTGAACTCCAGGCTTTTCGTGTGTTCAAAATGCACCATTCAAAGCCACATCATCAATTTTCAACCCTTTCTGACTTCATTTTGGTATTTTTCATGCACTTACTGATTTTTTTGAGCTACATGACCGTGAAATTGAAAAGCACTACAAATGAACTCTGAAAAGGTTGAAAGTTGGCATGGTATCAACCTTTCACCCACATAGCATGTGCTAAAAAGTTGAGTGGGTTACGGCAAAAACTGGATGCACTTCGTGTACAGAACGGACAGTCCCTTTCGAAGTATCGGGGTTTCGGACGGAAACTCATCGCTTACAAAAGGCATTTCATTTTCTTGAACTTATTTGAACTCCAGGCTTTTCGTGTGTTCAAAATGCACCATTCGAAGCCACATCATCAATTTTCAACCCTTTCTGACTTCATTTTGGTATTTTTCATGCATTTAATGATTTTTTTGAGCTAAATAACCCTGAAATTGTAAAGCACTACAAATGAACTCTGAAAGGGTGGAAAGTTGGCATGGTATCAACCTTTCACCCACATAGCATGTGCTAAAAAGTTGAGTGGGTTACGGCAAAAACTGGATGCACTTCGTGTACAGAACGGACAGTCCCTTTCGAAGTATCGGGGTTTCGGACGGAAACTCATCGCTTACAAAAGGCATTTCATTTTCTTGAACTTATTTGAACTCCAGGCTTTTCGTGTGTTCAAAATGCACCATTCAAAGCCACATCATCAATTTTCAACCCTTTCTGACTTCATTTTGGTATTTTTCATGCATTTAATGATTTTTTGAGCTACATGACCGTGAAATTGAAAAGCACTACAAATGAACTCTGAAAAGGTTGAAAGTTGGCACGGTATCAAACTTTCACCCACATAGCATGTGCTAAAAAGTTGAGTGGGTTACGGCAAAAACTGGATGCACTTCGTGTACAGAACGGACAGTCCCTTTCGAAGTATCGGGGTTTCGGACGGAAACTCATCGCTTACAAAAGGCATTTCATTTTCTTGAACTTATTTGAACTCCAGGCTTTTCGTGTGTTCAAAATGCACCATTCGAAGCCACATCATCAATTTTCAACCCTTTCTGACTTCATTTGGTATTTTTCATGCATTTAATGATTTTTTTGAGCTAAATGACCCTGAAATTGAAAAGCACTACAAATGAATTCTGAAAGGGTTGAAAGTTGGCATGGTATCAACCTTTCACCCACATAGCATGTGCTAAAAAGTTGAGTGGGTTACGGCAAAAACTGGATGCACTTCGTGTACAAAACGGACAGTCCCTTTCGAAGTATCGGGGTTTCGGACGGAAACTCATCGCTTACAAAAGGCATTTCATTTTCTTGAACTTATTTGAACTCCAGGCTTTTTGTGTGTTCAAAATGCACCATTCAAAGCCACATCATCAATTTTCAACCCTTGCTGACTTCATTTTGGTATTTTTCATGCACTTACTGATTTTTTTGAGCTACATGACCGTGAAATTGAAAAGCACTACAAATGAACTCTGAAAAGGTTGAAAGTTGGCATGGTATCAACCTTTCACCCACATAGCATGTGCTAAAAAGTTGAGTGGGTTACGGCAAAAACTGGATGCACTTCGTGTACAGAACGGACAGTCCCTTTCGAAGTATCGGGGTTTCGGACGGAAACTCATCGCTTACAAAAGGCATTTCATTTTCTTGAACTTATTTGAACTCCAGGCTTTTCGTGTGTTCAAAATGCACCATTCGAAGCCACATCATCAATTTTCAACCCTTTCTGACTTCATTTTGGTATTTTTCATGCATTTAATGATTTTTTTGAGCTAAATGACCCTGAAATTGTAAAGCACTACAAATGAACTCTGAAAGGGTTGAAAGTTGGCATGGTATCATACTTTCACCCACATAGCATGTGCTAAAAAGTTGAGTGGGTTACGGCAAAAACTGGATGCACTTCGTGTACAGAACGGACAGTCCCTTTCGAAGTATCGGGGTTTCGGACGGAAACTCAGCGCTTACAAAAGGCATTTCATTTTCTTGAACTTATTTGAACTCCAGGCTTTTCGTGTGTTCAAAATGCACCATTCGAAGCCACATCATCAATTTTCAACCCTTTCTGACTTCATTTGGTATTTTTCATGCATTTAATGATTTTTTTGAGCTAAATTACCCTGAAATTGTAAAGCACTACAAATGAACTCTGAAAGGGTTGAAAGTTGGCATGGTATCAACCTTTCACCCACATAGCATGTGCTAAAAAGTTGAGTGGGTTACGGCAAAAACTGTATGCACTTCGTGTACAAAACGGACAGTCCCTTTCGAAGTATCGGGGTTTCGGACGGAAACTCATCGCTTACAAAAGGCATTTCATTTTCTTGAACTTATTTGAACTCCAGGCTTTTCGTGTGTTCAAAATGCACCATTCGAAGCCACATCATCAATTTTCAACCCTTTCTGACTTCATTTGGTATTTTTCATGCATTTAATGATTTTTTTGAGCTAAATTACCCTGAAATTGTAAAGCACTACAAATGAACTCTGAAAGGGTTGAAAGTTGGCATGGTATCAACCTTTCACCCACATAGCATGTGCTAAAAAGTTGAGTGGGTTACGGCAAAAACTGGATGCACTTCGTGTACAAAACGGACAGTCCCTTTCGAAGTATCGGGGTTTCGGACGGAAACTCATCGCTTACAAAAGGCATTTCATTTTCTTGAACTTATTTGAACTCCAGGCTTTTCGTGTGTTCAAAATGCACCATTCGAAGCCACATCATCAATTTTCAACCCTTTCTGACTTCATTTGGTATTTTTCATGCATTTAATGATTTTTTTGAGCTAAATTACCCTGAAATTGTAAAGCACTACAAATGAACTCTGAAAGGGTTGAAAGTTGGCATGGTATCAACCTTTCACCCACATAGCATGTGCTAAAAAGTTGAGTGGGTTACGGCAAAAACTGGATGCACTTCGTGTACAAAACGGACAGTCCCTTTCGAAGTATCGGGGTTTCGGACGGAAACTCATCGCTTACAAAAGGCATTTCATTTTCTTGAACTTATTTGAACTCCAGGCTTTTCGTGTGTTCAAAATGCACCATTCAAAGCCACATCATCAATTTTCAACCCTTTCTGACTTCATTTTGGTATTTTTCATGCACTTACTGATTTTTTTGAGCTACATGACCGTGAAATTGAAAAGCACTACAAATGAACTCTGAAAAGGTTGAAAGTTGGCATGGTATCAAACTTTCACCCACATAGCATGTGCTAAAAAGTTGAGTGGGTTACGGCAAAAACTGGATGCACTTCGTGTACAGAACGGACAGTCCCTTTCGAAGTATCGGGGTTTCGGACGAAAACTCATCGCTTACAAAAGGCATTTCATTTTCTTGAACTTATTTGAACTCCAGGCTTTTCGTGTGTTCAAAATGCACCATTCGAAGCCACATCATCAATTTTCAACCCTTTCTGACTTCATTTTGGTATTTTTCATGCATTTAATGATTTTTTTGAGCTAAATGACCCTGAAATTGTAAAGCACTACAAATGAACTCTGAAAGGGTTGAAAGTTGGCATGGTATCATACTTTCACCCACATAGCATGTGCTAAAAAGTTGAGTGGGTTACGGCAAAAACTGGATGCACTTCGTGTACAGAACGGACAGTCCCTTTCGAAGTATCGGGGTTTCGGACGGAAACTCAGCGCTTACAAAAGGCATTTCATTTTCTTGAACTTATTTGAACTCCAGGCTTTTCGTGTGTTCAAAATGCACCATTCGAAGCCACATCATCAATTTTCAACCCTTTCTGACTTCATTTGGTATTTTTCATGCATTTAATGATTTTTTTGAGCTAAATTACCCTGAAATTGTAAAGCACTACAAATGAACTCTGAAAGGGTTGAAAGTTGGCATGGTATCAACCTTTCACCCACATATCATGTGCTAAAAAGTTGAGTGGGTTACGGCAAAAACTGTATGCACTTCGTGTACAAAACGGACAGTCCCTTTCGAAGTATCGGGGTTTCGGACGGAAACTCATCGCTTACAAAAGGCATTTCATTTTCTTGAACTTATTTGAACTCCAGGCTTTTCGTGTGTTCAAAATGCACCATTCGAAGCCACATCATCAATTTTCAACCCTTTCTGACTTCATTTGGTATTTTTCATGCATTTAATGATTTTTTTGAGCTAAATTACCCTGAAATTGTAAAGCACTACAAATGAACTCTGAAAGGGTTGAAAGTTGGCATGGTATCAACCTTTCACCCACATAGCATGTGCTAAAAAGTTGAGTGGGTTACGGCAAAAACTGGATGCACTTCGTGTACAAAACGGACAGTCCCTTTCGAAGTATCGGGGTTTCGGACGGAAACTCATCGCTTACAAAAGGCATTTCATTTTCTTGAACTTATTTGAACTCCAGGCTTTTCGTGTGTTCAAAATGCACCATTCGAAGCCACATCATCAATTTTCAACCCTTTCTGACTTCATTTGGTATTTTTCATGCATTTAATGATTTTTTTGAGCTAAATTACCCTGAAATTGTAAAGCACTACAAATGAACTCTGAAAGGGTTGAAAGTTGGCATGGTATCAACCTTTCACCCACATAGCATGTGCTAAAAAGTTGAGTGGGTTACGGCAAAAACTGGATGCACTTCGTGTACAAAACGGACAGTCCCTTTCGAAGTATCGGGGTTTCGGACGGAAACTCATCGCTTACAAAAGGCATTTCATTTTCTTGAACTTATTTGAACTCCAGGCTTTTCGTGTGTTCAAAATGCACCATTCAAAGCCACATCATCAATTTTCAACCCTTTCTGACTTCATTTTGGTATTTTTCATGCACTTACTGATTTTTTTGAGCTACATGACCGTGAAATTGAAAAGCACTACAAATGAACTCTGAAAAGGTTGAAAGTTGGCATGGTATCAAACTTTCACCCACATAGCATGTGCTAAAAAGTTGAGTGGGTTACGGCAAAAACTGGATGCACTTCGTGTACAGAACGGACAGTCCCTTTCGAAGTATCGGGGTTTCGGACGGAAACTCATCGCTTACAAAAGGCATTTCATTTTCTTGAACTTATTTGAACTCCAGGCTTTTCGTGTGTTCAAAATGCACCATTCGAAGCCACATCATCAATTTTCAACCCTTTCTGACTTCATTTGGTATTTTTCATGCATTTAATGATTTTTTTGAGCTAAATGACCCTGAAATTGAAAAGCACTACAAATGAACTCTGAAAGGGTTGAAAGTTGGCATGGTATCAACCTTTCTCCCACATAGCATGTGCTAAAAAGTTGAGTGGGTTACGGCAAAAACTGGATGCACTTCGTGTACAAAACGGACAGTCCCTTTCGAAGTATCGGGGTTTCGGACGGAAACTCATCGCTTACAAAAGGCATTTCATTTTCTTGAACTTATTTGAACTCCAGGATTTTTGTGTGTTCAAAATGCACCATTCAAAGCCACATCATCAATTTTCAACCCTTTCTGACTTCATTTTGGTATTTTTCATGCACTTACTGATTTTTTTGAGCTACATGACCGTGAAATTGAAAAGCACTACAAATGAACTCTGAAAAGGTTGAAAGTTGGCATGGTATCAACCTTTCACCCACATAGCATGTGCTAAAAAGTTGAGTGGGTTACGGCAAAAACTGGATGCACTTCGTGTACAGAACGGACAGTCCCTTTCGAAGTATCGGGGTTTCGGACGGAAACTCATCGCTTACAAAAGGCATTTCATTTTCTTGAACTTATTTGAACTCCAGGCTTTTCGTGTGTTCAAAATGCACCATTCGAAGCCACATCATCAATTTTCAACCCTTTCTGACTTCATTTTGGTATTTTTCATGCATTTAATGATTTTTTTGAGCTAAATGACCCTGAAATTGTAAAGCACTACAAATGAACTCTGAAAGGGTTGAAAGTTGGCATGGTATCAACCTTTCACCCACATAGCATGTGCTAAAAAGTTGAGTGGGTTACGGCAAAAACTGGATGCACTTCGTGTATAGAACGGACAGTCCCTTTCGAAGTATCGGGGTTTCGGACGGAAACTCATCGCTTACAAAAGGCATTTCATTTTCTTGAACTTATTTGAACTCCAGGCTTTTCGTGTGTTCAAAATGCACCATTCGAAGCCACATCATCAATTTTCAACCCTTTCTGACTTCATCTGGTATTTTTCATGCATTTAATGATTTTTTTGAGCTAAATTACCCTGAAATTGTAAAGCACTACAAATGAACTCTGAAAGGGTTGAAAGTTGGCATGGTATCAACCTTTCACCCACATAGCATGTGCTAAAAAGTGGAGTGGGTTACGGCAAAAACTAGATGCACTTCGTGTACAAAACGGACAGTCCCTTTCGAAGTATCGGGGTTTCGGACGGAAACTCATCGCTTACAAAAGGCATTTCATTTTCTTGAACTTATTTGAACTCCATGCTTTTCGTTTGTTCAAAATGCACCATTCAAAGCCACATCATCAATTTTCAACCCTTTCTGACTTCATTTTGGTATTTTTCATGCTCTTACTGATTTTTTTGAGCTAAATGACCCTCTAATTGAAAAGCACTACAAATGAACTCTGAAAAGGTTGAAAGTTGGCATGGTATCAACCTTTCACCCACATAGCATGTGCTAAAAAGTTGAGTGGGTTACAGCAAAAACTGGATGCACTTCGTGTACAGAACGGACAGTCCCTTTCGAAGTATCGGGGTTTCGGACGGAAACTCATCGCTTACAAAAGGCATTTCATTTTCTTGAACTTATTTGAACTCCAGGCTTTTCGTGTGTTCAAAATGCACCATTCGAAGCCACATCATCAATTTTCAACCCTTTCTGACTTCATTTTGGTATTTTCATGCACTTACTGATTTTTTTGAGCTAAATGACCCTGAAATTGAAAAGCACTACAAATGAACTCTGAAAAGGTTGAAAGTTGGCATGGTGTGTGTGCTTGCCAACAATGACAACCCACTTTTTTGTTGCATTTTGTTCTCAGCCACAATCGGAATTTAAGAAAAAACTGAATTGAAAAGCACTACAAATATATAATAGCTAGAGAGATATGTAATATATATATAATAGTTCAGATATCCATTACAGAAAGTACTCGTCCAAGCGAACACTACTAGCTAGTCTGAATCAGAAGAATATTCCAATGGTGGTGGTGGTGCGAGGTGACGCTGCCCATAGTTCACGGTTCGAATCTTGCGGTACAACTCATATGCAACGTATGCATCTTTTGCTGCATACTCAATGTTGATAGGCTGAAGTGGGGTCCTCTCCCACTCTTTGTGCTGCGCCCGGGGGAATTTGGTCTTCATATCTCCGTAATAGTCGTCGATCAAGGCGACTGCCATAGAAGCCATCGAAGTCCTCTCACACCGAAGCCTGAATATGTCTTGGATATCAATAAGGCAGCCAGCTGGTATCTCAATACCGAAGCTGCGCCTCATCTTCAGCTTGTCATTTCTTACATCAACGCTAGCAAAATGTATGCCGCTGCGTAGGAAGTCCATGAGTGCTGGGCAGTGCTTGTCACTACTGCAACATCAACAAATTAAAATGGAACAAATGTTAAATACTGCTGCAACAAGTATATTTCGGCAGAATTATAATATGCAACTATATAAAGGAAAATTATTTCGCTGCAACAAAAGAGGAGGACGCAGAGTTTTTGCTCCCCGGGCTCATTTCAGCCCGGTGAACAGTAATATCATAAAAAAATTGAAAATTATTTCACTACAACTTAAGAGAAATTGATCTTTGCCATAGGATTCAAAATAGAACATATATATTGAGAGGGCCGCTTCGGCTCCGGAGCTCAGATGCTCCCCCTCTCACGAAAAAAATCAAAACAAATACTAGAAAAATTCAAAAAATTCCAATTGTTTTTTGTGTGGTAGATATTTTATCACGTGAGGTCCGCTCCAAATTTCAGCCTATTTGAACATCTGAGGAGCTCTCGGCAAAAAAGACAAATCGGGGTCTGTAAAAAAGGTTTACTGTTCACGAATTTTTCAGACCCGATTTGTCTTTTTTGCCGAGAGCTCCTCAGATGTTCAAATAGGCTGAAAATTGGAGCGGACCTCACGCGATAAAATATCTACCACACAAAAAAAAATTGGAATTTTTTGAATTTTTTAAGTATTTTTTTTGATTTTTTTCGTCAGCGGGGGCATCTGAGCACCAGCTCAGGAGCGCATTTTCGATATATATTGCTATATCCTATATATATGCAATTTTCATATCCTATGAATTGATGAAGAAACCCTAAATTAACTATATGACATATATGTTCTCCCACGTTTTGCAACAAGGAAAATTGTTTCACTACAAACTTAAAAGAAATATTGATCTTTCCCATAGGATTCAAAATGGAACATATTTCTATCCTATGCAATTTTCATAATAATCTATAAATTATTAATTGATCAAAGAAAACCCTCAAAACTCACCTTGCCCATTAGAAGATCATGACATGTTTCATGAAACATAGCTGGATGACGGCAACATCTTCTTGCTTGGCCGTGTACTCGAGATCAAGCCCTATGAACTTGTCTTTCTCATCCGCCACTTGAAGCCATTTCTGCAAAAGGGAAAGAAAATGCGGCACCATGGCGCTGTCGTTTGTGTAGACGACATCGAGATTGGTACTGCCATGTGCGAGCACCTTCCCGTAGCGAGTGATTGGATTCATGGTAGAAGATATGGGGGAAGAAGAGAGGAGAAGATGAGAAATGGGCGAAGTTACTGTAGCCCTCGCCGAGGAACAGTTCCTTTATCCTCCTGTTTCTCGGAGCGCGAAACGTCGTGGGATGCGAGACGTTCGAACCTTTAGTCCCGGTTTGAACCACCAACCGGGACTAAAGGGGCGCGCACCAGGCGAACGGTTACACATTTGGTCCCGGTTCCTTCCACGAACCGGGACCAATGGTTGTGGGCCAGGAGCGAGGCGCATTGGTCCCGGTTCGTGTCTGGAACCGGGACCAAAGGTTCCATACGAACCGGGACCAATGCCCCACGTGGCCCGCCCGGCCGTCTGGCCTCACGAACCGGGACTGTTGCACCCATTAGTCCCGGTTCGTGACTGAACCGGGACTAATGGGCTGGCCCGGCCTGGACCAATGCCCTGTTATGTACTAGTGCACGAATTAGGGAGGATAGCAACAAGCTGAAACCATGAATCTTCATGAAAAAGGACAAAGATTTAAGAGAAACTCTCCTTCGGTCTTCATGCTGAGAATGATGGCGAGAAACACCACCAAGAATTACTGAGACACTCCGAACCAATGAATAAGGAAAGGTTGAGCCAATGATGAAAATGATTTAGAAGCGATCTTCGGGAAGGAATATGACTAATGAAATCATTCTTACGTCATATTGGACAGAACTTGAGGACATCTCCGGAAAAGATTAGAAGAGTCAGGTAAGATCCTGGGGGGAAAACCTGTGGGTTATGAGCCCACTCAAAGAGACCACCGTTGAACTGAAAGATTAGAAAGATATTGCACCGGTACAAATGAAAACTAGATGAGGTGAGAGCCTCGAAATAATTTAAGCGGATCTGAATGGAAATGAGTCTTCTGAGATATCTTCAGCACTCCGGATAGAATAGAGAGATGGTTGAATGAATAAGAAGGGCTTGGACAAGAATTTCCGACGCGGGAAAGCATTTGAAGGATGAAAAGGGTATGATGAGCACCGAAAACTTGAATTGAATCCACCGGGCAAGAAAACAAAGATGAAGACTAAGAAATGATGAACTTAGCACTTGAGGATTTCACAATGAATCACCGGATATAAAACGGAAGAAAAGATAGCAGAAGCATCAAGGAAAACAAAGGAACTTGTATGAGAGTTTAATTGTTGAATAAAAGGGAGGGAGGGCGGAAAAAAACAAAGACAACTTGATACCGATGAGATGAACTCCGGAAAGAAATATGAGGATTGATCTTGCAAATATTGGAAAGGATTGAATTACTTGATGAGAAACACACCGGTTAGGAAAGATATGAATTCACCACTTGACATCGAAGCAACTCGAATTACCAAACTCCAAAACAACACAAAGGGTGAGGCTTGAGAATTAAGCCGGAAACAAATACATAACCCATTGCATTTGTTGGAAGGATAATCCTAGGTAACTACTTGAATTCCCACCTAAGAACTTCCGAAATCTTTCTTGGTTATGCAATCGGGTGTTGGGGATACAAGGAGGAAATATCTCACACAACTAAAAAATATACACCCCAACTGTATCCATCCTTCAACACATAACCAGAGGCTTTCGCAAGTCCATCTACCTCGGATCCTCGAAAGCACAACGATACTAAGAATGGCAGTACATCCGAACTCTCTCCACCAGTACTGGGGATGCCGGACTCCTCTCACCACTACTAGTATTGAAGCAATTTCGAATATCCTCCGTCCTGAGATACTAAGGAAACTAAATGATAACGATGTGCACAAGAATCCCCTGGAGCTCAACTCCCCGGAAGAAATCAAGTCAGACAGGAGGCACCAAGACAGAACTCCGTCACATCGGCATCATATAGATTCCAAAATACCCGCGTGATCCTAAAAAAAATTTGAGCGAGAAGAGGAGTAGAATGAAAATTCCTAAGTCGAATACCTCACCAGAGTATAGAAGAGGAGTAACAGAATCCTACTCTCCGATATAACTAGACTCAAAATAGTTTTTCACTAGACTCGACTCGGCCAAGTTCGATCAATCAAGGGGGCTCCTAGGTCGGTACAGGCTCTGATACCAACTTGTCACGCCCAAGATGCGATCCTATCCTTATTTTGGCACGAGGGCCTCGACAGGGATAGAAGCGCATCTCGTTGTGTTGCAAGAATGGATATCATTACAAGTACATGTAAAGAAGAGAGGAGTATATGGAATTGGCTTACACTCGCCACAAGCTACATCAATATCACATCATTACAATAACATAACAAACACCATACAGAAGAGCAGGGTCCGGCTACGGACGAAATCAAACGATAAAATGACATCCATCCTTGCTATCCCAGGCTCCCGCCTGGAACCCATCCTAGATCGATGAAGAAGAAGAAGAAGAACTCCAAATCAAACAAAGCATCGCGCTCACGTCAAATCATCGCATTACCTGTACCTGCAACTGTTGTTGTAGTAATCTGTGAGCCACAGGGACTCAGCAATCTCATTTCCAAGGGTATCAAGACTATTAAAGCTTAATGGGTGAGGTAAGGTTAAGTGGTGAGGCTGCAGCAAGCACTAAGCATTTATTTGAGTGGCTAACTTACGAGTACAAGAATAAAGGGGGATGATTGTCGAATAACGGACGTGAACTAGTAATGATCTCTAAAAGATCCTGAACACCTACTTACGTCAAACATAACCCCACCGTGTCCTCTCTCGGATAAGAACTCACGAGAAGAGACAGTCACGGTTACGCACACGGTTGGTGTATTTTATTTGAGTTTACTTCAAGTTTGCTATGACCGGGTGTTAAACAAAGTTTTCCAAGTTGCCACGTAACCGCGGGCACGGCTTTCCGAAAGATGTAACCCTACAGGGGTGCTCCAACTCATCCATCACAAACTAACCACACGCAGCGGGAATAACCTCGACCACGAATCTCGTGATCTTCCTAGGCAATTCCATTGGAAAACCTCAACCTCGAGATAGCCCAAAGTATCGGAGTTCCTCACACAAGACGTTCGAGAAAGGTAAAACAAATCCAGCAAGGCCGCCCGGCGTGTCGACGATCCCGATAGGAGCCGCGTATCTCGTTCTCAGGACACGACGGATAAGCGAAGCGTACGGTGGCCTGATAGACATCTCCCGAGTTGCCTCGGGTTGGCCCCGCACGGTGCTCTAGTTTGGACCAACACTCATGAGGAGCACTGGCCCGGGTTGTTGATTAAACATCCTCGGGTTAATTACTCCCTATGCAGGTTTATTAGTTATTAGGCAAATGTAGTACCAATGTTGGGCCTTGCCAGACAAGTTTTATCCTAAAACGAAAATCAAGGGGGTCCCCATAACAACCCCGCGCATGTTAGGAGCCCTCATTTATGGAACATAACACCGGTACACAAGTAACTAGGGCGGCAAGAGTGGAACAAAACACCGAGCAAAAGGCCAAGCCTTCCACCCTTTACCAAGTATATATGTGTATTAAATTAAATAGCAATAATATTGTGATAGCTGGAAAACAATTGCACCTGCAACTAGCAACGCTATAAGAAAGGCTGAGCAGCGGTAACATAGCCAAACAATGTTTGCTGGGATGTGGAGAGGTTAGAGGCTTTTCATGGCAATTGGGAGGCTTGACATACAAGTGATAGGTAGCGAGACAGCGATAGAAACGAGACAACTAGCATGGCAATGATAGTAATGGTATCCAGGGAAATGATCATCTTGCCTGAGATCCCGCTTGGAAGAAGAACGAATCCATGAAGAAGACGAGCCAACGTAGTCGAACGAATCCTCACACTCCGAAGCGGTTTCGGAACTCTATCGAGAAGAAGCAAACCGGAAACAACAATCAACACACGATGACACCACAACATATGCATGGCATGATGTGCAAATGAATATGATGCATGTCCGGTTTAATTATGCAAGGCATGGCAATCACAACAAACAAATACTACACCTTAAGTGAAGTTCAATATGCAACGAGTTGCATATTGACGAAACTCCACATTCAAACATTTAGTTCCTCTTGTTTAGGTACCCATCAATATTAAATGTTTTTAAACATGGCAAGAGGTGAAGCATAAGTAAACTAGGGTTCTAGGCATATTAAATGAGGCCGGAAACAACATATAGCATTTCCGAAACGACCTCATATGTTAATTTCGAAATTGATCCAGATCTGAACTAATCAGGTTTTATATTTATTAAACCGGGAAATAAAGTGCACAATGCGATTCTACTCGTCTTTCTAGTCGATTTACATATATGGAACATCTCAAACGGAGCTACGGTCTAAAAGATATGACCAACGCAAGATAATATGTCATGAATGCAAAATGCATGAAAATGGCAACCACAAACACTTCAAATCATGAATGCAGCAAGTTATTATGAAACTACATGAGATTCTAAGCAAGATTCATATGCAACATGTTCAAAACGGAGCTACGGTTCAACCACAACAACCAACACGAGTTTTAGTTGAAATCTGCCCAAAACAGCAAGATAGCATTTTGCACATATGAAAACAACAAGGTGCAAGATTCTAAAATGCACAAAGTAAGCATGGGGCAGTAGCATATAACATACACTTCATTTCAACTTCACAAATCATACTCAAAAGAGTCATGGATCACATGATAGGAAGCTCACAACATGGCAACAAAATATAGCAGATTAGGACTTAGTGAAAATAACAGGTTTTAGCATAGCAGATTTTCATGGAGGCATATTGGCAGCAGTAAAACTATATTCTACAGGGCATATTATGGCATGAAAATTAACAGCATGGTAGTAGACATGATGCATTACAAAAAATTACTTTATGGCAACATCAAATTATGCTCAGATTCATGGCAACCATCAACACAACATGGCATATTGAAGAAAACAGATTCTCAGACTTAGTGAACATTAGGATAGTCATGAGCAGCAGTTTTTAACAGATTGACGTATTGGACAGCAGGTTTAATTATGATGCAAAACCTATTCATGCAAACTAACGGCACAACATGATAGAGCATAACATGCTTAACAAAAGACTCCTTGGTGGCATCACCAAAAGACTCCTAGAACACTAGCAATACACATGGCAACACAGCAATAAAATAACAGATTTTTCAGACTTAGAAATATTTTGGACCCTCTAAACAACAGATTTTTATAGCATGTTGGCAACAAGAAAACAACACCTAAACATGCATTTCTATGACAACCAAAAATACCAGGGCCTAGCACACATGTCCAAGGGCATATCTCATGTTCAAAATTATTTCATATGATGCACGGAATAAATCCCACAAAAATAGACAAACGGGCATCATGGCAAAAATGACATGCACTCAAACTTGCTCCAATGGCAAAACTAAATGTACAGTTAAATTCTATGGATTTTTCTACCCCGAAAACATATATAATATGTATAGGTTCATGTAGGAAAATATGCCACAATTAATTATGCAAGTTTATGGCCTAATCCCCTTTCTAGCAATTATAAATGCAAGTTAAATGCAAATATTTCAATGAACAGGTTTGTCATGCATGAAAATGCGATGCCGATAATATGAACATTTTTAATATATTGTTGGGTTAATTCCACTGCACGGGTAAATAAATATGACGATGCAAAAAGATGGCAATTATGCAAAATGATGCAAACAGCGAGCTTAGGCATTTTGACATGGATGAAAAATGGCATATAATTAATCTACAGCATTTTCCCGAACAATTTGCATATATAAAACATTTTAATACGGTGCACGGTTATTTATTTATTAGCATTTCAAAAACATGCGTTTTCTGTAATTAAAAAAAAACATTATGGGCCGGATCTACTAGGCGCATGATAGCAAGACATCCATAGGGCGAGGAATAGGGGCGGCTCACCATGGGCTCAAGGCCCGGTCGGGGAAGCTGAAGAGGCAGAGGCGGGGCTAGCCTTGGGCCGGCGCTGGAGCTGGGCCTTGGCAGGCCGGCCCACCTGGCGGTCAGCGGGGGCGAGCGGGGGCGCTGGCTGGCCTCGCCGTCCTCCTCCTCCCGATCGGATCGGGGAGGCAGGGGCGGCGGCCAAGGCCACGCGACCAGGCGGCAGGGGCAGCAACGGGGTGAGGCGGGGCAGGCCGGATCCGGGCGCGGCTCGGCCGGGGAGGCTACCGGCAGCGACAGCGCGGCAAGGCGGCGAGGAACCGAGGCAGAGCTCGCGGCGCATCCATGGCGGGGCTGCTCGAGACAGAGAGAGAGAGAGGGACGCCACGGCGGGGTCGGGCCTGGTGGTCGCCAGCGGCGGGGCTCCGGTGGCCGCCGGCGTGGGGAAGGCCATCGGGCGGCGGGGACGCGGGCTCGCGGCGGCTGAAGGCGACGGCGGCTCGGCGGCGGGGAGCGCGAGGCTGCGGGCGCTCGGGCTGCGCAGTGGTCGCCCGGACATGTCCGGGTTGGCCGCGGACATGTCCGGTAGGTGGGGGGGAGCAGACTGCGGCGGCGGCTGGCAGAGGATTGGGGGCGCGGATTTCGAGGGGAGAGGGGTTAGGTCCATTTTTGGATGTGGGGGTCTATAAATAGCAGTTTTTGGCTAGGGTTTTGGGTCTAGGGATGGTTTCTCGACCGTGCGATTGCCATCGGACGGACGGATCGGGGTGGAGGGTTAGGTGGGCCGGCTGGGCTGTGGAGAGGTGGTTGGGCCAAGAAGAGAGGGAGGTGTGCGGCCCGGCAACAGAGTTTTAAAACACCAAAACGTCCGACGAATAAACCGCTACGGTGCCGCTACGGTCGACCGTTCGGGTAGCAAACGACCTCTGAACGGGACGAAATCTGGCAGGCGGTCTACCAACAATATATTACGACCGCATGCCAGGTTTTGACCCAATCCAAGAATGTTTTACGCGCACTTTTAAAAACAACATCTTTAACGATGCCGCGGGCGCGTGCGTGTGTGGTTGGTCTCAAAACGGTCGACGACACGAACGGGTAGAACCGGCGACTACGAACGGATGCAAGTTTTCGAAAACGAGTGACGATGCTATGCAGATGATGCGAATGATGCGATGATGAATGCGACAACCAGACGAATCACACGATGGCAATGGAATAAAAGGGGAATCTTCTGGAGCGTCGGTCTCGGGCTGTTACACTTCGTCTCTTGGTTCTTCCTCAATTCCTCACCGGACTCGTTCAGATATTGTGAGCAGTCATCTAGTTCAATCTCTGGGTTTTCGGAGTCCCGTATCATCTCGAAGACATCCTCTTCATGGTCTCTGCCGCTATCGTCCATAGCTTAACTAATCCAGAAAAAAGATAAAACAATTTAGTATTCAAATTAGGATGCATTCAATAAGAAAACACTAAATCATAGTAGTCAGCCGCCGAAGAGGTTCGGTCTGAGGGCCGAGGGATGGCGAGGAGGATTTTTTTTAGCAAGATCATCATATTATATCACTAATACATCTCGAATATTTCAGTTAATGCATCATCGAATATTATCACTAATACATCTCGAATATTATCATATAACATCACTAATACAGCTCGAATATTATCGAATAATCCAGTTGACTCGTGGTTCCTGAGGCGCAAGCGGTGGACACCCAAAGAGAAGGAACCATGACAGAATCATAGCTCGGGTGAGATCCCTGAAGAACCTGCCAGGTATTGGAGAACCTGATGTCCAACGCAACCATGTAGCGACGGACGTGCTCGTCCTCCTCCCTGACATGGCGACGTACCACCTCCTCGGGGGCCGGCTGGCTCAGCACCGATAGTGGCCCACGTGACTACCATCAAAGAAGCTTCGGGTCGACGACGGGATCCCGATTCCTCACCAAGTTGCACACCCCGGAAGGTAGCACCTCCCAGTGCCAGCCCGGCGGAGCCCAGTCCCGGACATGGCGCCTCTCAAGCAGGTTGTCGCCACCGAGTCGACGACGAGGATGCGGGCCGGGCTGTACCAAACACGTTGAAATCGATCTCCACTTCGTATGGGATTGTGTCACTCTTGGCAAGGTGCGCATCCACAATGTTCCTTCTGGTTCCTAGTACGCCGACATCTTCACTAAAGGGCTCGCTACAGCTCTCTTCGATGATTTCAGATCCCCCTGAACCTCCAGCCGGGTGGAGTTTCGACTGCGGGGGGAGTTAACGTGTTATTTCATGTCACGTTAGTATTGTAACAATATGTGTACAAAACTGTTGTAACGATCTCTACGATGTAGGATCACGACCTCCACGATCCCTACGATGTAGGATCACGACCTCCACTCCTCGTACGGGGCCTGCATGCCTAGCTTTGCGGGAGTCGTTAGAGGTCTAGGCTATTTGTACTCTGTAATCCCTGTTGAGTAATTCAGTTCGGTTGCTACGGCAAAACACCTCCTCTAACTCTCCCTCTGTACCAAAATATTTGTAGTTTTAGTAGGCACAGAGAAAATATTTAGCTAGGTAAATGGTCAATCGAGGTAGTACACATACTCAGAAACATAAAAAAATCGAACATGGGCTAATGGAGTACTAAACAAGAATTCGTTGTCATGCATGAACTATATACTCAAACACAAGCATGCATTGGCTCCGGTACGCGCTCCTCCAATATCTCGCTTCTCTGGTTGACATGCCTGTCGCCTCACAACACCGTGGCATATATATCAGTCAGGCAAGTTCGATGCCAAACAGTAGTGCCGGTACGTGCACGGCCAGGCGGCCGGTTCTGGGACGGCCGTGAGCCGGTGTCGTGGGGTGCGCCTGCTCCGACCACACGCTCAACTCGGTCACCGGCGAACTGCGTGTTGGTGACTGTAGAAGTAGCTGATTCTGTTAGGCTCCACACCGTAGTAATCCTCTAAACTCCCATCCCTATTCTGTAGCTACAGAGCTAGTCAATATGGCAAACAGTTAGCCACGATGAGGCATGCACGTTCGTGCGTTTGTAAGTCGGTCTATACGATCAATACATATTGTGCTGCATCAATGTTATTCTTCTCTCATTTTTCTTTTAGAAAAGGAGGATTGCCCCCGGCCTCTGCATCTGGGCGATGCATGCAGCCATTTTATTAATTATTCTCAGAGACCTTACAAAGCATTACATCAGTAAGCCTGAAGCCACCGTCTAGGCGACACCTGTCGCTACTCCTATCCCCTTGATGCAGGGGTGCCGAATGTCCGAGCCTAATACCAAACAGACATCGCACCAAAACCTAACATCTAATGTCGGATGCCCCATCCCAGCCACATACCGGGAATGGGTCACACACCGGTTCGGCGCACTCACCGAGGCTACCGCCGCCGTCATCCACCTAACTATCTTCAGAGCAGGTACTGACGCAAAGACCTTGCCAGGTCAACTGTCGAAGCCACCATGGCGCCAGACAGCGCCACCGCCCTGCGCGAGGCCATCACGCCACGTCCAGCGCCGAGACCCCGCTGCTCCATGCCGCCGAGACCCGCCGTCGTCGACGCGAGAGAAGGCCGCTCCACAAACGATGCCCCCAAGAGGGAGCACGACACCGCAGTGCCGCCATCGTCCGATCTGGTGATCTTAGGATTTCTCCCGGAGCGGCACGAGCAGGTTGACGATAGTTGCTTGACGATGCCTTCATCAAGGTAACGACGTAGACGCCGCCATCGCCCGCCATGACCGGAGTCGGCTCGGTTTTCACCGCCGACTATGTCTCCCCAACTCGCCGCCGGTGCTGATAGTGGGATCCAAGATCCGTCACAACCAGCCTGGCCGACCGCCTTCGGTGGAGTAGGCAGCCACCACCACCATGCCCGGGCCAAGAGACCCGGACGTCCTCGTGCCGCGAAGATGACCCAGGGGGGGATCTCCTTTTGCCGTTGTCGAGACGAGGCGCAGCCATAGTGGATCTCGATCTAAACCCAGCGGGCCCAGATCAGATCACATCGCAGCCAAGATCTCATCCGCCGACGGCCGCCGGAGATCTCCTGGCCACTGCCAACCCGCTGCGCACTGCCGTTGGAGGAGGATGGGGATGGACGCCGCTGCCCCCACGCGTTACCGCCGGCCGAGGACTGCGCCGCCGCCGCCGCCTCACCACAGGGGCTTCGCCCCGCGGCGTCCTCAGCGACGGCGGCGGTAGTGGGAGGCGATGGAGGGGGAGGGCTGAGGGCGGCGTGGACGGGGACTCCCCGGGGGCGGCGCGGCGCCGCCGCCTCGGGGGAGAGAGGGGTACTATCACATATCGAGTTTTGAACCATATAGCTTCTGCTCTCCTTCTCCCTATGCTCGACATGGTCGAGTCTCCAGGCGGTGTAGTTCTAAACCCTTTACTGATCTGCCCGCCTCCTCCTTCTCGCATGACTCTGCCAACATTCTCAATCATCCCCGCTCTCGGGTCTCCACGATCTTGGATCTTGAGGAGTCCAGCTACACCGCTGGAGCATCCTCTACATGGTGGATTTCCTTCAGTTGGGCGTCGTCGACCATGTTGACGGCATCGTCGACGCGCACTCCGGCCGGGCTGACGTGCTCTGGACGAAGGATGATTTCTTCTTCGTCTCGTGGCTCTACGCCACCATCTGCAAGGAGATTCTCGAGATCGTCATCAAGCGGCCTATTCCCTCTGGTCCGTCATCAAGTGTGCCGACGCGACCGGAGGACTGGACCTTCGCGTGCCTCCGCACCTATCTCCTGCAGGAAGAGAAGCGTCTTGCCCATCTTGCAAGCCGCTAGCGCGTTCACGCCCTTCTGCATGGGCGTGCGCACGCTCCGGCTGGCCCCGGTTCAGCCGCTCCCAACCGGCCCACTTACCAGCCTTCCGGCAACAGCGGCAGCAACCGTCGGGGCAAGGGCAAGCAGCCGCAGCAGCCACAGGATGGGCGCCCCTGCCTCCCCAGCAATACCGGCGGCGCGTCTTATCTCCCGTCGCCGTGGCCCGTCACCACTGTTGAAAGGGAGAGATTTGGTGGAATTGTTATTGTATTGCTTGAGCCTCGTGGGCATATATATAGGAGTACATGATCATCTTGGAGTACAAGTCAAGACAGGAACAAATCCTAGTCTATCTATGTTTCCTAATAATCAATATACTCAACATCCCCCCGCAGTCACAACGGTAGCGAGGCAGAATGTGAGACTGGAGAAAAATCCGAAGTTAAGCCGACGGTCATCCCCCCACAGTCGTAACGGTCGATGCATCCCGGAAGTCGTGGCTGGAGTAGAAACCGACGTGGTTGCTCAAGCAAGGCGGTAGCCCTTTGTGCCGATGTCGAAGTAGCCGAGAGCGTAGGGTGGTGTAGCCGTGGTCGAGGTAGCCGTGCGAAGAGCGCCGTGGTCGATGTCGAGTCGGGGTAGCCGGTGTCGAGGAAGTCGCCATGGAGTCCCGGAAGAGAGAAAACCCCGGATCAAGAGATCGGGGAAAAGACTCTCTAGGGCATCCGGTCAACACGACCGGCGGACGAACCCTAGGTTCGGGCGGCGCGGCCCCCGGCGGCGGTCATGGAGGCCGACCGCCTCGGGGGTGGCGCGCGGTGCGGAAGCGGTGGGCGGCGGCTAGGTCTAGGAACTTGCGGCAGATACCATGTTGAAAGGGAGAGATTTGGTGGAATTGTTGTTGTATTCTTGAGCCTCGTGGGCATATATACAGAAGTACATGATCATCTTGGAGTACAAGTCAAGGTAGGAACAAATCCTAATCTATCTATGTTTCCTAATAATCAATATACTCAACAACCACCGACCCCTGTCGTCCAGGCCGCTCGTCCCCTGATGGCGCCAACTTGTCCCCTCACGCTGCCCTCGTCGAACGACGCCACGGCCCGGTTGAGCCGCCATGCCGCCCAGCCCTGCCCGGGATCTCTCCGCCCAGGACGTTGGTGTGCTGCCAAAGCAGCCCCGGCGTCCGACAAGACGTTGTGCGCCGTCTCCTGGTCCGGTGCAAGCAGGGTAAGCATGCAACCAGGAGATGACGTAGTGGTGCGAGAGATCTCGGCGTTAGACGTTGTCTGCCGTTCGGATGGAGTAGTACTTTTTTTTGAAACAGTTTTGCTCTATCGCGTGTTCTGATAATTTCTGCTCAGACGCGAGACGTCTGGTGGGCCGAAAATAATCCCCCGAGAGGCCAGCCGCTCGTGACTTTTATCGGTTCACGCTCGTTTCTATTATAATAGTACCGCATCGCCTGTTATAGAGTTTGTTTTGCAGCTTAAATAGCGTGTATCCGGCTACCTATTTGCCGATGACGCAAAGCTGTTCCAACATCGTTGCGAGGCAAAAAGCAGTCACACCATACTTCTGGCTGGGCCAAGCCACGGGTCTGTCACCTGAAGTTGCTGTTAACTCAGCATGAGGGGGGCCAGAAGTGTGGAATGACGTCAGTCTTTTTTAAATATACAATTTGACGATGCTATTGTTATTTTCTTTTTTGTTAATAACTTATTTTATTTTATTTTATTTTTCTCAGCTCCAAAACCTTCTTATATTTTGATTTACATGAATTACATTTGGTATTGTTTCAGTACTTCTTGTGTTATATGCAATATCTCTTGATCTTGTCCAATTGTTCAACGATTTATGGTTGAATTCTAATGGCACGCATACCATACTCCTCAAGCGAAGAGAAACCTCCTTATATTTCAGTTTAGAGACCACGACCCAAATGTTCAGCGGCTAATGAATTACATTTGGTATTGTGTCTGTACTTCTTATGCCATAGGCAACTTCTCTTGATCTTATCCATATGTTCAACGATTTATTGTCGAATTCTGATGACACGCACACCATAGACCTCAAGAGAAGAGACGAAAGAGTTCACCAACTAGAGTTTATTACCGTTCATTTTATTTTATTTATTCTCTTTTCCGTCTCCGCAACTTTCTTATGTTTCGGTTTACAAACCACGACCCAAGCGGCAACTGAATTACATTTGGTATTGTTTCCGTACTGACAGTGTCGTAGGCAACATCTCCTCATCTTGTTCAAATCTTCAACCATTTATGATCAAATACTGATGGCATGCATACCATAGACCTCAAGGGAAGAGAGGAAAGAGTTCACCAACTAGAGTTTTATACATTTTATCAATTTGAAAAGTACATCAATTTTGAAAGAAAATAACAAATTTGAAAGAAATTCATCAATTTTAAAATAATTTCACCGATTTGAAAAGAAGTTCATTGGTTTTGAAGAAAAAATCACAAATATGAAAAGGAGTTCATCAAATTTGAAAAAAAAACTTCATAATTTTGAAAAAAAAATCATCCATCTTTTCTAAAATACAGTTCAGGAATTCAAGAAAAAGTTATCATTTTTTTTTCAAAATCACGAACTCAAAAAAAGTCACGAGAAAAACAATTCATGGATTTGAAAAAAGTTCATGCATTTTCACAAACAAAAGTTCACACATCTATACAAAAAGGAACAAGAACAATGAAAAGAAGAGAAAAGAAAGGAAGAAATATGAAAAGAAGAAAAAGAAAGTAACTAATCACACTTAGGTGGGTTGTCTGGTTGGGTTCGAATAATACACCTCGCGCGCACTCTTTTGTGTTTAAAACATAAAAAAATCAGAATAGATGGGCCAGCCAGGAGCGGGGGTGTGTGTGTGCCAAGTTACTAAATACACTATAACAGTTGCCTTAAGCGCCAAACAGGAAATGTTGGTAGCTTGTTGCGATTGGCCGAAGCGACGCTATTTTTTTGTTGGGGGGGTGGGGGGAGGGGGGGGGGGGGGACGACGAAGCATGGAAAACTATTTTTTTTCTACAAACACCCAAGATCTATCTATGGAGATGCATAGCCACGAGAGGGGAGAGTGTGTCTACGTACCCTCGTAGACCATTAAGCGGAAGCGTATATAACGCGGTTGATGTAGTCCTACGTCTTCACGATCCAATCGCCATTCGTCCCGATCTAGCGCCGAATGGACGACACCTCCGTGTTCAGCACACGTGCAGCACAGTGACATCTCCGACTCCTTGATGCAGAGAGCGAGGCCGGAGTAGTAGATGGGATCTTCGGCATCACGACGGCGTGGTGGCGGTGGTGGTAGCAGAAACTCCGACAGTGCTTTGCCAAGTATAAAACCGAAGCTATGGTGGAGTTGTGGGAGGAGGGAGGCGCCAAGGCTTGATGTGTGGGCATGGTGTGCCTCCTCCCCTCTCTCTATATAGGTGGAGGGACGTGGTGGCCATCCCTCCAAGCCCAAGGGCTGGCGCACCAAGGGGGGGGGGACTTGGACTCCTAGTCCAACTCCCTCCTTTTCTTACTGGGCGGGTTTTTCCACCTATTGCCATAATTTGGCAAAAAGGACTTGTGTGCCTGGCCCATGTCGGCCCGCATGCCCTCCCTAGGCCCATGTAGGGCCTTGGGATGTGGTGGAACTCCTGGTGGACTTCCGGACTCCTCCGGAACCTTCTGTAAGCTTCCCAGTACAATACCGGAAAAAACAAAACTTTTTTCAGAACCCCAAATATGACTTTCTATATATAAATCTTTACCTCAGCACCATTCCGTAGCTCCTCGTGACGTCCGGGATCTCATCCGGGACTCCAAACAACATTCGGTCACCAACACATGTATCCCAATACTACTATAGCGTCATCGAACGTTAAGCGTGCGGACCCTACGAGTTCGAGAATCATGACATGAACGAGACACCTCTCCGATCAATAATTAATAGCGGGACCTGGATGCTCATATTGGTTCCTACACATTCCACGAAGATATTTATCGGTCGAACCATGATGTCAAAGATTCAGTCAATCCCGGATGCAGTTCCCTTTGTCCATCGGTATGTTACTTGCCCGAGATTCGATCGTCGGTATCTCCATACCTAGTTCAATATCGTTACCGGCAAGTCTCTTTACTCGTTCTGTAATACAAGATCCCGCGACTAACTCCTTAGTCACATTGCTTGCAAGCTTCTTGTGGTGTTGTATTACCGAAAGGGCCCAGAGATACCTCTCCGTCATACGGAGTGACAAATCACAGTCTCGATCCACGCCAACCCAATAGACACCCTCAGAGATACCTGTAGAGCACCTATACGATCACTTAGTTACGAAGTGACGTTTGATAGCACATAAGGCATTCCTCCCGTGTTAGGGAGTTGCATGATCTCATGGTCTTCGGAACAGATACTTGACATTGAAGAAAGCAGTAGCAACAAACTAAGTGATACAATCAAATGCTATGCTTAAGGTTGGGTCTTGTCCTTCACATCATTCTCCTAATGATGTGATCCCGTTATCAAATGACAACTCATGTCTATGGTTAGGAAACCTTAACCATGTTTGATCAACGAGCTAGTCTAGTAGAGGCTCACTAGGCATATGGTGTTGTCTATGTACCCACACATGTATTTAAGTTTCCGGTCAATACAATTCTAGCATGATAGTAAACGATTACCATGAACATGGAAATATGATAATAACTACTTTATTATTGCCTCTAGGGCATATCTCCAACAGTCTCCCACTTGCACTAGAGTCAATTATCTAGCTTTACATTGTAATGAATCTAACACCCATAGAGTTCTGGTGATGATCATGTTTTCTCGTGAGAGAGCTTTAGCCAACGGGTCTGCAACATTCAGATCCGTATGTACTTTGCAAATATTTACGCACCCCTCCTTGATGCAATCGTGGATGGAATTGAAGCGGCGCTTTATATGCTTGGTCTTCTTGTCAAACCTGGACTCCTTGTCAATGGCAATGGCACCAATGTTTTCACAAAAGAGAGTCATCGGATCCAGTGCGCTAGGAACAACTCCTAGATACGTCATAAACTGCTTCATCCAGACTCCTTCCCGTGCTGCTTCCGAAGCAGCTATATACTCCGCCTCACACGTAGATGCTGCTACCACGTTTTGCTTGGATCTACTCCAGCTGACTGCTCCACCATTTAGAAAAAACACGTATCCGTATTGAGACTTACAGTCATCCGGATCAGTGTCAAAGCTAGCATCGACCTAACCCTTTACGACGAGCTCTTGATCATCTCCATAAACGAGAAAAATCTCCTTAGTCCTCTTAGGGTACTTTATTTTTGACCGTCGTCCAGTGTTCCACTCCTAGATCACTTTGAAACCTTCCAGTCATACTTATGTAACACCCCAAAAATTTAATATTTTTTTATTAATTAAAATTTTGTCAGAAAGATTTATTTTCTATTTTCTGGCTTTTCTATTAATTTCAGAGCTACTTCTTTTCTCTGGATTTTAAATTTTTTCCCTCTTATCTGAAACTTTTGAATAATATTGTGGGACTTAAATAATTTATTCAAGCATATTACTTCATTTAGTAAAATCAGTGAAATTATTTTTATAATAAAACTTGCCTAGCTTTAATTCTTTTAAAAGCATTCCCATTCTTTTAAAGACATGAGTTACACTACAACCACTTCATAAACCGTTTTAAAAATTCCATAAAAATTTGTAGATCACATGTGATGTCCCTGGATTACTTTTATGCAAAAACCCACCTTTGTGTTTTGTAAATTTTGAGCAAACCATCCTCTTTTTCATTCTGGTCCAGTTTGGTATTTTGCACTGCAACCCTATTTTAAATTCCTCTAGTGACCTTGGTATTTTTCCTACTTGTAGTCAATCCTACCAAACCCTTAAGTCCAAGAGATCAGCCCCATAAGCATATTTTAAGTTGACCATATTACCCCTTTCATTTTCTTTCCAGAATTGAGTTTCACTAAAACTTGCATTGCAAAGTTCTTTGTTTTCCCAAACCAACTCCACCAAAATTCATTTCAGCTAAGGAGACACCAATCTGGAAAGTTTGGTTGCCATCAGAGTCATTTAGATGTCACTGGCATTTCATCAAACACCTGTAGCTCATGGCCAGATTTGGCATGGATGTAAGTTTGTATTGTGAACTTCCCCCTCTGTCCAAACCAGTTTGTCTAGTAGCCTTCTATCTGCCTCTAACCTAGGTCTGTTTATTTTCATTGGCATCCAAGCAAGTTTGGTCGCCCTGGCATTTCGTCGAACGATTGCCATGCGTGCCCAGAGCACGGCCAGAGCGCACGTTTTGCACGTGCCGCGCCCGAGCCGCCGCGTCCCTGGTCAGTTCCCCGAGCTTATCCTGACCCTCTTCCACTCGCAGCGTAGCGCCAAGCCCCGACCTGCACTCCCTCACAAGCACCACAACACCACCGTCAGAAGCTCCTGGCGGCTAGCCTCCGGCCGCACCTCCGCTCTGCCATGGCCGGCGCCGCCCGAGCCACCGCAGCGCGCCAGCTAGCCCCTGGCACAGGCCCCTCCTCATCCGCTAGCTCGCAGCCCCGCCAGTCATCGCCACGTCGCCCCTGCAACAGAGGAGACGAACCGCCATAGCCGTCACCGAGCTTATCCTCGGGAGCTCGCGGAACCGACGTCGACCGGCTATAAATAGACCCGCCCAAGCTCGCCCCGATCTTCAGAAGGCCACCCCCCATCCCTCTCGAGCTCCCTTAGACCCCAATTGACCTGGGGAGGTCATCTTCCCCAACTCCGGTCACGGTTAGGCCGCCCCTCCCCCTGGCAAATTCGAGGACAACCCCGCTCCTCCTTCCCCCTTCTCTGTCGGAATGAACCCGCCCTGGCACCGCGAGTGCTTTCCCCCTCTCAATTTCTCCTGAAAGGAGCCGTGGGCAAAGATCCCTCGCATACCCGCGCCGTCGTCCGCCGGCCATCAAGCCACCGGAACTTCCAGGCCCTCCGGTGAGAAAGCCCCCACCCCTCGAGATCGCCTTGAGCCCCTGATCCTAATAGTGCTCTCAGTTGCCGGAGTGGAGCACCGAGCTGCCAGCGGGGATCGCCGGAGGTCACTCCTTCCCTCGGCTTGAGGAGGGAGAGGACCGGTTTGACTGGAGTCAAACCTGTCCGTGGGCCCTACTCGTCAGCGACAGAACCGATCCAGAGCTGTCTTAAGTGAAGGCGTATTCCCGCTAATACATTTTCAGTTAAGTAAAGCGTAAGCCTACTGAACCGTTTTCTTTTTCTGGTTTTATTTTAAATCAGAACTTTGACCAAACTTTGACTGGCCTTATCTTTTAAACTAAAGCTCCATTTGACTTGATTCTTTTTCCGTTGATTCTCAAATTTTGTCTAGTTTATTTTCATATTTATTTGAAAAAAATTCCAACAACTTTTCAGTACTGTTTTGAAATGTATGTTGATTTGAGTCTTTTCAAAAAAATAGGAATTTGGAGGGAAGACAAAAACTTTCAAAAGTTTTGAAGTGCACCTCACCTACATACTCTTCGAAGGCAAGCATTCTGAACCCTTGGTATATTATTCGTTGTGTGATGTTTGGAGTGACGAATAAAGCTACAACACTAAGTTGACATGATGTGCGTGTTATTTCATGTGAAGGTGTGATCATGCTTGCAAGTGCATGATGAGGAAGTCTTACTATCAAACTTGAGATGCTTGTGGCAGTAGTCACCACCTTGTGCCACCCCTGCCTACCGGAAGAAAACCGGGATAAGTCTCTGTCTTGGGTAGACATGAGCTAGGTGCTGACATCTCGTTGGAGCGAGAATGGTCAGTGAGGCATGAAGGGGTGTAATGAGTGGTGATTCTGTCTGGAAACTGTAAAAATATATCTGTTGTGCTAATCATGTAGGGAACACATAAGCCTCCTGAGTCGACCATAGATCGAGTCTTGCTCCAGCAACCCCCATGCTTGTTTCGTACTACCACTTGTCCCTGCCGCAGGTAGGGTGCGGTTCAGTAAGTTGTCAACCCCTTTCTTAGCACACACCGTACAGAGAGGCCATGGTGGAAGATACCGGGTGCATCCGGTAGGCATGCCACCTGGTCCGGGGGCATGGGTGTTTCCGGTTGGGACCGAGAGGGGGGCACCCCTTAGTAGCACGCGGTATAAATTTGATCCCATGCTAATCGAGGTTGTAGCCTCCCCACTTAGAGTTTTGCTTAACGAGTGTCGTGGGTGATTCCAGGCACCGGTAAGTTAAGCTAGTGTGTGCGGGTCAGGTGTGTTTTCAATTCAAAGACCGTAAGCGGAATTAATCCCGATGGACTAAAGGAATCCGTTACTTGTGGGTAAAGAGTACACCCTCTGCAGAGTTTGCATCTATTCGAATAGCCGTGTCCGCGGTTAAGGACTACAGTCTGGGATGGGTCGAGTGTCGGTCTTAGTGTCGGTCTTCGGAGGAAAACTTCTAAACCGGAATATTGATCATGACATGTGACGAATGATGATTATGATTATTATTATTGTGGACTAACCATTTATATTGTTTGGAATACTGAGTATCCCTGGGATGGTTCTACCTCCTGGATACTCACTGTGATTTTTATTATATAAGCCCTTTATGTGGCGTCGCTCAGACGCCCGACTGTGGCATGCTTGTTATTTATTTTCCTTATAAGCCCTTTATGTGGCGTCGCTCAGACGCCCGACTGTGGCATGCTTGTTATTTATTTTCCTTATAAGCCCTTTATGTGGCGTCGCTCAGACGCCTGACTGTGGCATGCTTGTTATTTATTTTCTTTATAAGCCCCTTATGTGGCGTCGCTCAGACGCCCGACTGTGGCATGCTTGTATTTATTTTCTTTATAAGCCCCTTATGTGGCGTCGCTCAGACGCCCGATTGTGGCACGCATGTTACTTCTTTTTCTTATAAGCCCTTTTTGTGGCGTCGCTCAGACGCCCGACTGAGGCACGCTATATATTTTTACCCTTTCGAGGCGTCGCTTCAGACACCCGATCGGTTTATTTTATTTTCTTTATTCTTTGATTGCCTATTCCTATTTAATATGAATGACATGCTTGCGTGCATCAGGAATTTAATTTTGTGACTAACTAAGTGATCGTGGATTATGTCAGTGCATGATTATCACCTGCCATATTATATATGTGTTCATGATGTTTGCGAGTACATTCAAAGTACTCACTGGCTTGTCCCTGGCTATTGTCTTGGCCAGATTTCTTGCTTGGAGAGGAGCACTTTGACGACAGCCCCGGAACCTAGGCAACGGAGACCGCAGACACGCGAAGATAGGAATTATCCATGTCAGCTGTTCCTGTGGGAAATAGAGTCCCGTAGACGCTGATAATCCGCAAACCGCTTCCGCCGTCAACCACTAGAAACTTTTGTTGTACTCATAGACCACAATGGTCTTGTACTTCAGATTTTGTATTTGCTTGGAATTTCTGTATCAAGATTGTGTCTCATCAGCTAACAGTAATCCTGGGGCTGGTGAGCACAAGGACCATTTACTGGGAAATTAATATCCTGGAAAACCGGTCCTGACAACTTATGGCAAGGCTCACCTCCGATCTTGTACACAGCATTGCATACATGATGATAGAGCCTATGGTCGGGGCATAAGGGACAACTCTCATCTTTTCTCTATCTTCTGCCATTGTTGGGCATTGAGTCTTACTCAACTTCACACCTTGTAAGACAGGCAAGAACCCTTTCTTAGACTGATCCATTTTGAACTTCTTCAACACCTTATCAAGGTATGTGCTCTGTGAAAGTCCTATTAAGCGTCTAGATCTATCACTGTAGATTTTGATGCCTAATATGTAAGCAGTTTCTCTGAGGTCCTTCATTGAAAAACTCGTGTTCAAATATATCTTCACGCTTTCCAAAAGTTCTATATTGTTTCCAATCAACAATATGTCATCCACATATAATATTAGAAACATTATAGATCTCCCACTCACTTTCTTCAAAGTACAAGCTTCTCCATAAACTTCTATGAACTCAAATGCTTTAATCACCTCATCAAACTTAAGATCCCAACTCGGAGATGTTTGCACCAGTCATAAATGGATCGCTGGAGCTTGCATACTTTGTCAGCATTTTTAGGATCGACAAAACCTTCTAGCTGCATCATATACAACTCTTCCTTAAGGAAACTATTTAGGAACGCTGTTTTGACATCCATCTGCCAGATATCATAATAAAAAATGCAGCTATTGCTAACATAATCCGGACGAACTTAAGCATCGCTACGGGTGAGAAAGTGTCATCGTACCCAACTCGAACTTGCAAACTCCCGTTTGCGGCTGATACGTCTCTATCGTATCTATAATTTTTGATTGTTTCATGCCAATATTATACAAGTTTCACATATTTTTGGCAACATTTTGTATGATTCATTCGACTAACCTATTGATCCAGTGCCCAGTGCCAGTTCCTGTTTGTTGCATATTTTTTGTTTCGCAGAATATCCATATCAAACGAAGTCCAAACGCGATAAAAATTTACGGAGATTTTTTTTGGAATATTTGTGAATTTTGAGAAGTGGCATCAACGCAATCAGAGGCCCACAATCCCCACAAGATACCAGGACGCGACCAGGGGGCCCAGGCGCGCCCTGGTGGCTTGTGCCTAGCTCGTAAGTCGGTTGGAGCTCTCCTTCGGGCGCAAGGAAGCTAATTTTTGGATAAAAATCCCCTCAAACTTTCAGCCCGATCGGAGTTACGGATCTCCGGGAATATAAGAAATGGTTTTCGGCCAGAAAACAGGAACGTGAAACAGAAGAGAACAGAGAGGGAGATCCAATCTAGGAGGGGCTCCTGCCCCTTCGCCACCATGGTGGCCATGGACTAGAGGGGGAACTCTCCTCCCATCTAGGGGGGAGGCCAAGGAACAAGAAGAAGGAGGGGGGATCTCTCCCCCTCTCTCCCGGTGGCGCCGGAATGCCGCCGGGGCAAGGATCGTGACGGCGATCTACTCCAACAACTTCGCCGCCGTCATCACCAACTTTCTCCCCCTCTATGCAGCGGTGTAACTCCCCTTTTCCCCGCTGTAATCTCTACTTAAACATGGTGCTCAACGCCGTATATTATTTCCCAATGATATGTGGCTATCCTATGATGTTTGAGTAGATCCGCTTTGTGCTATGGGCTAATTGATGATCGTGGTTGGTATGATTGTATATTTTATTATGGTGCTGTCCTACGGTGCCCTCCGTCTCGCACAAACATGAGGGATCCTCGCTGTAGGGTGTTGCAATGTGTTCATGATTTTCCTATGGTGGGTGGCGTGAGTGACATAATACACAGACCCGAGTAGGTGGGTTGTTGCATATGGGAGTAAAGAGGACTTGATACTTAATGCTATGGTTGGGTTTTACCTTAATGATCTTTAGTAGTTGCGGATGCTTGCTAGAGTTCCAATCATAAGTGCATATGATCCAAGTATAGAAAGTATGTTAGCTCATGACTCTCCCTCATAAAAAATTGCAAGAATGATTACCAGTCTAGTTATCAATTGCCTTGGGACAAATAACCTTCTTGATTGACAAAAGCTTTCTACTAAACAACTAACTTTCATTTCCTAGCAATTTACTCGTAGTTTTATTCCCGCTAAGTACTTCTAGTTTTATTCGTGCAAGCTATCCTATCACCTACAAAGTAGTTTCATACTTGTTCTAGGTAAAGCAAGCATTAGCGTGCGTAGAGTTGTATCGGTGGTCGATATAACTTGAGGGAATATTTGTTCTACCTTTAGCTCCTTGGTGGGTTCGACACTCTTACTTATCGAAAAAGGCTACAAACGATCCCCTACACTTATGGGTTATCAAGACCTTTTTCTGGCGCCGTTGCCGGCGACACTACTAGGAGAAAGCCTACTAGTAGCGCTTGAAATACCTATAGCAGTAGCGCTGGGTCCAGCGCTACTGCTAACGCGCTACAGCTAAATTGTTGCAGTAGCGCTTGTTGGTGCAGCGCTACTGCTAAGTATCAGTAGCGCTGCATAAAGGCAAGCGCTGCTGCTAATCCAGCGCTGCTGCTAGATGCCTTCCAGCGCTGCTGCTACTATTCCTGCTTTCACAGATTCATACCCCCTCTACGTATTTGTGATGTATTTGTACAGGTTCTATATAGTAGTTTCATCAGATCACAATAAACATTCAATATTCTCATCATATCATACACATACAGTAGTCTCGTCATACCATCATCATCATCATTCAACACAAATATCATCACATCTCGAAAATAGCGATACACAAGTCATGTCATGTCTCGAATAAGTGCAACTGCATGGTCATGGCACACACACAAGTTTCATCATCTCTATCTAAACCATGATGTAGAAGAGAAGAGCGATCAGCATGAGCAAGACCGCGACTATGTAGTACTTGAGGCACCGGCGGTTCCGCCCCCGCTCTTGCCGGAGCGTCCACCTCAAGTAACTACTTTCCACTTTGGCTCTGCTGTCGAACCCTCTGTGGCTAGCACCCGGGTACTTGTCCACCTGGGCCTGAGCGTCTGGCCAGTGGTCGTAGACTCCTGGAACCTTCCCAACGAAGATGGCGTAGCAGTCCTTCGCCATCTCTGATCTATGTACCTGCATCGTCAATTGATGAACTGAACGATAATATGCAACATAATGTACTTAAGAAAACAAAGAGGCATAATTAGAAAAATACAATCAACCTATAGTAAACATAAGTGACGAAGTTCCTCATACCCAAACTAATTAACTAGAGCGATCTACGCTAGTTCAGGACCACGGTTTAATTACATCACATAGTTTCGTCTGGATGCTAGTGACACATATATTGTCAACGACAATCAGTCCTCCATGTCGGCGGTCCAATCTTCATAGTCACGGAGGAAGCACCCGAGCTTCTTGAAAGGCTTCAGGTCTAGACGCTGAGCGATTAGCAGTGCTCGGACATCATCCCGCGTGATTGGCCCATGGTAGAACATCCCTGTTTGTTCGAGTACCTGCATCATGATCACTTGGGCAAGTTCACACTGTACGTGATAAAACACAGCTCGGATTCGATGATCCGGTGTCTTTCCTATGCTTGTGGCCCAGTTGACAATCTCGGCATCGTTGGTAGTAGCTGACACGCGAAGGCGTTGATTATCCCTTCTGAACTCGAGCAGGTGATGCATGAGGTAGAATCCATCAGCCTTACTGGTGTGCGGTTGCTGGATGCAACAGAAGTTGGTCTTATGGCTGAAAACTAGCCCGTTCTTCCTGTACTTTTTCACCTTGATATATCCACCAGACAGGCTGAAGGTTAACAGGGCACTATCAAGAACACTCTTTATGTGCTTGTAATCCTTTTTCTTGATGTTCTTCGATGAGTCCAAGTATATAGCATGGGAGTATTCTGGGTACAAAACGATGAGGACGGCGCCCCCCCCCCCCGCTGCGCAAATTAAGTACACCTCAAATTATCCTCCATGCTTGCAAATGAATGATTAACACTTACGAAAGGATATGTGCGGATGACTCACGTGGGATGATAAGGCAGGAGAATCGCTTCCTTGTCCTTATTAGCGATCATGAAGCCGCCGATGTACTTGCTCGCATAGTCACGGTGCTCTTTGCAGACATCCAAGAAGCTCTCGTGCATATGGTACGGGTCCGCGACGCAGATATATTTTATGTTCTCGATCCTGATGATGTAGTTCAGATACAGCGCATACATGCGGATGAACTGGAAATCCAGCTTGGTCATGTGGAACATGTCATAGATGTAGTCAAATCGCAGGATGAACTTATCTGCGGGCCATACCTTGACGTACAACTTCCCACCCGGCACCTGAGCCGCATAAAGCGGGTATCCTGGTTTTTCTGAGATGAGAAGGCTTTTCTCTCTGGCCAGCACATCTTCATGGAGTCTCCTTAGATCATTGTTCAGTATGTGCTCTAGCGCTTTCGTAGGTAGGATCGGGTCGCCGGCGACATGGAAATGCTTCGCACCTTCGACAGGTATTCTGTCTACCACCCAGGGCTTTAGAGGCGGCTGGCTGCTTGAAGGAGCTCTGACGCCTTTAGGGCCTTTCCTGTCCGGTCTCCTCCTTTGCTTCTTGGCGGGTGGCGGTAGTGAGCCCACCATACCTTCCCTAACCACCACCCCCAGTGTCGTCGGGCTAATCAGTGGACGGCCCTCAGGTTGTTGCTGGGTAGAGGCAGCATCTGGAGGCGTCTCCTATGAGGATCGCTTGAAGAGAGACTTTTTGCATTCCGCCCTAGGACGTTCCGGCTCCGGCAAATCAGGCATCATCAAGTCATCATCTCCACGCTCAGAGCCTGAGTCTTCGTCATCCTGTGCCATCAATCCTCGATCATCATAGGCGGTATTGAAATACTTGTCTGGGTCATCATCATCCTCCTCCATGTCATCATCAGCATTTGCTTCTTCGACAACAGGGGCGACATCATCTGGCACTAATGGAGGCTCTCCCTCGCGTCGTCCGCTATCACCCGCCACGACAGGTGCAGGTAATTTGGTAGGTGGGGTGGTGTTCATACCTTCTTGAGAAGCTGTCGTTGGTGTGATACTGGGCGCCTCGACACCAAGAAGAGTCTTCGGCCAAGGCAAGAACCAGCTCTTGCATGCGCCAATCCGTTGAGGGGTCTCCTCGTCATCGACTGGTACCAGGGGAGGCAAATCCTCGAAGCCCGCTAAGACACTGGCCACGTTAACCTTGAAGACGCCATCGGGCATCTCTCGGTTGTGGAACATGCGGTCTTTCGGCTTCACGATCATTGCCTTTCCCACGGCCACCTTTTGGCCCTTGATGTCGTACAGTAGGGTGCACGGGGTATCGTTGGCCTGTGAAGACATATCTGTGATGTCAAACATCCGAAAGGCAACTGAAACGGAAGACTATAGATATGCTGGTCAAGAGGGTATGACGCGTAATTACCGTGAGGGCATCGAGCTCAGCCAAAGACGAAGCCCCGCCGAGTAGGCCAGAGATGGAGGACGGGCTGCTATGAACAGTAGCGGGACTAGGTACGGGAGCATGTGTGGTGGCGTGAGCAGGTGCTGGTGGTGCGATGTTCACCGAATTGCTCCCGACGTAGCTGGGAAGGGGAAAGTCCGCTGGCCCTTTATCTGGATTTTTCTTCGTCCATTCAAAAAATGTCGGAAGCAAGCTGGAAATGGAAGATGTGAAGTCAGCCGTGACACCAGCTACCGCTGCACTGACCCTTGCATCGACTATCTGTTCCAACTCTGCTTTGGTCTCAGCTTTGGATTTATTGACCACAAGCGCGAGCTTCTGGTCGATGGTCTGTTGAGTAAGCAACCGTCTCTTCCTTCTTTCCTGTGGCTCCTCGCGGTAGCACATCTTCCACAAGGCGCCATCTCCGACGCCGTGCACACGTCCATAGGACGGTGGTGTGTCCTCCGGGACCTTTTTTAGTATTTTCAGGGCCCGGTTAAATTGGGTGTCCCACTTGGGCCTCGCCGAGGACTATGACGACTCGTCGCTTTCGGCTGCCTTTTGGTGCTGCTCTTTCTGCAAAAGGAACGTGGATGGTTTACTAATAATGTGACAAAACTTGTAGTCAAATTGATTGGAAGCTAATATGATAATGTGGTAATATAACAATTACCAGAAGTCTCATGAACTCCCTCGTGTTTGGGTCCGTGTAAAAGATCTTCTTGACATGGTCCCACTTGTACCGGGCCCTGATCTAGTCACGCTCCAGCGGGTCGGTGAACTCCGCCAAGGGGTCTGGGATTCCGTGACTTTCACGTTCGGCGTCCTCCTTGGTGAGGGAGTCCTGGTTTGAGGGGTCCTCAGGAGGCCGACCTATTTCTTATGGGCCGGACTATATGGGCCGCATACCGAGCATTGGATTGATCGAAGACTCTGTCTCCAGGAAGGAAGCTTCGAGAATCGTGGCGTGTTCTCCACGTTTGGAGTAGTGAATAGGCATGTTTATCCCTTCGATGTGTAACCGACCATTTGTAAACCCTAGGTACCCTCGGCGTCTATATAAGACGAAGGGTTTTAGGTTGTAGGCCAACATAACTCATCTAGGGTTTTAGTCATACGATCTCGAGGTAGATCAACTCTGTAACCCTTATACCATCAATATAATCAAGCTGGACGTAGGGTATAACCTCCATAGGAGGGCCCGAACCTGGGTAAACATCGTCTCCCACTTCTCCTGTTACCATCGATTCTAGTCTCACAGCTCGGGACCCCCTACCCGAGATCTGCCGGTTTTGACACCGACATTGGTGCTTTCATTGAGAGTTCCGCTGTGATCGCCAAAGGAATCGATGGCTCGCCTTGTCATCAATGAAGAGGTCCGCAATACGGGCACTTTCATCCCCGGACAGATCTTCGCCTTCGGCAGCATTGTGCTGCACGCAGACCCGACCGGCCATCTAGGCCATGTCGGAAGTTTCGCCCCTGATCACAAGGTCCGATTCGGGAACCTCGAGTTCTCCGTAGACTCTCGGGGTGACCTGTCACTAACCGGGCTCGCGGTCTTGCCCGCCATGCCTGAAGACTCTGAGGCTTTAACCTCAGATCCCTCTTTCGGTCCTGCCGACGGGATCTGCCCCGGCGAGGACCCAACTTTCAGTCAGGGTCCGGTCATAGTGCCAGACGACCGGACCCCTGTTCTTGCCGAACACTCCCCCCGCGCGGACGCATCGGAGGTTAACTCCGGAAGCTCTGAGCGGGCCGATCCGATCGAGCTCTCGATACGCAATGAGGCCCTAGATCGGATCTCGTCGATGAAGATTGCCGACGACCCAACCCCGACCTGTGCTCGGATCACGCTTAAGACGGGTCAGGACGAATTTTTTGTCCCACCCACCACCCACCTAGTAGCCACTGTCGAGGATTTGACCGACATGTTGGACTATGCCTCTAAGGAGGCAGATTACGTGGATGAGGAGGATCGGGCCCTCACCCCCGTTAACACCGGGTGGTGGACCGCCACCTCCACATACAACGTCTACATGGTGGACACTCCGAAGAACGACGGCGACAAGATGAAGCGCCGTCAAGACGCCAAAAGCCGCATAAACGGTCAAAAGGGAAAAAGGGAAGAAGAGCCATCGATGGCACCGGGAACGGAGACACCCCGGAAGACCTCGGTGATCCCAATATCCCCGAACACCCGTTAGCGGGTCAGGAAAGGCCGGAAGACCGGTGCAACCCCGATGATCTAAATGATTTCGAGGATGACAATTACCTCCCCCTTGTCGAGGAGGAGGACATCCCGGAAGCTGATGACTTTGCCATCCCTGATAATCCTGAAGATCAGGAGCTGTTCAGGCAACAACTTATGGCCACGGCCCGCAGCCTGAAAGCAAAAGAATGGCAGCTTAAAGCCAAGCAAGATGACCTCAATGACCGATGGACGAGAGTCCTCTCAGCTGAGGAAGGATACGGTCCTGGTCTATCGGACCAACCTAAGAGCTATCTGCGCAGAAGGCTGCTGCCACAATTCGACGACGAGCTCACTGATACGCCGTCTCCTAAACATACCCCATACGACAATCCAGACCGCCCTCCTCGAGGACGAGACAGGACGGTTGACCACATCGGCTATAGGCCGACGATAGCCCGTAGACGGGGAAAGGAGCCACTAGAGCCCGATGATAGGTTCGACCCGTGACACGACCTGGACGATAGAGCAGGTCATACGCGATCCATCTACGGATCCAGAGGATACTCACCCGATAGACGGGAAGGGTACTGGCCTTGGCTCGACTGCAACCATAAAGGTCGGGAACAAAACCGAGCTAGGACAGACGCTGATCACCGGTGCGACATAGCTCGGGTTAGAGGCGCTGCCCACCCACGGTGCTTCACAGACGAGGTGATGCAGCATCAGTTCCCGGAGGGGTTTAAACCCATAAACATAGAACAATACGATGGGACAACTGACCCAACCGTATGGATCGAGGATTTCCTCCTTCACATCCACATGGCGTGAGGAGATGACCTCCACGCCATCAAATACGTACCCCTGAAGCTCAAGGGGCCAGCTCGGCACTGGTTAAATAGCCTCCCCGAAAACTCCATCGGGTGCTGGGAGGACCTAGAGGATGCATTCCGAACTAACTTCCAGGGCACCTATGTTCGGCCGCCGGACTCCTCCGACCTAAGCAACGTGGTCTAGAAGCCAGGAGAATCCACGCGGCTATTCTAGAATCGTTTCTTGACCAAGAAAAAGCAGATCGTGGACTACCCGGACGCCGAAGCAATAGCCTCTTTCAGGCACAATATTCGGGATGAATGGCTGGCTCGTCAGCTCGGCCAAGACAAACCAAGGACAATGTCCGCCCTCACATCACTCATGACCCTCTTTTGCGCGGGCGAGGATAATTGGCTAGTAAGACGTAGCCACAACCCCGAAGACCCCGGAACCTCTGAAGTTCGGGATGGAAACGGGAAACCGAAGCGCAACAAGAACAAGCGCCGGGCACGACAATAGTGATGCCGATGACACGGCCGTTAACGCCGGCTTCTGGAACTCCCGGCCTGGGTAGCGGAAGAAGCCCCCTAAAGGCAATCCCAACAGACCCACTCCGTTGGACAAGATCTTGGAGAGGCCTTGCCAGATCCATGGCACTCAAGAGAAGCCCGCCAATCACACCAACCGTAACTGTTGGGTATTCAAACAGGCCGGCAAGCTCGCATCTGAGGACCAAGGCAAGAGCCCGCGCAGCGAGGACGAGGATGAGCCCCGCGGACAAAAGAAATTCCCTCCAGAGATAAAAACAGTAAATATGATATACGCCACTCATATACCCAAGAAGGAGAGGAAGCGTGCCCTTCGAGATGTCTATGCCGTAGAGCCTGTAGCCCCGAAGTATAATCCATGGTTGGCATATCCGATCACCTTCGATCGACGTGATCACCAGACCAGTATCCGTCATGGGGGTTCGGCCGCCCTCGTCCTAGACCCCATCATAGACGGGTATCACCTCACTAAAGTCCTAATGGACGGAGGAAGTAGCCTCAATCTGATTTACTCAGACACCGTGAAAAAGATGGGCATAGATCCATCAAGGATCAAGCCCAGCAACACTACCTTTAAAGGAGTGATCCCAGGCGTCGAAGCCCAGTGCACGGGCTCGGTAAGCCTGGAGGTAGTGTTTGGCTCGCCCGATAACTTTTGAAGCAAGGACTTGATCTTCGACATCATACGTTTCCGCAGCGGCTATCACGCCTTGCTCGGCCGTACAATGTTCGCTTGCTTTAACGCTGTCCCACACTACGCATACCTCAAGCTCAAGATGCCCGCCCCCAAGGGGGTCATTACTGTCAACGGCAACACAGAGCGCTCCCTGCGAACTGAGGAACATGCGTTGGCCCTGACGGCCGAATTCCATTACACTGATGATCGGCAAATGCCGACATCTGCCATAAAGGTACCCAAAGCTGGGAAGCGAGCTCGGTCTCAACCCGAAGTACTAGAACCTTCTTCTCCCCATAAATAGGGACTCGCCCCCATCGCACGGCCCTAGAACCGGCAAAGTACGTGCCGAGGAGGCACAACTTCGCGCTCAAAATTCCATGGGCAGCGGTGGGGAAGAATTTATTAAAGGGTAAGTGTTCGGCTGGACCGAACTATCACCATCAACATGTCTTCGGACACACTACAGGTACCATAAAGTACCTGCTACGGTGTAAAGCTCATTCACACTTCGGTGACTTCTCAAGACTTTTCTCCAAACACCGCTCGCCGAACAGTACACCCATAGCGGTATACAACTCTTTGGGAGAAGCAGGAGCGGATAAGCGACAGGGCACATCGAGGACGTCAGGTCACCTATCGAAGACCCTTGGTACAACCCCTCCTGTAAGGTTTATATTTCATTTTTAATACCTGTAAACAGTTGTATCGGCGATTTGAATAATAAGAGTTATTGAGTAAAATACAGACGTATCATGCACGATTACTTTGTTGTTTTTGGTGCACTCTTTACTTTCCCTCTCTTCTTGCGAACCTGTTTGGTATACTTTATGATGCTACCGGCTAATAGACCGGGGGCTCGAACTAAAGAAAATCGCCCTAAGCACAACTGATTTTGCGTTCGGTGTCTTGGAATTCTGCTTTATATGCATTGGTTCCGAACTATGTCTTGGGTTAATAGTTGGGTTGCCCGGCTCCTGTGCTTGCCCCTTTATGTTCCGCTCGTTCGGCTAAAAGGGCAAAGGGAGCACCACTGCGATTGTGCTTCTAGCTAGCCTGGTCAAGCACCTCAGCGGAGAAAGCCGAAAACTGACTGTCATGGTATGTGAGAACCGGTCTGCGATTCCGAGTTTAACTAAATCTCGTCAGAGGTTATTCCGTGTCATACGATGGGTTTGGTATTAGTACAAACCATGTGATATCAGCTTTAGCCACGGTTCATCCGAACATCACAAACCCCTGGGGGCTAGGTATCAGCCCCCCGCACTCCTTTCTCGCTCCCCTACGGCTAAGTGAAAGCAATAAAGCACTATGGTCGGATTGCCTTGTCCGCCCCACACTACCGCCTTTGGGTACCGATAGCTCGGCTAAGGGTCACAGTGCGTTGGCAGAGACACCCCGCGTAGTATCTACATGGGGGCTGAAGCCGACGACTCGCAGCTTTCAGGTTTAACGGCCACACAGGAGTTATAAAGGAGTTATAAAGGACATGATAAACCATGCATCTTAAATATACACGCGTTAAAAAGTCTTCGGACATATTACAACGCTTTACTCATACATGTTCTGTCTTGAACAGTGCAACTCTATCGCCTGAGCACCCTCCATTACTCCGGAGAAGTACAACTCAGGGCACCTATGCTCCTTTCGAGGAGGCGGAGGGGCGGTAGCTATCTTCATCGGATCAAGCCCCGGCCAGTGCACCTTGGCCTTCGCAAAGGTCATCCGAGCTCCCTCGATATAGGAAGATCACCTTAGCACGTCGATCCGGGGCGAGGCGTCGCTCAGCTTCTGCACTAGGCCGAAGTAGCTGCCCGGCAGTGGCTCGTTGGGCCATAGCCAGATGCAGAGATCCTTCATGGACGGCTCCGCCACCCGGTGTAGCTCCATCAGCAGCTTCAGCTGCTCAACAAGGAGAGGAGAGCGCCCGGGGGCTTCAAACTGCGCCCAAAACAGCCGAGCTTCAACTCCTTCTCCCCGCGAAGCATAGAACTAGTTTGCATCCGCGGCGCTCTTCTGGAGGTCCGAGCAGGCGCCTGAGGAATGCCATACTTGGATAAGCAATTTGAACTTGCTATCCCCGAAGACACACTACAATAAAAACGGCTTACCATCCATGATAGCCTTGGCCTGGCGGACTTGCTCTTCAAAAGACCGCCTATCCACCCACTCCTTTTGAAGATTGGTTTTTAGGGTGGATAGTTCGGCGGCCTGATCCTTGCCTTTTCGCTCAAGGTCCTCGCACTTTTGGCCGGCGTCCTTGAGCTCCTATTGGATTTCCTCCACCCGAGCCTCATGCTTGTCGCTGGTGGCTCTTAAGGCGGATAGCGCGGTAGCCGCTTCTTTGGCCGCCGCCCTCTCAACCGCAGCCTCCTGCTTCGCCTTCTCAAGCTCGGCCTTGAGCTTCTCAATTTCCTTCGACGAGGCTGTGTAAGCATTAAGACATATCAAAACTACTGCGTTGACAGTATGATGATGAAGAATTTGGATACTCTAATCCGGCTTACCTTGCGCCTCGTCGCATATCTTGTTCAGAGCGTCAAGCTCGTCTTCGGAGCTCTTGAGCTTCCGATTCAGCTCGTCCAGCTCGGCAGCATTAGCAGCTGCCGCCGTCAACGAAGCCTGTAAAAAACCAAACCATATCAAGTTACATGGGTTCAAAACTTCCAAACTGTCACAAATATGATCCTGTGTCCGGTCCTCTTAAGGGCTGTTAGAATGCTCCGAACAAATATTGTCCTGTACATAGTTCAGATAATGATCTATGATTGACCCCCAGGTAAGTTTTTCCAAACTCACCTAGGGCTCGGGGGCTGCCATGTATATAATGATAACTCAAAGAAAGTAATATTTCACAAACAGAATATTACGTGGCTCACCTGAAAGCCCGTCAGGAGACCGTTGAAGGCCTCCGTCAGTCCGCCATCTACGGACTGAATGCTCTGCAATACCGCACCCATAAGAGTGTGGTGCTCCTCGGAGATGGAGGCGCTTGATAGAGCCTCCCCCATAACCGGCCACCCATTGGTCGGTGGCGCCGGTGGGGATCGGTTGACCAGATCTCCAACCGTGGATTGAACCGGTGCCTCCGGAGGCATGGTGCGCTCCGGAGACAACCTTGGAGGTGACTGGACATCTCCTCATCTGGTCTCCTCAGTATCCGGGAGGGGCTTCTCCCCCGGGTCTTCGGCAGCCGAGGTGTTAGCCTCGACCATGATGTCATCGCCCCCACCTCTGGTGTCCGGCTCCAAAGGAGCCTGTTGGGATGACACCTCCGCGGCGTCCTTCGCAGTGCCCGGAGGAGAGGGTTGTGACGTGGTCCCGCTCTCCGCTAGCTCGGTGGGCGGGGTCTCCCCGTCCGAGACTTGATCGGCGGGGAGAACACGTGGTGGGCTGCAAGTCAATAGGCGCTCACATGTTAGTAACATTCAAAACTTAGCACTAATAACTCAGGAGGTCTTCGAATCTATACCTTCGAGCGGGGGGCTTGACCCTGAGGCTCCTTCATGGAACCCTCTCGAAGTCTTCGGACTCGGTATCCGAGTCCGAACTGTCGTTGGACATAACGACCTGAGTCCGGCGCGCTTTCTTCAGGGCGGGAGGAGGTACATCCTCTGAGGCGTCCGATGACGCCGCCCTCTTTCCTTTGAGGGGGGAATCACCTCCCCCCTCACCCTCGTGCCCCTCCTCTTGATTCGAGGAGGCATGGGTTTCCTCGGACACAACCCCTGGCTGGTCCCTGATGCATAGGCCTGTTCGGCCTGGTTTCTTCTTCTGCTCCTTCTTCTCTGGCACCTGGTAAGGCGCCGCGATGAGCATCTCTGACAGCAGCTGGGACCTAGGGTCTTCAGGCTATGGAGCCGGGCACTTGATGCCCATGGCCTTGCTCAACCATTCCTGCGGAAGTGATCGGAAAGCGCTTAGATTTTCTTTGGGAAAACGAAGCCGATCAAACAAAGCTATGTCATACCTCGGAAGGGGGATTATTGGCGCGCAGGCCTTGGTCCTCCTTCTTGGCCGGCCAGTTCTCCTGTGCCTTGAACAGCGCCTTCCATAGCTTCTCCCGTGTGGTTCGGAAGAACTGACGAATCGTAGGATCATCGTCAGTCCGATAAATCCACATAGGAGAGTCCCGGCGCTGGAAGGGGAGGATGCGCTGCCGGAGCATGATATGGATCACGTTGGTCAGTCCGATCCCGTCCTTGATAATGGAGGCGACGCTACTCTGCAGGTCGTTGACCTTTGTATCCGACCCCCATTCGAGGCCCTTTCGGACCCATGGGGTCAATCTGGTCGGGGGACTGGACCTGAATTCGGTAGGAACAGTTCCGCCCTCCTCCCTTGGCTCGGTGATGTAAAACCACTCTTTTTGCCAAGTCTTGATGGTGTCGATGAAGGTGCCAGACGGCCATACTGCGCGGGGAAGCTTGCTGATGACCACCCCGCTGCAGTCTGCATGTTCGCCTGTGACACACTTCGGCTTGATATTAAATATCTTGAGCCATAGTCCGAAGTGTGGTTCGACCCACAGGAACGCCTCGCAGAAGATGATGAAGGCCGATATATGCATAAAGGAGTTCGGCGGGAGGTCGTGGAAGTCGAGTCCGTAGAAGAACATGAGGCCCGTAATGAAGGGGTGGAGCGGGAAGCTCAATCCTCGGATGAAGTGAGGAATGAAAACCAGCCTCTCGCCTGGTTGGGGGGTGGGGATCACCTGGCCCTCCTCCGCGGCGCGGTGGAGGATATTGGCGGGGAGGTAGCCGGCGTCCTTGAGGTCCCGGATGTCCTGGTCTGTGACCGTGGAAGCCTCCCACTTGCCGTTGGAGCCGGAGCTGGCCATGGCTGAACTCGGAGGAGGAAGGGTGGAAAACCTAGATCTGGGCTCTGGAAGCACGGGAGATTGGGGAGGCAGGGATGCGAATGGGAAGTGTGGTTAAGCCTTGGGGTTTTCTTTCCCTTTTATTGGGCTTGTTGCTGGTTAGCCTCCCTTCATTGTGCCATGAATCCCTCCGCTTCCCAAGACGTGCGTGCCGTTATACGCGCATGATTAAACATATCCCATGTGAAATGGAGCACGATCTGTGCATTAATGGATCGTGCTGGTGAAAACGGCCTCGAACCGCGAATCGAGTCTTTTCGACTGGTTCAGTGGTCATGGTGGGCCGTGACCTTTCGTCTGAAAGGTTGTCAGGGAGCACTATTTACTCCCTGGCGTTTGGCCTTCAGGGCCGAATTATTCACTGTGTTCGAACGATCCATTGTCGGGAAAATTACACCTCGTCGGAGGCCGAACTAACACTTGGCCGATCACTATCCGGAGAAAGGAACTCGCCTCGCAAGCCGAAGACTCTGATCTTATGAAGCAGCTGGAACTAGGACCCTTGGCCTTGGAGGCTAGTTCAGGGGCTACTGAGGGAGTCCTGGTTTGAGGGGTCCTTGGGAGGCCGACCTATTTCTTATGGGCCGGACTATATGGGCTGCATACCGAGCATTGGATTGATCGAAGACTCTGTCTCCAGGAAGGAAGCTTCGAGAATCGTGGCGTGTTCTCCACGTTTGGAGTAGTGAATAGGCATGTTTATCCGTTCGACGTGTAACCGACCATTTGTAAACCCTAGATACCCTCGGCATCTATATAAGCCGAAGGGTTTTAGGTTGTAGGCCAACAGAACTCATCTAGGGTTTTAGTCATACGATCTCGAGGTAGATCAACTCTGTAACCCTTATACCATCAATATAATCAAGCAGGACGTAGGGTATTACCTCCATAGGAGGTCCCAAACCTGGGTAAACATCGTCTCCCACTTCTCCTGTTATCATCGATTCTAGTCTCACAGCTCAGGACCCCCAACCCAAGATCCGCCGGTTTTGACCCCGACACTTGGCCCATACATGCCTCTTCCCCTCGTAATCATGGATTCCAAGGTGGTGGGGAGGCGTGTTCCTGGCCTGGAGCTCCTTCATTTTCTTTGACTTTTTATTGGTTTCATCTTTAGCGCAAGTCTCCTTGAATTTTTCAAAGTCCTCTTCCGTAAGTGTCGGATTGTCAGCATGAATCTTGGACCACGGTTCATTCTTATCAATCGCTTTTTTCACCCAAACTTTCCAGGCGGACAAGTCGTTGGTGAACGTCACCATCGCCTTGCTGTTTATCTTTGTCATGGCGTCATCGTCCCAGGGTTCTTTGCTTTCTGTGCCGCCGGGGAACAGGAACCTATTGTGCAACTTCTTTAGGAGCATGTGCTCCATATGTGGTATCTTCTTCAACTTCTCGTCGTTGATGTTGGCAGTTTCCCTGAGGATGCATCCTAGTTGATTGCCCCAGCACGAGCGCGCTTCCTCCGGCGCCGTTGGCTCTATTTTCTTATGGTGCATCTCCGTGACCACAATTTGTCCGATGCCGAGCTCGTTTGGTCTTCGTGTCCTCTTCTGCTTCGGTGCTTTACCGGCTACGACAACATCGTTGCCGGTCTCGGGGGTGGTGTCGGTGCCGGTGCCAGTGCTGGTGCCGGTGTCGGCATCGGTGTCGGGGTTGCTGCCACTGCCTCCACCATGCACCCCCATCTGGTGTTCGTCCAGGTAATCGAAATAGTGATTTGCTCCCTCGATGGGGTCTTCTTCGAGGCGAGCAGAACCCCCGGCTGAGGCGTGGCTAGACATGTTTCCTATTCAACAATTGTAAATAAAAGATATAATGAAGAGAAAAAGGGGCCTATATTTGGTCGGAATGTTGATTCATTCCCCTTCTGGCAAATCCCGGGCACTCCATATGTCCTAGTTTCTAGCACAAGTCATGCCGAAAATCACGGAAATTTTCGGCATGACCTTTGCTAAAAAGTGGACATATGGAGCGCCTGAAATTTGCCGAAACAGAAATGAATCAACATTCCGGGAAAATATAGGCCACTCGGACATTCCAGCAAAACATCAATGACATATATCATATAAAAAATGAACATATATCATATATCATATAGCAACAATGAACAACAATGAACATATATCTTACTACATTCCTAAAAAGTGGAATATGCAAATGAACATATAGCAACAATGAACATCAATGACATATATCATATAACAATGAACATCAATGACATATATCATATAACAAATGAACATATAGCAACAATGAACCTATTCTGTTTTTTGTCCTAACTAATTTTTTGTCCTAGCTAACAATGAACATCAACGAAAACTAAATGCTACTGTTTTTTGCCCTAGCTAATTTCATAAAAAAAATTGCCCTAGCTATTTTTTTCGAGCTAGTTTTTTGTCCTAGCTAATTTTTTGTCCTATCTAACCAAGCAACAATGAACATCAATGAAAACTAAATGCTACTGTTTTTTACCCAAGCAAATTTCCTAAAAAAAATTGCCCTAGCTAATTTCCTAATTTTTTTGCCTTACCTAAAGAGAGAGGAGTGCAGGGGAGAGGAGAGGGAGAGGCTTACGGTGGCGAGGTCTAGGGCAGGCAGGGAAAAGGACGGCGGCGGCGGTGAGGTCGAGGGTGGGCTCGGGCGGCCGGCGGCGAGGTCGAGGGCGGGCAGGGGAGAGGGCGGCGGCGGCGTGCGGTGTGAGGTCGAGGGAGGCCTCGGGCGGCGTCGACAGAGGAGAGGGGGGAGAGAGTGGAGAGGGCGGCGGCGGCGTGAGTTCGAGGGCGGCCTCGGACAGCGACGACAGAGGAGAGGGGGAGAGGGGGGAGAGAGGGGAGAGGGCGGCGGCGGCGGTGAGGTCGACGGCGTGCTCGGGGGAGAGAGAGGAGAGGGCGGCGGCCGGTGTCGAGGTCGAGGGCAGGTAGGGCAATCGCGGCGACAGAGGTGGAGAGGGGGGAAAGGACTTGGCGAAATTTTGAGCCCGCGCGGCCGGGGGTTAACTAAAAATAGCAGTAGCGCTGGACTAGGATCCAGCGCTATAGCTAACTTAGCTATAGCGCTGGGTCCTAATCCAGCGCTACTGCTAGATATTCCAATTTTTAGGTTTTTTAATTCCAAAATACACATAGCAGTAGCACTGGATTAGGATCCAGCGCTATAGCTAAGTTAGCTATAGCGCTGGTTCCAATCCAGCGCTACTGCTATGTTTCTTTTCTTTTTATTATTTTCCTTTTCTAGTTTTTAGTTTTCTTTTCTTTTTATTATTTTCCTTTCCTTTTCTGTTTACTTTTCTTTTTCTTTTGTATTGCTTCTCCCTTTTGTTTTTGTTTTTTGTTTTTCTCCCGACGGCCTCGCACGCAGTCGACGAGAACGTCGATCTCCCTCTCCCACACTGCGCGAATATCACCGGAATCATGTGGTGGTAATTGAAGGGGATACAACGTATACATCATTTGACCGATAACGGTTACTTAAGTGTGTACACAAAACATATACATATATATAAATGATGGTTTCTCAGCTGCGTCAACGATGTTTCACATTGAGCTTCTTCCCTTTCTTGTTCGTTGCCGAATAATTGAGCCCCTCCTTGTGACTTTTCCGGAACCATGGAGTACTTTCTTTCTTACGTAATGTAGTATTGATTCTTCTTTTCAAGTATGCTTCATTGTCATCATCATCTTACCTCATCGGGTTGCCTTATTGGTCGTAGTCTTCCTCGTTGGCGACTCCATCCATTCCGACGATGCTCCTTTTGCCTCTCCTCACGACAACACGGCTGGGATTGGTCGGGTCGGTTATGAAGAAGCATCGTGTCACGTGCTTAGCGTGTACCCATGGCTCAGTTTTGGCGATGACGTTAACGTTCACGGTTACGCTCTTCGCATCGGGTATAGACATGGTAGTGAAATACTTGTTTTCTCTTACGACGTCCTTGGCCCATCTGACACGTAACATCGTCACATCGTGCATTCCAGCATAGTCAAGCTCCCAGATCTCTTCGACCCTTCCGTAGAATGTTTCAGTTGTGCCGTTGGCGTTGGTCATGCATTCAATCGTCACCCCGGAGTTCTGGTACACTGTCCATGTCTCTGGCCTCCGTGTAGAATGTGTACCTGTTGATATCGTATGACTGTTAGGTCGCGAGTTTGGGCGCGGGGCCATGTGCTAAGGCGTGTATGAGCAATCCGTCCGAATTGCCCTCTTTCGGGGGATTTTCAAGAACTTGCTCTTTGAACCAACGCAAGAAAGTGGCGTTGTGCTCTACAGTAACTTCGTCGTCCATCTTGAGCATCCCCTTATCACGGTACTTATTTGCGATGGTTTCTTTGTGCCGTGCCACATAATCATCTACCACATCTAGGTGTTGTAGCACTACTAAGTTAGCCCTGTCAAAGTCGTTCCGTCGATCTGAGTAGTCCACGTGCAATTCCCTCCGGCCGTTGTTGTGACCTTCTCCTCCGAGCCTCCCATCGTGCTTCTTGACAGGCAAACCAACAACAGGGTCTCCGACGCCTATATAATTCTCGCAAAAGGAGATGCACTCATGCATCAGATACCCCTGGACGATGCTCCCATCGGGACGGGACATGTTACGAACGAATCCTTTGATGACCCCATTCATCCTCTCGAATAACATCATGCTGTGATGGAATGTCGGCCCGAGGTCGATGATTGAAAGTGCGTTATATCGACTAGAGGGAGGGTGAATAGGCGATTTTTACAAATTCATCACTGAGGAATTTCAACTTGAGGAATTTGAAATGTGATGAATAACTTGCAGCGGAAGAAGTACTCAGGTGCACGCGAAACATAGCAGTAGCATGGTCATCGTGATGAAATAAAGCATGCACAGATTACAGGTAGCGTGATACAGGATAAGCAGGTGAGGAACAAGGTAGCTTGAAGAATTTGAGGTGAGGAAATTGAGAAAGTCTTCAGTCAAATTCTTCAAACAGTAACGATCAATTTCATCAACACCTATATGAGGAAAGGAAAGGGTTGAGGAAATAGAACCAGGAAGCTCGATGAAGACAATGATTTGATGACCCAGTTCCAACTGCTGTGACAGTCGTACGTCTGGTTCGGAGCGGCCTGGTATTTAAACCAGAAGACACACAGTCCCAGGACCCACAGTCCTTACCGTATTCTCCTTGAGCTAAGGTCACACAGACCTCGCCCAACACTCGTGGTAAGTCTTCAGGGTAGACTTCCAAAACCCTCACAAACTGGTCACTCGGCGATCCACAATTGACTGCTGGATGCTCTAGACCAAGGTCAGTTCGTGATCCCCAATTGACTGCAGGATGCACTAGACCATGACGCCTAACCGTCTGGAAGATACACAATCTTCAAAGGTAACAAGCGTCGGTTCCACACAGGAACAATTTCTTCAGTGATGCTCAATCACTTTGGGTTTGGTGGTTTGGTTTGGGGTTTTTCCTCACTGATGATTTTCTCTCAAAGTCCACGAGGAATGGGATGCTCTCAAATGACAAGTGTCAGTTCTCTCTCGGAGCAGCCAACCAACTAGTGGTTGTGGGGGGTGGCTATTTATAGCCAGGGTGCAACCCGACATGATAAGACATAAATGCCCCCAATGATATGACCGTTATGTGGATAGGATGATTGGGGACAGCTGGCACTTAGCACAGCAACGGTCGAAATTTCGGATTATGAAAGTCCTCAGGCTTATCATATTCCTCACTTGTAGGCAATTCGCACTGGCGAAATCCTAACTCCTCAGTCATACCAATTTCCTCAGAGACCAGAAGATCATCGTCTCTGTCACTGAAGAACTTGACTGAACTGGAAGAGATTTCCAAAGGCTTCACTCGAATGATTGGATAGGTTGAGGCTTTTGAGTTGAGCACCAGTTGGAAATTTTCCTTAGTATTACCTCGACCCCCTTTAACAGTACGGTGTTTCCTCAAGTTCTTCTTCTTCAAAGTCTTCAGGGAATACCAAAGTCTTCAACAAAGTCTTCACCTAAGTCTTCAGTTGAAGACATTCATTTTTAGGGGTCGCTAATCTACGAATGTATCAAACTCCTCAGCGACTTATACAGCCTGTGTACACTCACAAACGCATTAGTCTCTTAACCTATAAGTCTTCAATACACCAAAATCACTAAGGGGCACTAGATGCACTAACAATCTCCCCCTTTTTGGTGATTGATGACAAATAGGTTAAGTTTTCAACGGGGATAATAATATGAAGTGTAAGTACTGAGTTTGAGGAATTTGATTGCAAGATATAGAAGAACTCCCCCTGAAGATGTGCATATTAGAGGAATTTGCTTTGGACTACAAATGCACATAGCAGGTTAAAAACATGGAGAACTCCCCCTATATATTGTAATCCATACACGCATTTAATATATATTATGAGGAAATTGAAATGCATGATGGAAAATGGGGTCTGAGGAAGTTCAGCATGCGTGCATTAAGATAACTTGACGAAATAGCATGCGGAAAGCAGTTCAAAAGCATCAGACCACCATCGGACTTAAGTTTACAACTCAACCAACAAAAGCTTTAGAAGAGAGAGAGTTGTAACTTAAACAAAAGAAACAACCCATATAGAGACCCGCTTGAAGACTAACTCAAATTTTCTCCCTCTTTGTCATCGAAGACCAAAAGGGACGAAAAAGTGAGGACTAACGCCCCTGAAGAATTTCATCTTGAAGGTGGTGGAGGAGCGCCAGCGTTGTCGGGGTCGTTTGTTGATGCCGGGCCTGCAGTAGTGTCGTCAATATCCTTAGCTTCATCCGCCTGGCGCGATGAAGACAATGAACTTGTAACCAGCTGAGGAACTTGAACTTTCTTCCATTTCTTCCTTGGAGGCATGGACCAATCAAAGTCTCGCTAAAATTCCATCTCCTTGAGTTCGTCAGGAGTCTTGCGGTGAGACAGGATGGCCCATGTGCAGTCAAAGACTTCATGAAGATAATAGTGGTTCTTCCTCACAGAGTTGTGCGTGACAGTCATGTCTCGAAGAAGTGAACCAAACTGACGCTTTACCCACTTGTGATTACGATCAATCTTTTGATGAAGACTTAGAAGAAGCTCTCAATCAGTCATCACACGAGGGGTAGTTTCTTGATGATTTTGCGCTGAGGCTTTTGCAGCAGAATCTTGGGTAGCAGTGTCATCATTGGTGGAATAAGATGCAGCTTTGTGAAACTAACCATCCAATGGACGAGTACCTTCATCAATGATAGTCTTGCCTTTACCCGCAACTGAAGAAAATGAGCTTTTGAGGACTTCAATTGGAGGCAGAAAGTTGAAGTGATTCTGAAAGTCAGCCTTGAATGGAAGTGAAGACCTTGATCTGATGAATTTCATGATCCATGGAGCGTAAGGCTTCAAATCAAATGGGGCTGAAGCAGCATTGGCCAAAGTCCTCAAGAAGAAATCATGAAAGTTGATGGGAATCCCATGAATAATGTTGAATAGCATGTTCTTCATGATTCCCTCCACTTCTTCTTCAGAGTTGTGACCCTTCTGAGGTATGAGGGTTTTGGTCAGAATGCGGTAAACTGTCCTGGGCACATAGAGCAAATCCTTCACAAGGAAGGAAGTCTGTTGAGGTTGGCCCCGAGCCAATGGCTTCATTAGCACTTGCATCATGTGATCGGGCAGAGCAGGTTCATCAAACAGGCATCTTGATCCTTCTGAGGGAATTGGTATTGGGACTGAACGAAGCAATTCAGAGGCTGGAGCAATGTAGTGAGTAGATCTAGTCATCCAGTCCAAGACCCAAGAGTTGATGTCAGAGGCATCACCTGTGGTGTGCAAGGTGGCATAGAATTGAAGAATTAGCTCTTCATTCCAATCACATATGTCCACACAGAATGGAAGAATTCCCGCATCATGAAGGACTGCGAGCACGGGTGTGAAGCATGGGATAGTTTCCATGTCCGCATGAGGAATTTGTCGATGCTCGAAGACTTTCTCCTTGTCAAATAGCACTGATGCATAATAATTCATCTGTGCGGGTGTCCAGAATCTGGTGCGACCAGCCCTTGCAGAGTCATACGGATTTGGTCCGTTGAAGAAAATGTGCTCGTTGAAGAAATTGGTTTGGATGAATTTGGGGCGCTTTGAGCCTTTGAGGGGCAACTTTGGCTTTGGCTGAAGATCTGGCTTCAAGCGGCCCACAATGTCCTTAATCATAGGAGGAACTTCTTCAGATTGAGGAATTTGAATAGCAGTTTCCTCATTTGTGGTTTGAGCAGCAATTTCTTCAGCTGATGCAGCTGGAATATCTTCAGTATGAATTTCTTCAATCTGGGCTGGAGACTGAGGAATTTGAGTAATTGGTGTGGTCATTGGAGAATTTGGGTGTGCAGCTTCCCAATATTCACCATTGATTAGAGGAGTTGTGTTGCCAATGTCCACGTCCTCTTCCATTTCTTCAACGCCGACCTCTTCAGCAGTCAACTAAGGCAAGGGCGATGATACCAGTGGAGTTGAAGCATTTGCTTGTAGGGTAACGCAGCAGAAAACAAAAATTTTCCGACCTACGCACCAGCCCAGGACCACTATGGAGACTGCATACAAGGTTTGATCATTTTCGTTACCGACTCGTAGCGCAGCGGAAGTAGAGTCGATGACGAACGGCGGTGCAGATACCCGCAGCTAGGATTTTACAACCTCCCAACCGCGAGGATGTATACCCTCATCTGCCCCGCGGACAGCCCTCCGGGAGGCGGTCGCACAGTCCCCCGGACGGTGTGGCGGACAGCCATTCGGGAGGACCTCTGAAACTCGGACTGTCACTCGGACAGCCCTTCGGGAGGACCTCCAAAACTCGGACGGTCAGACGGACAGCCCTTCGGGAGGACCTCCAAAACTCGGATGGTCACACGGACAGACCTTCGGGAGGCACTCTCGAACTAAGACCGAAACTACGATCTCTCTACAGAGTTGCACACATACGGTGTCATCTATCCGACAGGGCTTCGCCGTCCAGAACTAGTTCCTGCCGGAACCCAGACAGCCTTTCGGCTCTACGAAACTATTTCGCTGGGAGGGAGAGAGAATGCCAGATCATGCATGGCTTGTGTATGAGAGTAAGGATGAGACTTATGGCAGCCCACAACTCCTCTATTTATAGGAAAACCAAGGGGTAGGGTTGGCACGTGAAAATACCAAAATACCCGTACTTTATGTCTCACATAAAGGGCATGGAAGGGAAAAGGGAGGGCCATGTGGAGCTCCATGGAGCTCCACCATCTTGGCCGGCCACACCCAAGGGGGCCCCCCCAAGGGAGGGTCCTTGGTCCCCAAGCCTTCTAGAAGCCTTTTGGGAAAATATCCCAAAAGGCACTTTTCCAAAAATATCCCAAAAAGCACTTTCACTATTCACAACGACATTTTTCAGCGTCTGGTCGAACTGAAAATATTTATGTGGGCTTAGAACATTTCCAGTACCCACCAAAATAATTTTCAACGCGATCCGGAACACTTCCGGTTTAGTGATTTTCATCTGCGAAAAGCATCTGAAGCGGTTTCGGCAGCTCCGGAACATTTCCGGTTTTCATTCCGGAAAATTCCAGAAAGTTTCCAGAATGATTCTGGCACCCTCCAAGAATTATCAGGCATGTGCCAAAACCAATTTGACTTTATGGTATCCTTTGAAACAACTTTTTAGTTTCACCGGAACTCATCCGGTGACCTCTCTGCGGCACTTTTCCGCTGTCCGAAACTTTTTCGGCGTCCGAAACTTTTTCGGTGATTTTCTCTCAGACTCCCTGTCTAGTATTCAACAGATAGATGACCCTTAAGAGTGTGACCCTATAGGTTCGGTGAAGCATAGACATGACCCGGAACCCCTTCCGATCAATGATCAACATCGGAGCCGTGGACACCCATATTGACCCCTATACCCACACGAATGAATATTCGAGCGAACCTCCAATTGCCGTGTGCTATTCCTGTTGCTTCGCGATATGTTACAATTACCCGAGGTGAGACATGTTGGCATCCTCGTGGATCAACACCTTGTCCACTATGCCAGTTACCTCGTTACCGATATTGTTCTCTTTTCTCGTTCCCGTGTTCCAGCATCCCCGTGATCAAATCACAAAGTGTCTGGCCAGACGATGATGGATACCGTAACACCGAGAGGGCCCAGAGATATCTCTCCATCGTCGGAGGAGCAAATCCCAATATTGAGCTATCAAGTTACTTGACATACTTTTCCATGAACCCGTAAGCCGCCGTAATAGCCACCCATTTACGGATGACGTTTAACAAACCCAAAAGTTCATGAAGCAAGCATGAAGAAACTCGATACTCTCATGGTCTAAGGAATCATGCAAACATTAACCATCTCTGTGTTATTAACCATTAACTTATGACGAATGTATCTCATAGCATAACATCAATTCGGGTCGATTCAACACAAGTGTTCTACCAACATTGCGCCCTCAAAATTGCCGGCATAGCCATGCCCATGATTAGGAAAATAGGATCATCATGCAATACTTGAGCTAGTCTTAGAGGCCAGACTAGGAATACATTTTACCGTTTATTATTCCACACGTGCAAATGAGTCTTCTTCCGAGCCTCGTTTTATTTGTAGACTCGAGAATCATTGCAGTTATAGCATGGAACATAAACATAATTATGAACAGGGAGATAATCAATAACATTTATTATTGCCTCTAGGGAATATCTCCTACAGACTCCCACTTGCACTAGAGTCAATAATCTAGTCAATGCTAGTGCACTTTACACCTATGGCATATTGGTGTAAAATATGCTTCGCTTGTGGTATAGCCTGATGTCCAACGGATCTGACGACTTCAGCTCCGTGTGTAACTTTGCATATCCTCGCGTTTTCACGCTTTCACAAAATTCATATTTTGTGTGGACTTGGCTTTGCATATGTGTGAATCATTGGTCGAAACCTGATTCCTCAGACTGAGCTATGGAGCAACTATCTGCAATAGTGTCCCATAGACCAAAGCCATATTGGAACCATACTAAGTTCATGAATGAACTATATGATTCAACAACTTCTTTGTCGCTTCTCAAGCGTCAACATACTTAGCCTTTGTTATAGAATTCGCCACAGTATCTTGTTTGGAACAATTTCCAACTACCGTGCCACCATATTGTGTATTACACAAAACCCTTAACTTAAATCGAAAATCGCATGGAGCATTGATGAAGACTGTGTCGATGTAATTACTTACAACGAGCACTTCATAATCTCTGCTTGCGAGAAAACATGTCATCAGTACTACTCTAGTACTCAGTGACATCTTTCACTGTTGTCCTATGATCAGTACTTTGATCACTTTGGTATCTATACTCGCAACAACTTTGGAGTATTGGACATATCTGGTTGATTTTACATACCATGGAATACATGATTAATCCAAACACAAGAGTGTGTGGAATCTCCATCATGTATTTCACTCATCAGTGTTTTGGGACACTGAGTCTTGCAAAAACTCTTTCCATGTGACTTCGGCAAGAATCACTCCTTGGCGTTTTAAATGGTAAAAGGTTTTAGCATCTTGTCAATATGTATTCATTGCTTAGCCCTATTAGGTAAATCTATCTCCATAGATCATCATGCCTAATATTAAAGCTATTTAGCCCAAGTACTTCATCGAAAAAACCCTTTTCAAATGAAGTCCTAATTCGTGTTAAGAAATTTATTTCCAATTAACAATGTGTCAAGCACACAAGGTTTTTAGAAATATTATTATGCTCCCACTTAATTTCTTGAATCACAAGCATCTTCGATACCCATTTGATGAAGTCAAACCCCTTTGACCATTCCATCAAAAACGAAGATTCCAACTCCACTTTGCTCTCTTCTATCCATCGCTGGAACTCTGAAGTTTGCATACTTACTAGCATCCTCTGGACTGACAAAATACCTTGGACTGTAACACATGCAAGTCCTTGGTTACATTTCCATCACATGGAAATCCTTTCATCATCCATGTTTCATATCTCATGAGTGAAATATGTATTAATTGCTAGTTCAACCCGAACCGACTTTAAGCATCGCCACGGTGAAACAACCTCATCGTAGTCAACTCCTTGAACTTGTTATTTCAACAAGTCGAGCTTTATGGATAAAACATTTTTATCCGTATCAGTTTTTAGTTCCATAAATATTCGTTTAGACTCTAAGTCTTCCGAAAGGTGTATCAAGGTTTTAATCTTGAATCACTTATATGGAAACTATCTCGGATTGTATTGGCATTTAGCCAATTCCGGAGTCAGGGCCCATCAACGCTTCCTTGTGTATCGTAGGTATACTGTTGTCCAACAACAATATCTCGTTAGCGCACCTGAGAGGTTTGCACGAGCCTTGCCTACGGGGTTCAGCTGCAAGTTCAACTGAAGTCCATACATTTTATTGTAGAGACTTCCGTATCAGTCGCAGTAGGAAACTCCGGAATCACTTCCAAGGTTCCTTTCCTTTGATCTGATGACGAAGATACCAGTTATCTCGTCGAGTTGCATTGTCCTTCCACTCACCTTTTGTAAGAACTATTCTCTTTAAAAGCATACCGTTTTGTGGCAAACCTATTTGCCTCGATATAGTGAGGGAGGAATACCCAATTACTTGGGATAACCTACAAAGTAGCACTTGTCTGATTTGGAATAGGTTTGTAACCTTTTACACAAGCCCCATATTCCAAATATTAAGAAAAGATTTAATATGGTTGGGCATACCATACCATGGTGTCATTTGAACAGACCTGATGGATCTCTTTTCAATGTAAAAGCCGCAGTCTCTAAAGCATTACTCTTTAAAAGATATAATGGCAAATCTATTTATGTCATTTTTGATCTTACCATGTCATAAATGGTTTGATTACATCTTCACAGACTTTCCACTTGCAGTGGTGTTCCGGGAGGTGCAAGTTATGAAACCCCTTTCACAACTCATCAGACATTCGCTAAACTTGTAACTCAAATATTCCTTTCTGCAATCGAATTGTAGAAACATAATTTTCTTGTTACAATAACTTCTACTTCATTTTTGAAAACCTTATGAATGAATTCAAAAGATCCAGACTTATGTCTCAACAAGTAAATATCCATATATCTACTTGAGTCATTTCTGAAGATAGATAAATCCACTACTTGCAACAACATTTATTGGACTACACACATCATAATGTATGATCACCAATATGTTCTTTGCTCGTTCCTTATGGCCTGTGAACGGTATTTCAGTCACTTCACTTTTCAGAGGAAAGTTGCAAGTGTCAGATGATTCAAAATCAAACGACTTCAAAATCCATCATAATGGAATTTTCCATGCGGGTTTCTCCAATGTGACCAAATGCAGTGCCACACTTGTGTGGTATTCTTTTAGTCTTGTGACATTTAGCGTCAGTGTTATGGATGTATCATATTACCATCAATATTCATAGCATACATCCCATCCTGTGTGGAAGCATGGCCCTTCATGTTATTCATAACACCGAACATCAAAAGTTCTCTTATGGATAACCTTCTTGCAAAATACCTTATGCAAAGGGCTAGAGTGTATGAAACTCTAAATGAATTATGAAAGTAAATACAGAGGTAATGTATTATTATCAATATTCATAACATACATCTCATTCATAATGAAAGTATGGCCCTTATGTTATTCATAACATCGAACATCAAAAGTTCTCTTATGGATAACCGTCTTGCAAAATACCTTATGCAAAGGGCTAGAGTGTATGAAACTCTAAATGAATTATGAATGTAAATACAGAGGTAATGTATTATTATCAATATTCATAACATACATCTCATTCATAATGAAAGTATGGCCCTTATGTTATTCATAACATCGAACATCAAAAGTTCTCTTATGAATAACCTTCTTGCAAGATACTTTATGCAATGGGCTAGAGTGTAAAACTCTAAAATGAATTATGAAAGTAAATACATAGGGAATACACTAATGGAAGGTATAGTAACATTTACTATGTTCCCTGTGTGTATCTAAACCTCATTCCTGGCTAGTCTTTTAGGCCGTAGTAGTTCTTACATCGAGTTGCAACAGAGTGCAATCGAGCGGGTATCTTTGTGATTAACTCACAATACTCAAGAATTAGTGATTAACATGTTTAACCATAATTCCCAAGAACTATATCTTTGACCAGCCTTCTATACAACAAAAACTTGTATGACATTCATACATGAGCTGGATATCCCAGTCTTCTTTCCTTTTGCCTGTATACTTCTAACAGTTTAACTTTTAGTATTTCTCCTACTCTCAGAAGAAGCACCCAACTTAAGAGTGGCGTTAGCCTCGGACTTCCTAGGCATGAAAGTTTCACTAACACCCTTCGGACACTTCCTTTCTCTTTAAGTTGTTGTTTTGTTCACCTTTCATCATATGACAGGCGTTCTCCTGGATCCCTCTCTTATCAGTCTAATGCATAGTAAACTTCTTTACTGGTAGTTTGCAAATACTGCTTTGGATATCTCATATCTTTTAGCCTTTGTCTGTCTCTGAAAATGAGTTTCAGATTCCATGAATATCGCATAACTATCCAAACTTTCGAAGTTCGGGTCTCATGGAAGCAAACGTATTGCACTTGACTGAAACAGAATTCTAGCTTTTGGATCGAAGGACGAGAGCCACATGATCCATAGCATTTAGCGGGAGAATACCGAAAGTATGCGATAGGACAAAGTCCTTCTTGGCACTATTGAGGACAATCCTCACATTACGTTTACCAACCGTAACGTTTTAACCAGATATTTAACAGCTATTCAATTTTAATAGGGAAGGTGGAAACGCGAGCCATTATTCTACAACTATTTTGCAAATCACACTCAGACAGTGTTCAAAATTAATTGCACTGAGAATTAAAAGAATTCAATTCTACAGTGCGCTCCCACTCAAATCAATATCTCTCATAATTGATTGTGAGTGATTCAAGATCCATATTACAATTCAACGCCAAGGATGCATCCATCTCAAGTGACGAGAATTGTAATCGGTAGGCCAACTTGCCAGTCACATCTCTATGTGACTCTTGTTCATCTTTCGATGCATGTCTTCCGAGCTCATGACTTTCATGCCTGAACGTCAAGACAACCAAGTGATCACGCTGCGAGGTCTCAACTCACCCGCCTCACACCCGTACAATCGTTCGTACCCATGCATCCATGTGATACCCCGAAAGGAAAGATGCCGTGACGGTGCTACACTTGGGAGAACACTAACTACTTGATATTTTGTGAGAGATCACCCTAATAAAAGCGACTACCGCGCAATCAAAAGGGTGCATCATAAGGGATAAACATCTCAGGCAATTCATAATAGCATGATATGGTATAGCCCTTTCTGACGGAGAAGTCTTTCATTTCTTCATCTTCGGCATTCGCGTCGGTGTTCAACTTCGCGAAGATTGCCACCACCTTGTCGATGCACCAGATAATATTGCTATCTCTATAGCTAATAAAATAAGTGCATTACATAAGGTTGACACGCAGGTCATTAAAGTGCAATCATATGGCTCCAGCCATCATGCCGAATCATGACACGCAGGTCATGTTTATCAAATTACATCATATAGCCATCTCATACATAATCAAATTAATATGAGCACTGCTATACCACATCATATGCACATGCAAACCATCCTGCAAAACCAAGTTAGACGCCTTTAATCGGTTCATGCAAAATTTTATTTTACGTGGCTTCTAAGGTTTCGAAACAAACCGAAGCTACCAACGTCCATCATCAAGCATGATAATCCAAGTCGCTAGATTAACATTCCAGGGTGTATGAAACACGAGATAATAAAAATCTCGAGCCCCATACTAAACTTCATCATACGCGTGACCCCCGTGCAGATCATATCTGCATTGCCCTTTCGTCTGCGAAACATCCATCTTTCTCAACTATGGTGGAACCCAAAGAACTGTTAGCACTTCGTTGATCTGTCAATCAGCATACTTAGGAGCAGCATGAAAGGATCGTGGATTGCCAGAACTTTGTGAGATTCCACCATGCCGTCAAGATCAGGACTACGCAAATTCAAGGGAAGCAACAGGAACATCGGGTATACGATTTCATCTGCTACCCGCACAAATAATTTTCAGCAATAGATCTCATCTACTACCTAATTATATTGTGCAACACCCATACACCTCTATGTATTCTAGATCGCAACCTGCATCTACGCATAGCACGGCTCTTGATGCCACTGTAGGGTAACGCAGCAGAAAACAAAAAATTTCCGACCTACGCACCAGCCCAGGACCACTATGGAGACTGCATACAAGGTTTGATCATTTTCGTTACCGGCTCGTAGCGCAGCGGAAGTAGAGTCGATGACGAACGGCGGTGCAGATCCCCGCAGGTAGGATTTTACAACCTCCCAACCGCGAGGATGTATACCCTCATCTGCCCCGCAGACAGCCCCCCGGGAGGCGGTCGCACAGTCCCCCGGACGGTGTCGCGGACAGCCCTTCGGGAGGACCTCCGAAACTCGGACTGTTACTCGGACAGCCCTTCGGGAGGACCTCCAAAACTCGGACGGTCACACGGACAGCCCTTCGGGAGGACCACCAAAACTCGTACGGTCACACGGACAGCCCTTCGGGAGGCACTCTCGAACTAAGACCGAAACTACGATCTCTCTACAGAGTTGCACACATACGGTGTCATCTATCCGGCAGGGCTTCGCCGTCCAGAACTAGTTCCTGCCGGAACCCAGACAGCCTTTCGGCTCTACAAAACTATTTCGCTGGGAGGGAGAGAGAATGCCAGATCATGCATTGCTTGTGTATGAGAGTAAGGATGAGACTTATGGCAGCCCACAACTCCTCTATTTGTAGGAAAACCAAGGGGTAGGGTTGGCACTTGAAAATACCAAAATACCCCTACTTTATGTCTCACATAAAGGGCATGGAAGGGAAAAGGGAGGGCCATGTGGAGCTCCATGGAGCTCCACCATCTTGGCCGGCCACACCCAAGGGGCCCCCCCAAGGGAGGGTCCTTGGTCCCCAAGCCTTCTAGAAGCCTTTTGGGAAAATATCCCAAAAGGCACTTTTCCAAAAATATCCCAAAAAGCACTTTCACTATTCACGATGACATTTTTCAGCGTCTGGTCGAACTGAAAATATTTATGTGGGCTTAGAACATTTCCAGTACCCACCAAAATAATTTTCAATGCGAGCCGGAACAATTCCGGTTTAGTGATTTTCATCTGCGAAAAGCATCTGAAGCGGTTTCGGCAGCTCCGGAACATTTTCGGTTTTCATTCCGGAAAATTCCAGAAAGTTTCCAGAATGATTCTGGCACCCTCCAAGAATTACCAGGCATGTGCCAAAACCAATTTGACTTTATGGTATCCTCTGAAACAACTTTTCAGTTTCACCGGAACTCATCCGGTGACCTCTCTGCGGAACTTTTCCGCTGTCCGAAACTTTTTCGGCGTCCGAAACTTTTTCGGTGATTTTCTCTCAGACTCCCTGTCTACTATTGAACAGATAGATGACCCTTAAGCATGTGACCCTATAGGTTCGGTGAAGCATAGACATGACCCGGAACCCCTTCCGATCAATGATCAACATCGGAGCCGTGGACACCCATATTGACCCCTATACCCACACGAATGAATATTCGAGCGAACCTCCAGTTGCCGTGTGCTATTCCTGTTGCTTCGCGATATGTTACAATTACCCGAGGTGAGACATGTTGGCATCCCCGTGGATCAACACCTTGTCCACTATGCCAGTTACCTCGTTACCGGTATTGTTCTCTTTTCTCGTTCCCGTATTCCGGCATCCCCGTGATCAAATCACAAAGTGTCTGGCCAGACGATGATGGATACCGTAACACCGAGAGGGCCTAGAGATATCTCTCCATCATCGGAGGAGCAAATCCCAATCTTGAGCTATCAAGTTACTTGACATACTTTTCCATGAACCCGTAAGCCGCCGTAATAGCCACCCATTTACGGATGACGTTTAACAAACCCCAAAGTTCATGAAGCAAGCATGAAGAAACTTGATACTCTCATGGTCTAAGGAATCATGCAAACATTAACCATCTCTGTGTTATTAACCATTAACTTATGACGAATGTATCTCATAGCATAACATCAATTCGGGTCGATTCAACACAAGTGTTCTACCAACATTGCGCCCTCAAAATTGCCGGCATAGCCATGCCCATGATCAGGAAAACAGGATCATCATGCAATACTTGAGCTAGTCTTAGAGGCCAGACTAGGAATACATTTTACCGTTTATTATTCCACACGTGCAAATGAGTCTTCCTCCGAGCCTCGTTTTATTTGTAGACTCGAGAATCATTGCAGTTATAGCATGGAACATAAACATAATTATGAACAGGGAGATAATCAATAACATTTATTATTGCCTCTAGGGCATATCTCCTACATTGCTTCCACCTCAATTTCTTCATCAATCTGCTCTGAGGAAGCAGCAGAATGATCTTCTTCATCTTCATCATTTGGTATGTCATAGTCGACACCAAATGGGATTATCTCATAGGCTGGCACGGAGGTAATGGGAGTTGCATCGATCGGTTCTGTTGAAGAACTTGGCAGTGTCTTCAATTTCTTCACTGCTGAGGAATCTGAAGTTGATGCTTTTCTCTTCTGTGCAGCTTTCTTCTCCGCAGCCTTTGTTTTCTTCGCTTCTGATGCAGAAGGAAGGTTGATGTTCTTCACCCTTGAGGACTTTGCAGAGGGTGAAGGCGGAGCATTTTCTTCAGGCACGACTAATGCAGTCGTCCTAGCAGTCTCAATTGCATCAGGCGCAGCAAAGGTTTCAGCTGGCCTGGCAATTTATTCAGGCGCAACAATGGTGGTTGGCCTGACAGGTTCTTCAGCAGTTTGAGCTTCTTCACTAGCTCGTGCAGTTTCATCAACAGGCTGGGCAGTTTCTTCAGCCTGAGGAATTTGTTGTTGCAATTGAGCTGCAACCCTTGTGTTGTGATCTTTAACTGCAGCTTGGGCTGCCCTGACAAATCTCACTTTGGTGCCCTTCCATTCAGCATCATATTTTGCTTGTTCATCAGTCACGCAGCGAATCTCAGACTGAACCATGATGAGTTGAGTGGGAGTCAAATTCATCACATTGTTCTTTAGGAACTTCTCCTTTCTCGCCCTGCTCCTCTTAGCTCTCTAAGCTTGATCTCTCTTCCATTTTTCCTCAGCTATGAAGTGTGTGAGGACATGGTCCATGCGAAGAGGTAACTTTAGTGAGGAAAGTGGAGTGCTGGGATCCTCATGCCATATGTCGATGAAATTGAGGATCATCTTAGGATCCAGCATCAGAGGGATAGAGCTGCCCTTGGCAATTGCAGCCTTTTGCTGACTGTTTCTGATGATTTCTTCTAATTCTTCATTAGTAGCCTCATCATCATCCTCAGACCCTGAGGGTACATTTACAGCAACTTTGCTTTTGTGAGGACTTGGTCTCTGACCTCGTCCAACAGTTCTCTTTATCTTCATCAAAGTAGGACTTGTTGAAGACTATTCTTGGGCTGAAGAACTTGCAGAGCCCCCTGAAGCAATTGATAAGCCAGTAGTCCTCTGACATGTTGTAAGAGTTACAGGTGTTGAGGACTTTGCAGCAGCAGCTGATGATTGTGCAGCTACTGAAGGCATTGCAGTGGCCTTTGAAGAATTTGCGTGAGGATTTTACTGTGATGACTTTGAAGTTGAAGATTTTGATTTCACAGCAGATTTCTTCACCAGTGATTGCTTCGGAACACTCTCAGAGGCTCCGGCAGAGGCAGCAGCAGCAGCAGAATCTTCATTGAATTTCTTCACTGCAGCTTTGGCAGTTCTCTGAAGTTTTTGTTGATGCTATGCCCATTCAGCTGGAAAGTCTTCACCACGAGCAACGCTAGTGGGATCAATTTCTTGACCATCAGCAGGAGGAGCCCTTTTGCAAGGAGATTTGAGGGCGAATTTCTTCATATACTTGGGAGTGACATAGCGATAGTCTCTCCATTCCTTTGCCCACCTCCGTTCAATTCTTTGAATTCTGATTTTCCTCTGCTCTTTAGTTTCTTTGCCATGAATGGCCTCATCTGGAGTACAGTAACCAGCATACAAATCCTCAGGTATCTCAAAGGCAGAATTCTGTTCAGCCTTCTTTCCACCCTTCTGAGGTCTTTTACCATTTGCCATTTTCTTCACTCGATGACTTTGAACTCCTGATGATTCTAAAGATGTATATAGTTTTTCCTCAAGAAATGCTGCAAATGAGTTAAGTTGATGAGAACCTAGTGATTCATCAGCAGACATTTTGTACCTGTGAACAGAGTATAGGTGCGAGCATTTTGAAGAGGTCATATGCGTTCTCAGAAATTTTTCAAAATACATCAAGTTGAGGATTTTGACCATAGATGTCTTGAGGAATTTCACTAAGTGTTCTTTGTCTTAGGTTCCAGAGTTGTGCGAATATGTAGATCCACACAATTGAGGAATCTTGAAGAAAATCATAACTTAGAGAAAAACATCAAGGGATTGAAACATATGAGGTGCTTAAGAAGATGATTCTTGAAGAATAAACACTTTTGAGGATTTTGTGGAAGACTTGAAGATCAAACAAGGGCAGTAAAATTAGATTTTATTTACCCTGATGAAGAACACGACGAACAGAGAGATGAAATCTGGGAAGTTCGTCCGTCCAGATCTCCCACGCCCTAGCTTGGCAGAGGGAGACAGCTACAGCGGCGGCGGGGTGAAGACTTCCGCGGCCGATGCGAGTACGGCGACGGCGAGGTCGAGGCAGTGAAGCTCTTCCTCTCCGGTGGCGATGATTTTAGTGGCGGTGCTAGGTTTGAGCTCGGGAGATATGTGAGTGAGGAGTAACTCGAGCACAGTGATGGGGAGGGGGAATATATAGTGGCAGTAAAAACGAATCGGCCCGAAGATTTTGGACCAGATTGCCCCTGACCCTTGCTCTCCATGCGACATGTGTTCTGAGTAGTGGAGATAGTGGGGGATCATGGCTTATCCAGTCGTGGGAATCGGAATGATTTGAGCGGGAAGCGCCGAAAAATTTGATAGTAGAAATTTTAAGGTTTCTGTTCGCAAATTCTTCAGCTGTCAAGGATACAGTGAAGACTTTGAACGAGTTGCAAAGTAGAACGCATATGAAGAATTTGTGAACAGACTGGGTTGAGTTTAGCATAGAGGGGGAACGGGTCCGATCACGTTCACTTAGATGAAAAACAACTTGAAGAATCAGCAATAAGTGAATGCTGTTGAGGACATTGAAAACTCAAATATATATATAGTCGATGAAGAACATCAGTTTCATAGTTTGAAGAATTTGAAAAAGTTGAGGAATTTGCAAATTTGAGGAATTTGAAAATTGGAAGAATTTGCAAAATGATGAAAAACTCAATTCTGAAGAATTTCAACTATTGTTGGTGGCGTGACCCACCGTATAAGAATGATGATTTCAGACACCGCGTACAATTGTCGTAGGGTTCTGAGAATCATATTCTTCGTTAATTTCTTCACACTTACAGAGTTATTCTTCATTGATTGATGAAAAATGTTACTTCCTGTGTTGCACATCAAAGTCATCAATTTTGCATAAGTGTTAGGATGTGTGTCCTTTCAAAGAACATTCGAGGATTCTAAGATATTTAGCTCACACCGCAACTTGCAAAATCTCTTTTCATCCAAGGGCTTAGTGAAGATATCGGCCAGTTGTTCTTCAGTGGGAATGTGGTCGATGGAGATGTCGCCCTTGAGTACATGATCTCGAAGAAAATGATGACGAATCTGGATGTGCTTGGTCTTGGAGTGCTGAACTGGGTTATAAGCAATCTTGATAGCGCTCTCATTGTCGCAGTAGAGAGGCACATTCTTCACCTTGATGCCATAGTCCTTGAGGGTTTGCTTCATCCACAGTAGCTGAGCGCAGCATGAGTCAGCAGCAATTTACTCAGCTTTAGCATTAGAAAGTGACACGCAGTTCTGCTTCTTCGAGGACCAACAGACTAAGGATCGTCTGAGGAAATGACATGTGCCTGTGGTTGACTAGCGATCCACATGATCTCCAGCATAGTCAGCATCTGAGTATCCAACGAGGTGAAGATTTGAGCCCTTGGGATACCATAACCCAAGCGTTGGTGTGTGAGCTAAGTATCGAAGAATATGTTTCACAGCCTTATGGTGTGATTCCTTCGGTGTTGCTTGGAATCGGGCACACATGCAAACACTTAGCATAATATCAGGCCTAGATGCACATAGATACAATAAAGAACAAATCATGGAGCGGTATACCTTCTGATCGAAATCTTTACCATTTTCGTCAGTGCAGAGGTGGCCTTTTGAAGGCATTGGAGTTTTGACGCCTTTGCATTCGTGCATGTTGAATTTCGTCAGCACATCCTTGAGGTATTTCTCTTGTGAGATGAAGATGACATTGTCTTGCTGACAAATTTGAAGACCTAAGAAGAATTTCAACTCTCCCATCATAGACATTTGATATTCTTCACTCATCATATAGGCAAATTCATCACTGTAACGTTTGTCAGTACATCCAAAGACAATATCGTCGACATATATTTGGCATATGAACAGTTCATTGTCATAGGATTTAGTGAAAAGAGTTGGGTCGAGTGAACTGGGTTTGAAGCCTTTCTTCATGAGGAATTCCTTCAGAGTGTCATACCACGCCCGAGGGGCCTGCTTGAGGTCATAGAGGGCCTTGTTGAGTCTGAAGACTTTGTCAGGATGCTTAGGATCTTCAAAACCTGGGGGTTGAGCAACATATACTTCTTCCTCAAGCTTACCATTGAGGAATGCACTTTTCACATCCATTTGATATAGAGTGATATCATGATGGTTAGCATAAGCAAGCAATATGCGAATAGCTTCAAGTCTAGCAACAGGTGCAAAAGTTTCATCAAAGTCAATTCCTTCAACCTGGGTGTAGCCTTGAGCTACAAGACGAGCCTTATTCCTTACCACAAGGCCATTTTCATCTTGCTTGTTGCAGTAGATCCACTTGGTACCTATGATGTTATGCTTGCGAGGATCTGGCCGCTTGACAAGTTCCCACACGTTGTTGAGCTTGAATTGATGCAATTCCTCTTGCATTGCTTGAATCCACTCAGGCTCCTTGAAAGCTTCATCAACTTTGGTGGGCTCTATCATAGAGACAAAAGCAAAATGCCCACAAAAGTTAGCCAGATGTGAAGCTCTTGAGCGAGTGAGAGGACCTGGTGCATTGATGTTGTCGATGATTTTGTCAATCTGCACTTCATTTGCAACTCTTGGATGAGTAGGTTGACGTGGCTGAGGATTTTCTTCAGTACCATTTTCTTCAGGTGTATCAGCATGAATGTCTTCATTGATTGGAATGGCTTCCTCAGTTGGTTGAGGATTTTCTTCAGTGGGTACTACATCCTCAGTAGCCTTCAACTTAATGGATTCCTCAGGAGACTTTTCATCTAGCATAGAAGGCAGGTGCTCTCTTTGCGAGCCGTTAGTTTCATCGAACCGCACATCTACAGTTTCAACAACCTTGTGATGGTAGGTGTTGAAGGCTCTGTAGGTGTGCGAGTCCTTTCCGTAACCAAGCATAAAACCTTCATGTGCTTTCGGTGCAAATTTAGAACTGTGGTGAGGATCTCTTATCCAGCATTTTGCACCGAAGACTTTGAGATAACTTACATTGGGTTTCTTGCCGGTCAAGAGTTCATATGATGTCTTTTTGAGGAATTTGTGAAGATATACCCTGTTGATGATGTGGCATGCTCTATCAATTGCCTCAGGCCAGAAGCGACGAGGAGTCTTGTATTCATCAAGCATGGTTCGAGCCATCTCAACAAGAGTCCTATTCTTGCGCTCCACGATGTCGTTCTGCTGAGGAGTATATGGGGCAGATAGCTCATGAGTAATACCAAGTTCATCAAGATATTCATCAAGATTGATGTTCTTGAACTCAGTCCCGTTATCACTCCTGATATGCTTGATCTTGACGCCGAAGTTTGTTAAGGACCTTGAAGCAAATCGTCTGAAGACATCCTGCACTTCAGATTTGTACAGAATAATATGCACCCAAGTGTAACGAGAGTAATCATCAACAATGACAAAGCCATACAAACTTGAAGCATTTGTTAGTGTGGAATAATGAGTGGGGCCAAAGAGGTCCATGTGAAGCAATTCAAAAGGTCGAGTCGTGGTCATGATTGTCTTCGAGGGATGCTTGGATCTGGTCATCTTCCCAGACTCACAAGCACCACAGAGGTGATCCTTGAGGAATTTGACACCTTCGATGCCAATGACGTGCTTTTTCTTCACGAGCGTGTGCAAGTTCCTCATACCAGCATGTCCAAGTCGTCGATGCCATAGCCAGCCTTCTGAGGACTTTGCAAGTAGGCACGTGGCAGGCTGAGGACCTGTAGAGAAATCAACAATATACAAGTCTCCTCTCCTAAAGCCTTCGAAGACTTTGGAATGGTCAGATTCCATGATGACAACACAACGATATTTTCCAAAGACGACAACCATATCAAGATCACAAAGCATTGAGACAGACATAAGGTTGAACCCGAGGGATTCGACATGCATCACCTTGTCCATGTGTCGGTCCTCGGAGATTGCAACCTTACCTAGACCCAATACCTTGCTTTTTCCTTTGTCAGCGTAGGTGATATGCTTCAGATGAGATGGGGCAAGTGGCATATTCATCAATAGACTCTTGTCACTAGTCATGTGGTTGGTGCATCCACTATCGAGGACCCACTCAGTAGTTTTTGGAGTTTCATCCTGCAGATGAATTAGTACAACTTATGAACTCATATACTTCAGAGTGAAGAATATGACATCAAATTCATCAGGCAGAATTTCATCACACAACATAGTAAGTGTTTGAGGACGTGAGAAATGAGGAACTCATTTCTGCATGATTAGCTTGCGTCCTTTCAAGCATTTCCTCAGGTCTCCAGCAAATTCATCAGACGTTCAAGTTCATCTGGAGACCTGACCCTGCATAAGAAGTTAGTTCAATTTCTTCACCACCCACATCTGGAGGGGTGGCAAAGAGCTCATCATTCCGCGAGCTCCATATGAGAAGGGAGGCATTGAAGCTAGTGCACTTCGTTTCACAGGACTAGGGTTAGAGTACTCATATGAATAAACAGAGAAATTCTTCGAGGACTTATGAACATAATGATTTGAAGAATAATGCACATATTCAGAACTCTTAGATTTTTCCTGCAAAACAGATGCATTAGCCCGAGAATGATACTTTTGACCATTTGAGGAATTTGGTCCAAGTGAAGACTTTGGTCCATATGAGGAATTTGATCTGGGGTTCCTTTTCTTCATGGGTGGTGTCGTGAGGACATTCACTTGAAGATTTTCCAAGCAGCTCTTAGGAACCCAGATTTTCCTCATAAGTGAACCGTTCCTGCAGTTAGTTCCAACAAATCTGGCAAATACTTCACCTTTCTGATTTTTGAAGAATTTGTAGTTGGAGTCAAGTGACTCATCAGAGGAATATGAAGTTTCACAAGTAAAGCCAGATAAAGTGGATGGATCCATAGGAGGTCCTTTTGCAGCAACCCATGAGGTTTTGGGGTACTGCTCAGGTGTCCAGTAGGATCCATCAGCATTGAGTTTCCTCTCAGTGCAATACCCTCTTTCCTAGGGTTCCTGTTCAGAATCTGCTTTTTGAGCACATCGCAAAGGGTTTGATGCCCTTTGAGACTTTTGTACATGCCTGTCACATACAATTCCCTCAACCCTACATTTTCGTCAGTGATACTTGTGGTATCCTCAGATGAGGAATTTGTGACCACGGGGATAGTTGAAGAATTTGCAGCAATAGAAGCATTTGAACATTCAGGTGAAGAATTAGCAGTTTCACTTTCGATGCATTTCATACATGGTGGAACAAATTCTTCCTGAGCGGTACTAATCTGTTGAGCCAGTAAGGAATCGTTTTCCCTTTGGAGATCCTCATGAGCCACTCTTAGTTTCTCAAGATCTTGCTTTCTTTGAAGAAATTCATAAGAGAGCTTCTCATGGTCAACTAAGACAGCATTATGATGACTCTGAAGGTGATCATACTTTGTCTGAAGACTTTTGAGATCATCAGACAGAGTTTGAGTCCGATCCACTTCCTCATTCAACAGGTCATCGCTTTTGTCTAGCAGTTTTTGAAGCTTTTCAAGTGCACTTTGTTGCTTAGTGGCAATTTTAGCAAGTTTGGCATAGCTAGGTTTCACATATTCATCAGATTCACCTTCACTTGATTCAGAAGAAGAGTGATGCTTGTGTACCTTGGAACCTTTTGCCATGAAGCAGTAAGTGGGAGCATATTCATCATTGCTAACGTCAGAGTCGTTGGAGTGGTCATTTTCTTCATCGTTGAAGATGGACTTGCTGAGGAAAGCAGTGGCGAGAGCAAGGCTAGCAACACCAGAGTCATACTCTTCCTCAGATTCTTCCTCTTCTTCATATTCTTCAGATTCTTCTTCAGAGTCCATTTCCTTGCCAATGAAAGCTCGAGCCTTTCTGGAACCTTTCTTCTTGTGCGACGAGGACTTTGCAGATGAAGACTTTGAAGTTGAGGACTTTGAAGATTTCTTCTTTTTCTTCGAGTCATCAGAACTGTAGTCCTTGTATTTCTTCTTCTTTGATTCTTTTTCCCAGAGAGGACAGTCAGAGATAAAGTGACCAGACTTCTTGCATTTGTGACAACTTCTTGTAGTCGCTTGAGGAATCTGATTTCCTCAAACCACTTTTTGATGGCTTTCCAAATTGGCCTCTCCTTGAGAACTTCTGGAATTTCCTCACAAGCATTGCCAGCTCCTGACTCAGTTCTTCAGGATCACCGAGGCTGCTTTCAGAATCTTCGTCTTCGGATGAGGAAATTGCTTTTGCCTTCAGAGCACGAGATCTTCCATAGCTTGGTCCGTAGAGGTCTCTCTTCTCAGCTTGTTGGAATTCATGAGTATTGAGTCTCTCAAGTATATCAGCAGGATCAAGTGACTTGTAGTCTCCACGTTCTTGAATCATCAAAGCCAGTGTATCGAATGAGGAATCAAGAGATCTTAGCAGTTTCTTCACCACCTCGTGGTCAGTGATATCCGTGGCACCCAGTGCTTGAAGCTCGTTGGAGATATCAATGAAGCGATCAAAAGTTTGCTGAACATTCTCATTGTCGAGTCTTTTGAAGCGGTTGAAGAGATTGCGAAGAACATCAACACGAGAGTCACGTTGAGTGGAAACACCTTCATTGACTTTGGACAGCCTATCCCAGATAAGCTTAGCAGTCTCCAAAGCACTCACTCTGCCATACTGACCTTTGCTCAGATGGCCACAGATGATATTCTTCGCTTGAGAATCGAGTTGCTTGAATTTCTTCGCATCAGCAGCAGTAACAGTCAGAGATGTGCGGGGAACACCATTTTCCACAACATACCAGAGATCGTTGTCAATAGCCTCAAGATGCATGCGCATCTTGTTCTTCCAGTAGGGGTAGTCCGTCCCATCAAAGGTAGGACAGCCTGCGGAAACCTTGATCATACCTGCAGTTGATATAACTAGAACTCCAGGTGGTTAAACCAAAATCACACAGAACAAGGGAGTACCTCACTCTGATACCAATTGAAAGTGCATTATATCGACTAGAGGGGGGTGAATAGGCGATTTTTACAAGTTCATCACTGAGGAATTTGAAATGTGATGAATAACTTGCAGGGGAATAAGTACTCAGGTGCACGCGAAACATAGTAGTAGCATGGTCATCGTGATGAAATAAAGCATGCACAGATTACAGATAGCGTGATACAGGATAAGCAGGTGAGGAACAAGGTAGCTTGAAGAATTTGAGGTGAGGAAATTGAGAAAGTCTTCAGTCAAATTCTTCAAACAGTAACGATCAATTTCATCAACACATATATGAGGAAATGAAAGGGTTGAGGAAATAGAACCAGGAAGCTCGATGAAGACAATGATTTGATGACCCAGTTCCAACTGCTGTGACAGTCGTACGTCTGGTTCGGAGCGGCCTGGTATTTAAACCAGAAGACACACAGTCCCAGGACACATAGTCCTTACCGTATTCTCCTTGAGCTAAGGTCACACAGACCTCGCCCAACACTCGTGGTAAGTCTTCAGGGTAGACTTCCAAAACCTTCACAAACTGGTCACCCGGCGATCCACAATTGACTGCTGGATGCTCTAGACCAAGGTCACTTGGTGATCCCCAATTTACTGCAGGATGCACTAGACCATGACGCCTAACCGTCTGGAAGATACACAGTCTTCAAAGGTAACAAGCGTCGGTTCCACACATGAATAATTTCTTCAGTGATGCTCAATCACTTTGGGTTTGGTGGTTTGGTTTGGGGTTTTTCCTCACTGATGATTTTCTCTCAAAGTCCTCGAGAAATGGGATGCTCTCAAATGACAAGTGTCAGTTCTCTCTCGGAGCAGCCAACCAACTAGTGGTTGTGGGGAGGGGGGCTATTTATAGCCAGGGTGCAACCCGACATGATAAGACATAAATGCCCCCAATGATATGACCATTATGTGGATAGGATGATTGGGGACAGCTGGCAATTAGCACAGCAACAGTCGGAATTTCGGACTATGAAAGTCCCCAGGCTTATCATATTCCTCACTTGTAGGCAATTCGCACTGGCGAAATCCTAACTCCTCAGTCAGACCAATTTCCTCAAAGACCAGAAGATCATCGTCTCTGTCACTGAAGAACTTGACTGAACTGCAAGAGATTTCCAAAGGCTTCACTCGAAGGATTGGATAGGTTGAGGCTTTTGAGTTGAGCATCAGTTGGAAATTTTCCTTAGTATTACCTCGACCCCCTTTAACAGTACGGTGTTTCCTATGACTCAAAGAAAGGAAATGAAACTACGAAAACAAAAGTCTTCACGCTTCATAGTCCTCGTTCATATCTTCAAGGTCACACCAACTTCTTCTTCCTCAAAGTCTTCAGGGAATACCAAAGTCTTCAGCAAAGTCTTCAGTTGAAGACATTCATTTTTAGGGGTTGAAAATCTCCGAATGTATCAAACTCCTCAGCGACTTATAGAGCCTGTGTACACTCACAAACGCATTAGTCTCTTAACCTATAAGTCTTCAATACACCAAAATCACTAAGGGGAACTAGATGCACTAACAATGATGTCGTCCACGATGTGGACACACAGATGCACCATGACGTCAAAGAACGCGGGCGGGAAGTACATCTCAAGCTCACATAGTATGACAACGATCTCTTCCTGTAGCCTTCGGAGCTGCTTCACACTTATGGACTTTTGAGAGATAACGTCGAAGAAGTTGCAGAGACCAGTAAGCGTGTCACGGACGTGCTTGTCCATTATCCCTCTAATGGCAACCGGGAGTATCTGCGTCATCATCATGTGACAGTCATGAGACTTCATCCCGCTGAACCTTTTCTTCTTGGGTCTAGAAATCTGCTTATCTTCCCACAGTAACTGGAACTGACTTTGATTCCCATAACGCACTTGATGAATTGATCGATCTCCTTCGCACTTAAGGTGAAGCAAGAAGGGGGGCAATAAGTCTCCTCCTTCTTGTTGACTTTTCTGCCCCTTTCCCCCTCCTCCGTCTCCGTCTCCGTCTCCTCCGTCAACTTTTTCCGGTGGAGATCTTTCCTGATCTTCAAATCTTCCAAGTCTTTCCTTGCCTTCGGCCCGTCCTTGGTCTTCTCTGGCATGTTCATCAGTGTGCCAAGCAAGCTCTCGAGGACATTCTTCGTGATATGCATTTGATCAAGGCAATGAGGCATGTCGTGATTGGGCCAGTACTGCAAGTCCCAGAAAACAGACCTCGTTTTCCATACCTTCTGTAGCGACTCCGACACCTTTTTCATCTTTCCCGGCGCGGGGCACTGTTCCTAGTTTTTCAACAGCTCATTGATTTCGGCGCCGCTCCTCTTACGTGGAGGTCCTCGATGCTCAGCCAATCCATTAAATAGATCTCCACGCTTTCTCTACGGGTCATCCTTCTCGAGCCATCTACGATGTCCCATGTACACGATTTTCCCGGACCCCCATCTTTCGTTGACGTAAGCTGCTGAGACATTGTATCATCCATGTACCTCGTGCATCCGCAGTATCCGTGGCACACCTGGCCTGAGGTGTACCCGTAACCGAGATAGTCGTGCACCGTCGTCATCAGCGCGGCTCTCATATAGAAATACTCTCCTTTGCTGGCGTCCCATGTCCATGTCGGTGTTTTCCATAATGTGTCTAGCTCCTCTTTCAGAAGCCCCATATACAGGTTAATATTATTTCCCAGTTGTTTCGGCCCTTGAATCAGCATGCTCATGTGTATGTACTTTGTCTTCATGCACTTCCATGTGGGGAGGTTGTACATCCATACAAAGACGGGCCATGTGCTGTGGTTGGTGTTTTGGTTTCTAAACGGATTCGTGACATCGGTACTCGCACCAAGCACGATGTTCCTTGGATCTTCTGCAGCAAATCCATATATGGTGTTGAATGCTCTCCACTGGCTACCATCTACGAGGTGTCTCAGCTTCGGATCATCTCCATCGTCGGGCTTCATCCTCTCCGCGTGCCAGCGCATGAGCTTTGCTTCCTTAGGATTTACGAAATACCGCTGCAGACGGGGAGTGATCGGAAAGTACCATAAACTTTCTGAGGAGCTTTCTTTCATGCCTTCTTGTATTGAGAAGCATTGCACACTGGACGGCTGGTTTTTTCCGCGTGCTCCCCCCGATAAATGATGCAACCGTTGATGCATGCGTGGTACCTAATGTGCGGCAAATCAAAAGGGCAAACGATTTTCTTGGCCTCATCGACACTAGTAGGACACAGGTTCCCCGCGGGAAGAACTTTATTATGTAGATAATTCAAATGCTCATCGAGGCTTTTGTCTGTCCATTTGTTTTTGGCCTTCGTCTTTAGAAGTTCGAGCGTGAAACTCAAGCGGGTCACCTCGGGATCGCAACCGTCATACAATGGAGTCTTCGAGTCTACTTTAAGTTGTGCCAGCTTGGCCTCCTCTCTAGAAGCAGCTCTCTCGCTAGTCGTACTCTTGCGAAGGAGGTCTCGAACATGAGGGTCCTGCACGACTGCACTTAGTAGCGTCGAAGACTGCGGCGTGACCGCCGCCTCTTCTCCGCCATGTCCGGACTCTTCTTCGCCGTGTTCGGAATCTTCTTCGCCGCCGTCATTTAACTCTTCCCCGCCGCCATGTCCGGCGCCATCATCTTCGTGTCGATTGGTCATCTCTTCGTCTGGCCCCATGTCGTTATTCCCTACCATGTGGACGTCCCCATCATCATCATCTTCACTTATCCACCGAGTATAGCCATCCATGAAACCATTCATCAGTAGGTGTGCCTTCAACCTGCCACAATCAAAAGGGTCCAAAAGGACTCCTTCTTTGCATCTTGTACACGGACATCTAATCCTAGTCCGATTATTTTCATACATGTCCATCACCGCGGATTGCATGTATCGCTCCACCTTCCATCCACTCACCTTCATGACCGACTGCATGCACGGTATAACAAGCAAAAGGGTTATAAACAAAATGCATGCATGCATCAAAGTCATATAAAAATTTGGCATGACCTTGCATAAAAATAGGACATATCGAGTTTGCTCGAAATTCACCGAAACAGAAATAAATCAACATTTCGGCAAAACATAAGCAACTCAGGGGCATGTCATTCACACAAATCTCTCCATATCCCAAACACACATATTCCCATTCACACGCATATTCCCATTCTTGAAATGAACAACTTTTTACTCACCTATCTCCCAAGAGAGACCGATCAACCAGATGAGGCCTTTCGCTACCTATAGGGATCGAAAGTGTGGACGGCTAAATAGCTAGCTAGATCTAGTTGTTGGGGAGGAGAGATGACTCTAGGTAACTAATGGAGAGGGAGAGAGATGAGCTAGCTAGATCTATATCTAATGGAATGGAGGGAGAGATAAATAAATGAGGTAGGGGGCATTTATGGAGCTAGCTAGAGATGAGAAGGCCATTTATGGAGGAGAGTTATGGTGGAGGGGGGCATTAATGGGGAGATAAGAGAGGTAGGAGGAAGAGAGAAGAAGGGCAACAATGGTGAGGGGAGAGGGGAAAGGAGGGGGAGAGAGGGCAAAGGGGGGGAGGAGGGGGAGGGGGTGAAAAGGTGGCACCAGCTGATAACCCACAAGTATAGGGGATCGCAACAGTTTTCGAGGGTAGAGTATTCAACCCAAATTTATTGATTCAACACAAGGAGAGCCAAAGAATATTCTCGAGTATTAGCAGCTGAGTTGTCAATTCAACCACACCTGAAAGACTTAATATCTGCAGCAAAGTATTTAGTAGCAAAGTAGTATGGAAGTAACGGTAACGATGGCAAAAGTGACAGTAGCAGTTTTGTAGTGATTGTAACAGTTGCAACGGAAAAGTAACTTAGCAAAGATCAATATGGAAAAGCTCATAGGCAATGGATCAGCGATGGATAATTATATCGGATGACATTCATTATGCAATGGTTATAACATAGGGTGACACAGAACTAGCTCCAATTCATCAATGTAATGTAGGCATGTATTCCATATATAGTCATACGTGCTTATGGAAAAGAACTTGCATGACATCTTTTGTCCTACCCTCCCGTGGAAGCGGGGTCCTAATGGAAACTAAGGGATATTAAGGCCTCCTTTTAATAGAGAACCGGACCAAAGCATTAGCACTTAGTGAATACATGAACTCGTCAAACTACAGTAATCACCGAAAAGAATCCCAGTTATTGTCACCCTGGGGGATGCGGATCATAACTCGTAATAGGTGTCTACAACTTGCAAGATAGGATCAAGAACACATATATATTCATGAAAACATAATAGGTTCAGATCTGAAATCATGGCACTCGGGACCTAGTGACAAGCATTAAGCATAGAAAGTCATCGCAACATCAATCTCAGAACATAGTGGATACTAGGGATCAAACCCTAACAAAACTAACTCGATTACACTATAAATCTCATCCAACCCATCACCGTCCAGCAAGCCTACGATGGAATTACTCACGAATGGCAGAGAGTATCATGAAGTTGGTGATGAAGGATGGTTGGTGATGACGACGGCGTCGATTTCCCCTCTCCGGAGCCCAAATCAGACTCCAGATCTGCCCTCCCGAGGAAGAACAGGAGGTGGCGGCGGCTCCCTATTGTAAAACGCGATGAACTCTTCTCTTTTATTTTTTCTCCCCGAATAGGAATATATAGAAGTGAAAACGAGGTCGGAGGAGCTTCAGGGGCCCCACAAGACAGGGGGCGCGCCCTAGGGGGGGCGCCCCCCTGTCTTGTGACCAGGTGGTGGCCCCTCTCCGGTTGATTCTTTCGCCAGTATTTTTTATTAATTCCAAAAATATTCTCCGTAAATTTTCAGGTCAATCCGAGAACTTTTATTTCTGCACAAAAATAACACCAAGGCAATTCTGCTGAAAACAACGTCAGTCCGGGTTAGTTCAATTCAAATCATGCAAATTAGAGTCGAAAACAAGGGCAAACGAGTTTGGAAAAGTAGATATGTTGGAGACGTATCAACTCCCCCAAGCTTAACCCATTGCTTGTCCTCAAGCAATTCAGTTGACAAACTGAAAGTGATAAAGGAAAACTTTTACAAACTATGTTTGATCTTGCTGTTGTAAATATGTCTAACTGATGTTCAGATTTTCAGCAAAGATTATAGACTAACCACATTCACAATAACATTTAGGTCTCACATTTACTCATATCAATGGTATAACCAACTAGCGAGCAATAATAATAAGTCTCGGATGACAACAATTTTATCAAAACAATCATGATACAATATGACATAATGGTATCTCGCTAGCCCTTTCTGAGACCGCAAAACATAAATGCAGAGCACCTCTAAAGAATAAGGACTGACTAAACATTGTAATTCATGGTAAAAGAGATCCAGTCACAATCATACTCAATATGAATTAATAACAAAGCATACAAATGACAGTGGTGCTCTCTAACTGGTGCTTTTTATAAGAGGATGATGACTCAACAGTAAAGTAAAATAGATAGGCCCTTCGCAGAGGGAAGCATTGATTTGCAGAGGTACCAGAGCTCGAGCTTTTAAAACATGGATGAATAATGATTTTGAGCGGTATGCTTTCGTTGCCAACGTAACAACCAAGAGATTTCGGTATCTTCCATGCTAGATACATTATAGGCGGTTCCCAAATAGAATAGTAAAGTTTTTACTCCCCCTCCACCAATCAATCACACTCCACGGCGGGTCGAATCCACGGGTACCGTCCATAGAAACACAATCCTGGGGGAGTTTTGTTTTATTATATTTTGATTTAATTTCGAGCATGGAACTGGGCATCCCCAATACCAGCCACTTTCTCGGGAATGATAGTGAATCAACACATATCGTGAGAATAACCCACCTAGCATGGAAGAAACTGACAGCCCCTAGTCACCACATGAGTGATTTGGGCATACAAAACGGAATATTATTTGAAGGTTTAGAGTATGGCACATGCAAATTTACTTGGAACGGCAGGTAAATAAAGCATATAGGTAGATATGGTGGACTCATATGGAACAAATTTGGGTTTATGGAAATGGATGCACAAGCAGTATTCCTGCTTAGTACAAGTGAAGGCTAGCAAGAGACCGGGAAGCGACCAACTAGAGAGCGACAACAGTCATGAACATGCCTTGAGATTAACCAACATTGAATGCAATCATGAGTAGGATATAAATCACCATGAACATAAATATCGTGGAGGCTATGTTGATTTTGTTTCAACTACATGTGTGAACATGTGCCAAGTCAAGCCACTTGAATCATTCAGAGGAGGATACCATCCTATCATACTACATCACAACCATTTTAAAATCCATGTTGGCACTCAAGACAAACCATTATACACTCTTAGCTAATTAAGCATGGCATGAGTAACTATAATCTCTAATTGTCATTGCAAACATGTTCCATCTATAATGAGCTGAATTCAGAATGATGAGCTAATCATATTTACAAAAACAAGATAGGTCGTCATACCAGCTTTCTTCATCTCAATCATTTCATCATATATCGTCATTATTGCCTTTCACTTGCACGACCGAACGGTGTGAATAATAATAAGAGTGTACGTGCATTGGACTAAGCTGGAATCTGCAAACGATAACTCAAAGGAGAAGGCAAGGTAATATGGGCTCTCTGTAAGATAAACAATGATGCATATGAGAGCCACTCAACATTTTCATCGTGGCCTTCTCCTTGCGACCGAAAGAAAAGTAATTTCAAAACAAGAACGAGAAAAACTATTTACACGGGAAAGCTCCCAACAAGCAAAAATAGAACGAAAAATCTTTTTGGGTTTTCTTTTAATGAAACAACTAAACAAACTAAAAGGTAAAGCTAGAACTATTTTTTTTTGATTTTTCTCAAGTTTAATCAAGCACACAAGAAGAAAACGAAAAGGAGAAATAAAATACCATGGATGATACAATGAAAAAGTATGAACACCGACAACTGGAATGAATGTGTGAACATGAATGTAATGTCAGTGAGAAATACACACTCCCCCAAGCTTAGGCTTTTGGCCTAAGTGGGTCTAGGGCCATGGCTGGAAGTGACTATCTCCTGGATACTCCAGAGGATACTGAGGGTTCCACTGGTTGGCGAGCTCCTGTGGCTCCCACTGAAAAACTGGATCCCGATACGGATCAAGGGCTGGTACGGACTCAGGTGCTGGGGGTTGCGACAGACCCCAATATCTGTAGATGTCCTCGGGCATAATAGTGTACCTGCCTGAATGAATATCGAACAAAGAAGAAGCAGGCAGAGTAATAATCTTCCAAGTACCCTGACTAAATACTAGGTTGTAAAGCAGCCTTCTATATTTATCCTTTCTAATAAAATCATGTGCTACCATACTATCATAGTCTAAATATCTCATAGGTAGTAACATTTCATCTTCCTCATCAAGCCTTATGGGTATTTCAAAGTGTTTGGCTAGACGAGATGCATAGATACCTCCGAATATGGGGCCCTTCGAATGGTTTAAGTTCAACCGTTGGGCCGCTATAGCGCCCAGACTAAAAGTTCTATCAACAAGTAAAGCGTGGCGCAAAATGGCGAGGTCGGGTGCACTAAGGCTTCCACTCTCCCCACGACCAACTAAACATCTCCCCGTGAATAATGAATAATAGCATAGAACCGGAAAATGTAAACTAACCGCTCTTGCCTTTGACACACCTCTCTGTTCCCACATAGTGATTGTGGCAATAAAGTCCTCCATGTCTCTAGGACGTGGCTCACTGATGCTGCCCTCAAAAGGTATTTTGCAAACATTGCAAAAATCGTAAAGTGACATTTTCTTAGGCACGTCATATAAGTGAAATTCTACCGCAGGAGGGTCTTCCCGATAATGAAAGTGAAAGTTATGCACAAAGGTATTAGTGAGCAAGAGGTATTGGTCACACTTATCGTTGAGGAAGTCGGTAATGCCTGCGTTCTCTGCCAAATAATAGAAATCTTCATAAATTCCGGCCGCCCTCAAGAATGCATCACTTGGCCATTCACATGGCCGAACCTCCGCGGCGCGAGGAAGATTGTATTTGGGCTTCTTCTTCACCTCATTTTCATCTTCTTTAGAGCCCCGGGTTGAAGAGCCTCTTAACAATCTCCTCATCATTTTTTCTGAAAAAATTCTGAAATTTTTAGTGACTCACAATAAAGGTGAACGAAACTCAACAACACTCATAGCAACTACTCCCACAAGTGCCTAGTGGCTATATCATGCATCAAAACTACTTGGGACCATACAAATTTGACATGCAAGCTCAAGAACAAGGTCACCACAGCAGAAAAAATTTACAATATATAAAGCACTAGAACAAAAACTAATTGGACCATTGGAGGACTCACATACCGAAGATCAATCCCCCAAAACAGTTTTGCAAATGGAGCTTTGAGCAAGGAGATCGAAAATGGCAGCAAAATGAGCTAGAACACGGATTTGAGCAATGGTGGGAGTTTTTCTGGAGGAAGACGAAGTGGATGGTGGCTGGAATAAGTGAATGGGCCTCACATGGGACCCACAAGCCAGGGGGGCGCGCCCAGGGGGGGTGGGCGCTCCCTGCAGGCTTGTGGCCCACTGGTGCAGCCCCCTGATGTGTTCTTAGTGCCAAAAATTCTAAAATATTCCAGAAAAAATCATACTACATTTTCAGGGCATTCTGAGGACTTTTATTTTCAGGTCATTTTCTATTGCACGGATAAAACGGAAAACAGAAAAATAATAGCATCTTTACTCTATTTAAAATAAATAACAGAAAGTAAAAGTTGGGTACAGAAGGTTGTGCCTCCTAAATTCATCCATCTCATGCTCGCAAAAAGAATCCATCAATAAGGTTAATCAAGTCTTATTGACAAACTTTTTTCGAATGACATGGAACCGGAGAATTTTCGAATGACACTAGGTTACCTCAATGGGGATATGTATGTCCCCAACAATAAGTACATCATATTTATTTTTGGTAGTAGGGAGAGGGAATTCAAAACCTCCAATAATAATCATTGGAATTTTTCCAATGGAGTTGATACTATAAACTTGAGGTTGTTTCTTCGGAAAGTTTACCGTATGCTCATTACCATTAACATGAAAAGTGACATTGCCCTTGTTGCAATCAATAACAGCCACTGCAGTATTCAAAAAAGGTCTACCAAGGATGATCGACATACTATCGTCCTCGGGAATATCAAGAATAACAAAGTCCATTAGAATAGTAACATTGGCAACTACGACAGGCACATCCTCGCAAATACCGATGGGTAAATCAGTTGATTTATCAGCCATTTGCAGAGATATTTCAGTAGGTGTCAACTTATTCAAATCAAGTCTACGATATAAATAGAAAGGCATAACACTAACACCAGCTCCAAGATCACATAAAGCAGTTTTAACATAATTTCCTTTAATAGAGCATGGTATAGTAGGTACTCCGGGATCTCCTAGTTTCTTTGGTATTCCACCCTTAAAAGTATAATTAGCAAGCATGGTGGAAATCTCAGCTTTCGGTATCTTTCTTTTATTTGTCACAATATCTTTCATATACTTAGCATTTAGAGACATTTTCAGAATATCAGTCAAGCGCATACGCAAAAAGACATGTCTAAACATTTCAACAAAGCGCTCAAAATCCTCGTCATCCTTTTTCTTGGATGGCTTAGGAGGAAAGGGCATGGGTTTCTGAACCCATGGTTCTCTTTCTTTACCATGCATCCTAGCAACAAAGTCCCTTTTATCATATCTTTTATTCTTAGGTTGTGGGTTATCAAGATCAACAGCAGGTTCAATCTCCACATCATTATCATTACTAGGTTGAGCATCAACATGAACATCATCATTAATATTATCACTAGGCTCATGTTCATTACCAGATTGTGTCTCAGCATCAGAAATAGAAATATCATTTGGTTTTTCATGAGTATCTATAACAGGTTCACTAGCAGCATGCAAAGTCCTATCGTCATTCTTTTTCCTTCTATTACTAGGACGATTAGGTGCATCAGAATTAATTCTATGAGAATCTTGCTCAATTCTCTTAGGATGGCCCTCAGGATACAAAGGTTCCTGAGTCATTCTACCACCTCTAGTCACAACTTTAATAGAATGATTATTGTTCTTGCCATTCATCTCATTAAGCAAATCATTTTTTGCCTTAAGTACTTGTTCTACTTGAGTAGTTACCATGGAAGCATGTTTACTAATAAGCTTAAGATCATTGATAGTTTTACTCATATAATCACCTAAGCGATCAAGCATCTAAGCATTATGTTTCAATTGTCTACTAACATAAACATTGAAATTTTCTTGCTTGACAATAAAGGTATCAAATTTATCCAAGCATTGACTAGCAGACTTATTATAAGGAATATCACCTTCATCAAATCTACGGAGATAATTTACCTCTACTACCTGTGTCGGGTTATCAAGACCATGTATTTCTTCAATAGGTGGTAGATTCTTAACATCTTTAGCTTTAATTCCTTTTTCTTTCATAGATTTCTTTGCCTCTTGCATATTTTCAGGACTAAGAAATAGAATACCTCTTTTCTTCGGAGTTGGCTTTGGAGGTGGTTCGGGAATAGTCCAATCATTATCATTGCTCAATATATTGTTCAATAGGAGTTCAGCTTGTTCAACAGTTCGTTCCCTGAAAACACAACCAACACAACTATCTAGGTGGTCCCTAGAAGCATCGGTTAGTCCATTATAAATGATATCAAGTATTTCGTTTTTCTTGAGAGCATGATCAAGCAAAGCATTAAGTAATTGGAGAAGCCTCCCCCAAGCTTGTGGGAGACTCTCTTCTTCAATTTGCACAAAATTAAATATTTCCTGCAAGGCAGCTTGTTTCTTATGGGCAGGGAAATATTTTTCAGAGAAGTAATATATCATATCCTGGGGACAACGCACAAAACTAGGAGCAAGAGAATTAAACCATGTCTTAGCATCACCCCTTAATGAGAAAGGAAACAACTTAAGAATATAGTAATAGCGAATTTTTTCCTCATGAGTAAATAGGGTGGCTATACCATTCAATTTAGTAAGATGTGCCACAACAGTTTCAGATTCATAACCATGAAAAGGATCAGATTCAACCAAAGTAATCAACTCAGGATCGACAGAGAAATCATAATCCTTATCAGTAACAAAGATAGGTGAAGTAGCAAACTTAGGATCATATTGCATTCTAGCATTCAAAGATTTTTCTTTCCACTTGCATAACAATTTCTTAAGATCATCTCTATCCTTACAAGCAAGAAAGTCCCTAGCTACCTCTCCTTCCATAACATACCCCTCAGGTATATCAGGCAATTCATATGTAGGAGAGCTAGGTCTAGTAGATGTCTCATAATGTTCAGTTTCAATAATTTTATCAGATTCAGAGATATCATCAGGATCAGCATTGACTCTAGCAATTTGTTCATCAAGAAATTCACCCAGTGGCACAGTAGTATCAAGCAAAGTATCATCATAAGCATCATGCATAGCAGAAGTAGCATCATCAATTACTTGCGACATATCAGAATTACTAGCAGGTGGTGGTGTCGCAAGCTTACTCATAACAGAAGGTGAATCAAGTGCAGAGCTAGATGGCAGTTCCTTACCTCCCCTCGTAGTAGAGGGGTAGATCTTGGTTTTTGGGTCTTTCAAATTCTTCATAGTGATCAACAGATATAAATCCCAAGTGAATCGGAGAATAGAGATATGCTCCCCGGCAACGGCACCAGAAAAAGGTCTTCATAACCCACAAGTATAGGGGATCGCAACAGTTTTTGAGGGTAGAGTATTCAACCCAAATTTATTGATTCGACGCAAGGGGAGCCAAAGAATATTCTCGAGTATTAGCAGCTGAGTTGTCAATTCAACCACACCAGAAAGACTTAATATCTGCAGCAAAGTATTTAGTAGCAAAGTAGTATGGAAGTAACAGTAACGAAGGCAAAAGTGACAGTAGCAGTTTTGTAGTCATTGTAACAGTAGCAACGGAAAAGTAACTTAGCAAAGATCAATAAGGAAACGCTCATAGGCAATGGATCAGTGATGGATAATTATGTCGGATGGCATTCATCATGCAACGGTTATAACATAGGGTGACACAGAACTAGCTCCAATTCATCAATGTACTGTAGGCATGTATTCCATATATAGTCATACGTGCTTATGGAAAAGAACTTGCATGACATCTTTTGTCCTACCCTCCCGTGGCAGCGGGGTCCTAATGGAAACTAAGGGATATTAAGGGCTCCTTTTAATAGAGAACCGGACCAAAGCATTAGCACTTAGTGCATACATGAACTCCTCAAACTACGGTAATCACCGGAAAGAATCCCAGTTATTGTCACCCTGGGGGATGCGGATCATAACTCGTAATAGGTGTCTACAACTTGCAAGATAGGATCAAGAACACATATATATTCATGAAAACATAATAGGTTCAGATCTGAAATCATGGCACTCGGGCCCTAGTGACAAGCATTAAGCATAGCAAAGTCATAGCAACATCAATCTCAGAACATAGTGGATACTAGGGATCAAACCCTAACAAAACTAACTTGATTGCATGGTAAATCTCATCCAACCCATCATCGTCCCGCAAGCCTATGATGGAATTACTCACGAACGGCAGAGAGCATCATGAAATTGGCGATGAAGGATGGTTGGTGATGACGACGGCGTCGATTTCCCCTCTCCGGAGCCCAAATCGGACTCCAGATCTACCCTCCCGAGGAAGAACAGGAGGTGGCGGCGGCTCCGTATCGTAAAACGCGATGAACTCTTCTCTTTTATTTTTTTCTCACCGAATAGGAATATATAGAAGTGAAAACGAGGTCGGAGGAGCTTCAGGGGCCCCACAAGACAGGGGGGCGCGGGGGCGCGCCCCCCTGGCTTGTGACCAGGTGGTGGCCCCACTCCGGTTGATTCTTTCGCCAGTATTTTTTATTAATTCCAAAAATATTCTCCGTAAATTTTCAGGTCAATCCGAGAACTTTTATTTCGGCACAAAAATAAAACCAAGGCAAGTCTGCTGAAAACAGCGTTAGTCTAGGTTAGTTCCACTCAAATCATGCAAATTAGAGTCGAAAACAAGGGCAAAAGAGTTTGGAAAAGTAGATAAGTTGGAGACGTATCACCAGCCACGAATAGCAGTAGCGCTGTTTTTCAGAAAGCGCTACTGCTATGTTACTTAGTAGTAGCGCTTTGCAGAAAGAGCGCTACTATTAAGTGGGGCCCATTAGCAGTAGCGGTTCCACGAAAAAAAGCGCTACTACTAAAATCTTAGTAGTAGAGCTGTATTCTGGACAGCGCTGCTACTACCAACAGTGTTGGTGGGCTCATCGGGCCCCGCTTAGCAGTAGTGCTCTTTTTGTTTCTAGCGCTACTGCTAAGTCTTTACTTGTAGCGCTACCGAAATCTAGCGCTACTGGTAATTACCAGCAGCGCCTTTTACTTTCCAGCGCTACTGATAGTGTCCTGCCTATAAGGTTTCTCCTAGTAGTGGGAGCAATAGCGTGGGGTGAAAGTTCTCGTGTGTGCTTGTTTGCTTTATCACTAAGTAATTTTTATTTTCTGTTTTTAGTTGTTTTATATCTTTAGTTATGGATATGGAACACGAAACACCAAAAAAATTAGTGGTACCTGCTACTCATGGAGATGTGGAACCTCCTAAAACCCTCGATGCTAGTTATGTGAAACACGTTAATTACCCCTTCGATAATCCTGAGAAATCCCCAAGGAACTTTATAATGGGATACACATTGGATCAACGTGAGTACTTTAGAGATTATCGCTTATCTCAAAAAGGGAAACACTTAAGGGATCAAATTAGAATACTGGAATGGTTTGCTTGGGATGCATGCTTGAAATGTGATTATACTTGTTGCTCCAAGATAAAGGCTCCGCACCTTCCCTTTCAATGTAAGTTTAATGATAATGAAACCTTGGCATCTTATGCTAAAGGTATTTATGATTACTATGATGTGGAACGAATAGAAGAATTTGTTACTTTTAAAGGTGCTTATGAAATTGCCTCTTTGATTGAAAAGTATGATGATGATGTTCCTTACAAATCTGAAATTTTTGCCATACTTAAATATTGCTATGATAATTATGAATACAATGCTGATATTATTGAATTTATTGAGAAAATGCCCGCTGCCTTGGAAGAGACTAATATTTTGCAGGGACCTATGGAAGAAGAAATTGCTGAAATTGTGAGCTCATTAGATGAAAAAGATGAGGAGGAGAGCGAAGAACAAAAGGAGGAAAAGCGGATTAGCTACCCGTGCCCACCTTCTAAAGAGAGTAACTCTTCAACTCATACATTGCTTAATTTCCCTTCGTACATACCGAAGGATGAATGCCATGATGAATGCTGTGATAATTGCTATGATCCCTTGGATTCTTTTGAAGTATCCCTTTTTGATGAACTTGATGCTTGCTATGCTTGTGGCCATGATGGCAATATGAATTATGGTTATGAAGATGAACTTCACTACTGGAATCAGGGTCTATGCCGTCTGCCATAGCAGACGGCAAAGGCCTGCCTGGCGGACGGCAAAGCCATTGTCGTCCGCCAGCAGACGGCAAACAGTCCGGCCGAACAGTTGCCGGCAAAGGCCTCTTTGCCGTCTGCTGGCAGACAGCGAAGACCTTTGCTTCTTTGCCGTCTGCCAGCAGACGGCAAAGAGCTGCAGCCGATGTCAGCTGACGTCAGGCGTCAGCTGGGCCAACGCAGGCTCTTTGCCGTCTGCCAGCAGACGGCAAAGAAGCAAAGGTCTTCGCCGTCTGCCAGCAGACGGCAAAGAGGCCAAATAGGCCAGCCCAGGTTGCACAGGCTGCTGCCACGTGGCCTCTTTGCCGTCTGCTCGCAGACGGCAAATCTCTTTGCCGTCTGTTAGCAGACGGCAAAGTGGCTATATTGCCACTATTTTTTTTCTTAAATTCAATCAATTTCACAGATATATATATATATATATCCATTTCAAAATATTTCAACAAGTACATATAGCCAACATATCCCTGCCATATGGATATGATCATCCAACACATATATACACCAAATGAAAAGTCCAACATATCCAACAATTAAGCAAAAGGTCCATATAGTTTCATCCATACATACATATATAGGTAGCAAGTTTCACATTGTTAATTCTACAAAATCACATCAAAAAGGAAGGACAAGGAGAAGAGTAGACTCCAACGCAAGCTTCCTTGATCTGAAGCCAATCTGCAAAATGGGAAAGAAGAAAGTTAGAAGAAGAAGAAGACTGGAAGAAGAAGAAGAAAAAGAAGAAGAAGAAGACTAGAAGAAGAAGAAGAAAAAGAAGAAGAAGAAGAAGAAGAAGAAGAAGAATTTTTCTTCTCTTTCTTTTTCTTCTTCTTATTGCTTACTTGTGTCATTTTAGAGCTAACCTAGTTAAATAGGCCATTTTTGACCTAAATATGCTAAGTATGTCATAAATCAACTAAATAAGCTAAGTATAGGTCATTTCAGAGCTAACCTAGGTAATTATGCAATTTTGAGCTAATTAAGCATATTAAGTCATTTTGGAGCTAAATAGGTCATTTCTTAAGCATATTATGTCATTTTTGAGCTAGCTAAGCATATTGAGTCATTTCGAGGGAATAAATGCTAAGTATAGGTCACTTTAGAGCTATCCTAGGTTAAATAGGTCATTTGTGAGCTAATTAAGGTTATTATGTCATTTTTGAGCTAGCTAACCATATAAATTCATTTTTGGAGGAATAAATGCTAAGTATATGTCATTTTAGAGCTTTCCTAGGTTAAATAGGTCATTTTGGAGCTAAATAGGTGATTTCTTAAGCTAAGCTAAGTATAGGTCATTTGAGAGCTATTCGTGGTAAAATTGGTCATTTTGGAGCTAATTAAGGTTATTATGTCATTTTGGAGGAAATAATGCTAAGTACAGGTCATTTTAGAGCTAAATATGTCATTTCTTAAGCTAAGCTAAGTATAGGTCATTTGAGAGCTATCGATGGTAAAATTGGTCATTTTGGAGCAAAGTAAGGTTATAATGTCATTTTTGAGGAAACTAAGCTAAGTATATGGCATTTTGGAGATAAATAGGTCATTTCTTAAGCTAAGTACGCATTTGTTATGCTAAACACTTGCGAAAACTTACCGTCATCACGGAGGTGTAGTTGTAGGTGTAGTTGTAGGACCGGTCGCGCCAGTGGCTGACGGAGGAGGATCGGTCGATGCTTGTCGGGAGTTATGCTGCACCAAAGATCATTTCCAATGTATCGTTAGCATGATGCAACTCAAATGTGAAGACTAGTTACTAATGACCATTCAAATGAAACTCACCGTGCCCGCCGGAGCAATGACTGGCATCGGCGGAGGGGTCGTGCCGGTCTTCTCGCACAGGGTCTGCACATTTGGTTTTGACGAGTCAGTCATATTAGATACTACTGTAAGGAACATTACGTGCATGATTTGGCTAATATGCAGAAGAAACTTACCGCGAACATCTCGTATAGGGCCCGGTTAGCGATCATGTTCCGGTTCCTCTCCTCCTCCAACGCATTAGCCGTCCTGTCCTCAAGCTCCCTGTCCCTCTCCGCCGCCTGCCGGTCCCTCTCCTCTAGAAGCGCCTGGGTCTTCGCTCTCTCTGCCTCAATAGCAGCCTGCAACACCACTCGTTAGCATTGTAATCATCGACGGCCGCACACACAATGTAATGAAGGAAAGGTATCTGAGTCCGTATAACTAACCTTGAATTCGAGCTCCACTGGCCGTGCACGAGGCAATATCTCAGGATCGGATCTGGTCTGGCGCTTCTTGATCTGCGGGAGAGTGCTACTACAACGTATCAGTCCATTCCCAATGGCTAACGAGCCATGCTGCCTCCCGCCACTAGATATCATCACAAGCTCTGGATCAAGAGGTTGCTGGCTCAGGTTAAAGTCCGGCCCTTTCCTCGCCTTCCCCTCGTCTCTGTACCTCACAAGCTTGTGGTGGGAGGCGCGGTTGCTGAATTTCTCTCGATCATCGAGGTCAGACTCAGAGAATGCCTTGGCCTTCTTGTACGAGGCAGTATTGGACATGGCATAGAGGTCGAACAGCTGTGGCACTGGAGCCTTGTTCTCTCGTGCCTAAAAGAGAGGAACAGAGTATTAGTTGAGGGCTCAAGCTAGCATGAAGAATAAATTTGCATGAATCATGAAGCAAACCACATACCCAGTTTTCCCCGTACTGATGTAGGTTGACGCTGCCCAGATGGTGTGAGACACCTTTCATTTTGCCACGCTTGTCCTTTGCAGTGTCGTGGGTGGAGCGCCATTGGGGAGAGCACCACTCATCCACCAACGCCTCCCAACAATCCATCCTATCCGCACACCATCTCGGAGGCACCTAAGTTAAGCAAGAGAAATTTGAGTGCTACGCCTACGAATCAAATCAAGGAAACTAAGTACAAGGCCTTAAGAATAGGTAATTACCTTCATGTACTTCTCCTTACTCAGAAACTTGACGCGGCACTTCTCTCTTTTCCTCCTAATACCAGCCGAGGCGAAGTAGTCTCGAACAGCCTGCGTCCAAGCCTCGTGCCGAAAGTTTTGAAGTAGGCGCCTGCACTCGTTGTCGATAACCCGAGCCGCGGCCTCCTCCTGTCCCTCAGCACACCTGTAGAAGGTCTGCAATAAAACAAGAAAACATGGATTAGTACAATCACTAGGGTTGCCAATCAAAGAAGGAAACAAAACGTAGACGGCAAAGGAGAAATTACCCAAAACGTCTGGATCACAATGTCGGCCACCTTGTGGCACTCGACATCGCCGATCCTATGCCCCGGCGGGGCCAGGGCAGCCAAGTAGTGCTCCCAGGTCATTCCTAGCTCTGGAACCCGGCCCTCAACGGGCAACGTGACCCTCCCCGGGAAGCTCTGGCGACAAATCACACCAAGGAAACTATTGGGCCTGCGGACATGAGGCTCGTGTGTCCAAGACCTGCAGTATGACAAGGCCAACGCATTAGATATTCGAAGAAACGTGAAGGCAAAAGGTTAGAAAAGAGTAAATGCACTTACTTGTCCCCGTTAGGCGCAATCAACCACCTCTGGCGGGGGTCGCCGGGGTGGGTGGGAGCTTTGTACCACCACGCTGGTAGACTTTGCGCCCCTCAACCCACTCACCCTCGATATAGCTATCTGAACTATAGCCACCCTCAGCACGGCCACTCGACTCCATCGAGTCCGCCCATGGGTTCCGCTGCGACTCAGCGTGATCCCTGCTGAGCTCCGGAGTCTCGTGGGACGAAGGCTCGTCGGCCCGACGCTCGTCGGCCCGAGGCTCGTCGGCCGTAGGCGCGTCTGCCATAGGCTCGTCGGCCCGAGGCTCGTGGACCGGAGTCCGAGACGGGTCCATCTCAGGCGGCTCCATCTCAGACGGAGCACTCCTGTGGTCGGGTGAATCAGCTGGGGGTGGCGGCGAGGAAGGCGTAGTAGCAGCCTTCCTACCTCTCCCGCCGCCACATCCACCTCTACCAGCCTTCTTCCCCCCCCCCCCCCCGACCTCTCCCGGCCAAAGAAGAAGCGACCGCCGGTGGTGTCTGCATACTGAGATCCAGCGCTCTCCGGAGGCTATGGGGTGGAATGGAACTACCCCTCCCACCACGCGCCGAGGTAGGAGCCTCGGAGTGCTCTCGACCCGCGCCCACCATCTGTCAACACCTGCCATGACAAAGAGTAAACGAAATTAGTACAACATAAAAAGAATGAATACCCGACATAATAAAAAATTGAATACCTAAAAAATTGAATACTTAATTTAAGTGTCGGGGTGTCGGGGTGTCGGGGTCGTGGTGTCGTGTCGGGGTCGGGGTGTCGGGGTGTCGTGTCGGGGTCGGGGTGTCGGGTCGGGGTGTCATGGTGTCGGGGTGCCGTGTCGGGGTCGGGGTCGGGGTGTCGTGGTGTCGGGGCGTCGTGGTGTCGGGGTGTCGTGTCGGGGTCGGGGTGTCGGGGTGTCGTGTCGGTGTCGGGGTGTCGGGGGTGTCGTGTCTGGGTGTCGTGGTGTCGGGGTGTCAGGGGTGTCGGGGTGTCGTTGTCGGGGTGCCGTGTCGGGGTCGGGGTGTCGGGTTGTCTGGGTCGGGGTGCCGTGTCGGGGGTGTCGGGGTGTCGGGGGTGTCGTGGTGTCGGGGTGTCAGGGGTGTCCGGGTGTCGGGGTCGGGGTGCCGTGTCGGGGTTGGGGTGTCGGGTCGGGGTCGGGGTGTCGGGGTGTCGGGGTGTCGGGGTGTCCTTTTCTTTTATTTCCTATCTTTCTTCTACTTCTTCTTCTTTCCTTTTTCTTCTTCTCTTCTTCTTTCCTTTTTCTTCTCCTAAATCTTACTCCTATTACCTAAACTAGTAACCGTGCACGTGCACCGCACGTCTTGTGAAGAAGACTTGATTTGCTCTCTCCTAACCTCTCTCTCTCTAAGGCTATAAGACATGGTTTGCTCTCTCCTAAACTCTCTCTCTAAGGCTATAAGACATGGTTTGCTCTCTCCTAACCTCTCCCTCTAAGGGGATAAGGGCGGAGACAGTTTGCCCCCTCCCTTTGTCATCAAGATAGTGGGTCCTTGCCTCCTCGACGCCACCCCAAAATAATATACCGTGCTCTCCTTCCACCTTCGTCGTGTTGTAGTGAACCCAAAAATTATTGATAACTCACCGTTCATGTCATATTTCTCTCTTATGGGGGAAACTACAATCTATTTATTGTTTATGTTGGGAAGCAGACAAAAATAGTCCAGCTGGGTTATGCTGTTCACTGCCTATTTTGAGCTCCAGAAAGACAGACTAAGATAGCTCCAGTCATAGTACCAGCATGTGCTCAATGATCCACAAAATGATGTAACCAAGGGAATATGTGGTTCCCAGCCACAGTTTGCTATGCCTAACCTTAGGCTAGTCACAGATTTTTAGGTATGTGTCTAATATGCATTATAAACATTGCTTCACTTTAATATGGCTTTCTGTCACAAACTTTTGACTTTTTGCTTAATCTTCCATGCTTGTGGCATGTTTTTCTTACTCACACATCAGTAGCAAGCTGCACTTTGCCTTAGCTTAGTTCTGGCAAGCTATAAATGATACATGTTGTGCCAAACTTTGCAAATTAGCCATTGTTCCTTAAAATATTATGGTGTTTCATGATACTATTAGCTTTGTAAAAATAGGAAGAAAAAAAACATAAAGAATATATGCTGCAATAATAAACAATAAATGCTCTATGTTCTGAGGAAGACAAATATAAAACCTATATTAGATTAAAGGTGTTGAACCTAGCAAATCGACAAGGGGATGTATCGTTTTATCCGTGAACAAGATGAATCACATGCTTCCAAGTATTAAAACCAAAATAAATCTCAAATCCTACAAGTTAAAAATTGTGAACCCAATTGGTCTTCAATCCACCAAATACTAAGTTGTCACTGTGTGCTACATGAAATAAGCATGGCACCAGGTTTATCTAACTAATACAAAAAAAAGAACAGGGGAGGAGGGGGGCTTACCTTCCGGTGGCTGCGGGTGGGGGGGAGGTGGCTGCGGGGAGGAGGATGGCTGCTGGTGGGGGGGAGCTGGCGCCGGCGACGGTGCGGCTCCGGCGGCGGGGCGGGGCGACGCGACGCGGCGCGGCTCCAACGATGGGGCGGGGCAGGGCGGCCGCCGCGGCCTGGGTCTGCTGGGCGGGGCGGCCGGCGACGGGGCGGGCTCCGGGGGGCGGGGGGCTGTGCGGGGTCGGGGTCGGGGTGTCGGGTCGGGGTCGGGGTGTCGGGTCGGGGTTGGGGTGTCGGGTCGGGGTCGGGGTCGGGGTGTCGGGTCGGGGTCGGGATCGGGGTTTTTCCTCTTTTTTTCTTTTCTTCTTGTTCCTCTTCTTCCTTTTCTTCACTTTCTTCCTTTTTTTCCTTCTTCTTCTTCTTCCTCCTTTCCTTTTTCCTCTTCTTCTTCTCCTCCTCTCCTCTTTTTTCTTCTTCTTCTTCTTCCTCTTCTTCTTTTTTCTTCTCCTCCTCCTCCTCTTCTTCTTCTTCCTTTCCTCTTTTCCTCTTCTTCTTCTCCTCCTCCTCTCCTCTTTCTTCTTCTTCTTCTTCTTCTTCTTCTTTTTTCTTCTCCTCCTCCTCTTCTTCTGTTTCTTCTTCTTCTTCTTATTTTTTGTTCTTTTCCTTTTTTATTTTTCCTTTTTTTTCTTCTTCTTTTCTTCTTTTTTTTCTTCTAGGTTTTTTCTTTTCTTCTTTTCTATCTAAGTTTTTTCTACCTAATATATACTAACTAATATGAACTAATAACTAACTAATATAAACTAACTAATATAAACTAACTAATATGAACTAATAAAAACATAAAAAGGGGGGAGGGTGGAGCTGACCGGAGGGGGGGTCGAGGCGGCGGCACGGGGCGGCAGAGGGGGAGGGGCGGAGCTGGGTCGTCGGGGGTGCCTGCTCGCCAGTGACCCGACGCGGCGGAGCGGCAGGGCAGGGGGCGGCGGGGGCGACGGGGCCGAGGTGGTGGAGGAGGGCCGCGGGGAGGGGGCAGGTGGCGCCGCGGCCTGGCTCCGGCGGTGGTGGAGAAGGGCCGCGGGGAGGGGGCGGTGGTGGAGGAGGGCTACGGGAAGGGGGCGGCGGTGGGAGGGCGGGGCGGCGGCGCTGAGAGAGAGGGAGAGAGAGAGAGATGTGAGAGAGAGAGAGAGGCGCGGGGCCGAAAGTTAAGTTCATTTCTTTGCCGTCTGCCAGCAGACGGCAAAGAGGGTAACCATTAGCCCGCCCCCGCCGTGACATTGTGGGCCCCACCCTCACCTCTTTGCCGTCTGCTGGCAGACGGCAAAGAAATCTTTGCCGTCTGCCAGCAGACGGCAAAGAACTGGCAGATGGCAAACAGCTTGACCTAGCCAGTGCCGTGCCCCGTGGGGCCCACTTTGGTCTTTGCCGTCTACTGGCAGACGGCAAAGAGTTCTTTGCCGTCTGGCAGCAGACGGCAAAGAAGTGCAGATGGCAAAGACCCTCTTTGCCATCAGTTGGTTCTTTGCCGTCTGCTTTGTCAAGACAGACGGCAAATAGCCTCTTTGCCATCAGCTGGCAGACGGCAAAGAGCTGGCAGATGGCAAAGACCCTGATTCCAGTAGTGCTTGCTATAGTTCCTTATGTTAAGCATGAAATTGTTGCTATTGCACCCACACATGATAGTCCTATTATCCTTTTGAATTCTCCCAACTACACTATATCAGAGAAGTTTGCACTTATTAAGGATTATACTGATGGGTTGCGTTTTGCCACTACACATGATGATTTTGATGAATATAATATGCATGCTTGCTGCTCCTACTTGCAATTATTATGAGAGAGGAACCAAATCTTCACCTCTCTATGTTTCCAATACTATAAAATTGCAAGAAACTACTTATACTATGCATCGGCCTTTAGTTAATGTGCATGAATTGTTCTTGTATGACATGCCGATGCATAGGAAGAGAGTTAGAATTCGTTGTCACATGATATATATCACTTTGTGCTCACCACTAAATTACAAATCATTGTTAATTAAAATTGGTTTGGATATACCTTGGGATCCGGGTGGATCCATTACTTGAGCACTTTATGCCTAGCTTAATGGCTTTAAAGAAAGCGCTGCCAGGGAGAGAACCCGGAAGTTTTAGAGAGTCATTTATTTCTGTTGTGTGCTTTTATAAAGTTTAAAAACAAAAAAATATAGAGGGGAACCTAAAACTTCACAAAAGGAAAGGTGAAAGTGAGAAGAGATGATGAGCATCGTTGAAGTGGGGGCTAGCCTTGAACTTTTGTTCATGCCAATGGAAACTTTGTGAATCTTGAATCACGAAAACTTTTCCAACAAAAATAATTTTCCCCTTGTACAAATCCATTGTATTATAAAAATAATGTGCCATGTTTGCCTTTAGGATGTTTGAATTGCTTGTTTGATGTGTGCTGTGCAAAAACAGAAACTTTTGCCATAGTGTTTGAATTTTCATATTTTACTGGAGGGTGAAAAAATTCTGAATTTTTTACAAAGTACTTTCATGCAAATCATTTCTCACTTCCTAATTTTTCAGAATGTTTTGAGCAACATAAGTATACGTGTCTACAAATCTTTACATACTGTCCTGTTTTTCACAGATTGTTGTTATAGCTGATTTGCGTGCTTATGTTTGAATTCTTGTTGAGCCCCATTGACTTGGGAGCCATAGAATTGTGATAGCATACAGTGGGTAATGTTAGATTATAATTATGCAATAATTTTATGGCAATACATGATGGGATTTGGTGTTATGTGTACTAACGGATCTCACGAATTTTCTGTTAAGTTTTGTGTGATTGAAGTTTTCATGTTTTGGGTGTTATCACGATGAGAAGGAATAAGGAGCAGCAAGAGCTTAAGCTTGGGGATGCCCAAGGCACCCCAAGGTAATATTCTAGGAAGACTCAAGTGTCTAAGCTTGGGGATGCCCTGGGAAGGCATCCCCTCTTTTATTCCAAATCATCGGTATGTCACTTGGAGCTATATTTTTATTCATCACACGATATGTGTAAATCTTGGAGCGTCTTTGTGTTTAGTTTTCACTTTTATTTTATGCACCATGCTGGTATGAGATAGTCCATGGTTGATTTATAGAATGCTCATTGCACTTCACTTATATCTTTTGAGTATGGCTTTATAGAATGCTTCATGTGCTTCACTTATATCATTTGAAGTTTGGATTGCCTGTTCTCTTCACATAGAAAACCGTTATTCATAGAATGCTCTTTTGCTTCACTTATATTTATTAGAGAATGGTCTTTTGTAGAAAGAATTAAACTCTCTTGCTTCACTTATATCTATTTAGAGAGTCAACGGGAATTGGTCATTTGTATGGTTAGTCATAAAATCCTACATAAAACTTATGGATCGCTGAATATGATATGTTTGATTCCTTGCAATAGTTTTGCGATATAGAGATGATAACATGTGGGAGGTACTAGTGGATGATCGTGTTTAGTAAGATGTTCGTGTTAAAGTTTGTGATTCCCGAAGCATGCACGTATAGTCTTCCGTTATGCTAGGAAGTTGGAGCACAATTTATTCTCGATTGTCTATCTTTGTGTGAAGGTCGGGTGTGCGCGATGCTTAACTCCTACCAACCTCCCCCCAAGGAGCATGCGTAGTAATACTTTGCTTCGAGATATCTAATAAAACTTTTGCAATAAGTATGTGAGTTCTTTATGACTAATGTGAGTCCATGGATTATACGCACTCTTACCTTTCCGCAATTTGCTAGCCTCTACGGTACCGTGCATTGCCCTTTCTCACCTCGAGAGTCGGTGCAAACTTCGCCGGTGCATCCAAACCTCGTGATATGATATGCTCTATCACACATAAGCCTTATTATATCTTCCTCAAAACAGCCACCATACCTACCTATTATGTCATTTCCATAGCCATTCCGAGATGTATTGCCATGCAACTTCCACCGCCTCCGTTTTGATGACTCGTGCATTCATTGTCATATTGCATTACATGATCATAAGATAGCTAGCATGATGTTTTCATGGCTTGTCCATTTTTTGATATCTTTGCTACGCTCGATCATTGCATTCATATAGAGTCATACTTTGTTCTACTATCGTTGTAGTATTGAGTTGTAAGTAAATAGAAATGTGATGATCATCATTATTCATTATTAGAGCATGCCCCAGTGATGAAAGGATGATGGAAACTATGATTCCCCCACAAGTCGGGATGAGGCTCTGAGCAAAGAAAGAAAGAAAAAGAAAAAATAGAAAAAAAGGAAAAGAAAAAAAAGAAAATAAAAAGAAAAAAAATGAAAGAAGAAGGAATAGGGGCATGCTAATTCCACACTTGTGCTTCAAAGTAGCACCATGTTTCTCATATAGAGAGTCTCCTGTGTTGTCACTTTCATATGCAAGTGGGAATTTTTCATATAGAGTTAGATGCATACCCACTTAGTTTCATATTGAGCTTTCATACACTTATAACTCTTAGTGCATCCGTTGCATGGCAATCCCTACTCCTCGCATTGATATCTATTGATGGACATCTCCATAGCCCGTTGATACGCTGAGTTGATGCGAGACTTTCTTCTCCACTTTTACCCCTTTCAAACCTACCACCATATTCTATTCCACCCATAGTGCTATATCCATGGCTTGCGCTCATGTATTGCGTGAGAGTTGAAAATGCTGAAGCGTGTTAAAAAGTATGAGCCAATTGCTTGGCTGACACCGGGATAGTACATGATTTATACTTTGTGTTAAGAAGACAGAGCATGACAAGGCTATATGATTTTGTAGGGATGATGTTCTTTAGCCTTGATATTTTGAAAGACGTGATTGTTTGTTGGGATGCCTGAGTATTAATGTCTTTATGTCAAAACTAGACTATTGCTTTGAATCACTCGTGTCTTAATATTCATGCCATGATTAGATATATGATCAAGATTATGCTAGGTAGCATTCCACATAAAAAATTATCTTTTTTATCATTTACCTACTCGAGGACGAGCAGGAATTAAGCTTGGGGATGCTGATACGTCTCCATCGTATCTATAATTTTTGATTGTTTCATGCCAATATTATACAACTTTCACATATTTTTGGCAACATTTTATATGATTTATTGGACTAACCTATTGATCCAGTGCCCAGTGCCAGTTCCTCTTTGTTGCATGTTTTTTGTTTCAAGGAATATCCATACCAAAAGAAGTCCAAACACGATAAAAATTTACGAAGATTTTTTGGGAATATTTATGAATTTTGAGAAGTGGAATCAACGCAATCGGAGGCCCACAACCCCCACAAGATACTAGGGCGCGACCAGGGGGCCCAGGCGTGCCCTGGTGGGTTGTGCCCAGCTCGTAAGTCGGTTGGAGCTCTCCTTCGGGCGCAAGGAAGCTACTTTTTGGATAAAAATCCCCTCAAAATTTCAGCCCGATCGGAGTTACGGATCTCTGGGAATATAAGAAACGGTTTTCGGCCAGAAAATAGGAACGTGAAACAGAAGAGAACAGAGAGGGAGATCCAATCTAGGAGGGGCTCCTGCCCCTCCGCCGCCATGGCGGCCATGGCCCAGAGGGGGAACTCTCCTCCCATCTAGGGGGAGGCCAAGGAACTAGAAGAAGGAGGGGGGCTCTCTCCCCCCTCTCTCCCGGTGGCACCATGATACGTCTCCAACGTATCTATAATTTTTGATTGTTCCATGCTATTATATTATCTGTTTTGGATGTTTTATATGTATTAATATGCTATTTTATATTATTTTTGGGACTAACCTATTAACCTAGTGCCTAGTGCCAGTTTCTGTTTTTTTCCTTGTTTTTGAGTATTGCAGATAAGGAATATCAAACGGAGTCCAAACGGAATAAAATCTTCGCGATGATTTTTCTTGAACCAGAAGAAACCTGCCTGACTTGGAGATGAAGGCAGGAGACCTGCCGGGAGATCACAAGCCTGCAGGGCGTGCCCTAGGGGGGGCGCCCCTGGCTTGTGGCACCCTGCAGGTCCTCCAAACCTAATCTTTGGCCTATAAATTCCCAAATATCCCCCCAATACCAAAGAGAGCCACGAAAATACTTTTCCGCCATCGGAACCCTCTGTTCCCATGAGATCCCATCTTGGAGCCTTTTCCGGTAATCTGCCGGAGGGGGATTCGATCACGGAGGGCATCTACATCAACTCCATTGCCCCTCCGATGATGCGTGAGTAGTTCACCTCAGACCTTCAGGTCCATAGCTAGTAGCTAGATGGCTTCTTCTCTCTCTATGTTCTTCAATACCATGTTCTTCATGATCTTCATGGAGATCTATCCGAAGTAATACTCTTTTGCGGTGTGTTTGTCGAGATCTGATGAATTGTGGGTTTATGATCAGATTATCTATGAATATTATTTGAATCTTCTCTAAATTCTTATATGCATGATTTCATATCTTTGCAAGTCTCTTCGAGTTATTGGTTTGGTTTGGCCAACTAGATTGGTAATTCTTGCAATGGGAGAAGTGCTTGGTTTTGGGTTCAATCTTGCGGTGTCCTCACCCAGTGACAAAGTAGGGATAGCAAGGCACGTATTTGTATTGTTGCCATAGAGGATAAAAAGATGGGATTTTCATCATATTGATTGAGTTTATCCCTCTACATTATGTCATCTTACTTAATGCGTTACTCTGTTCTTCATGAACTTAATACTCTCAGGCAGGAGTCGATCGATATGTGGAGTAATAGTAGTAGATGCAGAATAGTTTCGGTCTACTTGACACGGACGTGATGCCTATATGCGTAATCAATTCCTTGGATATCGTCATAACTATGCGCTTTTCTATCAATTGCTCAACAGTAATTTGTTCACCCACCGTACTATTTTCCTTCAAGACAGAAGCCTCTAGTGAAACCTATGCCCCCCGGGTCTATTTTCCATATTATATTTTCAGATCTATAAACCAAAAATACCAAAAATACTTTTCTGCAATCTTTTTACTTTTTTTTTACTTTTTGTTCTAGTAATCTTATATATCTATCTCTATCAGATCTCATCCTTGCAAGTAACTATGAAGGGATTGACAAACCCTTTATAGCATTGGGTGCAAGTGTTTGATTGTTTGTGTAGGTGCGAAGATTGGGGACTTGCTTGTATCTCCTACTGGATTGATACCTTGGTTCTCAACAACTGAGGGAAATACTTATCTACTTTGCTGCATCACCCTTTCCTCTTCAAGGGAAAACCAACGCAAGCTCAAGAAGTAGCAAGAAGGATTTCTAGCGCCGTTGCCGGGAGATCTACATCAAGCCTACCAAGTACCCATCACAAACTAATCTCTTGCATTTACATTATTTGCCATTTGCCTCTCATTTTCCACTCCCCCACTTCTAAAATGATTTTCAGAAAAATACCAAAAAAATTTGCCTTTTTATTCGCCCTTCTTCCGTTCATCTTTTTGTTTGCTTTTTGTTTTCTTGTGTGCTAGATTGCTTGCTTTGTCACGATGACTCAAGAGAATACCAAGTTGTGTGACTTTTCCAATACTAAAAATAATGATTTTATTAGTACTCCGACTGCTCCCGCCACTAGTGCAGAATCTTATGAAATTAATTCCGCTTTGCTTAATCTTGTTATGAAACAACAATTTTCTGGCCTTCCTAATGAAGATGTCGCATCCCATCTAAATACTTTCGTTGAGTTGTGTGATATGCAAAAGAAGAAAGATGTGGATAATGATATTGTTAAATTGAAGCTATTTCCTTTCTCACTACGAGATCGTGCTAAAACTTGGTTTTCATCTTTGCCTAAAAATAGTATTGATTCATGGAATAAGTGTAAAGATGCTTTTATTTCCAAGTACTTTCCGCCCGCTAAGACCATCTCCCTTAGGAACGATATAATGAATTTTAAGCAACTTGATCATGAGCATGTTGCACAATCTTGGGAGAGGATGAAACTAATGATTAGAAATTGCCCCGCACATGGTTTGAGTTTATGGATGATTATACAAATTTTTTTATGCGGGATTGAATTTTGCTTCTAGAAATCTTTTAGATTCCGCCGCGGGTGGTACTTTTATGGAAATCACATTAGGAGAAGCTACTAAACTCCTAGATAATATTGTGGCAAATTACTCTCAATGGCATACCGAAAGATCTCCTACTAGTAAAAAGGTGCATGCTATTGAAGAAATAAACACTTTGAGTGAAAAGATGGATGAATTAATGAAATTTTTTGCTAGTAAGAATGCTCCTATTGATCCTAATGATATGCCTTTGTATTCTTTGATTGGAAATAATAATGAATCTATGGATGTGAATTTTGTTGGTAGGAACAATTTTGGTAATAACGCGTATAGAGGTAATTTCAACCCTATGCCGTTTCCTAGTAATTCCTCTAATAATTATGGTAATTCCTAAAAAAAATCTTATGGAAATTATAATAAGATGCCCTCTGATCTTGAGAATAATATTAAGGAATTTATTAGTTCGCAAAAGGTTTTCAATGCTACGCTTGAAGAAAAATTGCTCAAGATTGATGATTTGGCTAGGAACATTGATAGAATTTCTCTTGAGATTGATTCTTTGAAAATTAGATCTACTCCACCTAAGTGTGATATTAATGAGTCTTTAAAATCTATGAGAACTTCTATTGATGAGTGTAAGGAAAGAATCGCTAGAATGCGTGCTAAGCGTGAATGGCTTGAAAATGTGTGTTCTTGTGATAATAATGATGAAGATCTTAAAGTTATTGATGTGACTCCTATTGAATCTTTGTTTTCTAATACAAATCTTGATAAAGATGGGACTGGAGATAAGTCAACTTTAGTTAAAAGTCGTCCCAATGATTCGGAGTTTATAGATCTTAAGGCTATCATTGATAAAAGTGGGATTGAAGAGGTCAAAACTTTAAATAGCAATGAACCCACTCTTTTGGATTTCAAGGACTTTAATTATGATAGTTGTTCGTTGATTGATTGTATTTCCTTGTTGCAATCCATGTTGAATTCTCCACATGCTTATAATCAAAATAAAGCTTTTACTAAACATATCGTTGATGCTATGATGAAATATTTTGAAGAAAAACTTGAGTTTGAAGTTTCCATACCTAGAAAGCTTTATGATGAGTGGGAACCTACTATTAAGATTAAAATTAAAGATTATGAGTGCCATGCTTTGTGTGATTTGGGTGCTAGCGTTACCACGATTCCGAAAACTTTATGTGATGTGCTAGGTTTCCATGATCTTGATGATTGCTCTTTAAATTTGCATCTAGCGGATTCAACTATTAAGAAACCTATGGGAAGGATTAATGATGTTATTATTGTTGCAAATAGGAATTATGTGCCCGTAGATTTCATTGTTATTGATATAGATTGCAATCCTACATGCCCTATTATTCTTGGTAGACCTTTCCTTAGAACGATCGGTGCAATTATTGATATGAAAGAAGGAAACATTAGATTCCAATTTCCGTTAAGGAAAGGCATGGAACACTTTCCTTTAAAGAAAATTAAATTACCTTATGAATCTATTATGAGAGCTACTTATTGATTGCGTACCAAAGATGACAATACCTATATCTATTGCATTATGCCTAGCTAAGGGCGTTAAACAATAGCGCTTGTTGGGAGGCAACCCAATTTTATTTTATGTTTTTGTTTTTTGCTTTTGTTCTTGAGTGTTTTGCACATTATTACCTCTGTAGTAATTGTGTTTTATTGTTTAAATTAGTGTTTGTGCCAAGTAAGACCTTTGGGATGGTTTACGGTGATTGTTGATTTGGTTTTGCTGAAAAACAGAAACTTTTGCACTCAGTCCAGGAATTTTATAAATTCACCAGAGAGTCAATTGGATCTGTATTTTTTACACAAGATTGATATACAAATTTCCCTGATTATCCTAAGTTTTCAGAATTTTTGGAGTTACATAAGTATTCGAAGTTTACAGATTGCTACAGACTGTTCTGTTTTTGACAGATTCTGTTTTCTTTGTGTTGTTTGCTTATTTTGATGTATCTATGGGTTGTATCGGGGGGTATGAACCATGGAGAAGTTAGAATGCAGTAGATATTACACCAATTTAAATAAAGAATGAGTTCACAACAGTACCTAAAGTGGTGATTTATTTTTCTTATACTAACGGATCTCACGAGTTTTCTGTTGAGTTTTGTGTGCCGGTACGTGCACGGCCAGGCGGCCGGTTCTGGGACGGCCGTGAGCCGGTGTCGTGGGGTGCGCCTGCTCTGACCACACGCTCAACTCGGTCACCGGCGAACTGCGTGTTGGTGACTGTAGAAGTAGCTGATTCTGTTAGGCTCCACACCGTAGTAATCCTCTAACTCCCATCCCTATTCTGTAGCTACAGAGCTAGTCAATATGGCAAACAGTTAGCCACGATGAGGCATGCACGTTCGTGCGTTTGTAAGTCGGTCTGTAAGATCAATACATATTGTGCTGCATCAATGTTATTCTTCTCTCATACATGGTACTATCACATATCGAGTTTTAAACCATATAGCTTCTGCTCTCCTTCTCCCTATGCTCGACATGGTCGAGTCTCCAGGCGGTGTAGTTCTAAACCCTTTACTGATCTGCCCGCCTCCTCCTTCTCGCATGACTCTGCCAACATTCTCAATCAACCCCGCTCTCGGGTCTCCACGATCTTGGATCTTGAGGAGTCCAGCTACACCGCTGGAGCATCCTCTACATGGTGGATTTCCTTCAGTTGGGAGTCGTCGACCATGTTGACGGCATCGTCGACGCGCACTCCGGTCGGGCCGACGTGCTCTGGACGAACGAGGATTTCTTCTTCGTCTCGTGGCTCTACGCCACCATCTGCAAGGAGATTCTCGAGATCGTCATCAAGCGGCCTATTCCCTCTGGTCCGTCATCAAGTGTGCCGACGCGACCGGAGGACTGGACCTTCGCGCGCCTCCGCACCTATCTCCTGCAGGAAGAGAAGCGTCTTGCCCATCTTGCAAGCCGCTAGCGCGTTCACGCCCTCCTGCATGGGCGTGCGCACGCACCGGCTGGCCCCGGTTCAGCCGCTCCCAACCGGCCCACCTACCAGCCTTCCGGCAATAGCGGCAGCAACCGTCGGGGCAAGGGCAAGCAGCCGCAGCAGCCACAGGATGGGCGCCCCTGCCTCCCCAGCAATACCGGCGGCGCGTCTTATCTCCCGTCACCACTGTTGAAAGGGAGAGATTTGGTGGAATTGTTGTTGTATTGCTTGAGCCTCGTGGGCATATATATATATAGGAGTACATGATCATCTTGGAGTACAAGTCAAGGCAGGAACAAATCCTAGTCTATCTATGTTTCCTAATAATCAATATACTCAACATCCCCCCGCAGTCACAACGGTAGCGAGGCAGACGGTGAGACTGGAGAAGAATCCAAAGGTAAGCCGACGGTCATCCCCCCCCCCCCAGTCGTAACGGTCGATGCATCCCGAATGTCGCGGCTGGAGTAGAAACCGATGAGGTTACTCAAGCAAGGCGGTAGCCCTTTGTGCCGATGTCGAAGTAGCCGAGAGCGTAGGGTGGTGTAGCCGTGGTCGAGGTAGCCGTGCGAAGAGCGCCGTGGTCGATGTCGAGTCGGGGTAGCCGGTGTCGAGGAAGTCTACATGGAGCCGCGGGCGCAAGGAGGCGCCGAGTTAGTCATGGGCGCAGTGGTGTCGAAGTAGTGGTGCGCCGGGAAGAAGACGAAGTTGAGACGCGTCGCGATGGGATTGCCAAGTCCGAGGACACGTCGTGGAGGAAGGCATAGGGATGGCACCCGCCGGGTTTGGGTACGGGTGAAGCGACCCCATACCCTTACCCGTCGTCCCAAACCTTACCCATCACCCGTACCCATACCCGTCGACGGGTACAATTTTTCCCCATACCCATCACCCGTCAGGGTAAATGGGTACCCGCGGGTAAAATTACCCATATTTGCAACACATCAATTTGAGGATTACATAGTCATAAACAACAATTTATAATAATAATGTATAAACAACAACACTTAATGACAACAACACATACTCATAAACAACAACACATTTTGGACGTGGGCTAGCTACGGGATTTTTGTACATATAATACGTTTAATATGTTGACAAATAATATTTTAGGCCAAATTATATGCGGGTACATGGGTACACGGGTATGGGTTATACTAAACCATACCCGTACCCATTATACCCGATGGGTTTCAAATTTTCCTATTTATGTACCCATGGGTATTTTTTTGACCCATACTCTTACCCTAATAGGGTTTTTACCCACAGGGTACGCGGGTAATGGGTACCCATTGCCATCCCTAGGAAGGCACGCATCGGTGTTGCCAGCACCGGGCATGCGTAGACAGACGAAGTCGATGTTGACGATGCGTCGCTCTAGGCTTGCCAGACCTTGGAACACATCGGGGACGAAGGCACGCGTCGGTGTTGCCAGCACCGGGCATGCGTAGACGGGGACCTGTACACAACTTGTACGCCATGTCGAGGAGGCTAGCAGAGAAGGACTCAACGACGGTTGCGGTGCAAATCGGCAGGGGGCCGATGTCGCCCGTGGTGGTCGGAGTAGATGAAGTTGTCGGGGTAGACAACGGCGACGCTGGCGATGAGCTGGTGCTGGATGAAGACGAAGGGGTTGGATGGGCAGCGCGGCTCGGGTGGGTGAGCGACAGCGCTGCCGAAGAGGCGCGGCGTGGCTCAGGTGAACGAGCTGCAGCGACGCCGAAGAGTAGCGGCGGCGGCAGCCTGATGGCGGTGGCGGCGGCTGGTTAGGAACGCGGCGGCGATGCTCGAAGGAGGCGTGGAAGAACCCAACAGCATGACGAAGACCGGCGCGGACGATGGCGTTCCCGCGCCGAGGAAGGCGGCGCGGCGCATACCAAAGGAAGTCGACGCGCGGGGGACGGCGGAGTGGACTGCGCGCCGCGGCGCTACGCCCCGATGGGGCAACGAGGCAGCAGTGCGCGGGTCGGGGCGACGGCGGGAAGACCTCGTGGCGGCGGCGTGGACCGCGTGCCGCTACGCGATGGCCCGAAGGGGCGACACAGCGGCAGCGCGCGAGTCGGTGCAGCCGCGGAGACGGCCTCGGGCGGCGGCGGAGACCGCGTGCCACGCTCGCTACGGCCCGATGGGCGATGCAGCGGCAGCGCGAGGGTCGGTGCGGCCACGGGGACAACCTGGAGCGGACGGCCTCGGGGCGGCAGTAGACCGCGGGCTGCGACACTACGGCCCGAAGGGGCGACGCAGCGGTAGCGCGCAGGTTGGTGCAGCCGCGGGGAGAACCACGGGGCGGCGGCGCTGCGGCCCGACGGGGCGATGCATCGGCAGTCCAGTGCTCGATCGGTGGAGGGACGCATTGTACTCGGGACAGTCTTCACGGGACCTACGGAGGCGCGCGCAACCGACGGGCCAGGTCGGTTGCATGGCGTAGATGAGGCGGATCGCGACGGCGGGCGGGTGATCAATCCGATCGCGCGCGAGGTCGGGGACGCCGCTCGATGGAGGCGGGATGACGACGGAGTCCGAGATGAAGCCGGCGACGACGGCCGGCAGGGCGGCCGTACAGGCGCGGCGTAGATCAACAGGCGGGCCGGCACGCGAACGACGGCTGTGATGGGCCGCCGCATCGCGCGAGGCCGCCGGATTGGGGCGATGCAGGTGTCCCGATCGGAGCACGGCGGTGACGGCCGGCGTAGATCGACGGGCGGACCGGCGCGCGAACGACGGCGTTGAGGGGCCGCCGCGTTGCGCGAGGGAGCCGGGTCGGTGTAGAGGCCGGGTCGCGCCAATGTCGGAGTAGAGGCGTGGTGGTCGACGGCGGCGGCGGGCGACGCAAACCGATCTAAGATCGGAAACCAAAAAGGAAATGCCGATCAATGCGACCGGCGGAAGAGAGAAAACCCCGGATCAAGAGATCGGGGAAAAGACTCTCTAGGGCAGCCGGTCAACACGACCGGCGGACGAACCCTAGGTACGGGCGGCGCGGCCCCCGGAGGCGGTCATGGAGGCCGACCGCCTCGGGAGCGGCGCGCGGTGTGGAAGCGGTGGGCGGCGGCTAGGTCTAGGAACTTGCGGCAGATACCATGTTGAAAGGGAGAGATTTGATGGAATTATTGTTGTATTGCTTGAGCCTCGTGAGCATATATATAGGAGTACATGATCATCTTGTAGTACAAGTCAAGTCAGGAACAAATCCTAATCTATCTATGTTTCCTAATAATCAATATACTTAACAACCACCAACCCCTGTCGTCCAGGCCGCTCGTCCCCTGATGGCGCCAACTTGTCCCCTCACGCTGCCCTCGTCGAACGACGCCACGGCCCGGTTGAGCCGCCAAGCCGCCCAGCCCTGCCCGGGATCTCTCCGGCTGACATGCACCAGCGTGCATGGTGCACGCCCAGGACGTTGGTGTGCTGCCAAAGCAGCCCCGGCGTCCGACAAGACGTTGTGCGCCGTCTCCTGGTCAGGTGCAAGCAGGGTAAGCATGCAACCAGGAGATGACGTAGTGGTGCGAGAGATCTCGGCGTTAGACGTTGTCTGCCGTTCGGATGGAGTAGTGCTTTTTTTTGAAACAGTTTTGCTCTATCGCGTGTTCTAATAATTTCTGCTCAGACGCGAGACGTCTGGTGGGCCGAAAATAATCCCCCGAGAGGCCAGCCGCTCGTGACTTTTATCGGTTCATGCTCGTTTCTATCATAATAGTACCACATCGCCTGTTATAGAGTTTGTTTTGCACCTTAAATAGCGTGTATCCGGCTACCTATTTGCCGATGACGCAAAACTGTTCCAACATCTTTGCCGAGGCAAAAAGCAGTCACACCATACTTCTGGCTGGGCCAAGCCACGGGTCTGTCACCTAAAGTTGCTGTTAACTCAGCATGAGGGGGGCCAGAAGTGTGGAATGACGTCAGTCTTTTTTTAATATACAGTTTTCTTTTTGGCCTCCACAACTTTTTTATGTTTCGGTTTACAAACCACGACCCAAACGGCAATTGAATTACATTTGGTATTGTTTCCGTACTTCCTGCGCCAGATCTTCTTCAAATCTTCAACGATTTATGATGAAATACTGAGGGTCGTGGATAACCTATGCTCCATTCTGTCGACCACCGGCATGGCATCAATCACTGTTGGCCAGGTGGTGCCCAATGGGAGACCGAGGTATGTGAAGGGTATCTCTCCAACCGAACGACAAAAAGTGCAAACGCTTCCCTCCAAGCTTTGTTGGCGAGCACATGAATCCACCTCTCCTCTTCCCGCCGCTCCAACGGCCAGTAGAGTAGACGGGAGCCCCGTTGCCTTTGCTCCGGCTAGTAGTTGAGGTGTGGAGTTTTATTCCTTGCGTCTGGCGCTTGGGCTGATGGCGACGCTTTTTCTTCGAGTTTGTCTTCCAAGCTCTGAGCCTTCTCGAGTTTGTTCATTTGGACATAGTCGACGGAGCCCTAGGGTAGATTCGTGTCGTCTTCTTGGAAGGGCGAGGTTCGGGTCTCTCGTTGTGTGTGCGTGACGACGAGATTTGGTGCCATTTGCTTCAGATCTATTCAAGTGTTCAACAACGATGACTGTGTTTCCAGGGCATTGGTCCTTAGGGGCACGTGCACACAGACTTCCCGACTGTCACCGACAAGATCAAAGCGGCTCTGATAGAAGAGCAGCGACATCGACGCAATGGTCTAGAAACCTTAATGTATTTTTTTATTATATTTGAGTTGCTTTATACTTCTGAAAAATTTGATAATAGATCTGAATCATTTGACAAAATAAATTGTTTTGGGGGTGTGGATTGGGTGGCGCTTGCGTGCTAAGGAAAAGGCGACCGACGCAAGCGACGAGAACATCTACCTCGGCAAAATGTGTTCTAGCTCTAATATTACTTATGGCAGCACAAATTAGCTTTGCAAATGGTTGTGCGAGAAATTGTCTAAGAGGCTGCTAAGCTGGATTTCATACCGATAGCTGGTTGGTGTTGGCTATCAATCAACAATTAAATGCTCTTTACAGAGCACACCATCAAACCGAAAAATATCCCTAAAAGCAATTTTAAATATTATTTCCCCTCAAAATTTCTGGCCCACTCGGACTACTGCTACTCTGTGCCCAGCACGTTTTAAGGAGATGTAGGTAGCTTGGGGAGCTCCTAGCACTTGCACACGATGGGCCGGCCCAGTAACCTGCTCAAAAAATGGACAAGAAGAAAACTATTTTCAGAATTAGCATGGGAGAAGTGGGATTCAAAACTGCATGCTAACGTCGTCGACCAAAGACTTGGTGCAATAACCACTGGAACAAGATCACTTAGTTGTGTACAATCTGAAAACAGTGCTATTTAATACTTCATTTAGTACAACATTAACATATGTTCTATACCCATACAAATCATTTAAAAAGGAATTAAAAAATCATAGATATACAATAACAAAGTTCACCTGTATGAAAAAAAATTATTTTTTTAAAAAAGCTCATGGAATGCGAAAAAGCTCATCAGATTTTTTAAAAATTCGACGAATTTGGAAAAAGTACATCAATTTTGAAAGGAAGTAATAAATTTGAAAGAAATTCATCAATTTTTAAAGAAGTTCACCGATTTGAAAAGATGTTCATCTGTTTTGAAGAAAAAATCAGAAATATGTAAAAGAGTTCATTAAATTTGTTAAAAAAGTTTATAATTTTGAAAATACTTATCCATATTTTAGAAAAAATAGTTCATGAATTCAAGAAGAATTTGAAAAAAAATCTAAAAATCACGAATTCTAGAAAATACTTCGGATTTGGAAAAACAATTCATGGATTTGAAAAAATTCATACATTTTGACAAACAAAAGTTCACGCATTTTAAAGCTAAGGAACAAGAAAAAAGAAAATAAAATAAAATGAAATGAAAGAAATGAAGAAATATGAAAATTAGAAGAAGGATGTAACTAATCGCACATAGGTGGGTTGTCTGGTTGGGTTTGAATCATACGCCTCGTGCGCACTCTTTTGGGTTTAAAACAGAAAAAAATATCAGAATAAATGGTCCAGCCCTGGAGCGGAGGGTGTGTCTGTCTGTGCCAAGTTACTAAATACACTGTAACAAGCGCCTTAATTGCCAAATAGGAAATGTTGGTAGCTTGCTGCGATTGGCCGAAGCGACGCTGTTTTTTTTTGGCTAAAGTTGACGCTGATTAGTTCGGCCCAATTAGATACTGTTATGGTGTGATTTCTGGCCCAGGAAGCCACAGTAACTTTTCCTTTGTCTCCGCGTTCGCTATTAATTTGTACCACACCACAAACTATGAACGTATTAGGTCAGCTTAAATACCGGGACATACATATACTATTTCGCCATCTTAGCATGACTTTTTTTCCATGGACATTACCATAACAACTGTAAAAAAATGACCATGTCCACATGATTTTACTTGAACTAAGCTTGACATGGTCCATAAATTAATTTTGCGATGATACTTGGATTAAACTTGCCATAGTACATAAATTAAGTATTTTCCATGGCAATAAAAATTGAAGAATTTGCCATACCAAACATTTTTTATGTGTCATGTATGCACAATGTACTCAATGATTGTAGAAATGCGCAATGCACTTGAAGTAAAAAAAATTGCCATGGCAAAACTAGCATGGTGCCATAAAAACAAAAAAGTTGCCATGAGCTATTAAATTGAAATGTGAAACGGCAATTTGCCATCGCAATTTAGGTACTTTTACCGTGGTAATGAATGTTAAATTATCATGACAAGTGAAAACTATATTTTTTCATGGCAATAAAAATGAAGAATATGCCATGGCGGTGTATTTACATTTGCCATGTAAACAAAGATATAATTGTCATTGCAATATAAAAACGTAAACATTGTCATGGCAAATAAACGTGAAAAACAGCCATGATTCACACACCAAAAAAACAGAATTTTGCCATCTTAGCATGATTTGTTTTGCTATTTGCACATTACCAAACAAGTGTAAAAAATGACCATGTCCACATGATTTTACTTGAGTTATGCTTGACATGGTCCATAAATTAAGTTTGTGATGGTACTTGAATTAAGCTTGCCATAGTACATTTAAGTGTGCCATGGTCTAGTTTGAGGAATACTGCCAGGGGGAAAAGCATTTGAAAAACTTTTATAAAATTGACATGGGAATAGTCGCACACCATCTAAGAAAAAATTCGAGAACGTACCATGAGAGCATTACAAAAAAGCTACATTTTCCATGTTCTGAAGACAAAATGTGATGATTTTCCATGTGATCATAATGCACAAACAAGAAACATGAACACATGGCAAGATAAAACACTTGTATAAAATGTGATGAACTTGATGTGATCATAATGCACAAACAAATAAAAAAGGAATACAAACTGATCATCTATTGAAAATAATCAGCACAGTAAAAATGGACACCTTGGCACAGGTTTTTATTTCTCAAACAAAACAAACCTTCTGAATGCTGAAAAAGAGTAAAATATATCAATGTCTTGATAACTGAATTACCATGTGGCTCACAACACAAACTGCGTGATACTTAATCCAGCACAACAACTGTGGGTGGTCGAAATCTCACAACGATTATGGACTGTTGAGCTCTTGAAACTCTGGACACGGTGGGCGGCCATGAATTCAACGAGCACGACGCCTCTGTGCATCGATCCAGAGGAAAGGAAAGATAGTAAGACACAACTCACCTTGTGGGACGTGATGGCGAGCTCGGAGGGGTCCCGGTAAGCAGGACGATGACGGGAACGAGGGGAAAACATTGGTGGCGAGCCCACCTACGCCGCGTCGGCCCGCCTCCACCGTTCCTCTCCACAGCGGCCCGCCTCGGCTCCGCCGCCGCCAGCCATGAGAACAGATGTGAAGGAGAGGATGCGAGACCGGGGCATGGTACGCCTCCATGCACACTCGAGCCCTCCACGGCTCCACCACGCGAGTCTTCACATCACCCTCGGCGTGCGTGTTCTGCCACCTTCGCCGCTGTCAACCTCGAGGAGGAGCACCACCTGGTTGTAAGGGGGTGTGTCGCAATGGTTGGTGCCGCCGGCGTTCGAGGCCTCCTCCTGCGCCATCGGATCCTCATCCGCATACTCTCCGGTTGATTCTCAGAGTATTAGCTAGTCTGTAGTTTGGCTAATAATAGGTACGTGGATGGCGGACGGCTCTGGGACGGCCGTGCGCCGGAGTCCTCGGGGTACGCCTGCTCTAGCCATCCACTCAACTCGACCATCGGGGCCCTGCACGTTGGTGACAACCATGCTGCGGTGCGCGTGTAGGAGATATGCCCTAGAGGCAGTAATATCAGTTACTTTTGTATCTCCAAGTTTGTAATGAATGTTTATGATCCATGCTATAACTGCAATGATTCTCAAGTCTACAATAACCACGAGGCTTGGAGGGAAACTCATGTGCACGTGTGGTATAATAAACGGTAAATTGTATTCCTAGTCTTGCCTCTAAGACTGGCTCAAGTATTGCATGATGATCCTGTTTTCCTGATCATGGGCATGGCTATGCCGGCAATTTTGAGGGCACGATGTTGGTAGAACACTTGTGTTGAATCGACCCAAATTGATGTTATACTATGAGATATATTCGTCACAAGTTAATGGTTAAATAACACAGAGATGGTTAATGTTTGCATGATTCCTTAGACCATTAGAGTATCGAGTTTCTTCATGCTTGCTTCATGAACTTTGGGGTTTGTTAAACGCCATCCGTAATAGGGTGGCTATTACGGCTCCTTACGGGTTCATGGAAAAGTATGTCAAGTAACTTGATAGCTCAAGATTGGGATTTGCTCCTCCGTCGATGGAGAGATATCTCTGGGCCCTCTCGGTGTTACGGTATCCATCATCGTCTGGCCAGACACTTGTGATTTGATCACTGGGATGCCGGAACACGGGAACGAGAAAAGAGAACAATACCGGCAACGAGGTAACTGGCATTGTGGACAAGTTGTTGATCCACGAGGATGCCTACATGTCTCACCTCGGGTAATTGTAACATATCGCGAAGCAACAGGAATAGCACACGGCAACTGGAGGTTCACTCGAATATTTATTCGTGTGGGTATAGGGATCGATATGGGTGTCCACGGCTCCGATGTTGATCATTGATCGGAAGGGGTTCCGGGTCATGTCTATACTTCACCGAACCTATAGGGTCACACGCTTAAGGGTCATCTATCTGCTGAATACTAGACAGGGAGTCTGAGAGAAAATCACCGAAAAAGTTTCGGACGCCGGAAAAGTTTCGGACAGCGGAAAAGTTCCGCAGAGAGGTCACCGGATGAGTTCCGGTGAAACTGAAAAGTTGTTTCAGAGGATACCATAAAGTCAAATTGGTTTTGGCACATGCCTGATAATTCTTGGAGGGTGCCAGAATCATTCTGGAAACTTTCTGGAATTTTCCGGGATGAAAACCGGAAATGTTCCGGAGCTGCCGAAACCGCTTCAGATGCTTTTCGCAGATGAAATCACTAAACCGGAATTGTTCCGGCTCGCGTTGAAAATTATTTTGGTGGGTACTAGAATTGTTCTAAGCCCACATGAATATTTTCAGTTCGATCAGACGCTGAAAAATGTCGTCGTGAATAGTGAAAGTGCTTTTTGGGATATTTTTGGAAAGCCACCTTTTGGGGCTTTGCTCCAAAAGATCTTGGGGATGACATGGATGGATAGGGGCCAATTTTTGGGCCCCACATGAGGGTGTGGCCGGCCACATGGTGGACTCCTTCATGGAGTCCCCCTTGTTCCTTGGTTTCACCTTTTAGGTCCTTGGGAAGGACTCCTTTCCATGTGGGTTTTGGGTTTTCTTGTAAAACCACCCTACCCCTTGGGTTTCCTATAAATAGGAGGTGTGTGGGCTGCCATAAGACACATCCTTTGCTCTCATACACATGCTTTGCTTTGCAAGCTCTCTCTTCTCCCTCACACGAAAAGAGTTTTTCGTAGAGCCGAAAGGCTGTCTGGGTTCCGACAGGAATTAGTTCTGGACGGCGAAGCCCTGTCGGATAGATGACACCGTATGTGTGCAACCCCGTAGAGAGGTCGTAGTTTCGATCTTTTGCCCGAGGGGCTGTTCGAGGGTCCTCCCGAAGGGCTGTCCGAGTTTCCGTTCGAGTTTCGAGGGTCCTCCCGAAGGGCTGTCCGTGACATCGTCCGGGGGACTGTCCGACCGCCTCCCGAAGGGCTGTCCGACGAGGGAGTACATTCTCGCGGTTGGGAGGTTGTAAAATCCTAGCTGCGGGAATCTGCACCAACGATCTCCACCGACTCTTCTTCCGCTGCGCTACGAGTCGGTACGGATCAGATCAAACCTTGTATGCAATCTCCATAGTGATCCTGGGCGCGCTCGCTATACCGAAATTTTTTGTTTTCTGTCGCGTTACCCAACAGTGGCATCAAGAGCCAGGCTGTGAGTAGATGCATGTTATGATCTAGAATACATGAGATGTATGGGTATTGCATAGTATAATTTTGTAGTAGATAAGATCTATTACTGAAAATTATTTGTGCGGGTAGCAGATGAAATCTGTTACCCGATGTTCCTGTTGCTTCCCGTGAATTTGCGTACTCCTGATCTTGACGGCATGGTGGAATCTCACAAAGTTCTGGCAATCCGCGATCCTTTCATGCTGCTCCTGAGTATGCTGATTGACAGATCAACGAAGTGCTAACAGTTCTTTGGGTTCCACTTTAGTTAAAGAAAGATGGATGTTTCGCAGACGAAGGGCAATGCAGATATGATCTGCACGGGGGTCACGCGTATGACGAAGTTTAGTATGGGGCTCGAGATTTTATTATCTCGTGTTTCATACACCCTGGAAAGTTAATATAGCAACTTGAAGTATCATACTTGATGATAAATGTTGGTAGCTGCGGTTTAAGTCAAAACCTTAGAAGCCACGTAAAATAAATTTTTTGCATAAACCGATTAGAAGCGTCTAACTTGGTTTTGCAGGATGGATTTGCATGTGATGTGGTATAGCAATGCTCATATTAAATTTGATTATGTATGAGATGACTATATGATGTAATTAACATGACCTGCGTGTCATGATTCGGCATGATGGCTGGAGCCATATGATTGCACTTTAATGACCTGCGTGTCAACCTTGTGTAATGCACTTATTTTATTAGCTATAGAGATAGCAATATTATCTGGTGCATCGACAAGGTGGTGGCAATCTTCGCAAAGGTGAACACCGACGCGAATGCCGAAGACGAAGAATACTTGACTTCTCCGTCAGAAGGGGCTATACCATATCATGCTATTATGAATTGCCTGAGATGTTTATCCCTCTTGATGCACCCTTCTTGATTGCGCGGTAGTCGCCTTTTATTAGGGTGATCTCTCACAAAATATCAAGTAGTTAGTGTTCTCCCAAGTGTAGCACCGTCACGGCACCTATCTCTTCGGGGCATTGCATGATCTCCATGGGTGCAAACGATTAGAGAAGTGTGAGCCGAGTGAGTTGAGACCTCGCAGCGAGATCACTTGGTTGTCTTGATGTTCAGGCAGGAAAGTCTTGAGCTCGGAACACACGCATCGAAAGATGAACAAGAATCGCATAGAGATGTGATCGGCAAGTTTGCCTACCGATTGAAGTTCACGCCATGGGTGTTCATCTCGAACCGTGACGGTGAATGGAAATGCGGATCTTGAATCACTCACAATCAATTTTGAGAGATGTTGATTTGAGTGGGAGCGCACTTTAGAATAAAATTGTTTATTCACTAGTGCCAAAAATCATTATGAACAAAGTCTAAATGAACTTGTGTTTTCCGTTGTAGATCAAATGGCTCGCAACACCGCGTTCAACTTAGGCCCTATGTTAGAGAAAGAGAAGTTAGCTGCGAATGGAAACAACTATGCGGACTGGGTCCGTACCCTGAGGATTGTCCTCAGGAGCGCTAAGAAAGTGTATGTGCTTGATGGAGCTCTTCCACCTAAGCCGGCGGCAACAGCCGCGGCAGACATACAAAATGTCTGGGCCACTAAGGATGATGATTTCAACTTAGTGCAGTGTCTCATGCTGTCTTGCATGAGTTCAGAGCTTCAAAAACGTTTTGAATTCCATAACTCCTTTGATATGATCAAAGATCTGGATGCTCTGTACAAGTTTAATGCACGGTCTGAACGTTTTGATATCATGAAAATGATGTCGGAGACCAAGATGGCTGAGGGCAGTTCAGTTGGCGAGCATGTAGTCAATATGATTGGCTACGCTGAAAGGCTTAAAACCCTGGAATTTCCACTTCCAGAAGAGCATGTAATGGACATGTTGCTCCGTTCACTCCCCCCTTCTTACGGAGGTTTTGTCATGAACTACAACATGAATGGGATGGACAAAACACCTAATGAGGTGCTTGCGATGCTGAAATCTGTTGAAGGAGGACTGCAGAAAAATCGCAAGCAAGTGTTGCTTGTGAATAAAACTGCCAGTTTCAAAAAGAAAGGCAAGCCAAAGAAGGGCAAGGGCGCCGGTAAGACCGGCTTCCAACGCAAATCTAAGGGCGGAGCCAAGAATGAAACTGAGTGCTTCTACTTCAAGGGCACAGGACACTGGAAGAGAAACTGCAAGAAGTATCTGGAAGATAAGAAGTCCGGGAAAACCGGAACAGGTATAATTGTTATACAAGTTAATGTCATTGACGTTTTGCTTGCTAGCGAAAATTCTAAGTCTTGGGTATTTGATACCGGATCGGTTGCTCACATTTGCAACACGATACAGGGGCTTCAGAAGGTGCGCAAGCTGGCAAAGAATGAAGTCGTGATGCGTGTCGGGAACGGCGCTGGGATCGCCGCTCAAGCCGTCGGCATTATGCCTCTACGTCTCCCTTCAGGATTTATTTTGGAACTTAGTAACTGTTATTTTGTTCCGTTGTTGTGTAGAAACATTATCTCTGGATCATGTTTAGTGCACGATGGGTACTCCTACAAGTCTGAGAACAATGGTTGTTCACTTTATTGTAAGGATATGTTTTATGGATTTGCACCCATTGTTGGGGTCCTTTTCATACTAAATCTTGAATGTGGAAATGATGTCTTTAACATGAATGCTAAACGCCTTAAGAAGGCTGATACCACCACCACTTATTTGTGGCACTGTCGGCTTGGCCACATCGGAAAGAAACGCATGCAAAGACTCCATAAAGATCGAGTTTTACCGTCCCTTGATTTTGAATCATTTGACACATGTGAAGCTTGCTTGATGGGAAAAATGACCAAGACGCCGTTCACGGGTCATCCTGAACGGGCGGGTGAATTATTGGAAATAATACATAGTGATGTATGTGGTCCAATGAACACGGCCGCACGGGGTGGGTATTGTTACTTCGTGACTTTTACCGATGATTTAAGTCGGTATGGCTATATCTACTTAATGAAGCATAAGTCGGAAACCTTTGAAAAGTTCAAAGAATTTCAGAATGAGGTAGAAAATCATCGTGACAAAAAGATTAAGTTTCTGCGGTCTGATCGCGGAGGCGAATATCTTAGTCATGAGTTTGGCCAGCATCTGAGTGACCGTGGAATCGTTTCACAGCTTACGCCTCCCGGAACTCCACAGCGAAACGGAGTGTCGGAGCGACGTAACCGAACCCTGTTAGACATGGTAAGGTCGATGATGTCTCTTACAGATCTACCGATATCTTTTTGGGGTCACGCACTGCTCACTGCCGCTCACACACTAAACAGAGCACCGTCTAAGTCTGTTGAGACGACACCATACGCTTTATGGTATGGGAAGAAACCCAATGTGTCGCATCTCAAGGTGTGGGGTTGTGAAGCTTATGTAAAACGTTTACAACCAAGCAAACTCGACCCCAGATCAGACAAATGTTACTTTGTAGGTTATCCAATAGACACCATTGGGTATTCCTTCTACAACCAGTCCGAGGGCAAAGTGTTTGTCGCAAGGTTTGGACGTTTTCTCGAGAAAGAGTTTCTCGCAAAAGAATTAAGTGGGAGGACAGTACAACTTAATGAGATTAGTGAATCTTCGGCAACCGTTGATATGGCTAAGGAACCGGAAGAAATTCCGCTAATTATCCCTACAACCGAGCCGGAAGTTGTCGCATGTCAAGCGGAAACTTCAAACACTGTTGTAACTGAACCGCGCAGATCAGGTAGGGCTATCCAGCCACCTGAGTGGTTTCATAACGAAATCTTCATTCTTGAAGACGATGAACCTGCGCACTACAAGGAAGCGATGGCGGGGCCTAGCTCAAGGGAATGGCACAAAGCCATGAGATCCGAAATGGAATCCATGTACGAAAACCAAGTTTGGAACTTGGAAGAACTTCCAGATGGCGTAAAACCCATTGGTTGTAAATGGATTTTCAAAAGAAAGACGGACGCGGATGGTAACATTACTATCCACAAAGCTAGACTTGTTGCGAAAGGGTTCACGCAAGTTCCAGGAGAGGACTACGACGAGACTTTCTCTCCCGTAGCTATGCTTAGGTCTGTTCGGATATTACTAGCAATTGCTGCTTATTTCGATTATGAAATATGGCAGATGGATGTCAAAACGGCTTTCCTAAATGGAAACCTTGATAGGGATGTATACATGATACATCCAGAAGGTTTTGTCGATCCTAAGAATGCTGGAAAGGTATGTAAGCTTCAGAAAGCCATTTATGGTCTGAAGCAAGCATCAAGGAGCTGGAATATTCGTTTTGATGAAGTGGTCAAAGAGTTTGGCTTCATCAGGAACGATGAAGAATCTTGTGTGTACAAGAAGTTTAGTGGGAGCGCAAAAGCATTTCTAATCTTGTATGTGGATGACATATTGTTGATTGGAAATGACGTGGATTTTCTTAGCGAAATAAAAGACTCATTGAAGAAGAGTTTTTCAATGAAAGACTTAGGCGAAGCGGCATATGTATTAGGCATCAGGATCTATAGAGATAGATCAAGACGCCTGATAGCGCTAAGCCAAAGCACGTACATTGACAAGGTGTTGAAAAGGTTCAACATGGAGAACTCCAAGAAAGGCCTACTCCCCATGTCACCTGGCACAGTGCTTTGCAAGAATCAGAGTCCTCGGACCCTTGATGAGCGAGTACAAATGAATGATATTCCATATGCTTCGGCAGTTGGTTCTATTATGTATGCCATGCTATGTACAAGACCGGATGTTTCCTATGCGCTAAGTGTTAGCAGCCGGTACCAAGGTGATCCAGGATTGGAACACTGGGCCGCAGTCAAGGGTATTCTTAAGTACCTCAGGAGGACCAAGGATTTACTCCTTGTGTACGGAGGTGATGAAGAGCTCATTGTAAGTTGTTACACTGATGCAGGCTTCATGTCTGACCCAAATGACTTCAAATCTCAATCTGGCTATGTTTTCATATTGAACGGCGGCGCAGTTGATTGGAAAAGTTCCAAACAAAAGACTGTGGCGGATTCTACGACGGAGGCGGAATATGTTGCTGCTTCAGAAGCCTCCAAGAAAGCTGTCGGTATCAAGCAATTTCTTGAAGATCTTGGTGTGGTTCCAAGTGCTCTGGACCCGGTGGAGATCTATTGTGATAATAGTGGCGCCGTGGCTCAGGCAAGGGAGCCGTGTTCGCACCATAAGACAATGCATATTCAACGCAAATATAAACTCATTCGACATCATGTCGAAGAAGGTTTAGTGAAAGTATGCAAAGTTCACACGGATCTGAATGTGTCAGACCCGATGACGAAGCCTCTACCACGAGCAAAGCATGAGCAACACCGGATTGCCATTGGTGTTAGGGAAGCCATGTAACTAGATTCTGACTCTAGGTCAAGTGGGAGACTGTAGGAGATATGCCCTAGAGGCAGTAATATCAGTTACTTTTGTATCTCCAAGTTTGTAATGAATGTTTATGATCCATGCTATAACTGCAATGATTCTCAAGTCTACAATAACCACGAGGCTTGGAGGGAAACTCATGTGCACGTGTGGTATAATAAACGGTAAATTGTATTCCTAGTCTTGCCTCTAAGACTGGCTCAAGTATTGCATGATGATCCTGTTTTCCTGATCATGGGCATGGCTATGCCGGCAATTTTGAGGGCACGATGTTGGTAGAACACTTGTGTTGAATCGACCCAAATTGATGTTATACTATGAGATATATTCGTCACAAGTTAATGGTTAAATAACACAGAGATGGTTAATGTTTGCATGATTCCTTAGACCATGAGAGTATCGAGTTTCTTCATGCTTGCTTCATGAACTTTGGGGTTTGTTAAACGCCATCCGTAATAGGGTGGCTATTACGGCTGCTTACGGGTTCATGGAAAAGTATGTCAAGTAACTTGATAGCTCAAGATTGGGATTTGCTCCTCCGTCGATGGAGAGATATCTCTGGGCCCTCTCGGTGTTACGGTATCCATCATCGTCTGGCCAGACACTTGTGATTTGATCACTGGGATGCCGGAACACGGGAACGAGAAAAGAGAACAATACCGGCAACGAGGTAACTGGCATTGTGGACAAGTTGTTGATCCACGAGGATGCCTACATGTCTCACCTCGGGTAATTGTAACAAATGGCGAAGCAACAGGAATAGCACACGGCAACTGGAGGTTCACTCGAATATTTATTCGTGTGGGTATAGGGATCGATATGGGTGTCCACGGCTCCGATGTTGATCATTGATCGGAAGGGGTTCCGGGTCATGTCTATACTTCACCGAACCTATAGGGTCACACGCTTAAGGGTCATCTATCTGCTGAATACTAGACAGGGAGTCTGAGAGAAAATCACCGAAAAAGTTTCGGACGCCGGAAAAGTTTCGGACAGCGGAAAAGTTCCGCAGAGAGGTCACCGGATGAGTTCCGGTGAAACTGAAAAGTTGTTTCAGAGGATACCATAAAGTCAAATTGGTTTTGGCACATGCCTGATAATTCTTGGAGGGTGCCAGAATCATTCTGGAAACTTTCTGGAATTTTCCGGGATGAAAACCGGAAATGTTCCGGAGCTGCCGAAACCGCTTCAGATGCTTTTCGCAGATGAAATCACTAAACCGGAATTGTTCCGGCTCGCGTTGAAAATTATTTTGGTGGGTACTAGAATTGTTCTAAGCCCACATGAATATTTTCAGTTCGATCAGACGCTGAAAAATGTCGTCGTGAATAGTGAAAGTGCTTTTTGGGATATTTTTGGAAAGCCACCTTTTGGGGCTTTGCTCCAAAAGATCTTGGGGATGACATGGATGGATAGGGGCCAATTTTTGGGCCCCACATGAGGGTGTGGCCGGCCACATGGTGGACTCCTTCATGGAGTCCCCCTTGTTCCTTGGTTTCACCTTTTAGGTCCTTGGGAAGGACTCCTTTCCATGTGGGTTTTGGGTTTTCTTGTAAAACCACCCTACCCCTTGGGTTTCCTATAAATAGGAGGTGTGTGGGCTGCCATAAGACACATCCTTTGCTCTCATACACATGCTTTGCTTTGCAAGCTCTCTCTTCTCCCTCACACGAAAAGAGTTTTTCGTAGAGCCGAAAGGTTGTCTGGGTTCCGACAGGAATTAGTTCTGGACGGCGAAGCCCTGTCGGATAGATGACACCGTATGTGTGCAACCCCGTAGAGAGGTCGTAGTTTCGATCTTTTGCCCGAGGGGCTGTTCGAGGGTCCTCCCGAAGGGCTGTCCGAGTTTCCGTTCGAGTTTCGAGGGTCCTCCCGAAGGGCTGTCCGTGACATCGTCCGGGGGACTGTCCGACCGCCTCCCGAAGGGCTGTCCGACGAGGGAGTACATTCTCGCGGTTGGGAGGTTGTAAAATCCTAGCTGCGGGAATCTGCACCAACGATCTCCACCGACTCTTCTTCCGCTGCGCTACGAGTCGGTACGGATCAGATCAAACCTTGTATGCAATCTCCATAGTGATCCTGGGCGAGGCACATGAGAGAGAGCCTTGAGAGAGCCTTCAGGCAGAACTCGTTGTCAACGACGAGCCTCGAGAGAGCAAGGCACACCTCCAAGCTCCAGCGTGGTGCCCCCTCCTGCACATCGCCGTCGTTTCCCATCCAACTTGTTTTTCGCGCCGTTCTGCCTGAAGTTGTTGTCATACAGTACAGGACGGACCGTAGTGAACTTCTCATGAACGAACGTCGTGGGAGCGGCAACCAGGAACAAGGTGATGTTGCCGAAGTTAGAAGATGAACAGTGGACACAGGACACCGGGTGTTTTGTGTTGCATGCAAGTTCTGCAGCTTTTCTGACTTCCTCTTCTCTTATTTATCCAAGGATTACAGCTAAAATGTGGGCCAACTATTTGACGATGTGTACCAGTCGTGCCATCCCGCCCACTCACCATAGCTCCCCATACTCCTATATATCTATATCTATATCTATACTACCTACTAATAAAGCAAGGTGATATTCTTGGTTTCGTCCCGTATCTAATTTTAGATTAAGGCTGCGTTTGGCAGCAAGGTTTTCTTAAAGTTTTTTGAGAATACTTCGGTTTCTGAAACAAACCATGGTTTTGAATACTTTGATGTGTTTGGCTTCAGCAAAAACTGAAGTTTTGTAAACCACGGTATCATAGAAACCGTGGTATTTTTGCCGTATCGGAAAAAGAGGTCCTGACCTCTTTTTTCTAAACCGAACGAAGTGCAGTTCACGTCGCCGTCTGCGTAGAGATAAATATATCAGATTATATCGCCTCCTACTTTTCCTCTATTTGTTATCTCGTAAACCAATTATAATATATCTCGTGGTTATTTAACGATTCTATTTGATTCATGTGCATATAGTCGTTCTCTCAGGGTACTTTTTCTTCCAGCCGGCCTCATCTGAGAGTCTCCCATCTCTTCTCCCGGCCATGAGACAAATTCTAGCTTAGGTGAGGTGCATGTAGATGCACCAGGGATAGACATATTCTATAGATCCTAGCATCTAGGTCCGGCAGACGTGTGCATGCTGTTAGGAGCTGCTAATTCCTCAGTCATCCATGCTAAATACTTTGTCAAAACTTTGATAAAACAGCACCAGCCAAACACATGTAAAACTGAGAAAAACATTGGTTTTAAGAAACTGCAGTATTCCTTGCCCACCGATGGGAATACTGTGGTTTTTAATTACTACAGTTTTCTAAAAACTTTGCTGCCAAACTAGGCCTAAGTGTATATTATACACGAGGTGGTACTAATTACCCGCGGTCTAGATGGGAAAGCGGTTGGCGTCTAAAATTCATCCGTCTCCTAAACCCCGGGGCTCATGATCTGGTCGGCCAGCTTCGATCCATATTGGGCCATTGTGGGCCGCGAGCACTTGTGTGTACTTTTGAGAATACAGAAGAAAAATTCGTGTGATGGAGAGTCGAACTCACGATCACCAACGAGCAATCCAAAGAACACAGCCAACTGGACTAGCTCGTGGATGTGCACAAAGGATTGGTTCGTCTGTCTTTAAAAGTACCACATCACCTTTTTACATTAAATTCCAGCAGTTTATATACGTATTAGAGTTGTCCAGAGAAAAAAGATGAGGCCTCGAGAACCAATAAGAAGGAAAGCTTGGATAAAAGAGAATATGCACCGACGGAACGAAACGTATTCATAGAAGAGAACCGGTCATGGATGGGATTCAGGAGACATGCGTGGTGGAATTGAAAGGAGAGAGAGGGATTGGTTGAATTAAATTGGTCCGTCTGTCTTAAATAGTACCACCTCATGCCTGCAGTTGGCTAATTAAACAAGATTTGTGATAGTAATTACGAATTTATGATAATTAAATTCAGGGTAAAAATGTTTAAACATTTTATTTTATTTTTTAAAGGTAATGAAATATTTATGTTTCCGTTTTCTACGCTGCCACCCGGTGCTAGAATTGTTACATTGCAAGATTTTTTCCCTCTCTCGTTGCAACGCACGGACATATTTTTTATATGATAAAAACATGTTCACAAAATCAAGGGTTTCGACTAATGTTTATTTAAATCATTTTCATGTATTATTTAATATTAGGTCATTTAAAAAAATCAATTAACTAGGCTAGAGGCATGTGAGGATTTTTTTTTTCTCCCGTTGCAACGCACGGGCACTTTTGCTAGTAATAAAAAGAAAAGAATTCGGTCATGCCAACACGTGTGCCGCTACTACAGTACCATATATGCAGATGCATGCATATTTATTCTAAATATATAATAAACCTTGATGATAAAAATAATATGATGTTTTTTTTGGAATCATTCATATATGCAATATATTATATTTCCTCACAAAATAAAAACCAACGAAAGACAAGTATTTTTTTCTGAGGCCAACGAAAGACCTGGTGAAAACAACATTTCTTATATGACGCCTTTTATACTTCTTTTCTTTTCATCAATAACACTAAGCAATTGCAGTGGTTTCCCTGTTTTAATTTTTTTTCGCAGATGTTTTTTACTATTTATTTTTTGTTTTGACCGGATTTTTTTCTGGCCTTTTCTTTTTCTTGTTTCACATTATTTTCTTTTGAAAGATTCATGAAGTTTTCTCAAAAAATGTGAACTTTTCTTAAATTCATGAATTATTTTCAAATCGTGAACTATTATTAAATTCGAGATTTCTTTTTGAATTCACACACTTAATTTTAATAAAATATGTGAACTTTTTTCTAATCGACGAAAAAAAATTAGTGTGAACCTTTTTTCAAAATCTATGATTTTTTTTGAATTTTTTTGAACATGTTTAAACTATTGAAGACATTTCTTAAAATATATGAACTTTTTTCAAAATAGATATACTTCGTTTCAAATTCGTGAACGTTTCTTCAAAACCGATGAACTTATTTCAAATCCATGATTTTCTCAGTTTTACATTTTTCGTTTAGCTTTTATGATTTTTCTAGATTCATTAGTTTTTACAAAATTCTACGGGTTTTTTAAAGCAAGCGAAAAATGCAGAGCACGCACGCCTTGTTGGGCTAGGCCCAGGTCGCGAGCGTGTGAGCCCTAGGGAGCACAAGCGGAGCTGAATGCACTGTATAGGAGCTACTGGTTAAACTTATTCGGCACCTTAAGCACCGCTGAAAGGCGTTTTCGTACGGGGTGCACCCCACCCACCCACCCATAGAGCTAAGCAGGTGTGTACTGTAATTTGTAAAGCACTAGATCTTCGATGTAATACTATGGCATATGATGTATTCTTGGTATTTCATCATTGACTATGTGTGTCAGCTATTGATCCAGGGACTGATATAGTAAGCGCTGTGATTCGGGGCCCTATCGGGGACCGGGTCGTGACAAGTGCATAAATCTTGGAGATCTTCTCTATTTTTTTAATGGTCCTTTACTCAAATCATAATATCTTTTATTCTTTTGACTCGTCGGATCTTTTGATTGCTTGCTTCATGTTTTTTATGCTTTTGTGCAATATCATCCTTTTGCAATCTTTGTGCCCTCAATATAGTCTGTTTTCCTCCAACGTTTTATAATTGGCTATGTGTATTGTAGGAGATATGCCCTAGAGGCAATAATAAATGTTATTGATTATCTCCCTGTTCATAATTAGGTTTATGTTCCATGCTATAACTGCAATGATTCTCGAGTCTACAAATTAAACGAGGCTTGGAGGGAAACTCATGTGCACGTGTGGTAAAATAAACGGTAAATTGTATTCCTAGTCTTGCCTCTAAGACTGGCTCAAGTATTGCATGATGATCCTATTTTCCTGATCATGGGCATGGCTATGCCGGCAATTTTGAGGGCACGATGTTGGTAGAACACTTGTGTTGAATCGACCCATATTGATGTTATACTATGAGATATATTCGTCAATAGTTAATGGTTAATATAACACAGAGATGGCTAACGTTTGCATGATTCCTTAGACCATGAGAGTATCGAGTTTCTTCATGCTTGCTTCATGAACTTTGGGGTTTGTTAAACGTCATCCGTAAATGGGTGGCTATTACGGCGGCTTACGGGTTCATGGAAAAGTATGTCAAGTAACTTGATAGCTCAAGATTGGGATTTGCTCCTCCGACGATGGAGAGATATCTCTGGGCCCTATCGGTGTTACGGTATCCATCATCGTCTGGCCAGACACTTGTGATTTGATCACTGGGATGCCGGAACACGGGAACGAGAAAAGAGAACAATACCGGCAACGAGGTAACTGGCATTGTGGACAAGTTGTTGATCCACGAGGATGCCTACATGTCTCACCTCGGGTAATTGTAACATATCGCGAAGCAACAGGAATAGCACACGGCAACTGGAGGTTCACTCGAATATTTATTCGTGTGGGTATAGGGATCGATATGGGTGTCCACGGCTCCGATGTTGATCATTGATCGGAAGGGGTTCCGAGTCATGTCTATGCTTCACCGAACCTATAGGGTCACACACTTAAGGGTCATCTATCTGTTGAATACTAGACAGGGAGTCTGAGAGAAAAACACCGAAAAAGTTTCGGACAGCGGAAAAGTTCCGCAGAGAGAGGTCACCGGATGAATTTCGGTGAAACTGGAAAAGTTGTTTCAGGGGATACCATAAAGTCAAATTGGTCTTGGCACATGCTTGATAATTCTTGGAGGGTGCCAGAATCGTTCTGGAAACTTTTTGGAATTTTCTGGAATGAAAACCGGAAATGTTCCGGAGCTGCCGAAACCGCTTCAGATGCTTTTCGTAGATGAAATCACTAAACCGGAATTGTTCCGGCTCGCGTTGAAAATTATTTTGGTGGGTACTGGAATTGTTCTAAGCCCACATGAATATTTTCAGTTCGATCAGACGCTGAAATATGTCGGCGTGAATAGTGAAAGTGCTTTTTGGATATTTGTGGAAAAACACCTTTTTGGATATTTCCAAAAAGGCTCCTAGAAGGGATTGGGGAGCAAGCAAGCTCCACATGGGGGCCCCAAGGGGTGGCCGGCCAAGGGTGGAGCTCCTCCATGGAGATCCACATGCCACCCCTTTTTCCTTCTTATGTTTATTATGTGTGACATAAAGTGGGATATTTTGGTACTTGGAGTTACCATCCTACCCCTTGGTTTTCCTATAAATAAGAGGTGAGTGGGCAGCCCACTTCCTCATCCTTTGCTCTCATACACATGCTTTGCTTTGCAAGCTCTCTCTTCTCCCTCACACGAAAAGAGTTTTTCGTAGAGCCGAAAGGCTGTCTGTGTTCCGGCAGGAACTAGTTCTGGACGGCGAAGCCCTGCCGGATAGATGACACCATATGTGTGCAACTCTGTAGAGAGATCGTAGTTTCGGTCTTAGTTCGAGAGTGCCTCCTGAAGGGCTGTCCATGTGACCGTCCGAGTTTTGGAGGTCCTCCCGAAGGGCTGTCCGAGTGACAATCCGAGTTTCGGAGGTCCTCCCGAAGGGCTGTCCGCGACACCGTCCGGGGGACTGTCTGACCGCCTCCCGGAGGGCTGTCCGCGGGGCAGATGAGGGTATACATCCTCGCGGTTAGGAGGTTGTAAAATCCTAGCTGCGGGGATCTTCACCAACGATCTCCACCGACTCTTCTTCCGCTGCGCTACGAGTCGGTACGGATCAGATCAAACCTTGTTTGCAGTCTCTATAGTGATCCTGGGCGTGCTCGCTATACCGAAGATTTTTGTTTTCTGTCACGTTCCCCAACAGTGGTATCAGAGCCAGGTTATGAGTAGATGCATGTTATGATCTAGAATACATGAGATGTATGGGTATTGCATAGTATAATTTTGTAGTAGATGAGATCTATTGCTGAAAATTATTTGTGCGGGTAGCAGATGAAATCTTTTACCCGATGTTCCTGTTGCTTCCCGTGAATTTGCGTAGTCCTGATCTTGACGGCATGGTGGAATCTCACAAAGTTCTGGCAATCCGCGATCCTTTCATGCTGCTCCTGAGTATGCTGATTGACAGATCAACGAAGTGCTAACAGTTCTTTGGGTTCCACCATAGTTAAAGAAAGATGGATGTTTCGTAGACGAAGGGCAATGCAGATATGATCTGCACGGGGGTCACGCGTATGACGAAGTTTAGTATGGGTCTCGAGATTTTATTGTCTCGTGTTTCATACACCCTGGAAAATTAATCTAGCAACTTGAAGTATCATACTTGATGATAAACGTTGGTAGCTGCGGTTTGAGTCAAAACCTTAGAAGCCACGTAAAATAAAAGTTTGCATGAACCGATTAGAGGCGTCTAACTTGGTTTTGCAGGATTGTTTGCATGTGCATATGATGTGGTATAGCAGTGCTCATATTAATTTGATTATGTATGAGATGACTATATGATGTAATATTAACATGACCTGCGTGTCATGATTCGGCATGATGGCTGGAGCCATATGATTTCACTTTAATGACCTGCGTGTCAACCTTATGTAATGCACTTATTTTATTAGCTATAGAGATAGCAATATTATCTGGTGCATCGACAAGGTGGTGGTAATCTTCGCAAAGGTGAACCCCGACGCGAATGCTGAAGACGAAGAATACTTGACTTCTCCGTCAGAAGGGGCTATAGCATATCATGCTAATTATGAATTGCCTGAGATGTTTATCCCTTATGTTGCACCCTTTTGATTGCGCGGTAGTCACTTTTTATTAGGGTGATCTCTCGCTTAAATATCAAGTAGTTAGTGTTCTCCCAAGTGTAGCACCGTCACGGCACCTATCTCTTCGGGGTATCACATGGTTGCATGGGTACGAACGATTAGAGAAGTGTGAGGCGGGTGAGTTGAGACCTCGCAGCGAGATCACTTGGTTGTCTTGACGTTCAGGCATGAAAGTCATGAGCTCGGAACACACGCATCGAAAGATGAACAAGAGTCACATGGAGATGTGATTGGCAAGTTGGCCTACCAATTGAAATTCTCGTCACTTGAGATGGTTGCATCCTTGACGCTGAATTGAAAGTTGGGTCTTGCATCACTCACAATCAATTATGAGAGATATTGTTTTGAGTGGGAGCGCACTGTAGAATTACCTTGTTTAATTCTCAGTGCAATTAATCTTGAACACTGTCTAAGTGTGATTTGCATAATAAGTAGAATAATGGCTCGCGTTTCCACCTTCCCTATTAAAATTGAATAGCTGTTAAATATCTGGTTAAAAATTTACGGTTGGTAACGTAATGTGAGGATTGTCCTCAAGAGTGCCGAGAAGGACTTTGTCCTATCGCATACTTTCGGTATTTTCCCGCTAATGCTATGGATGATATGACTCTCGTCCTTCGATCCAAAAGCTAAAATTCCGTTACGGTCAAGTGAAATATGTTTGCTTCCATGAGACCCGAACTTCGAAAGTTTTGGGATAGTTATGTGATATTCATGGAACTGAAAATTAATTTTCAGATACAAACAAAGGCTGAAAGATATGAGATATCTAAAGCCATGTTTGTTTGCAAACTATTAGTAAAAGTGTTTACTAGGCATTTGACAGATAAGAGGGGATCCAGAAGAACGCCTGTCATATGATGATGGTGAATAAAACGACAACTTAAAGAGAAAGGAAGTGTCCGAAGGGTGTTAGTGAAACTTTCACGCCTAGGAAGTTCGGGGCTAACGCCACTCTTAAGTTGGGTGCTTCTTCTGAGAGTAGAAGAAATACTGAAAGTTAAAACTGTTAGAAGTATAAAGGCAAAAGGAAAGGAGACTGGAATATCCAGCTCATGTATGAATGTCATACAGGTTTTTGATGTATAGAAGGCTGGTCAAAGATATAGTTCTTGGGAATTATGGTTAAACATGTTAATCACTAATTCTTGGGTATTGCGAGTTAATCACAAAGATACCCGCTCGATTGCATTCTGTTGCAACTTGATGTAAGAACTACTATGGCCTGAAAGACTAGCCAGGAATGAGGTTTAGATACACGCAGGGAACATAGTAAATGTTACTATGCCTTCCATAGGTGTATTCCCTATGTATTTACCTTCATAAATCATTTTAGAGTTTTACACACTCCAGCCCATTGCATAAAGTATCTTGCAAGAAGGTTGTTCATAAGAGAACTTTTAATGTTCGGAGTTATGAATAACAAAAGGGCCATATTTTCATTATGAATGAGAAGTATGTTATGAATATTGATAATAATACATTACCTCTGTATTTACTTTCATAATTCATTTAGAGTTTCATACACTCTAGCCCTTTGCATAAGGTATTTTGCAAGAAGGTTATTCATAAGAGAACTTTTGATGTTCGGTGTTATGAATAACATGAAGGGCCATGCTTCCATACAAGATGGGATGTATGTTATGAATATTGATGGAAATATGATACATCCATAACACTGACGCTAAATGTCGCAAGACTAAAAGAATACCACACAAGTGTGGCACTGCATTTGGTCACATTGGAGAAACCCGCATGGAAAATTCCATTGTGATGGATTTTGAAGTCGTTTGATTTTGAATCATCTGACACTTGCAACTTTCCTCTGAAAAGTGAAGTGACTGAAATACCGTTCACAGGCCATAAGGAATGAGCAAAGAACATATTGGTGATCATACATTATGATGTGTGTAGTCCAATAAATGTTGTTGCAAGTAGTGGATTTATCTATTTTCAGAAATGACTCAAGTAGATATATGGATATTTACTTGTTGAGACGTAAGTCTGGATCTTTTGAATTCATTCATAAGGTTTTCGAAAATGAAGTAGAAGTTATTGTAATAAGAAAATTATGTTTCTACAATTCGATTGCAGAAAGGAATATTTGAGTTACAACTTTAGCGAATGTCTGATGAGTTATGAAAGGGGTTTCATAACTTGCACCTCCTGGAACACCACTGCAAGTGGAAAGTCCGTGAAGATGTAATCGAACCATTTATGACAGGGTAAGATCAAAGATGACATAAATAAAATTGCCATTATCCCTTTTAAAGTGATGCTTTAGAGACTGCGGCTTTTTCACTGAAAAGAGATCCATCAGGTCTGTTGAAATGATGCCATGGTATGGTACGCCCAACCATGTTATATCTTTTCTTAACATTTGGAATATGGGGCTTGTGTAAAAGGTTACAAACCTATTCCAAATCAGACAAGTGCTACTTTGTAAGGTTATCCCAAGTCATTGGGTATTCCCCACCACTATACCGAGGCAAAGGATTTTGCCGCAAAACGGTATGCTTTTAAAGAGAATAGTTCTTACAAAAGGCGAGTGGGAGGACAGTGCAACTCGACGAGATAACCAGTATCTTCGTCATCAGATCAAAGGAAAGAAACCTTGGAAGTGATTCCGGAGTTTCCTACTGCGACTGATGCGGAAGTCTCTACAATAAAATGTATGAACTTCAGTCGAACTTGCAGCTGAACCACGTAGGCAAGGCTCGTGCAAACCTCTCAGGTGCGCAAACGAGATATTGTTGTTGGACAACAGTATACCTACGATACATAAGGAAGCGATGATGGGCCCTGACTCCAGAATTGGCTAAATGCCAATACAATCTGAGATAGTTTCCATATCAATGTTTCAAGATTAAAATCTTGATACACCTTTCGAAAGGCTTAGAGTCTAACGAATATTTATGGAACTAAAAACTGATACGGATAAAAATGTTTTATCCATAAAGCTCAACTTGTTGCAAAAACAAGTTCAAAGAGTTGACTACGATGAGATTGTCTCACCGTAGCGATGCTTGAAGTCGGTTCGGGTTGAACTAGCAATTAATACATATTTCAATCATGAGATATGAAACATGGATGACAAAAGGATTTTCATCTGATGGGAATGAAACCTAGGACTTGTATGTGATACAGTCGAAAGTAATTTGTCGATCCAGAGGATGCTGGTAAGTATGCAAACTTCAGAGTTCCAGCGATGGACAGAAGAGAGCAAAGTGGAGTTGGAATCTTCGTTTTTGATGGAATGGTCAAACGGGTTGGACTTCATCAAATGGGTATCGAAGATGTTTGTGATTCAAGAAAGTAAGTGGGAGCATAATAATATTTCTAAAAACCGTGTGTACTTGACACAGTGTTAATTGGAAATAAATTTCTTGACACGAATTAGGACTTCATTTGAAAATAGTTTTTCGATGAAGTGCTTAGGCTAAATAGCCTCAATATTAGGCATGATGATCTATGGAGATAGATTTACCTAATGGGGCTAAGCAATGAACACATATTGACAAGATACTAAAACTTTTTGGCATTTAAAACTCCAAGGAGTGATTCTTGCCGAAGTCACATGGAAAGAGTTTTTGCAAGACTCGGTGTCCCAAAACACTGACGAGTAAAATACATGATGAAGATTCCACACACTCTTGTGTTTGGATTAATCATGTATTCCATGGTATGTAAAACAACCAGATATGTCCGATACTCCAAAAGTTGTTGCGAGTATAGATACCAAAGTGATCAAAGTACTGATCATAGGACAACAGTGAAAGATGTCACTGAGTACTAGAGTAGTACTGATGACATGTTTTCTCTCAAGCAGAGATTATGAAGTGCTCGTTGTAAGTAATTACATCGATACAGTCTTCATCAATGCTCCATGCGATTTTCGATTTAAGTTAAGGGTTTTGTGTAAAACACAACATGGTGGCACGGTAGTTGGAAATTGTTCCAAACAAGATACTGTGGCGAATTCTATAACAAAGGCTAAGTATGTTGACGCTTAAGAAGCGACAAAGAAGTTGTTGAATCATATAGTTCATTCATGAACTTAGTATGATTCCAAGATGGCTTTGGTCTATGGGACACTATTGCAGATAGTTGCTACATAGCTCAGTCTAAGGAATCAGGTTTCTTCCAATGATTCACACATATGCAAAGCCAAGTCCACACAAAATATGAATTTTGTGAAAGCGTGAAAACGCGAGGATATGCAAGGTTACACACGGAGCTGAAGTTGTCAGATCCGTTGGACATCAGGCTACACCACAAGCGAAGCATATTTTACACCAGTATGCCATAGGTGTAAAGTGCATTAGCATTGACTAGATTATTGACTCTAGTGCAAGTGGGAGTCTGTAGGAGATATGCCCTAGAGGCAATAATAAATGTTATTGATTATCTCCCTGTTCATAATTAGGTTTATGTTCCATGCTATAACTGCAATGATTCTCGAGTCTACAAATTAAACGAGGCTTGGAGGGAAACTCATGTGCACGTGTGGTAAAATAAACGGTAAATTGTATTCCTAGTCTTGCCTCTAAGACTGGCTCAAGTATTGCATGATGATCCTGTTTTCCTGATCATGGGCATGGCTATGCCGGCAATTTTGAGGGCACGATGTCGGTAGAACACTTGTGTTGAATCGACCCATATTGATGTTATACTATGAGATATATTCGTCAATAGTTAATGGTTAATATAACACAGAGATGGTTAACGTTTGCATGATTCCTTAGACCATGAGAGTATCGAGTTTCTTCATGCTTGCTTCATGAACTTTGGGGTTTGTTAAACGTCATCCGTAAATGGGTGGCTATTACGGCGGCTTACGGGTTCATGGAAAAGTATGTCAAGTAACTTGATAGCTCAAGATTGGGATTTGCTCCTCCGACGATGGAGAGATATCTCTGGGCCCTCTCGGTGTTACGGTATCCATCATCGTCTGGCCAGACACTTGTGATTTGATCACTGGGATGCCGGAACACGGGAACGAGAAAAGAGAACAATACCGGCAACGAGATAACTGGCATTGTGGACAGGTTGTTGATCCACGAGGAAACCTACATGTCTCACCTCGGGTAATTGTAACATATCGCGAAGCAACAGGAATAGCACACGGCAACTGGAGGTTCACTCGAATATTTATTCGTGTGGGTATAGGGATCGATATGGGTGTCCACGGCTCCGATGTTGATCATTGATCGGAAGGGGTTCCGAGTCATGTCTATGCTTCACCGAACCTATAGGGTCACACGCTTAAGGGTCATCTATCTGTTGAATACTAGACAGGGAGTCTGAGAGAAAAACACCGAAAAAGTTTCGGACACCGAAAAAGTTTCGGACAGCGGAAAAGTTCCGCAGAGAGAGGTCACCGGATGAGTTTCGGTGAAACTCGAAAGTTGTTTCAGGGGATACCATAAAGTCAAATTGGTCTTGGCACATGCCTGATAATTCTTGGAGGGTGCCAGAATCGTTCTGGAAACTTTTTGGAATTTTCTGGAATGAAAACCGGAAATGTTCCAGAGCTGCCGAAACCGCTTCAGTTGCTTTTCGCAGATGAAATCACTAAACCGGAATTTTTCCGGCTCGCGTTGAAAATTATTTTCGTGGGTACTGGAATTGTTCTAAGCCCACATGATTATTTTCAGTTCGATCAGACGCTGAAATATGTCGTCGTGAATAGTGAAAGTTCTTTTTGGATATTTGTGGAAAAACACCTTTTTGGATATTTCCAAAAAGGCTTCTAGAAGGGATTGGGGAGCAAGCAAGCTCCACATGGGGGGCCCCAAGGGGTGGCCGGCCAAGGGTGGAGCTCCTCCATGGAGCTCCACATGGCACCCCTTTTTCCTTCTTATGTTTATTATGTGTGACATAAAGTGGGATATTTTGGTACTTGGAGTTACCATCCTACCCCTTGGTTTTCCTATAAATAAGAAGTGAGTGGGCAGCCCACTTCCTCATCCTTTGCTCTCATACACATGCTTTGCTTTGCAAGCTCTCTCTTCTCCCTCACACGAAAATAGTTTTTCGTAGAGCCGAAAGGCTGTCTGGGTTCCGGCAGGAACTAGTTCTGGACGGCGAAGACCTGCCGGATAGATGACACCGTATGTGTGCAACTCTGTAGAGAGATCGTAGTTTCGGTCTTAGTTCGAGAGTGCCTCCCGAAGGGCTGTCCGTGTGACGGTCCGAGTTTTGGAGGTCCTCCCGAAGGGCTGTCCGAGTGACAGTCCGAGTTTCGGAGGTCCTCCCGAAGGGCTGTCCGCGACACCGTCCGGGGGACTGTCTGACCGCCTCCCGGAGGGCTGTCCGCGGGGCAGATGAGGGTATACATCCTCGCGGTTGGGAGGTTATAAAATCCTAGCTGCGGGGATCTGCACCAACGATCTCCACCGACTCTTCTTCCGCTGTGCTACGAGTCGGTACAGATCAAATCAAACCTTGTTTGCAGTCTCCATAGTGATCCTGGGCGTGCTCGCTATACCGAAGATTTTTGTTTTCTGTCGCGTTCCCCAACATGTATTTCATTCCACTCTTATTTTAAGAAATACAGACTTTATGGAGGAATGCATACTATATTGGTCTTATAAGTTTTTTGCCCATTTTGGCAGTGGATGCCAATGGGGGAGAAGTTTAGAGGGTTTTGGTTTTGTTCCTAAGCATTTGCATCTCATGCTCATGCATTATTGGTTATTGCTTTGCATGGCTGTGCTTAATTCCTGATATAAACGCTCTTGAAAGTGATTGTCATTAATTACCAAAATGGGGGAGATTGAAAGAGCATGGTGCCCCTATGTTTGGTTTTGGTAATTGATGACAATCCCTATGGACTAATGGATGCTTTGAGTTATACTTTAAGGTTTGCCCATAGGCATTGCTTGAAGAGCATATGTTGGTTTGAAGGTTATAAGAAGGAGATTATATGTTGACCAAGGTGCTATTCAAGGAGTTATCCAAAGATTGATCATGTGAGAGTTGAGCTTATTGCAAGCATGTCTTGAAGAATAAGATTGTGTGAACATTCATGTTTACCTTCAAGACATCATATTTATGAAGAGAGAAGATAAGATACAAGGTTGATTAAGACTAAAGATAACAATGCACTCAAGTTGATCAACACACAAAGTGTAGAAGATGTATCGAGTGGGATCATATGATTCCATGGTATGATAAGCATTGTCCATTACGCTTTGTGTACTAACCTATGATCTATGTGAGGTTTCTTTGTGGGGTAGACATGTCCTTCACATAGAAAACATGCGCCACATCATTGGCTAGGACGAATGGTTCGTCTGTGTACCCAAGATTGTTCAGATCCACTGTTGTCATTCCGTACTGTGGGTCTTCCACCCCGCCTCTTGACAGATTGACCCATTTGCACTGAAACAAAGGGACCTTGAAATCATGTCCATAGTCAAGTTCCCATATGTCCACTATGTAACCATAATATGTGTCCTTTCCCCTTTTGGTTGCTGCATCAAAGCGGACACCGCTGTTTTGGTTGGTGCTCTTTTGATCTTGGGCGATCGTGTAAAATGTATTCCCATTTATCTCGTACCCTTTGTAAGTCAATACAATCGAAGATGGTCCCCTGGCCAACGAGTACAACTCATCAGAAACAGTGTTGTCACCCATGAGACGTGTTTGCAACCAACTGCCGAAAGTCCTGATGTGTTCATATGTAATCCAGTCGTCACACTGCTCCGGGTGTTTGGAGCGCAGAATATTCTTGTGTTCATCGACATACGGGGTCACCAAGGTAGAATTCTGTAGAACTGTGTAGTGTGCTTGAGACCAAGAATGCCCGTCCCTACATATTATTGAGTCCGCTCCTAGCGTGCCTTTTCCAGTCAGTCTCCCCTCATACCGCGATTGAGGGAGACCAATCTTCTTAAGGTCAGGAATGAAGTCAACACAAAACCCAATGACATCCTCTGTTTGATGGCCCATGGAGATGCTTTCTGCTGGCCTAGCGCGGTTACGAACATATTTCTTTAAGACTCCCATGAACCTCTCAAAGGGGAACATATTGTGTAGAAATACAGGGCCCAGAATGACAATCTCGTCGACTAGATGAACTAGGACGTGCGTCATGATATTGAAGAAGGACGGTGGGAACACCAGCTCGAAACTAACAAGACATTGCACCAAATCACTCCTTAACCTTGGCAGGATTTCTGGATCGATCACCTTCTGAGAGATTGCATTGAGCAATGCACATAGCTTCACAATGGCTAATCGAACGTTTTCTGGTAGAAGCCCCCTCAATGCAACCGGAAACAGTTGCGTCATAATCACGTGGCAGTCATGAGACTTTAGGTTCTGAAACTTTTTCTCTGCCGTATTTATTATTCCCTTTATATTCGACGAGAAGCCAGACGGGACCTTCATACTGAGCAGACATTCAAAGAAGATTTCCTTTTCTTCTTTGGTAAGAGCGTAGCTGGCAGGACCTTCATACTGCTTTGGATGCATGCCGTCTTTTTCATGCACACGTTGTTGTTCCTCCCGTGCCTCCTGTGTATCTTTTGTCTTCCCATACACTCCCAAGAAGCCTAGCAGGTTCACGCAAAGATTCTTCGTCATCAAGGTTGCGGTGTGCAATTTCAAGGTAGTGTCGCTCCCGTAAGAGGTAGTACCGCTTGTGTGTTACTTCCGCTATTGCATCGTGCGTACTACCGTGGGGATTTTGTTACCCACCAATATTTAGCGATAGTATCGCTCCCTTAAGCAGTAGTACCGCTTGTGAGGTACTTTCGCTGTTGTGTCGCGCGTACTGCGGTGGAGAGTTCTGTTTCCCGCCTTATATTTAGCGGTAGTATCGCTTGTATGGTACTTCCGATGTTGTGCCGTGTGTACTACCATTGAGCGGTCTGTTACCCATCGACAATTAGCGGTAGTACCACTTAGTGGAGTCGGTAGTCCACTCTCACAGTACTATCATGATAGTACCGCTGCTAGTTTTCATTGGGTGTCTGTCTCTTCCCTATGTTTAGCGGTAGTGCACTCCTTGAGTGGCAGTACCGCTCGAGCATTTTCAGAACATAACAGTTGGATCCTCTTCCCACAATAGAAGGGGGTCTTCTTCCCCATTTTCGCCAACGACTTTGCGCAAGTTTTCCCCCACCATTGTTAACCTCTTGGACCTTGCTTTCTCTCTATTCCTTCCATGATTCTAGCATCTCTTCGAGGGAAAAGAGAGAGGACATCTAGATCTACATTCTCCACCAATACATCTCTCCTCTTAGTGAGGGGAACCTTGTGGATCTATATCTTGGAGTTCTTTTGTGTTCTTCTTGTTCTTACTCTCATATTCCTCCGTAAGTTCCGTTGCTTTGCTAGGATTTGGGAGTGAGGCACTTGAGCAATTTGTGTGTTCTTGCCATTGCATTAGTTGCATTGGTTTGACTTCGTTTTCTCTTATTTATCCAAGGATTACTGCTAAAATGCGGGCTAACTATTTGATGATGTGTACCAGTCGTGCCATCCCACCCACTCACCATAGCTCCCCATACTCCTATATATAATAAAAAGAAAAGAATTCGGTCATGCCAACGTGTGCTGCTACTACAGTACCATATATGTAGATGCATGCATGTTTATTCTAAATATATAATAATCCTTGATGATAAAAAAATATTTTTTTGGAATCATTCATATATGAAATATATTATATTTCCTCACAAAATAAAAAGCAACGAAAGACAAGTTTTTTATTCTGAGGCCAACGAAAGACCTGGTGAAAAAAAATCGTATACGACACCTTTTATACTTCTTTTCTTTTCATCAATAACGCTAAGCAATTGAAGTGGTTTCCCTATTTTAATTATTACTGTTTTCGCAAAGTTTTTTATTATTTATATATTGTTTCGACCGGATTTTTTTTCTGGCCTTTTCTGTTTCTTGTTTCACATTATTTTCTTTTGAAAGATTCATGAAGTTTTCTAAAAAATTGTAAACTTTTCTTAAATTCATGAACTATTTTCCAACCGTGAACTATTATTCAAATTCGTGATTTCTTTTTGAATTCACACACTTAATTTTAATAAAATATGTGAACGTTTTTATAATCGATGAAAAAAATTATTGTGAACCTTTTTTCAAAATCTATGATTTTTTTTGAATTTTTGTGAACATGTTTGAACTATTGAACACATTTCTTAAAATATATGAACTATTTTCAAAATAGATATACTTGTTATCAAATTCGTGAACGTTTCTTCAAAACCGATGAACTTATTTCAAATCCATGATTTTCTTAGTTTTACATTTTTCGTTTAGCTTTTATGATTTTTCTAGATTCATTAGTTTTTACAAAATTCTATGGATTTTTTAAGCAAGCGAAAAATGCAGAGCATACACGCCTTGTTGGGCTAGGCCCAGGTGGCGAGCGTGTGAGCCCTAGGGAGCACAAGCAGAGCTGTATGCACTGTATAGGAGCTGCTAGTTAAACTTATTCGGCTCCTTAAGCACCGCTGAAAGGCGTCTTCGTACAGGGTGCACCCCCACCCACCCACCCATAGAGCTAAGCAGGTGTGTATTGTAATTTGTAAAGCACTAGATCTTCGATGTAATACTATGGCATATGATGTATTCTTGGTATTTCATCATTGACTATGTGTGTCAGCTATTGATCCAGGGACTTATATAGTAAGCGCTGTGATTCGGGGCCCTATCGGGGACCAGGTCGTTACAAGTTCATAAATCTTGGAGATCTTCTCTATTTTCTTAATAGTCCTTTACTCAAAACATAATATATTTTATTATTTTGGCTCGTCGGATCTTTTGATTGCTTGCTTCATGTTTTTTATGCCTTTGTGCAATATCATCCTTTTGCAATCTTTGTGCCCTCAATATAGTCTGTTTTCCTCCAACATTTTATAATTGGCTATATGTATTTCATTCCACTCTTATTTTGAGAAATACAGACTTTATGGAGGAATGCATACTATATTGGTCTTATAAGTTTTTGCCCATTTTGGCAGTGGATGCCAATGGGGGAGAAGTTTAGAGGGTTTTGGTTTTGTTCCTAAGCATTTGCATCTCATGCTCATGCATTATTGGTTATTGCTTTGCATGGTTGTGCTTAATTCCTGATATAAACGCTCTTGAAAGTGATTGTCATTAATTACCAAAATGGGGGAGATTGAAAGAGCATGGTGCCCCTATGTTTGGTTTTGGTAATTGATGACAATCCCTATGGACTAATGGATGCTTTGAGTTATACTTTAAGGTTTGCCCATAGGCATTGCTTGAAGAGCATATGTTGGTTTGAAGGTTATAAGAAGGAGATTATATGTTGACCAAGGTGCTATTCAAGGAGTTATCCAAAGATTGATCATGTGAGAGTTGAGCATATTGCAAGCATGTCTTGAAGAATAAGATCGTGTGAACATTCATGTTTACCTTCAAGACATCATCTTTATGAAGAGAGAAGATAAGATACAAGGTTGATCAAGACTAAAGATAACTATGCACTCAAGTTGATCAACACACAAAGTGTAGAAGATGTATCGAGTGGGATCATATGATTCCATGGTATGATAAGCATTGTCCATTACGCTTTGTGTACTAACCTATGATCTATGTGAGGTTTCTTTGTGGGGTTAGGTATGTTTTTGTGGGCTTACATCAAAAGAAGATCCCTTATAATCCAAGGAGGACGATATTAAAGGGTGATCGTCATCAAGGTTGCGGTGTGCAATTTCAAGAGGTCCATCACAAGGATATCATATGCTTTAAGCTTGCCGATAATTTGGTGATAATGGTCTTGTGAAGATGTGCCTAAGAGCGGTTCTCCCATAGTGGAGTATTGGGGAGCAAATTGTGAGTCTTCACCAAGCGTGCGCTAACAAGACATGTGTTCCAACTTGAGGCGGGAATGATCATCATCATTTAGCTCAAGTGTCTTATGCACAAGGCAGAGGTCTGACCTTGATAGGTTATATGTTATACCGGTTTTATAGTGTTAGTTGGGAGACCGGGTAATAGGACTAATTGCCGTACTATCTAGGGGGCTCTCAAGTGAGTATCTTGAATCCTTGGCATCATCTTTATTGGGTCTTATTTGGTTTTTCTCAATGTGAGGTTTTAGAGTTCCTGTTTGTCTTTTTGTCAAACTCAAGTTTGTCGAAAATAGAGTTCGTATGCATCATCTTTGCATTTTCGGTGTTGGAGACTTTGCCGGTTTATATTTGGGGAAGGTTCTCTTATTTATTCTATTGATATTTCTTCTACATTGCTAGTTTATTGGATTGATCTTGCCGTCATCTATCCAACAATCTTCAGTTTGCTGATTTCAAAGTTCATTTGCAGAAGCTATGGTTGTTCTTTCTCTACTGCTATCTAATTAGAGGTAGTGTCGCGCCCGTAAGAGGTAGTACTGCTTGCGTGTTACTTCCGCTATTGCGTCGTGCATACTACCGTGGGGATTTCTGTTACCCACCAATATTTAGCGGTAGTACCGCTCCCTTAAGCAGTAGTACCGCTTGTGAGGTACTTTCGCTGTTGTGTCGCTCGTATTGCCGTGGAGAGTTCTGTTTCCCACCTTATATTTAGCGGTAGTACCGCTTGTACGGTACTTCCGATGTTGTGCCGTGTGTACTACCATTGAGCGGTCTGTTACCCATCGACAATTAGCGGTAGTACCACTTAGTGGAGCTGGTAGTCCACTCTCACAGTACTATCATGATAGTACCGCCGCTAGTTTTCATTGGGTGTCTGTCTCTTCCCTATGTTTAGCGGTAGTGCACTCCTTGAGTGGCAATACCGCTCGAGCATTTCTAGAACATAACGGTCGGATCCTTCTTCCCACAGTAGAAGGGGGTATTCTTCCCCATTTCCCCCAACGACTTTTCGCAAGTTTTCCCCCACCATTGTTGACCTCTTGGACCTTGCTTTCTCTCGATTCCTCCCATGATTCTTGCATCTTTTCGAGGGAAAAGAGAGAGGACATCTAGATCTACATTCTCCACCAATACATCTCTCATCTTATTGAGGGGAACCTTGTGGATCTATATCTTGGAGTTCTTTTGTGTTCTTCTTGTTCTTACTCTCATATTCCTCCATAAGTTTCATTGCTTTGCTAGGATTTGAGAGTGAGGCACTTGAGAAATTCGTGTGTTCTTGCCATTGCATTAGTTGCATCGGTTTGAGTTATCCACAATGATACGTGGAAGTGAAAGTTGAGGGTGCCCTAGATCTTGTGCCTCTTGGGTGCTTTAGCGCCCTAGGCGGTTAATGGTGTTGCGGAGCTCAATCATTGTGGTATAAAGCTCCGGGCAAGCTTCGGGTTCTCCAATTAAGTTGTGGAGAATGCCATGAGCAATCTGTACGGGTTCGGTGATCACCCCCAAGGGTCGCCATTTGTATGGGTTCGGTGAGCACCCCCAAGGTTCGCCAATTCTACTGGTTTTGTGACTACCCTCAAGGGTCCCTTAGGGGAGTTATCACCTTGTATTGTGCTAGGGCGTGACGAGAATACGGTGGCCCTAGTAGCATTTTGGGGAGCATTGTGCCTCCACACCGCTCTAACGAAGATTAGCATCCACAAGGGTGTGAACGTCGGGATACATCTTTGTCTCCGCATGCCTCGGTTATCCTTCCACGAGCCCTACTTATGCACTTATTTTGTGATAGTCATAGTGCTTCATGTTATATATCTTGCTATCACATAGATGTTTATCTTGCTTAGCATAAGTTGATGGTGCACATAGTTGAGCTTAGTATACTTAGGATCTGTGCCAATTAAACACAAGTTTTATTATGCATTTGTTCAAGCCTGGATTGTAATTGTTTTAAAGCGCCTATTCACCCCCAGGCGACATCCACATCTTTTCACCACTTCTAGCAGATTCAGGTGAGCTCTCGCCGCCCCCATCCTCGATGACATTTTCGACGATCCCGACATCGAGAGCATGGAAGGGGGGAGGATCCCACCGACTCGGAGTTGGAGTATCCCATGTCGGGGGAGGAGCACGACATCATCGACGACGACTATGATGATGACGTCGTCGCCGCCGCCGCCGATGACCAGACTTAGATTGAGGGTCCTACTTGTGAAACCCTAGTTTGGATGTTAGTATTTTGGTTGTAGCTATTATGAAAAGATGTTTGGCTTATACCGGGTGCGTTTCTAAAGAAGATTCTGGTGCGCTATCCCCGCACCACAGCCCCGACACTTACCAAACATCAGAAGATTTTGCTAGATTATCAGTCGGCACCAAGTTGTCAACATTTAGCGCAATTGACAGATAATAGACTATCTATCTAGTTCCCACATCCGCATTGTCAGTTATGTCTAATGGCCATTTACATCAAAATTTCATATTATTTTGCCACACATATGCACAAGTAGATGGATGACAAACTCAAAACTGATTATGAAGCACCGACCATCTCTTACATCAAGATTTCATATTTCTTTGACACACATATTCACCGTATATGAGGAGCTACTGGTCACTCACACTGCAACGCAGGTCCGGAGAATGTGTGATGTTGATGTGACCATTCACATCACACACAATAATTCCCGTAGGACAGTGTGCGATGTGTGGCACCTTGGATGGTAGCCATTTTGGCCCACATCCTTGCAAACATGCACATTTGGGCCTCCTTGTGTGACAGTAGTGTCGTGTTGGAAATATGCCCTAGAGGCAATAATAAAAGTGGTTATTATTATATTTCCTTGTTCGTGATAATCGTTTATTATCCATGCTATAATTGTATCAATTGGAAACACTGATACATGTGTTGATACATAGACAACACGGTGTCCCTAGTATGCCTCTAGTAGACTAGCTCGTTGATCAAAGATGGTCAAGGATTCCTAGCCAAAGACATGAGATGTCATTTGATAACGGGATCACATCATTAGGAGAATGATGTGATGGACAAGACCCAAACTATGAACGTAGCATATGAGCGTGTCAGTTTATTGCTATTGTTTTCTGCATGTCAAGTATCTGTTCCTATGACCATGAGATCATGCAAATCACTGACACCGGAGGAATACCTTGGGTGTATCAAACGTCACAATGTAACTGGGTGACTATAAAGATGCTCTATAGGTATCTCCGAGGGTGTCTGTTGAGTGGGCATGGATCAAGACTGGGATTTGTTACTCCGTGTGACGGAGAGGTATCTCAGGGCCCACTCGGTAATACAACATCACAACAAGACTTGCAAGCAATGTGACTAAAGTGTTAGCCACGGGATCTTGTATTACAGAACGAGTAAAGAGACTTGCCGGTAACGAGATTGAACTAGGTATAGAGATACCGACGATCGAATCTCGGGCAAGTAACATACCGAAGAACAACGGGAACAACATACGGGATTAAATGAATCCTTGACATAGAGGTTCAACCGATAAAGATCTTCGTAGAATATGTAGGAACCAATATGGGCATCCAGGTCCCGCTATTGGTTATTGGCCGTAGAGGTGTCTCGGTCATGTCTACATAGTTCTTGAACCCGCAGGGTCTGCACACTTAAGGTTCGGTGACGTTTCAGTATAGTTGGGTTATGTATGTTGGTGACCGAAGGTTGTTCTGAGTCCCGGATGAGATCCCGGACGTCACGAGGAGCTCCGAAATGGTCCGTAGGTAAAGATTTATATATAGGAAAGTGGTTTTTGAACTCCGGAAAAGTTTCGGGCATTTCCGGCAGTGTACCGGGAGTGACGAATGGGTTCCTGGGGTCCACCAAGTGGGCCCACCACACCCCAAGTGGGTCACATGGGCCTGACGGTGGCGCACCAGCCCCTGGTGGGCTGGGCGGCTGGCCCAAGAAGGCCTATGTGGCTGGACTTGTGGAAAAGGGAAAGTCCAAGTGGGGAAGGGAAGGAGTCCTACTAGGAGTAGAATTGGAGGTGGACTCCTCCACCTCCGCCTGCTTCGGCCGACTGCTTGGAGGGTTCCTAGGTCGGCCAGCCCCTCCCCTCCCTCCTTTATATACTAGAGGGGAGAGAGGGCAGCGACACACGAAACTTTAGCCACGGTGCAGCCCTCTCTCCCAGATAGATCAAGTCCTCTAGTTTTCAGCAGTGCTTAGGCGAAGCCCTGCTGGAACAGTTCCACCACCACCGCCGCCGTGCCGTCGCGCTGCCGGAGAACTCACCTACCTCTCCGCTCCCTCTTGCTGGATCAAGAAGGCAGAGATCTTCATCGAGCTGTACGTGTGCTGAACGCGGACGTGCTGTCCGTTCGGTACTAGATCGTGATTGGATCGCGGGACGCTCGGCGATTTGGATCGCGAAGACGTTCGACTACATCAACCACGTTTCTTAACGCTTCCCGCTTAGCAGTCTACAAGGGTATGTAGATCCACTCTCCCTCTCGTAGATTCTCATCACCATGGATAGATCTTGCGTGTGCGTAGGAAAATTTTTGTTTCCCCTGCAACGTTCCCCATCAGTGGCATCTGAGCTAGGTCTATGTGTAGATGAGATCACGAGTAGAACACAAAGGAGTTTGTGGGCGTTGATATTCAGATTGCTTCCTCCCTTGGTATTTTCTTGATTCGGCGGTATTGTTGGATGAAGCGGCCTGGACCAACATTACTCGTACGCTTACGAGAGACCGGTTCCATCACCTGACATGTAACTTCGTTGCATAAAGATGGCTGGCGGGTGACTGTTTCTCCCACTTTAGTTGGATCGGATTCGACAAAGGCGGTCCTTGAGAAGGTTGAATAGCAATTTGCGTATCACCGTTGTGATTTTTGCATAGGTAAGAATTGTTCTTGCTAGATACCTGTAGCAGCCACGTAAAACATGCAACAACAATTAGAGGACGTCTAACTTGTTTTTGCAGGGTATGTTGTGATGTGATATGGCCAATTACATGATGAGATATATGTGATGTATGAGATGATCATGTATTGTATAGAATATCATGACTTGCATGTCGATGAGTACGGCAACCAGCAGGAGCCATAGGGTTGTCTTTAATTATTTTTGTTGTTTTGCTTTACTTTATCGCTATGAGTTAGCAATAGTCGTGGAAGCAATAGTTGGCGCAACAACTTCATGGCGACACGTTGATGGAGATCAAGATGATTGAGATCATGGTGTCATGCCGGTGACGATGGAGATCATGCCGGTGCTTTGGAGATGAAGATCAAAAGCACAAGTTCATGGCCATATCATGTCACTTATGATTTGCATGCGATGTTACTCCTTTTATGCATCTTATTTTCCTTAGGACGACGGTAGCATTATAAGGTGATCCCTCACTTAAATTTCAAGATAAAATTGTGTTCTCCCCGAGTGTGCACTGTTGTGAAAGTTCATCGTTTCGAGACACCACGTGATGATCGGGTATGATAGACTCTACGTTTGCATACAACGGGTGCAAGCCAGTGTTGCACGTGCGGAACACTCGGGTTAAATTTGACGAGCCTAGCATGTACAGACATGGCCTCGGAACACAAGAGACCGAAAGGTCGAACATGAGTCATATAGTAGATATGATCAACATGAAGATGTTCACCATTGAAACCACCTCAACTCACGAGATGCTCGGACTTGAGTTGGGGAATTTGGATCATGTGACACTCGAATGACCAGAGGGATGTCAATTTGAGTGGGAGTTTTTAAGTAATATGATTGTTTTTGCAAAATTTATGTTGTAGATCAATGGCTCGCGCAGTAGCACCCCTGAATTTTAATGCGTTCCTAGAGAAAGCTAAGTTGAAAGATGATGGAAGTAACTTTGTGGACTGGGCCCGTAATCTAAGGATTATCCTTACGGCTTCCGAAAAGGGTTATGTCCTTGATGCACCGCTTGGTGATCCACCCGCTCCAGTTGAGTCCCCAGACGTTGTGAACGCCTGGCAGGCTCGTTCTTATGATTACTCAATGGTTCAATGTGCAATGTTGTATGGCTTAGAACTGGGACTTCAAAGACGTTTTGAACGTCATGGAGCATATGATATGTTCTTGGAGTTGAAGTTTATCTTTCAGAAGAATGCCCGGATCGAGAGGTATGAGACCTCCGATAAGTTCTATGCCTGCAAGATGGAGGAGAACGGGTCTGTTAGTGAACACATACTCAAAATGTTTGGGTATTCCACACGTCTAGCTGAATTCGGGATGCCCCTTCCAGCAGAGGCGATCACTGACAGAGTTCTTCAATCATTGACCTAGCTACAAGAGCTTCGTGTTGAACTATAACATGCATGGGATGAACAAGTCAGTCGCCGAGCTGTTTGCGATGTTGAAAGTCGCTGAGTCTGAGATTCAGAAGGAGCATCAAGTGTTGATGGTCAATAAAACCACTAGTTTCAAGAAGAATGGCAAGGGTAAGAAGGGTAACTCCAAGAAGAGTGGCAAAGCAGTTGCCCCTCCCGTGAAGAAACCCAAGGCTGGACCCAAGCCAGAAACTGAGTGCTTTCATTGCAAGGGAACTGGTCACTGGAAGCGGAACTGCCCCAAGTATCTGGCTGACAAGAAGGCGGCCAACAACAAACAAGGTATATATGATATACATGTTATTGATGTGTACCTTACCAACTCTCGTTGTAGTGCCTGGGTATTTGATACCGGTGTTGTTGCTCACATTTGCAACTCAAAACAGGAACCGCGGAATAGACAGAGACTGGCAAAGGATGAAGTGACGATGCGCGTGGGAAATGGTTCCAAGGTTGATGTGATCGCCGTCGGCATGCTCGCTCTTCGATTACCATCGGGATTAGTGACGAACCTGAATAATTGTTATTTAGTGCTCGCGTTAAGCATGAACATTATATCTGGATCTTGTTTATTGCGAGACGGTTACTCATTTAAATCAGAGAATAATGGTTGTTCTATTTATATGAGTAATATCTTTTATGGTCATGCACCCAATGTGAGGGGTTTATTCTTATTGAATCTCGATAGTGATGATACACATGTTCATAACATTGATGCCAAAAGATGTAGAATTGATAATGATAGTGCCACTTTCTTGTGGCACTGCCGTTTAGGTCATATTGGTGTAAAATACATGAAGAAGCTCCATGCTGATGGACTTTTGGAGTCACTTGATTTTGAATCACTTGACACATGTGAGCCATGCCTCATGGGCAAGATGACTAAGACCCCGTTCTCTGGAACAATGGAACGGGCAAGTGACTTGTTGGAAATCATACATACTGATGTATGCGGTCCGATGAGCATTGAGGCACGCGGTGGATATTGTTATTTTCTCACCTTCACTGATGACTTAAGTAGATATTGGTATATTTACTTAATGAAACACAAGTCTGAAACGTTTGAAAAGTTCAAGCAATTTCAGAGTGAAGTTGAGAATCATTGTAACAAGAAGATTAAATTCCCACGATCTGATCGAGGAGGAGAATATCTGACTTATGAGTTTGGCAGTCACTTAAGACAGTGTGGAATTTTTCACAATTGACACCGCCTGGAACACCCCAGCGTAATGGTGTGTCCGAACGTCGTAATCGAACCTTATTGGATATGGTGCGATCTATGATGTCTCTTGCCGATTTGCCACTATCATTTTGGGGTTATGCATTAGAGATAGCTGTATTCACTTTAAATAGGGCACCATCGAAATCCGTTGAGACGACGCCATATGAACTATGGTTTGGCAAGAAGCCAAAGTTGTCGTTTCTTAAAGTTTGGGGATGTGATGCTTATGTCAAAAAGCTTCATCCTGAAAAGCTGGAACCCAAAGCGGAGAAATGCATCTTCATAGGATACCCAAAAGAGACAGTTGGGTACACCTTCTATCTCAGATCCGAAGGCAAAGTGTTTGTCGCCAAAAACGGAACATTTCTTGAGAACGAGTTTCTCTCGAAAGAATTGAGTGGGAGGAAGATAGAACTTGATGAGGTTGTTGAATCTTTACTTCAACCAGAGAGTAGCACAACACAGAAAGATGTTTCTGTAGAGCCTACATCAGTTGAGGAGGAAGTTAATGATGATGATCATGAATCTTTGGATCAAGTTACTATCGAACCTCGTAGGTCGACAAGGACGCGTACTGCTCCTGAGTGGTACGGCAACCCTGTCTTAGAGGTCATGTTGTTGGACAACGATGAACCTACGAGCTATGGAGAAGCGATGATGGGCCCGGATTCCAAGAAATGGTTAGAGGCCATGAAATCCGAGATGGGATCAATGTATGAAAACAAAGTATGGGCTTTGGAAGTATTACCTGAAGAGCGTAAGGCCATTCAGAACAAATGGATCTTTAAGAGGAAGACGGATGCGGACGGTAATGTCACCGTCTATAAAGCCTGACTTGTGGCAAAGGGTTTTTCACAAGTTCAAGGAGTTGACTACAATCATACCTTCTCACCCGTAGCGATGCTTAAGTCCGTCAGAATCATGTTGGCAATAGCTGCATTTTTCGATTATGAAATTTGGCAGATGGATGTCAAAACAGCGTTCCTTAACGGTTTCCAAGGAAGAGTTGTATATGATGCAACCAGAAGGTTTTGTCGATCCAGAGAATGCTAACAAAGTTTGCAAACTCCAGCAATCCATTTATGGACTGGTGCAAGCATCTCGGAGTTGGAATCTTCGCTTTGATGAGGTGATCAAAGCGTTCGAGTTTATACAAGTTTACGGAGAAGCTTGTATTTACAAGAAAGTGAGTGGGAGCTCTATAGCGTTTCTAATATTATATGTGGATGACATATTGCTGATTGGAAACAATATAGAAATGTTGGAAAGCGTGAAGGAATATTTGAACAAGAGTTTTTCAATGAAGGACCTAGGAGAAGCTGCTTTCATATTAGGCATCAAGATCTATAGAGATAGATCGAGACGCTTAATATGACTTTCACAGAGCACATACCTTGACAAAGTTTTGAAGAAGTTCAAAATGGATTAGTCCAAGAAGGGGTTCTTGCCTGTATTGCAAGGTGTGAAGTTGAGTAAGACTCAATGCCCAGTGACTGCAGAAGATAGAGAAAAGATGAGTGTCGTCCCCTATGCTTCAGCCATAGGCTCTATCATGTATGCAATACTGTGCACAAGACCTGATGTCAGCTTTGCCATAAGTATGGCCAGAAGGTTTCAAAGTGATCCAGGAATGGAACACTAGACGGTGGTCAAGAATATCCTGAAGTACTTGAAAAGGACTAAGGACATGTTTCTCGTTTATGGAGGTGATCAAGAGCTCGTCGTAAAGGGTTACGTCGATGCAAGCTTTGACACTGATCCGGATGACTCTAAGTCACAAACCGGATACATATTTATTCTCAATGGGGGTGCGGTAAGCTGGTGCAGTTCCAAGCAAAGCGTGGTAGCTGATTCTACATGCGAAGCGGAGTACATCGCAGCCTCGGAGGCGGCGAAGGAAGGTGTTTGGATGAACGAGTTCATGACATGTCTTGGAGTAGTGCGTAGTGCACTAAACCCAATGACTCTGTTCCATCACAACACTGGTGTCATTGCTCTAGCCAAGGAACCAAGGTTTCACAAGAGGACCAGACACATAAAGCGACATTTCAATTCCATCCGCGATTACATCAAGGAGCAGGACATAAATATTGCAAAGTACACACGGATCTGAATGTCGTAGACCCGATGACTAAACCTCTTCCAAGGGCTAAACTGTAGGAGATATGCCCTAAAGGCAATAATAAATGTTATTATTTATCCCCATGTTCCTAATTAAGTTTATATTCCATGCTATAACTGCTATGGTTCTCGAGTCTACAATAACCACGAGGCTCGGAGGAAAGCTCATATGCACGTGTGGAATAATAAACGATAAAAAGTATTCCTAGTCATACCTCTAAGACTAGCTCAAGTATTGCATGATGATCCTGTTTTCCTGGTCATGGGCATGGCTATGCCGGCAATTTTGAGGGCACAATGTTAGAAGAACATTTGTGTTGAATCGACCTGAATTGATGTTATGCTATGAGATACATTCATCACAAGTTTATGGTAAATAACACAGAGATGGTTAACGTTTCCATGATTCCTTAGACCATGAGAGTATCGAGTTTCTTCATGCTTGCTTCATGAACTTTGGGGTTTGTTAAACGTCATCCGTAAATGGGTGGCTATTACGGCGGCTTACGGGTTCATGGAAAAGTATGTCAAGTAACTTGATAGCTCAAGATTGGGATTTGCTCCTCCGACAATGGAGAGATATCTCTGGGCCCTCTCGGTGTTATGGTATCCATCATCGTCTGGCCAGAGACTTTGTGATTTGATCATGGGGATGACGGAACACGGAACGAGAAAAGAGAACAATAGCGGTAACGAGGTAACTGGCATAGTGGACAGTTGATCCACAGGGATGCCAACATGTCTCACCTTGGGTATTTGTAACATATCGCGAAGCAACAGCAATAGCACTCGGCAACTGGAGGTTCACTCGGATATTCATTCGTGTGGGTATAGGGGTCAATGTGGGTGTCCACGGCTCCGATGTTGATCAATGATCGGAAGGGATTCCGGGTCATGTCTATACTTCACCGAACCTATAGGGTCACACGCTTAAGGGTCATCTATCTGTTGAATACTAGACATGGAGTCTGAGAGAAATTCACCGAAAAAGTTTCGGAGACAACGGAAGAGTTCCGGAGAGAGAACACCTGAAGAGTTTCGGTAAAACTGAAAAGTTGTTTCGGAGTGTACCATTAAGTCAAATTGGTTTCGGCACATGCCTGGAAATTATTGGAGGGTACCAGAATTGTTCCGGTAACTTCTGAGATTTTTCAGAGACAAAAACCGGAAATGTTCCGGACTGCCGAAACTGCTTTAGTTGCTTTTCACAGATGAAAATCACTAAACCGAAAAGTTGTTTTGGAGTACACCATTAAGTCAAATTGGTTTTGGCACATGCCTGATAATTCTTGGAGGGTGCCAGAATCATTCTGGAAACTTCTGGGAATTTTCCGAAAGAAAAACCGGAAATGTTCCGGAGCTGCCGGAACCGCTTTGTTTGCTTTTCGCAGATGAATATCACTAATCCGGAATGGTTTTGGAACGCGTCAAAAATTATTTTAGTGGGTACTGGAAATGTTCTAAGCCCACATAAATATTTTCGGTTCGAACGGACGCTGAAAAATGTTGTCATGAATAGTGAAATCAGCTTTATGGTTACATTTTGGAAAGCCACCGTTTTCGGTTTTTGCTCCAAAATATCTTGGAGATGACATGGATGGATGTGGCTGAAATTTCAGCCCCTCCACCCCTGCTTATCCTATAAATAGAGGTGGAGGGGGCTGCCCAAAACTCACTCTTTCTCAACATACACAAGCCATGCATGATCTGGCCTTCTCTCTCCCTCCCAGCGAAATAGTTTCATAGAGCCGAAAGGCTGTCTTGGTTCAGGTGGGAACTAGTTCTGGACGGCGAAGCCCTGCCGGATAGATGACACCGTATGTGTGCAACTCTGTAGAGAGATCGTAGTTTCAGTCTTAGTTCGAGAGTGCCTCCCGAAGGGCTGTCCGAGTGACCGTCCGAGTTTCGAAGGTCCTCCCGAAGGGCTGTCTGCGACACCGTCTGGGGGACTGTCCGACCGCCTCCTGGAGGGCTGTCCGAGGAGCAGATGAGGGAATACATCCTCGCGGTTGGGAGGTTGTAAATCCTAGCTGCGGGGATCTGCATCGCCGATCGTTATTGACTCTACTTCCGCTGCGCTACGAGTCGGTAACGAAAAAGATCAAACCTTGTATGCAGTCTCCATAGTGGTCCTGGGCTGGTGCGTAGGTCGGAATTTTTTTTTCTGCTGTGTTCCCCTATAGTGGCATCATGAGCCGTGCTATGCGTAGATGCAGGTTGCGATCTAGAATACATAGAGATGTATGGGTGTTGCACAATATAATTAGGTAGTAGATGAGTTCTATTACTGAAAATTATTTGTGCGGGTAGCAGATGAAATCTGTTACCCAATGTTCTTGTTGCTTCCCTGGGATTTGCATATTTCTGATCTTGATAACAGTATGGTGGAGTTTCAATGTTCTGGCAATCCGCGATCCTGATTGATCAATGAAGTGCTAACAGTTCATTGAATTCCACTGTAGTTAAAAAGAAAGATGAAATTTCACAGATGAAAGGGCAATGGAGATATGATCTACACGGGGGTCATGCGTATGACGAAGTTTAGTATGGGGCTCGAGATTTTATTATCTCATGTTTCATACACCCCGCAGAGTTAATCTAGCAACTTGAATTATCATACTTGATGATGGACGTTGATAGCTTCGTTTTGTTTCGAAACCTTAGAAGCCACGAAAAACAAGTTCTTGCATAAACCGTTTAGAGGCGTCTAACTTGGTTTTGCAGGAGGGTTTGCATGAGCATGTGATGTGGTATAGCAATGCTCATATTAATTTGATTATGTATGAGATGACTATATGATGTAAATTAACATGACCTGCTGATAACCCACAAGTATAGGGGATCAGTTGTAGCCTCTTTCGATAAGTAAGAGTGTCGAACCCAACGAGGAGCTAAAGGTAGAACAAATATTCCCTCAAGTTCTATCGACCACCGATACAACTCTACGCACGCTTAACGTTCGCTTTACCTAGAACAAGTATGAAACTAGAAGTACTTTGTAGGTGTGACGGGATAGGTTTGCAAGATAATAAAGAGCACGTAAATAAAAACTAGGGGCTGCTTAGATAAAGAAACAACTAAGTTAGTTTAACGAGTGTTGAAAAGTGGTGGTAGGAGTTGCGGAATTGTCCCTAGGCAATCGATAAGTAGACCGGTAATCATTATTGCAATTTTATATGAGGGAGAGGCATAAGCTAACATACTTTCTCTACTTGGATCATATGCACTTATGATTGGAACTCTAGCAAGCATCCGCAACTACTAAAGATCATTAAGGTAAAACCCAACCATAGCATTATAAGGTATCAAGTCCTCTTTACTCCCATATGCAACAACCCACCTACTCGGGTTTATGCTTCTGTAACTCAAGAAACCCACCATAGGCAAATCATGAACACATTGCAACACCCTACAGCGAGGATCCCTCACGCTTGCGCGACACGGAGAGCACCATAGGATAGCACCAATAATAAAACATGCAACTCAAACCAATCATGATCATCAATCAACCCATAGGACAACAAAAATCTACTCAGACATCATAGGATGGCAACACATCATTGGATAATAATATGAAGCATAAAGCACCATGTTCAAGTAGAGGGTACAGCGGGTTGCGGGAGAGTGGACCGCTGTAGATAGATGGGGGAAGGTGATGGAGGTGTTGGTGAAGATGACGGAGTTGTTGGAGTAGATCGCCGTCACGATGATGGCCCCGGCGGCGTTCCGGTGCCACCGGGAGAGATGGGGAGAGAGCCCCCCTCCTTCTTCTTCTTCCTTGACCTCCTCCCTAGATGGGAGGAGGGTTTTCCCTCTGGTCCTTGGCCTCCATGGCAGCGGAGGGGTGAGAGCCCCTCCGAGATTGGATCTCTCTCTCTGCTTCCTTCTGTTTCTGCGTTCCCGATTCTGGCCTTTCACCGATTCTTATATTCTCAGAGATCCGTAACTCCGATTGGGCTAAAATTTTAACACGATTTTTATCCGGATATTAGCTTTCTTGCGGCGAAAGAAGGGCACCAACTGCCTTACGGGATGGCCACAAGCCAGCCTGGCGCGCCCTACCCCCCAGGGCGCGCCCCTATGGCTTGTGGGCCCCTCGGGCACCGCCTTCTGTTGATTTCACTTCCCAAAATTCAAATATATTCCAAAAAAATCTCCATAAGTTTTTATCCCATTTGGACTTCGTTTGATATGGATTTTCTGCGAAACAAAAAACATGCAACAAACAGGAACTGGCACTGGGCACTGGATCAATATGTTAGTCCCAAAAATAGTATAAAAAGTTGCCAAAAGTATATAAAAGTTCTAGAATATTGGCATGAAACAATCAAAAATTATAGATACGACGGAGACGTATCACCTGCGTGTCATGATTCGGCATGATGGCTGGAGCCATATGATTGTCACTTTAATGACCTACGTGTCAACCTTGAGTAATGCACTTATTTTATTAGCTATAGAGATAGCAATATTATCTGATGCATCAACAAGGTGGTGGCAATCTTCGCGAAGGTGAACACCGACGCCAATGCCGAAGTCGAAGAAATTGATGACTTCTCCGTCAGAAAGGGCTATACCATATCATGCTATTATGAATTGCCTGAGATGTTTATCCCTCTTGATGCACCCTTCTTGATTGTGCGGTAGTCGCTTTTATTAGGGCGATCTCTAACAAAAATATCAAGTAGTTAGTGTTCTCCCAAGTGTAGCATCGTCACAGCATCCTTCCTTTCGAGGTGTGCCATGATCTACATGGGTACGAATGATTGTACGGGTGTAAGGCGGGTGAGGTCAGACCTCGCAGCAAGATCACTTAGTTATCTTGACATTCATGGCAGGATCGTCCTGAGCTCGGAACACACGCATCGAAAGATGAACAAGAGTCACATGGAGATGTGATTGGCAAGTTGGCCTACCAATTGAAGTTTGCGCCATCAGTGTTCATCTCGAACAATGGCGTTGAATGGAAATATGGGTCTTGAATCACTCACAATCAATTATGAGAGATATTGATTTGAGTGGGAGCGCACTGTAGAATTAATTTGTTTAATTATCGGTGCAATTAATTATGGACATTGTCTAAGTGAAATTTGCATAATAGTTGTAGAATAATGGCTCGCGTTTCCACCTTCCCTATTAAAATTGAATAAGTTGTTATTTATCTGGTTAAAACTTTACGATTGATAACGTAATGTGAGGATTGTCCTCAAGAGTGCCGAGAAGGACTTTGTCCTATCGCATGCTTTCGGTATTCTCTCGCTAATGCTATGGATCATGTGACTCTCGTCCTTCGATCCAAAAGCTAGAATTCAATTTCAGTCAAGTGCAATACGTTTGCTTCCATGAGACCCGAACTTCGAAAGTTTTGGGATAGTTATGTGATATTCATGGAACTGAAAATTAATTTTCAGACACAAACAAAGGCTGAAAGATATGAAATATCCAAAGCAATAGTAGTTTGCAAACTATTAGTAAAGGTGTATACTATGCATTAGACTGATAAGAGAGGGATCCAGGAGAACGCATGTCATGTAAATGAAGGTGAATAAAACAACAACTTAAAGAGAAAGGAAGTGTCCGAAGGGTGTTAGTGAAACTTTCACGCCTAGGAAGTCCGGGGCTAAACGCCACTCTTAAGTTGGGTGCTTCTTCTGAGAGTAGGAGAAATACTAAAACTTAAACTGTTAGAAGTATAAAGGCAGAAAGAAAGAAGACTGGAATATCCAGCTCATGTATGAATGTCATACAAGTTTTTGATGTATAGAAGGCTGGTCAAAGATATAGTTCTTGGGAATTATGGTTAAACATGTTAATCACTAATTTTGGGTATTGTGAGTTGACCACAAAGATACCCGCTCGATTACATTCTGTTGCGACTCGATACAAGAACTACTATGGCCTGAAAGACTAGCCAGGAATGAGGTCTTGATACACGCTGGGAACATAGTAAAAGTTACTATACCTTCCATCGGTGTATTACCTATGTGTTTTCTTTCATAATTCATTTTAGAGCTTTACACACTCTAGCCCTTTGCATAAGGTATCTTGCAAGAAGGTTGTTCATAAGAGAACTTTTGATGTTTGGTGTTATGAATAAACATAAGGGCCATACTTTCATTATGAATGAGATGTATGTTATGAAAAATGATATTAATATATTACCTCTGTGTTTACTTTCATAATTCATTTTAGAGTTTCATACACTCTAACCCAGTGCACAATGTTTGTTGCAAAAGGGTTGTTCATAAAAGAACAATTGTTGTTCAGTATTATGAATAACATGAAGGGCCATGCTTCCATCCAAGATGGGATGTATGTTATGAATATTGATGGAAATATGATACATCCATAACACTGACGCTAAATGTCGCAAGACTAAAAGAATACCACACAAGTGTGGCACTGCACTTGGTCACATTGGAGAAACCCGCATGGAAAATTCCATTATGATGGATTTTGAAGTCGGTTGATTTTAAATCATCTGACACTTGCAACTTTCGTCCGAAAAGTGGAGTGACTGAAATACCGTTCACAGGCCATAAGGAACGAGCAACAAACTTATTGGTGATCATACATTTTGATGTGTGTAGTTCAATAAATGTTGTTGCCAGTAGTGGATTTATCTCTCTTCAGAAATGACTGAAGTAGATATATGGATATTTACTTGATGAGACGTAAGTCTGGATCTTTTGAAATCATTCGAAAGGTTTTCAAAAATGAAGTAGAAGTTGTTGTAACAAGAAAATTATGTTTCTACAATTCGATTGCAGAAAGGAATATTTGAGTTACAAGTTTAGCGAATGTCTGATGAGTTGTGAAAGGGTTTTCATAACTTGCACCTCCCGGAACACCACTGCAAGTGGAGAGTCCGTGAAGATGTAATCGAACCATTCATGACATGGTAAGATCAAAGATGACATAAATAAATTTGTCATTATCCCTTTTAAAGTGATGCTTTAGAGACTGCGGCTTTTACACTGAAAAGAGCTCCATCGGGTCTGTTGAAATGATGCCATGGTATGGTATGCCCAACCATGTTATATCTTTTCTTAACATTCGGAATATGGGGCTTGTGTAAAAGGTTACAAACCTATTCCAAATCAGACAAGTGCTACTTTGTAGGCTATCCCAAGTTATTGGGTATTCCCCCACCACTATACCGAGGCTAAGGTTTTTGCCACAAAGAACGGTATGGTTTTTGAAGAAAACTGTTCTTTCAAAAAGGTGAGTGGGAGAACAGCGCAACTCGACGAGATAAACAATATCTTCATCATCAGATCAAAGGAAAGAGACCTTGTAAGTAATTCCAGAGTTTCCTACTGCGACTGATACGGAAGCCTCTACATGAGATGTATGGACTTCGGTCGAACTTGTAGCTGAACCACATAGGAAAAACTCGTGCAAACCTCTCAGGAGCGCATACGAGATATTGTTGTTAGACAACAGTATACCTATGATACACAAGGAAGCGTTGATGGGCCCTGACTCCGGAATTGGTAAATGCCAATACAATCCGAGATAGTTTCCATATAAGTGATTCAAGATTAAAACCTTGATACACCTTTCGTAAGAGTTAGAGTCTAACGAATATTTATGAAACTATAAACTGATGTGGATAAAATGTTTTATCAATAAAGCTCGACTTGTTGCAATAACAAGTTCAAGGAGTTGACTACGATGAGGTTGTTTCATCGTAGCGATGCTTAAAGTTGGTTCTGGTTGAACTAGCAATTAATACATATTTCAATCATGAGATATGAAACATGGATGACAAAAGAATTTCCATGAAATGGGAAAACAAACTAGGATTTGTATGTGATACAGTCCAAAGTATTTTGTCGATCCAAAGGATGCTAGTGAGTATTTTGTCGTTTTGATGAAATGATCAAAAGAGTTTGATTTCATCAATGGATAATGAAGATGCTTGTGGTTTCAAGAAAGTAAGTGGGAGCATAATAATATTTCTAAAAACCTTGTGTGCTTGACACATTCTTAACTGGAAATAAATTTCTTGACACGAATTAGGACTTCATTTGAAAATAGTTTTTGATGAAGTGCTTGGGCTAAATAGCCTTGCTATTAGGCATAATGATCTATGGAGATAGATTTGCCTAATGGGGCTAAGAAAAAATGCATATTGACAAGATGCTAAAACAATTTAGCACTAAAACCGCCAAGGAGTGATTCTTGCCGAAGTAAAATGGAAAGAGTTTTGTAAGACTCGGTGTCCCAAAACACTGATGAGCAAAATACATGATGGAGATTCCACACACTCTTGTGTTTGGATTAATCATGTATTCCATGGTATGTAAAACAACCATGTATGTTTGATACTCCCAAACTGTTGCGAGTATAGATTCCAAAGTGATCAAAGTACTGATCAAAGGACAACAGTGAAATATGTCATTGAGTACTAAAGTAGCACTGATGACATGTTTTCTCGCAAGCAGAGATTATGAAGTGCTCGTTGTAAGTAATTACATCGATACAGTCTTCATCAATGCTCCATGCGATTTTTCGATTTAAGTTATGGTTTTGTGTAATACACAATACGGTGGCACGGTAAGTTGGAATTGTTCTAAACAAGTTACTGTGGCGAATTCTATAACAAAAGCTAAGTATGTTGATGCTTTAGAAGCGACAAAGAAGATGTTGAATCAAATAGTTCATTCATGGACTTAGTATGGTTCCAAGATGGCTTTCGTCAATGGGACACTATTGTAGATAGTTGCTCCATAGCTCAGTCTGAGGAATCAAGGTTCGACCAGTGATTCACATATATACAAAGCCAAGTCCACACAAAATATGAATTTTGTGAAAGCGTGAAAACGCGAGGATACGCAAAGATACACACGGAGCTGAAGTTATCAGATCCGTTGGACATCAGGCTATACCACAAGCGACGCATATTTTACACCAGTATGCCATAGGTGTAAAGTGCATTAGCATTGACTAGAATATTGACTCTAGTGCAAGTGGGAGTCTGTAGGAGATATGCCCTAGAGGCAATAATAAATGTTATTATTTATCCCCATGTTCCTAATTAAGTTTAGATTCCATGCTATAACTGCTATGGTTCTCGAGTCTGCAATAACCACGAGGCTCGGAGGAAAGCTCAGATGCACGTGTGGAATAATAAACGATAAAAAGTATTCCTAGTCATACCTCTAAGACTAGCTCAAGTATTGCATGATGATCATGTTTTCCTGGTCATGGGCATGGCTATGCTGGCAATTTTGAGGGCACAATGTTAGAAGAACATTTGTGTTGAATCGACCCGAATTGATGTTATGCTATGAGATACATTCGTCACAAGTTTATGATAAATAACATAGAGATGCTTAATGTTTGCATGATTCCTTAGACCATGAGAGTATTGAGTTTCTTCATGCTTGCTTCATGAACTTTGGGGTTTGTTAAACGTCATCCGTAAATGGGTGGCTATTACGGTGGCTTACGGGTTCATGGAAAAGTATGTCAAGTAACTTGATAGCTCAAGATTGGGATTTGCTCCTCCGACGATGGAGAGATATCTCTGGGCCATCTTGGTGTTATGGTATCCATCATCGTCTGGCCAGACACTTTGTGATTTGATCACAGGGATGCCGGAACACGGAACGAGAAAAGAGAACAATACCGGTAACGTGGTAACTGGCATAGTGGACAAGGTGTTGATGCATAGGGATGCCAACATGTCTCACCTTGGGTATTTGTAACATATCGCAAAGCAACAGGAATAGCACTCGGCAACTGGAGGTTCACTCGAATATTCATTCGTGTGGGTATAGGGGTCAATATGGGTGTCCACGGCTCCGATGTTGATCATTGATCGAAAGGGATTCCGGGTCATGTCTATACTTCACCGAACCTATAGGGTCACATGCTTAAGGGTCATCTATCTGTTGAATACTAGACAGGGAGTCTGAGAGAAATTCACCGAAAAAGTTTCGGAGACAACGGAAGAGTTCCGGAGAGAGAACATCGGAAGAGTTTCGGTAAAACTGAAAAGTTGTTTCGGAGTGTACCATTAAGTCAAATTGGTTTCGGCACATGCCTGGAGATTATTGGAGGGTACCAGAATTGTTCCGGTAACTTCTGAGATTTTTTAGAGACAAAAACCGGAAATGTTCCGGACTGCCGGAACCGCTTTAGTTGCTTTTCACAGATGAAAATCACTAAACCGAAAAGTTGTTTCGGAGTACACCATTAAGTCAAATTGGTTTTGGCACACGCCTGATAATTCTTGGAGGGTGCCAGAATCATTCTGGAAACTTCTGGGAATTTTCCGAAAGAAAAACCGGAAATGTTCCGGAGCTGCCAGAACCGCTTTGTTTGATTTTCGCAGATGAATATCACTAATCCGGAATGGTTTTGGAACGTGTCAAAAATTATTTTAGTGGGTACTAGAAATGATCGTAGTTTCAGTCTTAGTTCGAGAGTGCCTCCCAAAGGGCTGTCCGGGTGACCGTCCGAGTTTCGAAGGTCCTCCCGAAGGGCGGTCCGCGACACCGTCCGGGGGACTGTCCGACCGCCTCCCGGAGGGCTGTCCGAGGAGCAGATGAGGGAATACATCCTCGCGGTTGGGAGGTTGTAAATCCTAGCTGCGGGGATCTGCACCGCCGATCGTCATCGGCTCTACTTCCGCTGCGCTACGAGTCGGTAACGAAAAAGATCAACCCTTGTATGCAGTCTCCATAGTGGTCCTGGGCTGGTGCGTAGGTCGGAAATTTTTGTTTTCTGCTGCGTTCCTCTACATAAACACGATCAACACCAGAACTGTATGGGTGTTAGATTCATTACAATGTAAATCACATAGTGATGTGAGCTAGATTATTGACTCTAGTGCAAGTGGGAGACTGTTGGAAATATGCCCTAGAGGCAATAATAAAAGTGGTTATTATTATATTTCCTTGTTCATGATAATCGTTTATTATCCATGCTATAATTGTATTAATTGGAAACACTGATACATGTGTGGATACATAGACAACATTGTGTCCCTAGTATGCCTCTAGTAGACTAGCTCGTTGATCAAAGATGGTCAACGTTTCCTAGCCATAGACATGAGATGTCATTTGATAAAGGGATCACATCATTAGGAGAATGATGTGATGGACAAGACCCAAACTATGAACGTAGCATATGATCGTGTCAGTTTATTGCTATTGTTTTCTGGATGTCAAGTATCTGTTCCTATGACCATGAGATCATGCAACTCACTGACACCGGAGAATACCTTGTGTGTATCAAACGTCACAACGTAACTGGGTGACTATAAAGATGCTCTACAGGTATCTCTGAGGGTGTCTGTTGAGTGTACATGGATCAAGACTGGGATTTGTTACTCCGTGTGACGGAGAGGTATCTCAGGGCCCACTCAGTAATACAACATCACAACAAGCCTTGCAAGCAATGTGACTAAAGTGTTAGCCACAGGATCTTGTATTACAGAACAAGTAAATAGACTTGCCGGTAATGAGATTGAACTAGGTATAGAGATACCGACGATCGAATCTTGGGCAAGTAACATACCGAAGAACAAAGGGATCAGCGTACGGGATTAAATGAATCCTTGACATAGAGGTTCAACCGATAAAGATCTTCGTAGAATATGTAGGAACCAATATGGGCATCCAGGTCCCGCTATTGGTTATTGACCGTAGAGGTGTCTCGGTCATGTCTACATAGTTCTCGAACCCGCAGGGTTTGCACACTTAAGGTTCGGTGACGTTTTGGTATAGTTGGGTTATGTATGTTGGTGACCGAAGGTTGTTCGGAGTCCCAGATAAGATCCCGGACGTCACGAGGAGCTCCGGAATGGTCCGAAGGTAAAGATTGATATATAGGAAAGTGGTGTTTGAACTCCGGAAAAGTTTCGGACATTTCCGGCAGAGTACCGGGAGTGACGAATGGGTTCCGGGGGTCCACCAAGTGGGCCCACCAAGTGGGCCCACCACACCCCAAGTGGGTCACATGGGCCTGAGGGTGGCGCACCAGCCCCTGGTGGGCTGGGCGGCCGGCCCAAGAAGGCCTATGCGGCTGGACTTGTGGAAAAGGGAAAGTCCAAGTGGGGAAGGGAAGGAGTCCTACTAGGAGTAGGATTGGAGGTGGACTCCTCCACCTCCACCTCCTTCGGCTGACTCCTAGGAGGGTTCCTAGGTCGGCCAGCCCCTCCCCTCCCTCCTTTATATACTAGAGGGGAGAGAGGGCAGCGACACAAGAATCTTTAGCCACGGTGCAGCCCTCTCTCCCCGATAGATCAAGTCCTCTAGTTTTCAGCAGTGCTTAGGCGAAGCCCTGCTGGAACAGTTCCACCACCACTGCCGCCGCGCCGTCGCGCTGCCGGAGAACTCACCTACCTCTCTGCTCCCTCTTGCTGGATCAAGAAGGCGGAGATCGTCATCGAGCTGTACGTGTCTTGAATGCGGAGGTGCCGTCCGTTCGGTACTAGATCGTGATTGGATCGCGGGACGCTCGGCGATTTGGATCGCGAGGACGTTCGACTACATCAACCGCGTTTCTTAACGCTTCCCGCTTACCAATCTACAAGGGTATGTAGATCCACTCTCCCTCTCATAGATGCTCATCACCATGGATAGATCTTGCGTGTGCGTAGGAAATTTTTTGTTTCCCATGCAACGTTCCCCAACATGTTGCACATGCCGTTGGGATTACGATCACGGGTCATCTTAAACCTGATTTGTACAAGTGAATGCATGTCATATAGGTTTCACTAAAGGACTGTCTTATTTTCTCAGCAAAAAAAAACTAACGGACTGTCTTATATATAGCATTTGTAAGGCAAAAAAAATAGAGCATTTTATTTCAATACCTAATATATAGCGCATGCACACGTATCATTCAATTATTGAACTGTTGTAACATGTGGGACACATTTGGACCATAGAAGATGATAAAACAGCATGATAACTATTTTTTCACCGAATCATGCTAATTATTTGGTGACAAGTAACGTGTAAACATTTACATACTTTAGAAATTTTATTTGTGCATAGATAATAATAAGCTAGAAACTCCTACTAAGATATTTCTTACACCATACACATTATATATCTTTACGAAGATACTAATGGATACACATAAAGATACATTATATTCATGCGAGTATCCCAAATTAGTCCCTAAAAAATATGCAACTTGTACTTTTCTTATTTTCACACATTCTATGGGGAATGGATTTAGATAAATCTTTAAGACAATATCTATCAAAATTAAGAACTCAAGTTACTTTCATTATTACAACACTAAAGTGGCTATAATTAACCCGAATACAACAACTCGAGCATAAAGAACAGTATTATTAGTAATTACTAATATTATCATCTGATAAATAATTATGACTTATTTACTAAAAAATAATTGTGATTTGAGAACATTGAGTTAATAAGTATTAAAGTTAAATATAAAACAAGCATCTATACATTATGAAACTTGAGTTAATATGAACATTGATTTATCAACAATTCAATTCACCGATGGAACTAGATAAGCATAAATGTATTATGTTGTAGTGTTTCGAGTCAATGTTGATTTAATATTTTACCTGTCGATCTAAAGATTGTTCTCATGCGAAACAAGCAGAGAGGTTGACTCGCATTTGGTTGAGTGAAACCACGATGAAATATCTATCGAGAGGAGATATTATGGATTTCGTGAAAATTTAACTAGTGTAGTGCAGGGTGTCGTGAAGTTTGATACAACATAGAATCACATTTTAGCTATCTGTGAAGATAAATAAATTAAGTTTTGTGATGTTGATAGCACCAACATGGTAACCTGAATTGAAGCTGGCGAAGTTTTGCCAATCAGTCTTTGTTCCCTATTATATTTGCCAACCATTTTTCTCCATTAATAATCTAATCTATGTACATTCTAATATAGTCTTCCACAGATAAGGTTCAATAAAGAAGGGGATCTTCTCTCAATCTCCTCTCGAAGAAAGAAATTAGGGCTCCTCTACCTCCCGTTGGCACCACCTGCGGCCCTAGGCCATGGAGGTGAGGTGGATGACCTCGGTCCTTGCCTGCGGGAAGGATCTTCTTTCGGTTTTAGGTGTTTTCATGAGTTCATTTAGGGTTTGTGTCATGATCAGAAAGATGAGACGGTGGCGGCTCCCTAAAGATGAAATAAGGTTCTCCCCGCCTGTCCCTCATTCTGGTGATGCGTTGTTGGAGGGCGTGTGGAGGTGTGTCTCTGCCAGATCTCGTGGGATTCGGTCGGTGCTGGTTTGTGATGGATCCGTTTGAATCTATTATTTCTTCTTCTTCGTTCATGTGTCTACAGGTTGGACTCTTTCGATCTATACTTCAGTTCATCAGCAACATTTGCGGTTCTAGTGCACTAGTCCCATGGGGTCTTAGCACGACGACTTCTCGAATGTCTACTACAACAAGTTTGGCCCGACTCCGGTGAGAAAGGGGTGATGTCGGCGGTGCGACTTCAGCTTGCACCTGAGCTTGTAGTCTTGCTAGGTTGTCTACAAACATGGATCTAATTTTTATTATTTCTGTTTTCTTTGTACTGCCATGGCATGATGAATAGATCGAAAGTTTTCTCGCAAAAAAAGAGAAGGGAATCTTCTGGCTATTACTACGATTGGCAATGGCTTTAAGATACTTGCGAATACTGATGGGCTCAGATCATTACCGTATTTTGGTAAACAACCTTTCAAAGTATTTAAATTGCCATATGAAGCTTCTGCGATGAAAATAAGAACATTACTTCCTGCCTGCAATTTTCATGACTAGTAGAACGCCCGTGCGTTGCTACGGGCTACAATACAATGCATATAAATGAATAAAAAAGATGACTAAAGTCGTCTTCAAGGTTGAAGCTCATTTCTCCCTCATATATCTAGGCATGTTCGGACATCAAACAGACGCCGCGGACAATCGCTGCGACATAGCCAACACTTTATTTGAAATCAACGACTCTCTTCCCATAGCATCCTTTCTTCCTGTCATTGTATCCCAATTGTTGAGCTCCCTCAATAGTCACCCACGCCCTCACACCGCTTATGGGGGGCACCCGAAGACACGGGACCTTATCGTCATCCTTTCGGTAGGAGGGGCAAAGAGCTCACAACTCTCCTTCCATATCATCATATATTCATGTCAATGTAGCCCAATGGTTTAGCTCCCTCCCTAGTAACACATCCCCTCACACCACCAATCCATCAACCACGTTGCAAAGGGGGGCACCCAAAGACACACAACCTTATCGTCGTCCTTTCGCTACAAGGACGGGCAAAGAGCTCATAGTGTAGAATAATTTAGGTGGTAATATAATTCAAGGAAATTAGTAGATGGTGTGAGTAAAGTGAGGTATAAACATACACATACATAAGGTAATTAATTAATTAATTAATTAACGAAAATAATTTGCTACCCATGGTGGTAGCTACGCACGGCCCCAATTTTTATTTCTAATTATTTCGGTAAATTATTTTTTACTATAAAAAATAACTCTATAACGAAAATATTGTGACTTTGGACTAGCCAGGCAAGCAAAAAGACTGAGAGAAGTGAGAAAACACCCTTTCTACACAACAAAAAGGCACTTGTGTCAAAAATTTAATAAAAAAGAAAAGGAGAAGTGAGAAAAGGTCATTTCTATACAACAAAAATATACATGTGTCAATGTCATAAGAAATCGGACACCTCATATATATAAAAAAGGCACTTAAGCCAAGGAGTATGTAGCTGCCACCATGCTTGCATAGCTACCACCATGCATATGAAATCGCCTCCCAATTAATTCATATGATATCTTGTATTCTCTACATGGAAACAAAAAATACAACAAAAATAGTATCTTCATTCTATAGAATGAAATTGAAAACTTGTGAATAAAATCATAAATAAGTGTTGAAAATTAAGAAAACATGATGACCCTTAATTTGGCAATATGATCTACATGATGCTCACTCCTTCCATATACATAGGTCTGATGTCTACTACACAACTTTATTCTTGTAGACTAGTGTTGGGCCTCCAAGCGCAGAGTTTTCTAGGACAGTAGCAATTTTCCCTCAAGTGGATGACCTCAGATTTATCAATCCGTGGGGGGTGTAGGATGAAGATGGTTGTTACGTCCATTCTGCATCATGATTTCTTAATGATATCTATGTTATTTTTTCTCCATTATTCCCTATTATCATACAATTCTTATGCTCTTTCTCTCTGAATATGCAAGGTACATCATAAAGAGGGGAATATCTGGAAACTGAAATTCTGGACTGAAACCCGAGGAAAATGCAGAAAAATCACCAGACTTCAAATGACCTGAAACTTCATGGAGAATTTTTTATGGAATATTTGATAATTTCTGGGCCAAAAATATACTAGAGGGGGGCCACCTGCTGGCCACAAGCCAAGAGGGCGCGCCACCCCCAGGCCGCGCCCTGATGGCTTGTTGGGCCCCTGTTGGCCTCTCGACGTCCCTCTTCTCATATATGGTGTGTTTTACCCTAGAAAAAATCATAACCAAACTTTCGGGACGAAGCGCCGCCGTCTCGAGGTGAAAACCTGGGCAGAGGCCCTTGCGCCGCTTTGCGTTTAACAAATTAACAGGCGCAACGGATGCCTAATAAGAAACGCCATACCAAATGTTTTTCCTTGAATATATGTGTATGTGTACATGTGTCGTGTAGTCTTCTTAGGCCCACCATGTTGGGGTTGTACCAAATAAGTTACACATCTACTTCCCCTGTCCCATAATATAAAAGCATTTTTGACATTACACTAGTGTAAAAAACGCTCTTATATTATGGGATGGAGGAAGTATATCTTTACCTGCTAATAATGGAAGCAGTGCTTCTGCCCGTACGTCATCCAAATTGTCTCTAAAGTTGCAAAATATTACCCACCAATGCCACATATAAGTGATAAAAAAAATTCCATACAGAAAAATCTCGAACTGGGCCGGCCCATGCAAAAACCTCCTATACTGCGCTCTGTGTACTAGGAGAAGATACAACACGCCTGTTTGGGCCAGCCTATGTATGAGCTACCTGTTTGCAAAATTTCATTTTTCTTTTCTATTATTTTTTTTCTACTTTAAATAATTTGGGAATTCAAAGAAGTTTCGAAAATTAGACAAATAATATTTTTGAAATAAAAGTTTACTAATTCATAAATTTTTGTGGGTTCAGAAAATGTTTGCGATTTTTAAAAAATGGTCGCGTATTTAAGAAATGTTCATAAATTTTTAAAGAAATGATCGCAAAAGCAGAAAACGTTCATTAGTTTTTAAAAGGTTCAAGTATTAAAAATGGTAATGAAATTTAATAAAATTTTGTCAATTAAAAGAATGTTCATGAATTGAAAATTTTCCTAAAGATTCAGAAAGTGTTCATAAATTAGAAAATAATTTATTTATTCGTAAAATTTCCGCTGATACAAAAAAGATCAAGCATTTCAAAAAAAATCATCAATTCCGAAAATTGTTCCACCAATTTTGAAAAATGTTCATCGACTGTAGACATGTTCGTCGATTCAAGAAATTTTTTTAATAAATGTTCACATTAAAAAAATACAGTCTAGAATGTTCATAAATGCAAAAAATGTTCATGATTTAAGAAAATGTTTGTAAATTTGAAAATGTTCATGATTTCAAATATGTTCACAAGTTTAAAAAAATGTTCATGATTTTCAAAAATATTCATGATTTCACGAAAATGAGAATGATAGTGTATATCAATGATGCGGCAAAATGTGGTCATGGTTATTGGAGATTATGATTTTTTCCTGTCGTTGCAACGCACGGGCCGTTTTGCTAGTGTGTACATATGTCACGATAAGTTACTTTAGGCCCGCCATATTATATAAGTTACTTTAGGCCCACACACTCACTCACTATAGTTCCCCCTACTTCTATATACTCTCTCCATCTCAAAATAGATGTCTCAACCTTAATACAACTTCAGCTGAAAAGAAAAACCTTAGTACAACTTTGTATTAGAGTTAGTACACAATTGAGATATTTATTTTAGGACGGAGTGATATAACGGAAGGAAGATTATGCCAACGTGGACATGCCGCTACTACAAACCATGCAGAGGCGATGCATACATGTTTATTTTTCTTCCAGAATATATATATACACACACATCTTTTCTGGAAATTTATATATTAAATATAATATACTTCCTCCGTCCCAAAATAAGTGTCTCAACTTTGTACTAGCTTTAATACAAAATTGTACTAAGCTTGAGACACTTATTTTGGGACGGCGGAAGTATATCTTATATCATAAGAAGTTGGTCCCAATTCTCTTGACAGGCAGGCTATCCACCTCGTCTCAACATGCAACTATCATCTCAGCACTCATGCCACATCAGCAGATTTCTGAAACAATCATGCATGCCAGTTCAGCAATAATAAATGAATAAATACTCCAAAGCGTTAGCCGTTTCTGTTTCACCCAATTGTTTTCTGGTGCTATGTGCATTCAATGGAAGGAGACGTTTTCATAGACGACGAGGTGCCTTCGTAAATTTCAGGATGATATGCCGGTTCAGGCCTCCTCTGGTTCATAGGATAGAATTATCATAGGAATAAGAAACTCGTAGGAAATGAGATGGCATGTATGTCAAATCCTATGTGTAGGATTAGGAAAAGAGATGTCATTTGGTTCATATCATAGGAATTTTCCATTGAGTCTAGGCTCATGCTTATTTTTCTTTGAAATGTGGAGGATAGGAACCAATCCTATGTAGGAATATGAATCAATTCCTATGAACCAAAGGGTTTTAAAGGAAAAATTCCTACAAGTATCGTATCCTATGAAATTCCTGTGAAGTTCCTACAAACCAAAGGAGGCCTCAGCCTCCCGAAGGTGCTCATAAGGGTATGACGTGTGTATGTGCGTTTATATAAGTGAGTGTATACGCGTGTATATGAGCGTTTATCGTATATGTTAAAAAAAATGTTCCTTTTCGTTTTCAAAAAATAACAGCCCAACCACACTTTACCGACGCGCAGCCGTGGAAGACTAGTCGGCCGCGCCTCCTCATAACCTGCAGAGCCTTGAAATGGTATAAGGTAGAATAACATCTACCTTTTTACTTCAAAAAAAAACCCTGCAGAGCCGGAGTCAAGACACGCAGCCAGCGCCCATCCATTAGCGGCGCCACCGGACGCTCCAACCGATGGTGTGCCCGGTGACCCTTCCCTCGTATGATTCGAGATCGGGCCGCCGTCTTCTCCTGTCACATGGTGCAGATTTGACAGGGAGGACACGCAACCGGCGACCATCCAGGAGCAGCGACACCGGCTACTCCGACTGATGGGGCCGCATGCTGACCCTTCCCTTGCGCGATTTAGGAATCGAGATGGGGCCGCCGGCTTCTCCCGTCGCACGGTTTAGATCTGACGGGGCCACATCAGACTCCACCGCAAAGCCTCCGATTGGAGGCGGTCGTGAGTTCATGGTGAGGTAGGAGTTCGAGTCCGCAAGGTTGGTACAAGGCGGCAGTTCATGGGCCGCTATTCATCAAATCCGATAATCAAAGTCCAGATGAACGACGATTTCTGAGCAGGAGTTCGCGCCATTCATCGGCTGCCTCTACTCTGACTGTTTGGACAACCACGGCGACCTCCTCAACGATATTGTCCTCCTCTGTCTTGACTCCCGCCACATAAGAGCGATTAGTGTTTCTTGATTTCAGTCAGTTTTTGATCCTATCTATATAGCTACCCAAGCATACACCAATACTGGCGTCAAGCCTAAACCAATATTGCCATCAAGTTATACTGCAATTACTAGCAGTCGTCCATCTTCAGGTAACAAATTGTATTTCTCTGTAAGCTTTATCTGCTGGTGGATGATTGGCAATGTATCGTGTATTTAGATATATGATTCTGGATTATACTCCCTCCGTTCCTAAATATAAGTCTTTTTAGAGATTCCACTATTAAACTACATACGGATGTATATAGACATATTTTAGAGTGTAGGTTCACTCATTTTGCTCCGTACGTAGTCTCCTGTTGGAATGTCTACAAAGACTTATATTTAGGAACGAAGGGAGTAGGTTTAGCTCTGGAATAGTATTTCCCCCTGTGAGAGCAAAGATCAATCCATACACTGCAAAAAAAAAATTCTCCATGCCCTTTCTGTTTTCAGATTTTGAGAGGGGAAAAGGAGCATGTTGGAAGGGGCTGTTAATAAGAGATTGCCAAGGAAATACGGAGTAGGTAAAAGAAATTTCCATTCAAGATTTAATCACGGATTGGTTGTCCTATCTACTAGAGATGGTGAGTCTGATTTGCCTAATAGGTTGTCTGGCAGTGTTAATATCTCTCTAATGTCCATTCAAGTACTTGATGAATAGGTATCGCGCCATGTTTGAGGGTAAGATCACCTATACACATGACTAAGCTTTCTTCATTTTAGTACTATTCAACTGTATATTTATTTGGGTTAGTTTATCTTTGCGCGTTTAGATCGAAATACTATTTAGCTACTCCATTTATTTTAAATTATGTTGAAGTAAAAAATGTATTGTAAGCCAGCCTTTTGGTCGCCCAAATTATTCTTTTACTAACTAAGCAAGTTGGGTTTGCTACTGTTGCGTGTACCATTCAACTAGCCTTATTGCTATGGAAGAGGGGTTTGTGGAAAAAGGACAACCTTGGTTGGGGCTTTATTAATTTATAAAGCCAAGCAGAACTTGCGCCTTCATTCTAACTTTATCGCCACATATTAATGTAATTTGATCTCAGATATCCCTTGCATTGCAGATATCTGATGATTTTTGATCTTGTGGGTCTGTTTGTCTTCACTCTGGCATAACATAAGGTTCTAATTGACCAAGTATACACGCAAGTGTTGTTAGATATTTCTGATTCATTGGCGAAGTCCTAAATGGACAAGGATATTGCAAAATTTTCTTTGTTTGAATGTATTACTTAATAGTAATATATTTGACTCATTACATTTTACAGGTCTCCTAAAAAATTTACTATTTTGGAAGATGATTATGGTCCCACTGAATAAAAGAGAGACCGATACATGTTCAATCCAATGCTTATAAGAAAGGGGCATCATACAGAAGTAGGTTGTGACAATGTTCATTTCTAATGGTGTGCTTAAATTAGAAAGAAGTTACTATTTGCATATTTAAGATTTTTATGTCATGGTTGTGAATGTTTCATTCCTTTTCAGGTGATAATAATCGATTTCATCTTACATACATGATGTGCCTTTTTTCGTACTTACTTTGAATAATTCATCTCTACGATGTCTGTACTGCAGATTCACTCTTCGTGAACATTCGCAATAAGTATAATGACGTCCTTACCTATAGTTTCTGTATAATTTAACCGAACTCACTATTAGCAAGAGTTGTCTGTAAACTGTGTAGCTTATTATGTACTTCTCTGTAGTCATGGAGAAAATCAAACCACAAGTTTTGCTATTCCTCTTCAGCTGATGGGCTGTATATTTCGTAACTCATTGCTCTTTGACGTAAGGTGAACACTTAAGCATTGTAAGAGAATGTTGGCATGACTTCTCCTATTTTATAGATCCTTTTTCATCATACGCATTTGATCTCTATCCATTTTAACTTTGCATATGCACAACACAAGTTCTTGCCGCAACGCGCGGGGCATCTTCTAGTTTCCTCAAAAATAAAAACCAATGAAAGACATGGGTTTTTTCCGATGCTAATGAAGACCTGGTGAAAACAACATTTTCAATATGGCGTCTTAAGTGCCCGTTATAGGCTAGTAGAGACGATTTTCTATGCATGATGGCAGCTACACACACCCTTTGGCGTAAGTGCCTTTTTTGATATATGAGGTGTCGAGTTTCTTATGGTGTTGGCACAAGTGCATTTTGGTTGTGTAGAAATGGTTTTTTCTCACTTTTCTTTGTCTTTTTATTACTTTTTGACACAAATGCCTTTTCGTTGTGTAGAAAGGGCATTTGCTCACTTCTCTTAGTCTTTTTACTTGCCTTTTTGGCATAATTACATGTTTGCTTGCCTGGCTGGTCCAAACTCACGATATTCTCATTGTAGATTTATTTTCATAGTCCAAAATAACTTTCGAACATAATTAGAGATAAAAATTGTGATCGTGCATAGCTACCACCATGGGTAGCAAATTATTTCCATATAGGCGAACTCGCCAACCAACACACACACCCCGGTCCATTTATAGACTTCTGCTTGTTATGCTAAAATCCAAAAATCACGCGACATACGTGATTCGAACTCGAGACCCACAGGCAGCATACAAACATCGGTAACCAATGGGACACCTAAGCAATCGTTAATTTTATACTTCTTTTCTTTTCTACAATATAAAGCTCAAAACATGGTGGTTTCCCTGTTTTGGTTTTGGTTTTGGCCGGTTTTTCTTCTGGTCTTTTATCTTTGAATTGTCATTTTATTTTATTTTAGAAGTTCCTGAACTTTTTTATAAAATCGTAAATTTTGTTAAATTCATGATTTTTTTCAAACCGTGACTATTATTTCAGTTCGTGATTTCTTTTTCCAAATCAGACACTTCTTTTTCTCAAAATCCGTGAATTTTTTTTACAAAATCAATGACTTTTTTAAAAAGAATCGATGAACTTTTAATCAATTTATGAACCTTTTTCAAAATTGATGAACTTTTTTTCAAAATCGATGACCTATTTCCAATTTTGTGAACATTTTCAAAATCGATGTTTCTTTTTCGAAATCCATTATTTTTTTTAAAAAAATTGAACTAAACTTCCAGGTTTTTCATTTTTTCAGCTTTTACGATTTTTCCGGATTCATTGGTTTTGCAAAATTCAACGGTTGTTCTTGTAGGCAAGCGAACAACACAGAGCACGCTCCTCTTGTTCGGCCAGGCCTGAGCACGTGACCCAAGGAGCACATGCATGTGCGCTGAACCTGCTGGTTAGGAGATGCCGGCAAGACCTATTCGGCACCTTCAACGCCGCTTAAAGGTGTTTCATACAGGGCGCACATCCCCCTATACACATTAGGTCTGGTAACGGGCTGGCCCACGATAATTTTGCTGGGGTGCTGGAGGAAGCATGGCTGGCGATGCCAGCATGCTCAAGTGTGAGTGATATGAATGCTAAACTAGCAGCTGTGGCAGCAAGTTTGAAAAGCTGGGGCACACTATCCTTTGGCTTAGTAAGGAATGAGATCAGAATGCTTAAACGCAAGTTAGTTGAGCTTCGGAATGAGCCGCTGCGGGTTGGTCCTTCAGAAGAAGAAAAAAGTGTTGAAAATAAATTGATAGATTTGCTTTACAGAGAAGAAGTAATGTGGAGGCAGCGGTCTCGGGTACAGTGGCTTGCGGAAGGTGATAGCAATACGAAGTTTTTTCACAGGCAGGCGTCCACAAGGAGAAGCAAGAACATGATCACTGCATTGATGAGGGGAGACGGGTCTACCTGTGAGGATCAACCTGAGTTACCATCTATGGTACCTGATTTCTATTCCAACTTATATTCGTCTGAAGGAACTATAGGAATAGAAGAGGTGTTGTCACATATACCTAAAAAAGTTATAGATGACATGAATCTGATGCTTAATAAAGAGTATTCCAAGGAGGAGGTGAAGACAACTCTATTTCAAATGTTCCCAACTAAAGCACCGGGACCCGATGGGTTCCCCGCCCACTTTTTTCAGCGACACTGGGATCTCTGTGGTGATGAGGTGATAGGTATTGTGATGCGGGTTCTTAATGGCGATGACTCACCGGAGGAAATAACCAGAACGTTCATTGTTTTAATTCCCAAGATCTCTAGTCCAAAAAAATTAGGACAATTTCGGCCGATCAGCCTTTGTAATGTGATTTATAAAATCGCTTCGAAGGTTCTTGCCAATCGACTGAAAGTTATTCTGTCGGATGTGATTTTTGTTGAGCAGTCAGCTTTTGTACCGGGTCGTCTGATTACTGACAACATAATTTCGGCATATGAGTGTCTCGACTTTATGAGGAGGAAGAAGAGGAAAAGTAATTCTCATGCGGCACTAAAACTCGATATGATGAAGACATATGATAGAGTTGAATGGGCATACTTGGAGGCAGTATTGAAAAAGGTTGGCATAACACCGCACTTTGTTCAGGCTATCATGAGGTGTGTAAAGTCAGTTTCTTTTTCCGTTTTATTTAATGGTTGTAAACTATATGATTTCAGGCCTACTCGAGGGCTCCGTCAAGGATATCCCATATCACCATATCTCTTCCTTTTGGCGGCAGAAGGTTTGTGTTGTTTGTTAAAGGTGAATGAAGCTCAGGGCCAGTTGAGAGGATTGCAAGTTGCACCGCTTGCGCCGAGAGTTAATCACTTACTGTTTGCAGATGACAGTTTATTATTTTTTGGTGCAACGGTGACTGAAGCTTCATATGTGAAGCATGTATTGAAGGTTTACTGTGATGCATCGGGGCAGAGAATTAATAATGAGAAGTCCTCAATCTTTTTTAGCAACGGTGTAGTAGAGCAAATAAGGGAAGAAATTATGGGGGTGCTTCAAGTACCTAATGAGACACTTTCCGAGAAGTATTTGGGTTCTCCCATGGATATTGGGAGCTCAAGGAATGGAAGCTTTAAATATCCGAAGGATAGACTATGGGATCGAATACAAGGCTGGATAGAAAAGTGCTTATCTATGGCAGGCAAGGAGGTGCTTGTCAAGGCCGTTGCACAAGCAATTCCCACTTTCTCAATGTCTTGTTTCAAGCTCCCTTGAGGATTGTGTGAACATTTGAATGGGATGATACGCAAGTTTTGGTGGGGAAGTAAGAATGGAGAACGGAAAGTGGCATGGGTCTCATGGGCAGAGATGACTCAACCAAAAAATATGGGGGGAATAGGGTTTAAAGATTTTGAGATCTTCAACCTAGCCATGCTGGCAAAGCAGGCATGGAGACTTTTACAAGATCAGGAATCTCTGAGTAGCCAAATCTTGAGAGCTGTGTATTACCCAAGTGGGGATGTGCTAGAAGCAGAACTGGGGTCATCACCAAGTCAAGTATGGCGTGCTATACTTGAGGGGAGAGATACCCTCAAGCTCGGGTTAGTGAGGCGGATTGGTACAGGAGAGACAACACGGATCTAGGAAGACAATTGGCTACCTAGGGATTTTAACATGAGGCCAATTGTTGCAAAAGCGTTGAATCCTCCGGAGATGGTTTGTGATCTTATTCAGAGTGCAACAGGAACATGGAATGAAACAGTGTTGGATAACCACTTTCTTGATATGGACAAATAAATTATATAATGAAAATACCCGTTAGTTTGAAGAGGCAAGAGGACTTTTGGGCTTGGCACTATGAGAAGCACGGTAATTTTTTGGTTCGGTCGGCATATAGGATGCTTGTGGGCATTAAAAAGCCGAGGGAGGATTGGCTTGAACATAGACCGAGCAATTCGAATTCAACTGAAACAAGAAAGGCATGGGTGAAGTTGTGTCATGTTCGAATTCCTGCTAAGCGTATGTTCACATGGAGACTAGCAAAGATGTCTATTGCAAAGGAGAGGTCCGTGCCCATAGGAACATGACCACTGATGATACTTGTCCGATCTGTAATGCGGCTGTCGACACATGGAGACATGCTCTGATTGAATGCAATATGTCAAGAGCAGTTTGGGCATTGGCCAACGAAGAGGTGGTTGAGCACCTGATTATGAACCGGATTGACGATGCTCGGTTGTGGATTTTTGGGCTCTTTGACATGATGAAAGAAAGCGAATTGGCTGCGACGCTAGTCACCCTTTGGGCGATTTGGTGGGCAAGAAGAAGAGCTATTCATGATGAAGAGTTTCAGAATCCTGTTTCCACTTTCGGATTCATCACAAAGTACTTAGAAGAAATTGAGGTGCCCATGAAACAGAAGAGAGCAATGAAACCTGAAGCACGTGCAGCAAGGCTTAGCAGGTTATGGAGTCCTCTGAAGCCTGGTTGGTGCAAGGTGAGTGTTGATGGTGGATTATCCATGGATGGTCGAAGAGGAGCAGCAGCAGCAATTTGTCGTGATGAGCGCGGACGTTTTATGGGTGCTTCCGCTGTTGTTATGAATGGCCAGACAAATTCAGCATGTCTAGGAGCTATAGCATGCAATGAAGGCTTTGCTCTTGCCCAAGATCTCGATATTAGGAAGGTAAAAGTTGCCTCAGACTGCCTGGAAGTTGTCACTAATCTTCAGAAGAAGGCGAAGTGTTCATACTCGATGATTTTGCGGGAAGTGGATGAAAGGGCAAAATTATTTACCCTAGTGGATGTGGTGCATGAGTATAGGGAATCCATAGTAGATGCACATAGTTTAGTGAAGGCTGCATCGTCCTTAGGCGCAGGCCGCTATATTTGTCTGGGTTCTTTACCAGATATTTGTAATATACCTCTGGATGTTTTGATTGAATAAAGAAACTTTTGCCCCTCAAAAAAAACTTAATGTTTGATTTTTTTATTGCGTTTTTCACCTGTGTTTTCTACTTTTTCAATTTTTTCTTTCCCTTTTAGTTTTTTTCTAATGCGTGAACATTTTCAATATAAACGAAACTTTATAGAAATTGATGAATGCTTTCAACTTTTAGTGTACCTTTTTTCCGTATTGATGAACTTTTGTTCAAAATCTAACATTTTTTTCAATTTTTGTGAATCTTTTTTATAAAATTTCAAAATAATATAATCCAAATTGATGTTTTTTTCAAATTCTTGAACTTTTCTTCAAAATAGAAGAACTTATTTACAAAATCATGTAATTTTTTCAAATTGCATAAGCATTTTTTCTTTTAATATATATTATAATTTGTCAAAATTGATGAACTTTTTCACAAAATGTGATGGAATTTTTTAAATCGATGAACATTTTTGGAAATTGGTGATTGTTTTTTCAAATTGATGATCTTTTCTCAAAATCAACGAACATTTTTAATTTTTTTGAAAAAGATATATCAAAATTGATGACCTTTTCACAAATACGTGGGTTTAATTTTTGAAATTTTATGTATTTATTTTCAACATTGATTAAAGTTTTCAAATTTATGAACTTTTTAATGTTCGCGAACTACTTTTTCATATTAATGATCATTTTGTTCTGTCTCCCTTGACATGTTGTTTTTTTGCTCCCATTTTTTTAGCCATTTTCTTGGTTTCCTGGTTTACCAGCTAGGCAAGCTAGCGTGTCCATCCCAGCGAAGCGAACATTTTTCCTGGTTTTTTGAGGAAATATATTATATTTAATATGTAAATTATTTTAGAAAAGAATTATAGATAAAAATTGGGATCATGCATAGCTACCACCATGGGTAGCAAATTAATTTCATTACTTACAACTCAACATGAAAAATTATAGTATGACTCTATATGAATGCGTCTGACAGTGTATCAGGATGTGCAACGATCAAGCGTAACATGTATAAAAAATGATGAACGGTGGGTTTGCCACAAATACTATGTCAGCTTATATGATCATGCAAAGCAATATGACAATGAAAGTACTAGTCATATGATGTAACGGTGGATGTTGCATGGCAATATATCTCAGAATGGCTATAAAATGCCATAATAAGTAGGTATGTTGGTTGTTTTGAGGAAGATATGATGAGGCTTATGTGCAACAGAGTGTATCATGTCACGGGGTTTGGATGCACCGGCGAAGGTTGCACCGATCCTCGAGGTGAGAATGGGCAATGCATGGTACCGAAGAGGCTAGCAAATATGAGGTGGTGAGAGTGCGTACATCCATGGATTCACATTAGTCATAAAGAACTCACGTACTTATTGCAAGATTTTATTAGCTCTCTTGAAGCAAAGTACTACTCGCATGCCCCTAGGGAGGAGATTGGGAGGAGTTAACCATCGCGCACCTCCGACTAAAATATCACTAGGATTTTAACGAGGAATAAGAATGCTCACACATCATCACCATGCCATAAAAATATTTAGATGAACAGCAAGTTAACACCCTCTCATTTACTATATTCTTACTAACCAATGATCATGCACTCATGCCTTTCACATTACCACATCAATATCATTAACCCACAATTTCTCTTATATGTGCTACATGTGGTTTTGATTATGCACTCATTGAATATCTATTATTTTTGGACTAGTCTTATAACCCATGCAAATTACCATCACTATTTATTAACTATCAAACAAATATAAGTGAAGAACGAGAGTGCTATTGTTTCTTTAAAATATATATGCCACCATGCTCTAAAAGATATAAGTGAAGTACTAGAGCAACTGCTTAGCTCAAAAGATATAAGTAAAGCACGAAGAGTATTCTAATAAATTATGGTGATCTTGTGTCTCTCTCAAGTGGGTGTCCAGCAAACAATGATTGTTGAAAACTAAAGCAAAAACAAGCTAAAGCAAACGATGCTCCAAGCAAAACTCATATCATGTGATGAATAAAAGCTCCACGTGACATACCGATGGATTGAGACGAAAGAGGGGATGCCCCAGCTTAGACGCTTGAGTCTTCCTAGAATATTACCTTGGGGTGCCTTGGGCATCTCTAAGCTTAGGCTCTTGCCACTCCTTATTCCTTCATCCATCACGATAGCACCCAAAACTTGAAAACTTCAGCACACAAAACTCAACATAAACCTTCGTGAGATCCATTAGTATAGTAAACATATCAAATACTTTAGGTACTGTTATAAATTGATCCTTATTTTATTATTTCATAAGGTACTGTATTCTAACTTCTCCATGGCTTATACCCCCAATTCAATCCATAGCATCATCAAAACAAGCAAATTATGCAAGCAAAAACAGAATCTGTCTAAAACAGAACAGTCTATAATGATCTGTAGAGAACCAATACTTTTGTAACTCCAACAATTCTGAAACATTAGGACAACCTGGGGAATTTGTATATCAATACTGTGTAAAAAATTCACATCAAAAATACGTTCCAGTAAAATCAGAGAAAATCTGCACTGGACGCTAAAGTTTCTGTTTTTGCACCGTATCAATTCTACTCATCATGAAAGTCATTCCAAAGGCTTTGCTTGGCACAAACACTACTTTAAACATAAAAACACAATCATTACAGAGGCAATAATCAGGTTTTCACACAGAAACAGAATGTAAGAACAAAAATTTAAAGATAACTATTGGGTTGCCTCCCAACTAGCGCTATTGCTTTACGCCACTAGCTAGGCATATTCTCTTCCTAGGGAAGTGTTCCATCCCTTTCTTTAATTGAAATTGGAACCTTATGTTTCCCTCTTTCATATCAACATTTGCACCTATAGTTCGTAAGAAAGGTCTTCCAATTATTATGGGACAAGTTGGATTGCATTCTCAAGCACAATGAAATCTACAGGCACATAATTTCTATTTGTAATAATAAGAACATCATTTATTCTACCCAAAGGTTTATTGATGGTAGAATCCGCAAGATGCAAGTTAAGGGAACAATCTTGAATATCGGTGAGACCAAGCACATCACAAAGAGATTTAGGTATTGTTGAAACACTAGAACCAAGGTCACACAAGGAATTTCATTCATATTCTTTTAGTTTTATTTTGATAGTAGGTTCCCATTCATCATGCAATTTTCTAGGAATAGAAACTTCTAGTTCAAGTTTCTCATCATAAGTCATCGCTTCTACTATATGTTGAGTAAAATCTTTATTTTGTTCATGAGCATTGGGTGAGCTAATAATGGATTGCAACAAGAAAATACATTCTACTAAAGATTAACTTTCATAATTAAAGTACTTGTGATCCAAGATAGTGGGCACATCACTAGTTAAAGTTTTAACCTCTCCAAATCCACTTCTTTCAATTTTATCATTAGAATCATCACCCTCCAAGCAAACGGGACGCCTTGTATCTAAAGTTGACTAATCTCCAGTCCCTTTATCATTTATTTTCAGATTAATAAACAAAGATTCAATAGGAGAATTACCAGTCATTTTAAGATCTTCATCACGATTCCGTTAAAAACCGGGTGGAAGGGGTATTTCTAAGAATTCTCGCTTAGCTTTTAACTTAGTGGTCCTCTCCTTACTTTCAATAATAGATATTTGGATAGATTTAATAGTCTCATTAAAATCATGCTTGGGTGGCAAAGTTTTATTTTTGAGAGTTTCCACATCAAGAGCAATTATATCCATGTTCTTAGCCAAATCATCAACTTTATGCAACTTTTCTTCTACCATAGTATTAAAAATATTTTGAGAACTAATAAATTCTTTAATGGTGTTCTCAAGATTATATGATATCATATTATTATTTGTAGAAGAATTTCCATAAGAATTTCCATAATTATTAGAGGAATTACCATAATTATTAGAAGAATTTCCATAATTATTAAAGGAATTAACGGTCTAGCATTGAAATTTCCTCGAGAAGCATTGTTGTTGAGATAAAGATCACATCAATAGCATCATTATTTTGCTCAATCAAGGTAGACAAGGGCATATCATTGTGATCAACATGAGTATTTTTACTAATAACCATATTCATAAGAGCATCCACTTTTTCACTTAAAGTAGCGATTTCCTCAACAAAATTTACCTTCTTACTAGTTGGAGCTCTTTCGGTATGCCATTGAGAATAATTTTTCATGATGTTGTCGAGAAGTTTGGTGGCCTCTCCTAATGTCACCTCCATGAAGGTACCACCTGCAGCAGAATCTAGAAGATTTCTAGACACAAAGTTTAGTCCAACATAGAAATTCTGGATGATCATCCACAAGTTTAAACCATGGGTAGGAAATTTCTAATCATCAATTTTATCCTCTCCCAAGATTGTGCAACATGTTCTTGATCATGTTTTTTAAAGTTCATAATTTAATTTCTAAGGGAGATGATCTTAGCAGGAGGAAAATACTTGGCAATAAAAGCATCTTTGCACTTATCCCATGTTCCAATACTATTACGTGGTAAAGATGAAAACCAAGCCTTAGCTTTATCTCGTAGTAAAAAAGGAAATAATTTTAATTTGACCACATCATTATACATATCCTTTTTCTTTTGCATATCACATAATTCAACAAAGGTATTAAGATGAGCAGCGGGATCCTCATTAGGACTTCCCGAAAATTGTTCTTTCAAAGATTCAGCAATGCAACATTAACATCATAAAACTCCGCACTAGTGGCGGGTGGTATATGAGTACTAATAAAATCATTGTTATTAGTATTTGAGAAGTCACACAACTTAGTAGTATCTTGAGACATGGTGACCGAGCAAGCAAAGTAACAAGCAGAACAAGTAAACTAGCAAGCAAAGAAGTAAACTAGCAACTAGCAAAGATAAATATTTTTGTATTTTTGGTTTTTAGGAAGCAAGAAAAATATTACAGCAAATAAAAATTAGAACAAGTGAATGATAATTTGTGCGAAGGTACTTGGTAGTAGGTTGGTGATACTCCCCGGCAACGATGTCAGAACTCCTTCCTGATACTTGTGATCTGCGTTGGGTTTTCCGCGAAGAGGAGCGGGTGATGCAGCACAATATCGATAAGTATTTCCCTCAGTGAGAACCAAGGTTATCGAACCAATAGGAGTAGCACGCAACCCCCATCTTCAGCGACTGCACACAAAGAAGCAAACACTTGCACCCAACGCGGGCAAGAGGGTTGTCAATCCCCTTGGACTCATTATTTGCAAGAAAATGAAGTGTGTAGATGATAGTTGATAATTGTAAATTGCAAAATAAAATAAAATATAAGAAATGACAACAAGGTAATGAAAGCTTTTGTAAATATATAAGTGGATAGACCCAGGGGGCATAGTTTTCCCTAGTGGCATCTCTCATGTAGTAGGCATACAATGGGTAAACAAATTACTCTCGGGCAATTGATAGAAAAGCGCATAGTTATGCAATATTTATTCACGACAATGATCATGTATATATAGGCATCACGTCCATAAGCAAATAGGCCGACTCCTTCCTGCACCTATTACTATTACTCCACGTCGAGAGCACTTCTATGCTTGCCTCTCTAAGTATTAAGTTCATGACAAACAGAGTAATGCTTGGAGAATGATGACATGATGTGGGCAAAGAGAATTCAATCAATATGAATTAACCCCATCGTTTTATCCTTAGTGGCAACAATACAAAGACGTGTCTTGTCCCTTTCTGTCACTAGGATATAGAGCATCGCCAGATTGAACCCAGTACAACGCACCCCTCTCACTGAAGAAATATCAATCTAGTTCGCCAAACTATTTCAATAGATCGGAGAGATTTACGAAGCTATAATAATCATGCAAATAAGAATCATAATAGAATCCCGAAAAGACTCAAATATTTTTCATGAATAATCTGAAAATAAACCCACAATTCATCGGATCCCAACAAACGCACCGCACAAAGTGATTATATCAGATGCGGTGAACTTTGTATTGAAGATCAAGAGAGAGAGATAGCCATCTAGGTACTAACTACGAACCCGTAGGTCTATAGGGAACTACTCACACATCACCATGAGAGCAGCAAGGTTGATGTAGAGGCCCTCCATGATCGATCCCTCCTCCGGCAGAGTACCAGAACAGGGCTCCAGATGGGCACATGGCGGAACAAAGACTTGTGGCTGTGGAAAAAGTGTTTTGGGAGGCTCCCTAGGGTTTCTGGGAAATATTAGAATTTATAAGCCAAAGAGGGACGTCGGGAGGCGTCAGGGGAGCCACCACACAACAGGGCGCGGCCACGCCCCCTGGGCGCGCCCTGATGTGTGGTGCCTCTCTCGTGCGGCCTCCGGTCTCCTCCCGAAGCTTCCAGATATTCTGTTGGTCCATAAAAAATCATAAAATAGTTTCATGGCAGTTGGACTTCATTTGGTATTGTAAACCTGAAAAGCAAGAAACATGGAGAAAACAGCAACTGGCACTAGGCACATGGTTAATAGGTTAGTGCTCAAAAATAATATGAATTGGTAAATAAATACCCAAAAACTATCCTAGAATGATAATATTATAGCATGAAACAATCAAAAATTATAGATACGTTGGAGACGTATCAGTTTACGAGGGGATCAGAGGAGGCACACGATGCGTCTGAAGAAAGGTGGGGGCGAGGGCGATAATGGCAGATGCCTCGTCTGCTGGAAACGGTTTTGCTCTCTCTTCAAGCTCGCAATCATGGCCTATTCATGGATGGTAATGTCGCCATCCTTTCCTATGCCCAGTAGTAATATATAATGCTCCCATGCCATTCTTTGCACATCCTCTAGACTCAGGCAGCAACATCTTTTTAAGACATGGCGCTCAGGCCTGAGCGGCGGCGCACGGCGTAGCGGAGATGATGCGACTGCTCCACCCTCGATTCAGCCAAACCAAAGGTATTAAACTTTTATTCTTTGCCCCCACTCCCTCCCCATCGCTCATTTGATTTTGTTGTTTATGTTCTGATGATGGACATGTTAATTAACCTTCAGGGATGGGAGAATTTCTCTGCTAATTGAGACGACAGTTAATGTTTTTTTACGGTAAACTCATTGACTTCAGATGCCAAAAACCGACCTTCTGGTGGTTGTTCATTGGTGTGTTGCCATCTAAATTGAATTCTTATGTTAGCAGATTTTGGATCATAGAACTTATATTGTTGCATGCTTTTGTATAGTTTAAGAAGAATGGAGTTGTTCGTTCCATCACTTGAGGATCTATACTGTACAACTTGGATTTTCAACGCAATTGTAATATAGCTTCACTTTTCATCTTTGTGCGGGTATGTTATACATATAGGCAAATGAAATACCATGAAGGTTCTCCATGTTTTCCTAATGTGGATGGAGCATTTGTATTTTCAGAAAAGTCAGTCACACTGATTTCAATTGATAGGCATGGACAAACCAGAATATGTATCTTCTGCAATGTTTTTTGCAAGCTTCGAAATTGTTATCTCTCTTCAGTTTATGTTGTCTTCCCCATTAGTTGACTTGTCATAGAAGGGTAATGTGCTATAAGTTTTCGTGCTATTGCTTCACTTACCATGAAAAATTGATCTACAACCTGATTACCATCATTCTTTTCAGAGTTTATCTAGACAAGCGGTCTGGCTTTATTTGATTATTACTAAGATTCCCAGTCCGATGGTTTCTGATTCAGTTTCATTTCACACAACTGGTTTCAGCAATTTCAATGAAGTCAGCTTGGTGGAACTAATGCGATTAAGATCGTGTGCAAAACTGATTTGCAATGCATTTTGAATTTATGTTATCTATTCCGAAAATTCTTCAATTAAAGTAATTTGGGAATAATTTTATTTATTCTTTTTGTTTCTCTATTGTTTTGCAGGCTACCTATTCTTTTATTATAATGCACAACTATGTACACTACTGGGAATCCTCATATTTCCGAGGGTTGAATCCCTGTCATATATTGAAGTTCACCATCGGTTAAGACTATAACCGACGGTAGACCGTCGGCAATCTCCCGTCGGCGATGCTTGACCTGCCATTACTCCCATAGCCGATGGTACTCTCGGTTATCAATTTTGCCAATGGTGTCAAGCCGACGGTGACCTGTCGGACATTTCTTGGTCAACGATCGCCTCACGATGACTCGACGACAGTTATAGACAACGCCCCATCGGCTATGCATTTTTCGACAGCTATTCTCTCCCGTCGGCTTTGACAATGATCGACGGTCTATCTTTCCCCATCGGATATAGTTATAGTTGAGAGGGTACCTACCACCATCATAATTAATAATGGGTTACAGTGTGCATATCCCATCAGACATTGTTATAGCCATGTGGTCAACCGAGACCATCAATTAGTATAATTACTAACAGTTTGACAGTCCTACAAGGTTGTCTAATTTAGTCATGCTGGACTTACTAGTCCATATTATAAAATTATTCTGCAAATCTCACAATCACAAGATCACTTTAGAATTGCTTGCTTTCGACCCAAATCACAAAATTTGATTTATATTTTGCACAATCTCATAATATATCACAAGGACAACAAGAGGTGCATCCAAATTACATTTTAACTTTAATGATTGACCAAAAGAAAAAGAAAAACGAAATAGTGACTAGAACATAATGTTCTTAACATTTTTCTAAAGATAAATGGTCCAAAAAGATCAAACACCATCAACATCTTAGCTTGAGAACTTCAGTTGGTTGAGTCACTTAAAGAAGTATGTTCCAATCTTCGCCACTCATATTATGCTCATCACCATAGATATTGCTCCCACCATTGTGACTACCTGTAGCGGATTGCTTCACACTCTACAAATCATCAAACTAGTTGTGAGAAACATGAAAACTGGGATCACAAGGTACAACCAATGAAAATAATATGAAGGCGATGGCACCACAAGTCACATAAGTATGCAAATGAAAATATACATTGTAATGAGGACAACAGATAGAAGTACCACCACCACTTGACTTTGATTTTAATAGAGATTCACGCATCACAGAAGTTATGAATGACACCACAACACCAGCAGATTATAATATGAGCAAGATACACGCAAGTATTTTATAAGTGCAACTTCTCTACACAAAATAGGACATAGATGTCTTTAATCATATCAGATGTCTTCTAATCTGATATGAAGATGGGACTAGCAAAAGGTACATATGAAACTTGCGACATGGAAAGAAAAAACTATAGTTATCTTTATATATATATAATGGCCGACATCATTTGAGGGGATGCGTGAAACTGAAAAGAGATAGCACTTGCTTATTTAAATCTTGATGTTTCTTCTTGTTATGAACCGTTGGTTTTACTTCATAGAATCTACACTACATAGAGAAAAATGCTAAGGCATAAAAAGTGGTAAAATATCTGAAGGAGTAGTAAATAAATGTGTAGTGACTAAATTGGAACACTCTATTCGCGCAAAACAACAGTGCAAATTTTCATGTTAATAGTCTTAAAGGTTTGTCTTAGTGCACGTCTGAACTCTGAAGTCAATTGCTTGCTAATTTTACTCGTGGTTTTCGTTGTTTGGACCATGACGTTGCATAGTACTCCTCTGTAAAGAAATATAAGAGCGTTTACATCACTACTTTAGTGATCTAAACGCTCTTATATTTCTTTACAGAGGGAGTAGAAAGGACCAAGACAATAGTCTGTTAAATAACAGCAAGACATCAAACCGCATGTTAAATGGTTCGACATGGCGGATATACTCTACATATCTAAAGACAAAACTGAAAGCAAATGGTAAGCACTGCACTTATCATGTCCTTCCGTAGGCATGCATGAGCCATGAACCATAGATAGATCAATAACCTAAAGAATAGTTAAATGGCACAACCAGCAGTTAATATCAGGCAATGGCACCCTTACCTGCATGTATACTATAAGTGAATACTGATAATCTAAATAATTGTTATAAGGTTTCAAGACAAATTTGAAAAGCTAGTTTCTGCACAACTGTCTTAGTTCCATAAGGAATTAGAACATTTACACTTTGAACAAACCCTCCTCGTTCGGCGGGTATCCGGCGGTTCCTTGCAAACCTTACCTGGAAGCCATGATGCAGCGTTGCATGGGGCAACGCGAGAAAGTTGGCAAGAGGGATGGGTGGTCTGGCCACCCATCACCGACCCCTATAGTTGTGGACTCGCACCGCTCCTCCTCCTCCTCCTTTCTCCTTGCCTAGTTGCCTCTGGATCTAGAATGTCATGGCTTGTCGGTCGCTGGCAGCTCCGACGGCTGGTAGGGGTATGTTGGTGGGTGGAGGTACGTTCGCTTGGATGGCCGATTGGGTGTCAAGATGCAGGGCGGCGACTATGCGATGGAGTGTTTGTGGACGGAGCTCACAACTGTGGTGTGGGCTGGCTGCCTTGGTCGCATGGGCGTGGCGGGGTGGTTGGGGTTTGGCGGTCCCTGGCGGCGGTGTGGCAGGTCATTCTCAACCGGTCGCACCCTGATGGGAGGTGGAGTGGTATGCCGAGGCAAAATCCTTTTATGATTGTGGCCATACTAACGGTGGCGGTGTCAGCGGGTGCCGTCCCCTCCCCTCCTTGTAGTCTCCATCGTAGTTGCTCCTGATCCTTTGTGTTCCTTCGGATGAAAATCTTAACCCTTTGGATCAGGTGGTGGCGGCTGTCGGTGTCAAATCCGGCATATCTCGTAGTAGGGGTCCTAAACTAGGCGTCTTGGATCGATGGTAACATGGACACAGGATTTTACCCAGGTTCGGGCTCTCTCAAGGAGATAATACCCTACGTCCTGCTTTTGATTGTATTGATATGGGGATAGTACATAGTACAGGTATCTACCACGAGATTGTAGTAATGAATATGAGATTGTCTATTGACTAGCCTGGCCTCGGTTTATATAATGTACCGTAGGCCTAGGGTTTAGAGGAGTCCTTGTCTTGTGCGTCAAGTCTTGTGGAATCTCCCTTGTATGCGTCATGGGCTGCCCGAAGTGGCCCATTAGTGAATCGCCCTGGGAGTCCTTGGCCCGACCCACTGGTCGGGAGACGACGTAGTGAGTACCCCCTAGTCCAGGACACCATCAGTATAGCCCCCTGAACCGGTCTTCAAGTTGGGGACGCTCCTCGGTTCTTCCAAACTGATCTTCGTCTTCGGTCGTCGGTCTTGAAAACTGGTTCAACAAATCTTCCCATCTCCGATCTTGAGGATCGCCAAGGTCTATCCGAAGAGTTCACACGTCGGGCATCCAAGGAGGCCCTTTAAGTTCTCGGCCTTTATCAATGCCTTATTATTTTTTACGCCACACCTCGGGTTTGAAGTGTTTCCCGTGCGGCGGTGTCCTCTTGCGTCCGAGCTCCAACGCCTAACTGCATCCGAGGTGTCTTTTTACAGCCGAGCTCCAACGTCGGATAGTGTACGAGCTCCAACGCTGGACTATATCCGAGGTGTCATAGATTACCTTGGTCTTGAAAAAGTTGAAGGAGTTCATCCGAGCTTAATGCCGGAAATGCCCTCTATGGAGCCAGCCACTTGCATCCGAGCTTTATGCTGGACTGCTTCCAAGGTGGTGCACCACCTCGGTCTCGGGCTGTTTTTTGCGGAATTTATTTCCGATCGCCATAATTTATTTACTACCGAGATGTATAGCCAGTAGCCCTCAAGGTGTGTGTCGGTCTAAAACCCGAGATGCACCTGAAGGAAATAATAAAACCACAGATCCCAATAGCCCCTGAGACTTAGGTCGATTTGTGAAATCGGCCTGAGGATCAAGTCCTTGCTCGGCAGCATACTTAGGAACAGAAACGCGGTGCGCCATAGTTTCCGAGACTCGGGTTGGGTGCGGCCGACCAACCTGAGGATCGAATCTCCTTGGAAACCTTATTGCACTTTGAATTTGTTGCATTGAATAGGTAATACAGTCGCCCTCGAGCCTTAATATGGGCACGGGTGATTGAATTAAGGATCAATATTTGTTTGACACAAACTTTGTTACGTTCGACCCAATTTATGTATTATGATTCTATGTATCCAAGTACATTACATCATTAATGCTCGGATCTGCATTGTACCAGACTTTGTTGCCCGACCATCGACTTCAACCTCCTCGGCCAGTAGCCAAGGAGTATTTTCCCTACTTTATAAAGCCTTTATAAGGGCAAAGATTTACGGCAAACAAGGCAATCCGGCCATACGGTTTTATAAACAAAGGTACACGGAGAGATATGTTATATTACTTATTTCACGTAAGAAACTGATACGTCTCCAACGTATCTATAATTTTTTATTGTTCCATGCTATTATATTATCTGTTTTGGATGTTTTATATGCATTAATATGCTATTTTATATTATTTTTGGGACTCACCTATTAATCTAGAGCCTAGTGCCAGTTTCTGTTTTTTTCCTTGTTTTTGAGTATTGCAGATAAGGAATATTAAACGGAGTCCAAACAGAATAAAATCTTCGGAATAATTTTTCTTGGACCAGAAGACATCTACCAAGCTTGGAGACCAAGGCAGAGGAGCTGCCGTGTGGCCACAAGCCACAGGGGCGCGCCCTAGGGGGGGGGGCGTGCCCCCTGGCTTGTGGGCCCACGGCAACTCCCCCAACCCTAATTTTCAGCCTATAAATTCCAAAATATTCCATGTATACCAGAGAGAGCCATGAAAACACTTTTCCGCCGCCAGGAGCCTCGGTTCCCGTGAGATCCAATCTTGGAGCCTTTTCCGGTAATCTGCCGGAGGGGGATTCGATCACGGAGGGCATCTACATCAACTCCATTGCCCCTCCGATGATGCGTGAGTAGTTCACCACAGACCTTCGGGTCCATAGCTAGTAGCTAGATGGCTTCTTCTCTCTCTTTGCTCTTCAATACCATGTTCTTCATGATCTTCATGGAGATCTATCCGATGTAATACTCTTTTGCGGTGTGTTTGTCGAGATCCGATGAATTGTGGGTTTATGTTCAGATTATCTATGAATATTATTTGAGTCTTTTCTGAATTCTTATATGCATGATTTCATATCTTTGCAAGTCTCTTCGAGTTATTGGTTTGGTTTGGCCAACTAGATTGGTAATTCTTGCAATGGGAGAAGTGCTTAGTTTTGGGTTCAATCTTGCGGTGTCCTCACCCAGTGGCATAGTAGGGGTAGCGAGGCACGTATTGTATTGTTGCCATCGAGGATAAAAAGATGGGGTTTTCATCATATTGCTTGAGTTTATCCCTCTACATCATGTCATCTTACCTAATGCGTTACTCTGTTCTTCATGAACTTAATACTCTAGATGCAGGCAGGAGTCGGTCGATGTGTGGAGTAATAGTAGTAGATGCAGAATCGTTTCGGTCTACTTGACACGGACGTGATGCCTATATGCATAATCATTGCCTTGGATGTCTTCATAATTATTCGCTTTTCTATCAATTACTCGACAGTAATTTGTTCACCCACCGTAATACTTGCCATCATGAGAGAAGCCTCTAGTGAAACCTATGGCCCCCAGGTGCAAGTGTTTGATTATTTGTGTAGGTACATCCATTGGTGACTTGCTTGTATCTCCTACTGGATTGATACCTTGGTTCTCAACAACTGAGGGAAATACTTATCTACTTTGCTGCATCACCCGTACCTCTTCACGGAAACCAACGCATGCTCGAGAATTAGGAGAAACATCTTCTGGAAAAAATAGTTCCTTTATAAGTTCCTTTTCCCAGGATATCATGTTGACCATGATCGTGAAACCTCAACTCCGATCAATGTGGGAGGAAAATATTGAGGATTTAGTTCGGCGAATGTTCCCGAACTTTGTGGTCTTTTAATGAACCAAAATTTTCACTTTCGTCGTTGCCGACCAATTGTGTTCTTAAGATGGCTAGCTTTCGGCTTCATCCAGTCTGAAGTACTAACCCGGATGACCCGGAAGTAACAATCACAGAGGTGCTCCCTTTACCCCCTAGCCGAACAATCGGGAACGTAGGGGGTAAGCACAAGAGCCAGGCAACCCAGCTTGATCAAAATCTTAAGTCAAATTGATGCATATTTATGGCTTTATAACGATGATTACGGAAGGCAACACTCGCATATTGAATACAAATGCTTTTATGCTATAAGCTATTTTGACTCCTTTGTGACCGTTCATCATTTGAGAGTGGCCCATCGTCGGCTTCTACCCCTTCATAGATGCTATGCAGGGTGTTTCCGCAGTAACAAGACAACCCTTAGCCGACGTCTCGGTGCCCGGAGGCGGTTGTGTGTTAGCGGAAACGAGGCAATCAGATATCTAGGCTTTATAACTTTCACTTAGTCATAGGAGCTTAAAGTTTGGGTGGCCAGTTACTAGCCCCCGGTTAGTGTTCGGCGTCAGCCGAGGTCAAGCCATCAACACTCCGGCCAAATTTATGAAAGACCCATGGGGCAACCTCTATCGGTCTATAGTTTGACAGAGTCATCGGATCGCTAACCAGTTTGCGCTCATTGTGACAGTCAGTTTTCGGCTTTCTCCACTGAGGTACTTGACCAGTTAAATCGGAAGTACAATCGCAGTGGTTCTCCCTTTGCACACCTAGCCGAACAAAGCGGAATGTAGGAGGCAATCACAGGAGCCGGGCAACAAAACTATTGACCGTAGACACAATTTGAAACTGATGCATATAAAGCAATATCCGAGAACATTTTGCCGAGGACTCCTCGGAGTACCTTGGCTTTTGGTGGGTTCGGCTCTAGTCACAGTCCCCCATTGATATTGCTGATACTTTGAAGGCATCCGACATTGTACTACGAGAGTTATGCTGGAGACACACAATATCCCCGAGACTCAGGTTGGGTGCGGCCGACCAACCTGAGGATCGAATCTCCTCGGGAACTAGTCCACATGTCATGTGTGTCTCGCCAATGCCAAGGTGTAAGTCGGCGGGAAAGATACCGAGCTGTGGGTCAGAAAAAGATCTCCCGAGCTGAATTATTACGCATGGCATCTCGGTCATGAGGATGTCCCGCCTCCTAAAAGAAAAACATTCAAATAGCTTAAAAGTGCCATAAGCTCGAAAAGCCAAAAAACTTATGTAAAAACTTTGACGTCCGAACTAAATCAAAAAAATTGGTGCCAATCCAAAATTGGTCGTAAAATTAATAAGCGCTTCGACCGTGCTTTAACATGATACATCCGATCTCCGGACTCCAAGCGGGTTAGCCTTTGGCTTCAACCTCCATACCCCGAAGGCGGAGTGTTTCTCCGAGGCCTGTTTAGCGAACTAAACTCGAGCGGCTTTAGAAAGAAACCAGGCTATCCGGCTATTGACCACACACTAGTGTCGGAACAAGGAGTAGTGGAAAAAGACTTTGCAACGACCAAGAAGAAAACACATTTATTATAAAGCGGCTCATACAAATTTGAGAGCCCCCGGTTAAATCGGGTAAAGAAATTTTTAACAAACAATTTTTTTGACCAAAAAATATAATGTTTGGTTGAACCGAACAAAAAGTAAAATTTCAAAGAGAGGTGAGCACGAAAACGACTTAGCTGGTTAATGTGCTCGGTGCTGATGACATGGCCGAGCTTACAACGGGTCGAGGTCCCAGCCACCAAGCCGGCCCCGAGGTGCCCGAGTAAAGAGCTCAGCTCAATGAAGCGGCGACATAACACAGTTGATGCGGCGAGGAGAAGTCCCGGGTCCAGCCGAGGTGACGGAGTAGTTCGGTAGAGTGACGGCGAAGCCCCCACGTCGGTCGACCATGTCGATGACACAATTTGGTTGATGGAGGCGGGACGATGATGTCGTCGCGCCGAGGTGACCGCATGATGCAGTCGAAGTCAATTACCTGTGCACACAATATAGTGCAAGCCAAGAGTAATAACAAATAAAGGTAATAATATATTAAAAGAATTCTTCCACTTAATTAATTTAGGTGAAGTAAATAATTAAAGGAATTTGGCCTGAGCGCGGAGGTTAGTTTAGTGGAGTAGAAACACGGGGATGCCGGCAGAGGGGCACGCGTCGAGGCAACGTCACAACTTTGATTGACACAGGCGGGACGACGACATTGGCTCGCCGGGGTGACAGCCTGACGTAGTCGAGGTCGATTATATTGGTCGGCTGGCCGAGGTGACGGTGAGCGGCTGACCCAAACGACATCACACACGAGTGTTTGTAGAATATTTTTGCAAAAATAATGCAGTACAAACGAACAAAAAATATTCTATGTGCAATAATTTTACATGCTAAACGCAGTCAAGGAAAAATAAAACCTGTTTGACGATGACGTCAATAGCAGACCGATCTGGTTGTAGATGTAACGTCCGTCGGACTGCGGACAAATAAAATTTGCACGGAGGAACGCATATGAACGCCGGTTAGTGCAAAGCTAGTTTGCACTATTCATCAATTAGACTTAAAAAGTCATACTGTAGAAGCCAGCACTCGATTGCATTTAGTCATGTGGCAAAGAAAAATATTACTTCCCTGGAGTAGTAGTAGACGATAAAGACCATCTAAAGAAGGGAAAGACATAAAGAAAAAAGGACGATCCAGACTTGCGCTCGGCTCACATTTTAGCTGCCGCCCCGCCCCCGCGTCGCCAACCCTAGGCGACTCGGGGGGCAACCATGCCGCCGGCCTCCGCCCCACAACCCCTCGTCCCCTCCCTCCCGCCGCCGCCAGAGGTCCCGCCGGGCAAAGCCCGGGCGGCGACGGCGGCGGCGGGGCCTTGTCCCTCGCGCGGCGGCGGCGTTCTCTACTGGCGGCGGCGGCGCATGGCTCGGCGGCGATTCGGCTGCGTGGTTCGGCGGGATCCCGGCGGCGAGCGTGGGCCGGCGGCGATAGCGGAGGCGCGGCCTCCCCGCGGCGGAGGCGCCCCTGTTGCTGCGGCCGGGTGCTCCGATCTCGCACGGCCCAGATGGGCTTGGGCGGGCCGGCGGATCTGGGCCGTGGCTGCAGGCAGGCGTGGTGGAGCCTGACGGCGCCGGCTGCTCGGCACCGTGGTGGTGCCGGCGGCCGGCCAGGCGACGGCGGGCTGGATCCTCACCGTCCAGCCCCTGTTTTGGTGGTGGTGAGACGGTGGTCTGCGCCTCCTGCTCCGCCGATGGCATCCTGGCTCGCTTCTCATCGGCGGTGAGGTCAGGCCGGCTCCTTGCTGTCCATGGGCATTGGGGTCGACGGCAGGGCCGGGCGAAAGCCCTGCGTGAAGCGGACGATGGCGACGCCCGTGGGCGCCGTCACCTCGTTGGAGGCGTCGTCATGGCACTGCCCGTTCTTCCCCGCCTCGAGCACCGGGGGAAACCCTAGGTCCGGCCTTCGGATCGGGCGACGGCGGCGCGGCTACGCCGTTCCCCTCTTGATGGCGTCGCTTTGGTGGCTCGCGGAGCCCTTGGTACTAGTTGGAGTTGGGGTTGGCCGCCGCCGAGGGCGTGGGCTTCCAAGGCGCTATGTACACCGTCCTGGGCGCCTCTTGGTCAACGCCTCCTCCGGTCGGTTCGGTCCCGCCGTCCACTCGCCGACTCTTAGGCGCTATGAGCGGGCGGTGCGTTGGCTTGTGCCTTCTTGGAGTGGAGTCGGTCAGATGTTCTCATCTTCGGTCGTGACGCGGCTTTGTAGCTCGGTGTACCCCCTCTTCGACATTCATGGCGGGAGGTCGTGCAAGACGAGTCTTTTGTTGCTTGGCGAGTGTGGGTTGTGTTGTAATCCGTGTGGCGTCGTGTTTGTATTGTGTAGCCTCTTGGCGTTGTCTCGGCCATCTTTGGTCTCTTCTTCTATGATATTGATACACCTCCCAGGGTGTATCCTTAAAAAAATAAAGAAAAAAAGGAAAGAACTCCCTGGATGTGTGCCGTCCCTACAGGAGTGCCCTCGGCCTGTACCGCGTGGGACTAGCAGTCCGAGGCGCATACTCCTCGGGACCTGGTGCCGGGTATGACACACAAAGCCAGCATCCGGCCGATCTTCATGGACGCGCTTCCATTAGATGCCACGGTATACCGATCTTCGGACCGCGGTAGAACGCAAGATACTGCTTCCGAGCATGCCGCCGGTAACAATTTTCTTTGACTTTGATCTCAACTCAGTCTACGAATAAAGATTGCAAACTGGCAATAAATAATTCTTACAAAAAACAAATTGTATGAAACGGATATAGAAAGATATCACCTGATCATCCATCGATCCGCGGCGATCACCCAGCAGGCTCTCAATGAAAGCACCAATGTCGGTGTCAAATCCGGCATATCTCATAGTAGGGGTCCTAAGCTAGGCGTCTTGGAGCGATGGTAACATGGACACGGGATTTTACCCAGGTTCGGGCTCTCTCAAGGAGATAATACCCTACGTCCTGCTTTTGATTGTATTGATATGGGGATAGTACATAGTACAGGTATCTACCACGAGATTGTAGTAATGAATATGAGATTGTCTATTGACTAGACTGACCTCGGTTTATATAATGTACCGTAGGCCTAGGGTTTAGAGGAGTCCTTGTCTTGTGCACCAAGTCTTGTGGATTCTCCCTTGTATGCGTCATGGGTTGCCCGAAATGGCCCATTAGTGAATCGCCCTGGGGGTCCTCGACCCGACCCACTGGTCGGGAGACGACGTGGTGAGTACCCCCTAGTCTAGGACACCATCAGCGGCGCTCTAGTGTTTTTCCTTTTTCAAGGCACTGCCTTGGAGCTCATGGTTTGTCGCCGGTTAGCTTTGTTACTCGTGGTGTCTTCTTCACAGTGGAGGGCTCCGTCATCTTATTACTCGTGCTTATTGTACATCTCTTGTACGCTTGGAGATAGTGTTGTAGATCTTAAGTGAATTTGTATCTTGCCTTGGATGTGTGCGTTTGGGTGGCGTGTTGTTGGGTCACTTGTATGAGGTTTGTTAATTTAGATGTAAACCGTAGCGAAAGCTTTTTTCGGTAAAATTATGTCATTGAAAACTTTTGAATACGAATCCACCGATGCAATTTTTGTCACAAATAACACATATTTAGTTGGTCCAATTTTTTGTCGAACTTCAATTTAGAGATGCATGGGCGCTTTATTCATTGGAATGGAGGCAGTACTTATATTTTCTTCAATGCCAATATTAGTACATTAAGACCAAAGCTTAGACTCCACTTGTGCCCAAAGCGTCTCACAAGCTTACTATAAATATGACCATGTATTGATGAAGTGATGTGTCGATAATAAAGAATACATAACAACAAAGTTGTTTAATTACTTTGATGATTAAACTTTCTAAACCCCAACTCATAATTACATAACTTGTAGTGAGGAGTTCATGACACTCTTTACCTCTATATGTTAACATCCCAAAGTTTGTTGAGTATATCAAATCAAGTCAAAAGGTGTTGACTGAGATTTTTTCCCAATAGGTGGTTTTGTGCTTTGTGGTTGAGGATGAACAACAGAAAAGGCTATTCTTTTGACAAATCATGTTCATGAAACTGCAATACACTTGAACAGTAGATTCTATCACGAAGTCCATGAATATTGGCAATAGGATTCGATAACCTTTGCATGCCGAGGCAAGTCTTATCACAAAATCTTCATAGCTAGCGTGATGCACCTGTTTTAATAATTTATTAGCAATATGTTATACCTACCAGCATGCTTAATTCCTTTGACATTATTGACGTAGCACTCCCTCAATATAACATCTCGTTTGACACCTTCCTACTATAGCATCTCCTTTTCGACCAATTTTTTTAACCATCTTGTTAATGAGAAATATTTATGCACTTACATTAGTAATGCTAGTACCTAATTGTTGGAAATTTACTTATACATAAATTATCTGGAATATAGCCATCGATCTCGTCGATATCCGTTGAAACATATCACCAAGGGTGAAAATCAACCGTCGGCTATTGCTTCCACCGTCGGCTATTTCCACTTATAGCCAAGAGTTTTGGTTTGACCTTCGGCTCTTAAATTTCACCGTCGGGTATTACATGTAATCCCCGTGAGTATAGTCATAACCGTCGGATATTAAAATGAACCGTCAGCCATTAAATTGGACATCCGAGGGTTGGGTTTTCCCCGTCAGGAAATGTATTAAATTGTCGGTTATTGGCAGTCATACTTGTGAGTTAAAAAACGTCGGTCACTACCACCACCGTCGGTTATTATTATAAAGGCCGACAGCCCGTCGGCTATTAAATTTCACCGTCGGAAATATGGGGATCATATCAAGTGGGTCATCAAGTATTCCCACGCTATTGAGACACATGGGTTGTTCTCTTCGGTAGTAAATTTGCAATTGGTTATTATGGTTTACATGCTACATTTTGGTAGCTTGTGCTTCTGTATGTGACCTATGATGCGGCCAAACCGGTAGAAAATAGTTATTTCAGGTGATAAGATCAAACTCCATGTATCATCAAGTCGCTAAACCTCAGTCATGGTACTATCTATTCAGTTGCTGAGAAAGGAGAACATTTTAAAAAGAGAACTTTTCTACTGATGATCTTTTCAGGTGTAGAACTAACAATGTAATGAAGGCCAGAACTGAGATAAATCTCCATATATATGTGTTGATGTTCCTAGAGAGATAAACAAAAGTAGTGCAGAATGCCGGAGGAAATTCTTATTACTTAATGTGATATGCATTTACTTTCCATGTTGTTTGGCAAAAACTATCGAGAAACATAATCTTGGTAGCTAAATATCCTCCAGTATTGTGATGTACTTTTATGCTTGCAAAGATGTTTTTCTTAAAAAATGTTCTGTTTATTGATTAGCTCTGTTGATTATATAAATAAAATTGTAGAACAAATTGTGTTTGACCATCTATTTAGTAAAAGTGCTTTTTTTCCTTAGACCCTACACTCGTGTATGATGTACACAGGTAATTGGTTCTTTCACCTATTTATGCTACAGCTTGTGGTAGGCAACTGAAGAACTACTACACGCTAGTTACAAATGAAATGCTATGAAGCATAGAGCCCTATGTCTCTTAATGTTTCATTTTAGTGGTAATTAACCTCCATAGGTTGACAATGAATCATCTACTCTAATACCTTGACATTAATCAATAAAAAACTAATCCATATATTTACATCAATACCTACCATCCTATTGGAAAAATGGATGGACGCGACAACGAGGGCCATCGATGATCTAGTATATAATAAAAAGAAAAGGATTCGGTCATGCCAACCTGGACATGCCGCTACAACAGTACCATATATGCAGATACATGCATGATTATTCTGAATATATAATAAACCTTTTTCGGAATAATTCATACATTCTACATAATATATTTCTTCAAAAATAAAAACCAAAGAGAGACCTGGTGAATACCACATTTCCAATATGTCGCCTTTTAAACTTCATTTCTTTCCATCAATAATGCTAAAATATCGCAGTGGTTTCCCTATTTTGGTTTTATTTTTGTTTTTTTCTCCGGATTTTTTTCTGGCCTTTTTTTTTATTTTATGTTCTTTTGAAAAGTGCATGAAATTTTCTTAAAAATTGTGAAATTTTCTTAAATTCATGAATTAATTGTTGGAAATATGCCCTAGAGGCAATAATAAATTGGTTATTATTATATTTCCTTGTTCATGATAATCGTTTATTATCCATGCTATAATTGTATTGATTGGAAACTCAAATACATGTGTGGGTACATAGACAACAATGTGTCCCTAGTAAGCCTCTAGTTGACTAGCTCGTTGATCAAAGATGGTTAAGGTTTCCTAGCCATTGACATGAGATGTCATTTGATAATGGGATCACATCATTAGGAGAATGATGTGGTGGACAAGACCCAAACTACGAACGTAGCATATGATCGTGTCAGTTTATTGCTATTGTTTTCTGCATGTCAAGTATCTGTTCCTTTGACCATGAGATCATGCAACTCACTGACACCGGAGGAATACCTTGTGTGTATCAAACGTCGCAACGTAACTGGGTGACTATAAAGGTGCTCTACAGGTATCTCCGAGGGTGTCTGTTGGGTTGGCATGGATCAAGACTAGGATTTGTTACTCCGTGTGACGGAGAGGTATCTCAGGGCCCACTCGGTAATACAACATCACATTGAGCCTTGCAAGCAAAGTGACTAAAGAGTTAGCCACAGGATCTTGTATTACGGAACGAGTAAAGAGACTTGCCGGTAACGAGATTGAACTAGGTATAGTGATACCGACGATCGAATCTCGGGCAAGTAACATACCGAAGAACAAAGGGAACAGCATACGGGATTAACTGAATCCTTGACATAGAGGTTCGACCGATAAAGATCTTCGTAGAATATGTAGGAGCCAATATGGGCATCCAGGTCCCGCTATTGGTTATTGATTGTAGAAGTGTCTCGGTCATGTCTACATAGTTCTCGAACCCGCAGGGTCTACACACTTAACGTTTGGTGACGATTAGCATAATTGAGTTATTATGTTGGTGACCGAAAGTTGTTCGGAGTCTCGGATAAGATCCCGGACATGACGAGGATCTCCGGAAGAGTCCGGAGGTAAAGATTGATATATGTGATAATAGTGTTTTGATCTCCGGAAGAGTTCCGGAGTTCACCGAAAGGGGTTCCGGATGGTTACCGAAGTGTTCGGGTGCGAGAACACTTTATATGGGCCAAGGGATAAAAGCCCACGAGGTATTGGAAAGTGCAAAAGTAGTTTTGCTGCCGCGTAAGCGGTACTGCCGCTTGGTGAAGCGGTACTACCGCCCAAGCGGTACTACCGCTTGTGTGAAGCGGTACTACCGCCCAAGCGGTACTACCGCTTGTGTGAAGCGGTACTACCGCTTGTGCGCGGTACTGCAGGGATCCGAGTTGGACTCTTTTCCTGCGGGCCAAACCGACCTTGTGCGGGCAAAACCGACCTGGAGGAGGCTTTTACTCCAAGTTTAGACCCCAAGGCTCAACATATAAATAGAGGGGCAGGGCTAGCACACGGGATACATCAAGATTTCCCCAAGCCGTGTGCGGCAACCCTAACCCTCTAGTTCCTCCGTCATAATCTCCGTAGTGCTTGGCGAAGCCCTGCAGGGATTGTTCCTCACCACCATCACCACGCCGTCGTGCTGCTGGAACTCAACCACTACTTCACCATCGCTCGCTGGATCGAGGAGGTGAAGGCGTCATCAAGCCGTACGTGTGTTGAACGCGGAGGTGCCGTCCGTTCGGCGCTAGTTCGTGATCGGATCGAGGGACGACTTGCGATTTGGATCGCGGAGACGTTCGACTACATCAACCGCGTTTCTTAAACGCTTCCGCTTAGCGATCTACAAGGGTATGTAGATTCACTCTCCCTCTCGTAGATGCTCATCACCATGGATAGATCTTGTGTGTGCGTAGGAAAATTTTTGTTTCCCATGCAACGTTCCCCAACAGTGGCATCTGAGCCAGGTCTATGCGTAGATGAGATCTCGAGTAGAACACAAACGAGTTGTGGGCGTGGGTGTATACATATTGCTTGCCGTTACTAGTTGATATTTGATTCGGCGGTATTGTGAGATGAAGCGGCCCGGACCGACATTACGCGTACACTTACGCAAGACATGTTCCTTCAACTGACATGTAATTTTGTTGCATAAAGATGGCTAGCGGGTGTCTGTCTCTCTCACTTTAGTTGAATCGATTTCAATGAAGAGGGTTCTTTTAGAAGATCAAAAAGCAATCACTACACCACGTTGTGGTTTTGCGTAGGTAAGAACGGTTCTTGCAAACCCGTAGCAGCCACGTAAAATTTGCAACAACAATTAGAGGACGTCTAACTTGTTTTTGCAGGGTATGTTGTGATGTGATATGGCCAATTACATGATGAGATATATGTGATGTATGAGATGATCATGTTTTGTATAGAATATCACGACTTGCATGTCGATGAGTACGGCAACTGGCAGGAGCCATAGAGTTGTCTTTAATTATTGTATGACCTGCGTGTCAATCATTAAGCGCTATGTAATGCTTTACTTTATCGCTAAACGTTAGCAATAGTTGTGGAAGCAACAGTCGGCGCGACAACCTTATGGCGACACGTTGATGGAGATCAAGATGATGGAGATCATGGTGTCATGCCGGTGACGATGGAGATCATGCCGGTGCTTTGGAGATGGAGATCAAAAGCCAAGTTCATGGCCATATCATGTCACTTATGATTTGCATGTGATGTTAATCCTTTTATGCATCTTATTTTGGTTAGGACGACGGTAGCATTATAAGGTGATCCCTCACTTAAATTTCAAGATAAATTGTGTTCTCCCCAAGTGTGCACCGTTGCGAAAGTTCGTCGTTTCGAGACACGCCGTGATGATCGGGTGTGATAGACTCTACGTTCGCATACAACGGGTGTAAGCCATGTTGCACGTGCGGAACACTCGGGTTAAACTTGACGAGCCTAGCATGTATAGACATGGCCTCGGAACACAAGAGACCGAAAGGTCGAACATGAGTCATATAGTAGATATGATCAACATGAAGATGTTCACCATTGAAACCACCTCAACTCACGTGATGATCGGACTTGAGTTGGTGGATTTGGATCATGTTACACTCGAATGACCGGAGGGATGTCAATTTGAGTGGGAGTTTTTTAAGTAATATGATTAACTAAACTCATTATCTAGAACAATAGTCTAAGTTGTCTTTGCTATATTTATGTTGTAGATCATGGCTCGCGCAGTAGCACCCCTGAATTTTAATGCGTTCCTAGAGAAAGCTAAGTTGAAAGATGATGGAAGTAACTTTGTGGACTGGGCCCGTAATCTAAGGATTATCCTTACGGCTTCCCAGAAGGCTTATGTCCTTGATGCACCGCTTGGTGATCCACCCGCTCCAGTTGAGTCTCTAGACGTTGTGAACGCCTGGCAGGCTCGTTCTGAAGATTACTCAATAGTTCAATGTGCAATGTTGTATGGCTTAGAACCGGGACTTCAAAGACGTTTTGAACGTCATGGAGCATATGAGATGTTCCAGGAGTTGAAGTTTATCTTTCAGAAGAATGCCCGGATCGAGAGATATGAGATCTCCGATAAGTTCTATGCTTGCAAGATGGAGGAGAACGGGTCTATCAGTGATCACGTGCTCAGAATGTCTGGGTACTCCACCCGTCTGGCTGAATTGGGGATGCCCCTTCCGCCAGAGGCTATCACTGACAGAGTTCTTCAATCATTGCCACCTAGCTACAAGAGCTTTGTGTTGAACTATAACATGCACGGGATGAACAAGTCAGTCGCCGAGCTGTTTGCGATGCTGAAAGTCGCTGAGTCTGAAATTCAGAAGGAGCATCAAGTGTTGATGGTCAATAAAACCACTAGTTTCAAGAAAAATGGCAAGGGTAAGAAGGGTAACTCCAAGAAGAGTGGCAAAACAGTTGCTCCTCTCGTGAAGAAACCCAAGGCTGGACCCAAACCAGAAACTGTGTGTTTTCATTGCAAGGGAACTGGACACTGGAAGCGGAATTGCCCCAAGTATTTGGCTGACAAGAAGGCGGCCAACAACAAACAAGGTATATATGATATACATGTTATTGATGTGTACCTTACCAACTCTCGTTGTAGTGCCTGGGTATTTGATACCGGTGCGGTTGCTCATATTTGCAACTCAAAACAGGAACTGCGGAATAGACGGAGGCTGGCAAAGGACGAAGTGACGATGCGCGTGGGAAATGGTTCCAAGGTTGATGTGATCGCCGTCGGCACGCTCGCTCTTCGATTACCGTCGGGATTAGTAATGAACCTAAATAAGTGTTATTTGGTGCCTGCGTTAAGCATGAACATTATATCTGGATCTTGTTTATTGCGAGACGGTTACTCATTTAAATCAGAGAATAATGGTTGTTCTATTTATATGAGTAATATCTTTTATGGTCATGCACCCAATGTGAGGGGTTTATTCTTATTGAATCTCGATAGTAATGATACACATGTTCATAACATTGATGCCAAAAGATGTAGAATTGATAATGATAATACCACTTTCTTGTGGCACTGCCGTTTAGGTCATATTGGCGTAAAACGCATGAGGAAGCTCCATGCTGATGGACTTTTGGAGTCACTTGATTTTGAATCACTTGACACATGTGAGCCATGCCTCATGGGCAAGATGACTAAAACGCCGTTCTCTGGAACAATGGAACGGGCAAGTGACTTATTGGAAATCATACATACTGATGTGTGTGGTCCGATGAGTATTGAGGCGCGCGGTGGTTATCGTTATTTTCTCACCTTCACTGATGACTTAAGTAGATATGGGTATATTTACTTAATGAAACACAAAGTCTGAAACATTCGAAAAGTTCAAACAATTTCAGAGTGAAGTTGAGAATCATCGTAACAAGAAGATTAAATTCCTGCGATCTGATCGAGGAGGAGAATATCTGAGTTATGAGTTTGGCAGTCACTTAAGACAGTGTGGAATTGTTTCACAATTGACACCGCCTGGAACACCACAGCGTAATGGTGTGTCCGAACGTCATAATCGAACCTTATTGGATATGGTGCGATCTATGATGTCTCTTGTTGATTTGCCACTATCGTTTTGGGGTTATGCATTAGAGACAGCTGCATTCACTTTAAATAGGGCACCATCGAAATCCGTTGAGACGACGCCATATGAACTTTGGTTTGGCAAGAAGCCAAAGCTGTCGTTTCTTAAAGTTTGGGGATGTGATGCTTATGTCAAAAAGCTTCAGCCTGAAAAGCTGGAACCCAAAGCGGAGAAATGCGTCTTCATAGGATACCCAAAAGAGACAGTTGGGTATACCTTCTACCTCAGATCCGAAGGCAAAGTGTTTGTCGCTAAAAACGGAACATTTCTTGAGAAAGAGTTTCTCTCGAAAGAATTGAGTGGGAGGAAGATAGAACTTGATGAGGTTGTTGAACCTTTACTTCAACCTGAGAGTAGCGCAGCGCAGAAAGTTGTTTCTGTGGAGCCTACATTAGCTGAAGAGGAAGTTAATGATGATGATCATGAAACTTTGGATCAAGTTGCTATCGAACCTCGTAGGTCGACAAGGACACGTACTGCTCCCGAGTGGTACGGCAACCCTGTCTTAGAGGTCATGTTGTTAGACAACGATGAACCTACGAGCTATGGAGAAGCGATGATGGGCCCGGATTCCGAGAAGTGGTTAGAGGCCATGAAATCCGAGATGGGATCCATGTATGAAAACAAAGTATGGACTTTGGAAGTATTACCTGAAGGGCGTAAGGCCATTCAGAACAAATGGATCTTTAAGAGGAAGACGGACGCGGACGGTAATGTCACCGTCTATAAAGCTCGACTTGTGGCAAAGGGTTTTTCACAAGTTCAAGGAGTTGACTACGATGAGACTTTCTCACCCGTAGCGATGCTTAAGTCCGTCAGAATCATGTTAGCAATAGCTGCTTTTTTCGATTATGAAATTTGGCAGATGGATGTCAAAACAGCGTTCCTTAACGGTTACCTTAAGGAAGAGTTGTATATGATGCAACCAGAAGGTTTTGTCGATCCAGAGAATGCTGACAAAGTTTGCAAACTCCAGCGATCCATTTATGGACTGGTGCAAGCATCTCGGAGTTGGAATCTTTGTTTTGATGAGGTGATCAAAGCGTTCGAGTTTATACAAGTTTACGGAGAAGCTTGTATTTACAAGAAAGTGAGTGGGAGCTCTATAGCGTTTCTAATATTATATGTGGATGACATATTACTGATTGGAAACAATATAGAAATGCTGGAAAGCGTAAAGGAATATTTGAACAAGAGTTTTTCAATGAAGGACCTAGGAGAAGCTGCTTTCATATTAGGCATCAAGATCTATAGAGATAGATTGAGACGCTTAATAGGACTTTCACAAAGCACATACCTTGACAAAGTTTTGAAGAAATTCATAATGGATCAGTCCAAGAAGGGGTTCTTGCCTGTATTGCAAGGTGTGAAGTTGAGTAAGACTCAATGCCCAGTGACTGCAGAAGATAGAGAAAAGATGAGTGTCATCCCCTATGCTTCGGCCATAGGCTCTATCATGTATGCAATGCTGTGCACAAGACCCGATGTCAGCCTTGCCATAAGTATGGTCGGAAGGTTTCAAGGTGATCCAGGAATGGAACACTGGACGGCGGTCAAGAATATCCTGAAGTACCTGAAAAGGACTAAGGACATGTTTCTCGTTTATGGAGGTGATCAAGAGCTCGTCGTAAAGGGTTACGTCGATGCAAGCTTTGACACTGATCCGGATGACTCAAAGTCGCAAACCGGATACGTATTTATTCTTAATGGGGGTGCGGTTAGCTGGTGCAGTTCCAAGCAAAGCGTGGTAGCAGATTCTACATGCGAAGCGGAGTACATCGCTGCCTCGGAGGCGGCGAAGGAAGGTGTCTGGATGAAGGAGATCATGACAGATCTTGGAGTAGTGCCTAGTGCACTTAACCCAATGACTCTGTTTTGTGATAATACTGGTGCCATTGCTCTAGCCAAGGAACCAAGATTTCACAAGAGGACCAGACACATAAAGCGACGTTTCAATTCCATCCGCGATTACATCAAGGAGGACGACATAAATATTTGCAAAGTACACACGGATCTAAATGTTGCAGATCCGATGACTAAACCTCTTCCAAGGGCTAAACATGAACAACACCAGAACTGCATGGGTGTTTGATTCATTACAATGTAAATCACATAGTGATGTGAACTAGATTATTGACTCTAGTGCAAGTGGGAGACTGTTGGAAATATGCCCTAGAGGCAATAATAAATTGGTTATTATTATATTTCCTTGTTCATGATAATCGTTTATTATCCATGCTATAATTGTATTGATTGGAAACTCAAATACATGTGTGGGTACATAGACAACAATGTGTCCCTAGTAAGCCTCTAGTTGACTAGCTCGTTGATCAAAGATGGTTAAGGTTTCCTAGCCATTAACATGAGATGTCATTTGATAACGGGATCACATCATTAGGAGAATGATGTGGTGGACAAGACCCAAACTACGAACGTAGCATATGATCGTGTCAGTTTATTGCTATTGTTTTCTGCATGTCAAGTATCTGTTCCTTTGACCATGAGATCATGCAACTCACTGACACCGGAGGAATACCTTGTGTGTATCAAACGTCGCAACGTAACTGGGTGACTATAAAGGTGCTCTACAGGTATCTCCGAGGGTGTCTGTTGGGTTGGCATGGATCAAGACTGGGATTTGTTACTCCGTGTGACGGAGAGGTATCTCAGGGCCCACTCGGTAATACAACATCACATTGAGCCTTGCAAGCAAAGTGACTAAAGAGTTAGCCACAGGATCTTGTATTACGGAACGAGTAAAGAGACTTGCCGGTAACGAGATTGAACTAGGTATAGTGATACCGACGATCGAATCTCGGGCAAGTAACATACCGAAGAACAAAGGGAACAGCATACGGGATTAACTGAATCCTTGACATAGAGGTTCGACCGATAAAGATCTTCGTAGAATATGTAGGAGCCAATATGGGCATCCAGGTCCCGCTATTGGTTATTGATCGTAGAAGTGTCTCGGTCATGTCTACATAGTTCTCGAACCCGCAGGGTCTACACACTTAGCGTTTGGTGACGATTAGCATAATTGAGTTATTATGTTGGTGACCGAAAGTTGTTCGGAGTCTCGGATAAGATCCCGGACATGACGAGGATCTCCGGAAGAGTCCGGAGGTAAAGATTGATATATGTGATAATAGTGTTTTGATCTCCGGAAGAGTTCCGGAGTTCACCGGAAGGGGTTCCGGATGTTTACCGAAGTGTTCGGGTGCGAGAACACTTTATATGGGCCAAGGGATAAAAGCCCACGAGGTATTGGAAAGTGCAAAAGTAGTTTTGCTGCCGCGTAAGCGGTACTGCCGCTTGGTGAAGCAGTACTACCGCCCAAGCGGTACTACCGCTTGTGTGAAGCGGTACTACCGCCCAAGCGGTACTACCGCTTGTGTGAAGCGGTACTACCGCTTGTGCGCGGTACTGCAGGGATCCGAGTTGGACTCTTTTCCTGCGGGCCAAACCGACCTTGTGCGGGCAAAACCGACCTGGAGGAGGCTTTTACTCCAAGTTTAGACCCCAAGGCTCAGCATATAAATAGAGGGGCAGGGCTAGCACACGGGATACATCAAGATTTCCCCAAGCCGTGTGCGGCAACCCTAACCCTCTAGTTCCTCCGTCATAATCTCCGTAGTGCTTGGTGAAGCCCTGCAGGGATTGTTCCTCACCACCATCACCACGCCGTCGTGCTGCTGGAACTCAACCACTACTTCACCATCGCTCGCTGGATCGAGGAGGTGAAGGCGTCATCAAGCCGTACGTGTGTTGAACGCGGAGGTGCCGTCCGTTCGGCGCTAGTTCGTGATCGGATCGAGGGACGACTTGTGATTTGGATCGCGGAGACGTTCGACTACATCAACCGCGTTTCTTAAACGCTTCCGCTTAGCGATCTACAAGGGTATGTAGATTCACTCTCCCTCTCGTAGATGCTCATCACCATGGATAGATCTTGTGTGTGCGTAGGAAAATTTTTGTTTCCCATGCAACGTTCCCCAACATTAATTTCAAACCATGAACTATTCTTCAAATTTGTGATTTTGTTTTTCCAATTCACACACTTATTTTTCTCAAAATGTGTGAACTTTTTTTCTAAATAAACGACATTTTTGTTTATGATCTTTTTCCAAATGTATATTTTTTTATCAAAATCGATGACCTTTTTGAAATTTTGTGAACATTTTTTCAAAGTTGAAGAACTTTGTTCAAATATATGAACTTTTTCAAAATCAATATACTTGTTTTTAAATTTGAACTTTTCTTCAAAATTAATGAACTTATTTCAAATCCATGATTTCTATTCAGTTTTTCATGTATGTTTTGGCTTTTATGATTTTCCAGATTCATTAGTTTTTAGAAAACTCAACAGTTTTTTCTAGGCAAGTGAACAGTGCAGAGCACGTGTGCCTTTTTGGGCCAGGCCCAGGTCGCGAGCTTGCAAGCACTAGCGAGCACAAGGCGTTTCCATACAGGGCGCAGCGAGCTCCTATACGGCATTGCAGGCGCTCGTTGGCGCTATCGGCGCTCGCCCTAGTGGTCCGGCCCACCAACTGACTCAATAAGGAAATGCATAGGAAAAAAGGAATAACCATGAGAGCAACTAGTTGGCGAGCGTTCTTTCCGGAGCCTTCCAACGATCACTTTCAGGCATCGCCACTTGGCACATTCTCAGCTGCCGTCACGTGTCGCGTTCTGAGCGTTCCCTCCGGATTTTTTTATTTTTATTTTTCCGCACGCGTTTTCGCCTTTTTAGGTGGGTGTTTTCCGGGGGTTTCAGTGTTCCGGTTTTCCACCGGTCTTTCTTAGCTTTTGACAAAACATAAATTATTATTTTTGAAAAAACGTGTTTCATTTTTTTGTTTCATAAAAAGAATGGTTTTTCTTTCGCGAGAGGAACGGATTTGCTTCCGCGATCGTGCCTCTCGGAAACAAAAAGAACACGTTTTTTTCTTTCTTGAGAGGCACGGTTTTGCTTCCGCGAGAGGCACGGATTAACTTTCCCGAGAGGCACGACCGTGCCTCTCGGAAACGAAAAAAACATGTTTTCTGTTTTTTCTTTCTTTCGCGAGAGGCGTAGTTTTGCTTCCGCGCGAAGCGCGGATTTTCTTTCACGAGAGACACGGCCGTGCCTTTTGGAAATAAAAAAACGTGTTTTCTATTTATTTTTCTTTCTTTCACGAGAGGCACGGTTTTGCTTCCGTGGGGCACAAGTTTGCTTCTGTGAGAGGCACGAAAAAAATGTATTTTTTTCTTCCGCGAGAGACAGGGTTTTTGTAGGGTAACGCAGCAGAAAACAAAAATTTCCGACCTACGCACCAGCCCAGGACCACTATGGAGACTGCATACAAGGTTTGATCTTTTTCGTTACCGACTCGTAGCGCAGCGGAAGTAGAGTCGATGACGATCGGCGGTGCAGATCCCTGCAGCTAGGATTTACAACCTCCCAACCGCGAGGATGTATACCCTCATCCGCCCCTCGGAAAGCCCTCCGGGAGGCGGTCGGACAGTCCCCCGGACGGTGTCACGGACAGCCCTTCGGGAGGACCTTCAAAACTCGGACAGTCACTCGGACAGCCCTTCGGGAGGCACTCTCAAACTAAGACCGAAACTACGATCTCTCTATAGAGTTGCACACATACGGTGTCATCTATCCGGCAAGGCTTCGTGGTCCAGAACTAGTTCCCACCAGAACCCAGACAACCTTTCGGCTCTACGAAACTATTTCGCTGGGAGGGAGAGAAAAGCCAGATAACATCAGATGGCATGTGTATATGAGAAAGAGTGAGTGTGGAGAGTGCATCTCCACCTCTATTTATAGGAAAACCCAAGGGGTACGGTGACACTTGAAATACCCAAAATGCCCTTCACAAGGGCACAAAGGTAAAAGCAAGTGGGCAGCCCTTATCCTTCCATGTCATCCCTAGAGATATTTGTGAGTAAAGCCCCAAAAGGTGGCTTTCCATAAAGTAATCCAAAATGCACTTTCACTATTCATGACGACATATTTCAGCGTCCGTTCGAACTGAAAATATTTATGTGGGCTTAGAACATTTTCAGTACCTGCTAAAATAATTTTCAACACGCTCCGAAACAATTCCGGCTTAGTGATTTTCATCTGCGAAAAGCATCTGAAGCGGTTCCGGCAGCTCCGGAACATTTCCGGTTTTCATCCCGGAAAATCCAGAAAGTTTCCAGAACGATTCTGGCACCCTCCAAGAATTAGCAGGCATGTGCCGAAACCAATTTGACTTTATGGTGTACTCCGAAACAACTTTTCGGTTTAGTGATTTTCATCTGTGAAAAGCAACTAAAGCGGTTTCGGCAGTCCGGAACATTTTCGGTTTTTGTCTTTGAAAAATCTCAGAAGTTACCGGAACAATTCTGGTACCTTCTAATAATTTCCAGGCATGTGCCAAAACCAATTTGACTTTATGGTACACTCCGAAACAACTTTTCGGTTTTACCGAAACTCTTCCGGTGCTCTCTCTCCGGAACTCTTCCGTTGTCTCCGAAACTTTTTCGGTGAATTTCTGTCAGACTCCCTGTCTAGTATTCAACAGATAGATGACCCTTAAGCGTGTGACCCTATAGGTTCGGTGAAGCATAGACATGACCTGGAACCCCTTCCGATCAATGATCAACATCGGAGCCGTGGACACCCATATTGACCCCTATACCCACACGAATGAATATTCGAGTGAACCTCCAGTTGCCATGTGCTATTCCTGTTGCTTTGCGATATGTTACAAATACCCGAGGTGAGACATGTTGGCATCCCCGTGGATCAACAACTTGTCCACTATGCCAATTACCTCGTTACCGGTATTGTTCTCTTTTCTCGTTCCCGTGTTCCGGCATCCCCGTGATCAAATCACAAAGTGTCTGGCCAGACGATGATGGATACCGTAACACCGAGAGGGCCCAGAGATATCTCTCCATCGTCGGAGGAGCAGATCCCAATCTTGAGCTATCAAGTTACTTGACATACTTTTCCATGAACCCGTAAGCCGCCGTAATAGCCACCCATTTACGGATGACGTTTAAAAAACCCCAAAGTTCATGAAGCAAGCATGAAGAAACTCGATACTCTCATGGTCTAAGGAATTATGCAAACGTTAACCATCTCTGTGTTATTAACCATTAACTAGTGACGATTGTATCTCATAGCATAACATCAATTCGGGTCGATTCAACACAAGTGTTCTACCAACATTGCGCCCTCAAAATTGCCGGCATAGCCATGCCCATGATCAGGAAAACAGGATCATCATGCAATACTTGAGCCAGTCTTAGAGGCCAGACTAGGAATACATTTTACCGTTTATTATTCCACACGTGCATATGAGTCTTCCTCCGAGCCTCGTGGTTATTGTAGACTCGAGAACCATAGCAGTTATAGCATGGAACATAAACCTAATTATGAACAGGGAGATAATCAATAACATTTATTATTGCCTCTAGGGCATATCTCCTACAGACTCCCACTTGCACTAGAGTCAATAATCTAGTCAATGCTAATGCACTTTACACCTATGGCATACTGGTGTAAAATATGCTTCGCTTGTGGTATAGCCTGATGTCCAACGGATCTGACAACTTCAGCTCCGTGTGTAACTTTGCATATCCTTGCGTTTTCACGCTTTCACAAAATTCATATTTTGTGTGGATTTGCCTTTGTATATATGTGAATCACAGTTCAAACCTTGATTCCTCAGACTGAGCTATGAATGAACTATATGATTCAACAACTTCTTTGTCGCTTCTAAAGCGTCAACATACTTAGCGTTTGTTATAGAATTCGCCACAGTATCTTGTTTGGAACAATTTCCAACTACCGTGCCACCATGTTGTGTATCACAAAACCCTCAATTTAAATCGAAAATCGCATGGAGCATTGATGAAGACTGTATCGATGTAACCTTTTACAACGAACTCTTCATGATCTCCGCTTGCGAGAAAACATGTCATCAGTACTGCTCTAGTACTCAATGACATCTTTCACTGTTGTCCCATGATCAGTACTTTGATCACTATGTTATCTATACTCGCAACAACTTTGGAGTATTGGACATATCTGGTTGTTTTTACATACCATGGAATACATGATTAATCCAAACACAAGAGTGTGTGGAATCTCCATCATGTATTTTACTCATCAGTGTTTTGGGACACCGAGTCTTGAAAAAACTCTTTCCATGTGACTTCGGCAAGAATCACTCCTTGGCGTTTTAAATGCTAAAAAGTTTTAGCATCTTGTCAATATGTATTCATTGCTTAGCCCCATTAGGTAAATCTATCTCCATAGATCATCATGCCTTATATTGAGGCTATTTAGCCTAAGCACTTCATCGAAAAACTATTTTCAAATGAAGTCCTAATTCATGTCAAGAAATTTATTTCCAATTAACAATGTGTCAAGTACACACGGTTTTTAGAAATATTATTATGCTCCCACTTACTTTCTTGAATCACAAGCATCTTCGATACCCATTTGATGAAGTCAAACATTTTTGACCATTTCATCAAAAACGAAGATTCCAACTCCATTTTGCTCTCTTCTGTCCATTGCAGGAACTCTGAAGTTTGCATACTTACTAGCATCCTCTGGACTGACAAAATACCTTGGACTGTAACACATGCAAGTCCTTAGTTTCATTTCCATCAGATGGAAATCCTTTTGTCATCCATGTTTCATATCTCATGATTGAAATATGTATTAATTGCTAGTTCAACCGAACCGACTTTAAGCATCGCTACGGTGAGACAATCTTATCGTAGTCAACTCCTTGAACTTGTTATTGCAACAAGTCGAGCTTTATGGATAAAACATTTTATCCGTATCAGTTTTTAGTTCCATAAATATTCGTTAGACTCTAAGTCTTCCGAAAGGTGTATCAAGATTTTAATCTCGAATCAGTTATATGGAAACTATCTCGGATTGTATTGGCATTTAGCCAATTCCGGAGTCAGGGCCCATCAACGCTTCCTTGTGTATTGTAGGTATACTGTTGTCTAACAACAATATCTCGATACCGCACCTGATAGGTTTGCACGAGCTTTGCCTACGTGGTTCAGCTGCAAGTTTGACCAAAGTCCATACATTTTATTGTAGAGACTTCCGTATCAGTCGCAGTAGGAAACTCCGGAATCACTTCCAAGGTTTCTTTCCTTTGACCTGATGACGAAGATACTGGTTATCTCGTCGAGTTGCACTGTCCTCCCACTCGCCTTTTGTAAGAACTATTCTCTTTAAAAGCATACCGTTTTGTGGCAAAATCTTTTGCCTCGGTATAGTGGTGGGGAAATACCCAATGACTTGGGATAACCTTACAAAGTAGCACTTGTCTGATTTGGAATAGGTTTGTAACCTTTTACACAAGCCCCATATTCCAAATGTTAAGAAAAGATATAACATGGTTGGGCGTACCATACCATGGCGTCATTTCAACAGACCTGATGGATCTCTTTTCAGTGTAAAAGCCGCAGTCTCTAAAGCATCACCATTAAAAAGGGGTAATGGCAAATTTATTTATGTCATCTTTGATCTTACCATGTCATAAATGGTTCGATTACATCTTCACGGACTTTCCACTTGCAGTGGTGTTCCGGGAGGAGCAAGTTATGAAACCCCTTTCATAACTCATCAGACATTCGCTAAACTTGTAACTCAAATATTCCTTTCCGCAATCAAATTACAGAAACATAATTTTCTTGTTACAATAACTTCTACTTCATTTTTTGAAAACCTTGTGAATGAATTCAAAAGATCCAGACTTACGTCTCAACAAGTAAATATCCATATATCTACTTGAGTCATTTCTGAAGATAGATAAATCCACTACTTGCAACAACATTTATTGGACTACACACATCATAATGTATGATCACCAATATGTTCTTTGCTCGTTCCTTATGGCCTGTGAACGGTATTTCAGTCACTTCACTTTTCAGAGGAAAGTTGCAAGTGTCAGATGATTCAAAATGAAATGACTTCAAAATCCATCATAATGGAATTTTCCATGCGGGTTTCTCCAATGTGACCAAATGCAGTGCCACACTTGTGTGGTATTCTTTTAGTCTTGCGACATTTAGCGTCAGTGTTATGGATGTATCATATTTCCATCAATATTCATAACATACATCCCATCTTTGATGGAAGCATGGCCCTTCATGTTATTCATAATACTGAACAACAATTGTTGTTTCTATGAACAACTCTTTTGCAACAAACATTGTGCAATGGGCTAGAGTGTATGAAACTCCAAAATGAATTATGAAAGTAAACCCAGAGGTAATGTATTATTATCAATATTCATAACATACGTCCCATTCATAATGAAAGTATGGCCCTTATGTTATTCATAACACCGAACATCAAAAGTTCTCTTATGAACAACCTTCTTGCAAGATACGTTATGCAAAGGGCTAGAGTGTGAAACTCTAAAATGAATTATGAAAGTAAATACATAGGGAATACGCCGATGGAAGGCATAGTAACATTTACTATGTTCCCTGCGTGTATCTAAACCTCATTCCTGGCTAGTCTTTTAGGCCATAGTAGTTCTTACATCGAGTTGCAACAAAATGCAATCGAGCGGGTATCTTTGTGATTAACTCACAATACCCAAGAATTAGTGATTAACATGTTTAACCATAATTCCCAAGAACTATATCTTTGACCAGCCTTCTATACATCAAAAACTTGTATGACATTCATACACGAGCTGGATATTCCAGTCTTCTTTCCTTTTGCCTTCATACTTCTAACAGTTTAACTTTCAGTATTTCTCCTACTCTCAGAAGAATCATCCAACTTAAGAGTGGCGTTAGACCTGGACTTCCTAGGCATGAAAGTCTCACTAACACCCTTCGGACACTTCCTTTCTCTTTAAGTTGTTGTTTTATTCACCTTTCATCATATGACAGGCGTTCTCCTGGATCCCTCTCTTATCAGTCTAATGCATAGTAAATTCCTTTACTAATAGTTTGCAAACAAACATTGCTTTGGATATCTCATATCTTTTAGCCTTTGTCTGTCTCTGAAAATGATTTTCAGATTCCATGAATATCACATAACTATCCAAACTTTTGAAGTCCGGGTCTCATGGAAGCAAACATATTGCACTTTGACTGAAAAGGAATTCTAGCTTTTGGATCGAAGGACGAGAGTCATATGATCCATAGCATTAGCAGGAGAATACCGAAAGCATGCGATAGGACAAAGTCCTTCTCGGCACTCTTGAGGACAATCCTCACATTACGTTACCAACCGTAAAGTTTTAACCAGATATTTAACAGCTTATTCAATTTTAATTGGGAAGGTGGAAACGCGAGCCATTATTCTACAACTATTATGCAAATAACACTTAGACAGTGTTCATAATTAATTGCACTGAGAATTAAAAGAATTAATTCTACAGTGCGCTCCCACTCAAATCAATATCTCTCATAATTGATTGTGAGTGATACAAGACCCGCATTTAAATTGTTCGCCATTGGTGTAACACCACTGATGACGAAAATCTCAACCGGTAGGCCAACTTGCCAATCACATCTCTATGTGACTCTTGTTCATCTTTCGATGCGTGTGTTCCGAGCTCATCACGGTCATGCCTGAACGTCAAGACAACCAAGTGATCTCGCTGCGAGGTCTCAACTCACCCGCCTCACACTTCTCTAATCGTTCGTACCCATGTGACACGGCGCACCCCGAAAAGATAGGTGCCGTGACTGTGCTACACTTGGGAGAACACTAACTACTTGATATTTTTGTGAGAGATCACCCTAATAAAAAGCGACTACCGCGCAATCAAAAGGGTGCATCATAAGGGATAAACATCTCAGGAAATTCATAATAGCATGATATGGTATAGCCCTTTCTGACGGAGAAGTCTTTTATTTCTTCGTCTTCGGCATTCGCGTTGGTGTTCACCTTCGCGAAGATTGCCACCACCTTGTCGGTGCACCAGATAATATTGCTATCTCTATAGCTAATAAAATAAGTGCATTACTTAAGGTTGACACGCAGGTCATTAAAGTGCAATCATATGGCTCCAGCCATCATGCCGAATCATGACACGCGGGTCATGTTAATTACATCATATAGTCATCTCATACATAATCAAATTAATATGAGCACTGCTATACCACATCATATGCACATGCAAACCATCCTGCAAAACCAAGTTAGACACCTCTAATCGGTTCATGCAAAATTTTATTTTACGTGGCTTCTAAGGTTTCGAAACAAACCGAAGCTACCAACGTCCATCATCAAGCATGATAATCCAAGTTGCTAGATTAACTTTCCAGGGTGTATGAAACACGAGATAATAAAATCAAGAGCCCCATACTAAACTTCGTCATACGCGTGACCCCCGTGTAGATCACATCTGCATTGCCCTTTCATCTGTGAAACATCCATCTTTCTCAACTATGGTGGAACCCAAAGAACTGTTAGCACTTCGTTGACCTGTCAATCAGCATACTCAGGAGCAGCATGAAAGGATCGCGGATTGCCAGAACTTTGTGAGATTCCACCATGCCGTCAAGATCAGGACTACGCAAATTAAGGGGAAGCAACAGGAACATCGGGTAACAGATTTCATCTGCTACCCGCACAAATAATTTTCAGTAATAGAACTCATCTACTACCTAATTATATTGTGCAGCACCCATACATCTCTATGTATTCTAGATCGCAACCTGCATCTACGCATAGCACGGCTCTTGATGCCATTGTAGGGTAACGCAGTAGAAAACAAAAATTTCTGACCTACGCACCAGCCCAGGACTACTATGGAGACTGCATACAAGGTTTGATCTTTTTCGTTACCGACTCGTAGCGCAGCGGAAGTAGAGTCGATGACGATCGGCGGTGCAGATCCCCGCAGCTAGGATTTACAACCTCCTAACCGCGAGGATGTATACCCACATCCGCCCCTCGGACAGCCCTCCGGGAGGCGGTCGGACAGTCCCCCGGACGGTGTCACGGATAGCCCTTCGGGAGGACCTTCAAAACTCGGACAGTCACTCGGACAGCCCTTCGGGAGGCACTCTCGAACTAAGACCGAAACTACGATCTCTCTACAGAGTTGCACACATACGGTGTCATCTATCCGGCAGGGCTTCGCCGTCCAGAACTAGTTCCCACCGGAACCCAGACAGCCTTTCGGCTCTACGAAACTATTTCGTTGGGAGGGAGAGAGAAGCCAGATAACATCAGATGGCATGTGTATGTGAGAAAGAGTGAGTGTGGAGAGTGCATCTCCACCTCTATTTATAGGAAAACCCAAGGGGTAGGGTGACACTTGAAATACCGAAAATGCCCTTCACAAGGGCACAAAGGTAAAAGCAAGTGGGCAGCCCTTATCCTTCCATGTCATCCCTAGAGATATTTGTAAGTAAAGCCCCAAAAGGTGGCTTTCCATAAAGTAATCCAAAAAGCACTTTCCCTATTCATGACGACATATTTCAGCGTCCGTTCGAACTGAAAATATTTATGTGGGCTTAGAACATTTCCAGTACCCACTAAAATAATTTTCAACGAGCTCCGAAACAATTCCGGTTTAGTGATTTTCATCTGTGAAAAGCATCTGAAGCGGTTCCGGCAGCTCCGGAACATTTCCGGTTTTCATCCCGGAAAATTCCAGAAAGTTTCCAGAACGATTCTGGCACCCTCCAAGAATTATCAGGCATGTGCCAAAACCAATTTGACTTTATGGTGTACTCCGAAACAACTTTTCGGTTTAGTGATTTTCATCTGTGAAAAGCAACTAAAGCAGTTTCGGTAGTCCGAAACATTTCCGGTTTTTGTCTCTGAAAAATCTCAGAAGTTACCGGAACAATTCTGGTACCTTCTAATAATTTCCAAGCATGTGCCGAAACCAATTTGACTTTATGGTACACTCCGAAACAACTTTTCGGTTTTACCGAAACTCTTCCGGTGCTCTCTCTCCGGAACTCTTCCGTTGTCTCCAAAATTTTTCGGTGAATTTCTCTCAGACTCCCTGTCTAGTATTCAACAGATAGATGACCCTTAAGCGTGTGACCCTATAGGTTCGGTGAAGCATAGACATGACCCGGAACCCCTTCCGATCAATGATCAACATCGAAGCCGTGGACACCCATATTGACCCCTATACCCACACGAATGAATATTCGAGTGAACCTCCAGTTGCCGTGTGCTATTCCTGTTGCTTCGCGATATGTTACAAATACCCGAGGTGAGACATGTTGGCATCCCCGTGGATCAACAACTTGTCCACTATGCCAGTTACCTCGTTACCGGTATTGTTCTCTTTTCTCGTTCCCGTGTTCCGGCATCCCCGTGATCAAATTACAAAGTGTCTGGCCAGACGATGATGGATACCGTAACACCGAGAGGGCCCAGATATATCTCTCCATCGTCGGAGGAGCAAATCCCAATCTTGAGCTATCAAGTTACTTGACATACTTTTCCATGAACCCGTAAGCAGCCGTAATAGCCACCCATTTACGGATGACGTTTAACAAACCCCAAAGTTCATGAAGCAAGCATGAAGAAACTCGATACTCTCATGGTCTAAGGAATTATGCAAACGTTAACCATCTCTGTGTTATTAACCATTAACTAGTGACGATTGTATCACATAGCATAACATCAATTCGGGTCGATTCAACACAAGTGTTCTACCAACATTGCGCCCTCAAAATTGCCGGCATAGCCATGCCCATGATCAGGAAAACAGGATCATCATGCAATACTTGAGCCAGTCTTAGAGGCCAGACTAGGAATACATTTTACCGTTTATTATTCCACACGTGCATATGAGTCTTCCTCCGAGCCTCGTGGTTATTGCAGACTCGAGAACCATAGCAGTTATAGTGTGGAACATAAACCTAATTATGAACAGGGAGATAATCAATAACATTTATTATTGCCTCTAGGGCATATCTCCTACTGTTTTTTCGTCTGGTTCGTGAAAACAAAGTTAGTCAAAACCTGTAAACATGGAATCTAGTTTTGAAAATCTTGACGCGAGGAATCCAACGATGAAAACGGTTCGAGATTTTGACGCACGGTTGAAAAGATAAAACGTTTTGAAAATAATGTATCTACGAAAAAAAGGAAAAACTTTCGGGTTGCGACAAGTGCCACACATACAGTGCGCAACTTGTCGCAACCGGGAAGGGAGGGCAGAAGTGATCTTCGAAAGGAGTACTTCTTAATTAGTGATTTCGAATAACCATTAGACCATCCTAACTCTTATGTATACTTCGAGAAAACCATCCTACTTAAGGTTTTCTTTAGTAAAACGTTAATGTATAACTAATATAAAGTATTTTGTCAAAAAAGGTAAACTTGGAGACAAGATCATCGATTTTAGAAAAGTTCATAAATTTTTTAAAAATGTCAACAATTTTCAAAAAATATTTCATTGATTTTGGAGAAAAAAGCATTGATTTTGACAAGAGTTCATCGATTTTGAAAAAAAAATCAATTTTGAAAAGATTTCATCGATTATGACAACAGTTCATCAATTCTGAAAAAATGTTCATCGGTTTTGAAAACGCTCATCTATTTTTGAAAGGGGTCGTTGATTTTGGAAAAGAGTTCATCAATTTTGCAAAAAAATCATTCAAATTTGCAAAGGAAAAAAAAATAGAATAAAAACTAAACAAAAACTGTTCCAACTAAAAACACGAAGAAAAAATAAAAAAAAAATAGAACAAAACCATTCCGAATAAAAAATAAAAACGGAAAAATAAATAGAAAAAATAAAAAGACGTAAGAAGAAAAGGGCCGAGCCCAGCTAACGCGGCTGCAGGCGGCGGTTTGCAGAAACGCTAATAACCAGCGCTTTCAGCGCCGAATAGGATTCGCCCAGGGCGCACCTCCGCCCTAATGTCCAACAGCGACCTGGCCCATATACTTTAATTTCGGTTTATTGACTGCATTATTCACCTGGGTTTTCCACGTTTTCTTTTTAAATTTCCTTATTCAGTTTTATTTTACCCTTTTTCTAATGTGTTTATATTTCAAAAACGAATGAAATTTAAAAAAATATGAAATATTTTTAAATTTCGTTAACTTTTTCCATTTTTGGTGAACCTTTTTTATAAAATTTCTGAACATTTTTCGGAATTTTGCAGGCGCTTTTCCGAAATTCATGAACTTCTCTCCGAAATTGATGAACTTTTATTGTAGTTCATGAAGTTTTATTCAAAATGGATGAAATTATTTTCTTAATTGGTGAAATCGTTTCAAATTTTCGAAGAAGAACTCATTTTATAATCTTTTTTCAAATTTGATAAACTTTTTTTTCAAATTTGGTGTTTTTTCAAAATTGATGAATGTTTACAAATTTAGGAAAACAAATCAAAGTAGATAAAAGATCGAAAAACAATAAAAATTAATTTAAATTATAAAATAAATATCAAAATCAGTTACCTTTTTACAAATTCGTGGACTTTTTCTCAAAATTTGATGTATTTATTTTCAAAATAGATGAAAAATTTCTAATTTATGTTCTCGAACCATTTTTTTCATATTCATGAACAATTTTTAAAGTTATCTTGAAATTTCTTTAATTTTTGCAAAAAATAATAATTTGTGTAACTATTTGACATACAGTAAATCGGAGTGTAAGTTTTTTTCCTGGTTTACTGCGAAGTTGAGCGAAGCGCCAAGTTGGGTCTTGGCCCGTTACGCTTCTGCACGAGTGCCCGCTAGCCAACTTGCTTTGAATGTGCTGACTAGGATGTCCCTGTAAAACATATTCGACGCCTTAAACGCCGCTGAAAGGGTTTTCGTACACGGTGCACACCCCCTATACCTTAGGTCTAGTAGCGGACCGCAATCAACCTATGGTTGGTTGGTTAGGAGGATAATGGTATCCTTGACCCACCAGAGTTCAAGTCCTAGACTTGACATTGGTGCTCTCGTATTCCTAAATTTATTTCACGCTTCCGGCGATGTTCGTTCAGTGGGAGGTGACATTCCGGTCGACTAGGAGGCGTCTGTGTCGACTTCGTAAAATCTCAAGATGATATGTCGGCTCAATCTCTCAGAGGTGCTCACAGGGGCAGGGTGCGTGCGTTCATATGGTTGAGTGTATACTCGTGTATGTAAGCGACTTCGATTATACTGTGTTAAAAAAAGATCTAGTTGCGGGCCGGCTCATATACTTTCTGTTCAAGGTTTTTTTCCTGCGTTTTTCCCCTTTTCTTCATATATTTTCAAAACCCATGAACTCTATTTAAATGATGAACTTTTTTCATTTTTGGTGAAACTTTTTCTCAAGCTTAATGATTCTTTTTGAAATTTGATGAACTTTTCCAAAATCGAGCAAATTTCTAAAAAAAACTTTTTTCAAAATTGACTAACTTTTTTCGTAATTAATAAAGAAATCAAGTTTCGATGAACTTTTCCATAATCAAGCAAATGTTTTAAAAAACGAACCTATTTACGAAATTGAGTAACTTTTTTTCTTAATAAATGATTTTTATTCAAGTTATTGAACTTTTCTTCAAACTATATGAACTTCTTTTAAATTTTATCAACTCAAACTTTATATTTTCTTCTTTTTATATGAGATATTTTTTCAAAGTTCATGAACTTTTTTCTAAAATTGTTGAACATTTTTAAACCTACTAGCACATATTCTCGTGCCTTGCAACGGAAAAACAACAACATAACTCTTATCATATTTATCGACGCTTATGTTATACTCCATACAGTCGTTTTTTCTTTGAACAATACAATCTTTATTAGGCCGGGGCTTAGTCGCATCCGTATTTTCGAGGTAGGCCATTAAAACTTATATATACTCCAGTTCGTGTTGGGCAACGCAGCAGAAAACAAAAAATTTCCGATCTACGCACCAGCCCAGGACCACTATGGAGACTGCATACAAGGTTTGATCATTTTCGTTACCGAGTCGTAGCGCAGCGGAAGTAGAGTCGATGACGAACGGCGGTGCAGATCCCCGCAGCTAGGATTTTACAACCTCCCAACCGCGAGGATTTATACCCTCATCTGCCCCGCGGACAGCCCTCCGGGAGGCGGTCGCACAGTCCCCCAGACGGTGTCGCGGACAGCCCTTCGGGAGGACCTCCGAAACTCGGACGGTCACACGGACAGCCCTTCGGAAGGCACTCTCGAACTAAGACCGAAACTACGATCTCTCTACAGAGTTGCACACATACGGTGTCATCTATCCGGCAGGGCTTCGCCGTCCAGAACTAGTTCCCACCGGAACCCAGACAGCCTTTCGGCTCTACGAAACTATTTCGCTGGGAGGGAGAGAGAAGCCAGAAATGTCATGGCATGTGTATGTGAGAGCAAGGATCAAGCATATGGGGCTGCCTCCTCCCCTCTATTTATAGGAAAAACAAGGGGTAGGATGGGCATATCCAAAATGCCATGTCATCCCAAAATATCTTGGGAAGATATTTGTGGAAAGCCAACTTCCAACCATATCCATAAATCTGATTTCACTATTCACGACGACATTTTTCAGCGTCTGATCGAACTGAAAATATTCATGTGGGCTTAGAACATTTCCAGTACCCACCAAAATAATTTTCAACGCGAGCCGGAACAATTCCGGTTTAGTGATTTTCATCTGCGAAAACAATCTGAAGCGGTTTCGGCAGCTCCGGAACATTTCCGGTTTTCATTCCGGATAATTCCAGAAAGTTTCCAGAATGATTCTGGCACCCTCCAAGAATTATCAGGCATGTGCCGAAACCAATTTGACTTTATGGTGTACTCCGAAACAACTTTTCGGTTTAGTGATTTTCATCTGTGAAAAGCAACTAAAGCGGTTCCGGCAGTCCGGAACATTTCCGGTTTTTGTCTCTGAAAAATCTCAGAAGTTACCGGAACAATTCTGGTACCTTCCAATAATTTCCAGGCATGTGCCGAAACCAATTTGACTTTATGGAATACCCTGAAACAACTTTTCAGTTTCACCGGAACTATTCCGATATCCTCTCCGGAACGTTTCCGTTTCGTCCGAAACTTTTTCTGTGAATTTCTCTCAGACTCCCCGTCTAGTATTCAGCAGATAGATGACCCTTAAGCGTGTGACCCTATAGGTTCGGTGAAGTATAGACATGACCCGGAACACTTTCCGATCAATGATCAACATCGGAGCCGTGGACACCCATATTGACCCCTATACCCACACGAATGAATATTCGAGTGAACCTCCAGTTGCCGTGTGCTATTCCTGTTGCTTCGCGATATGTCACAAATACCCGAGGTGAGACATGTAGGCATCCCCGTGGATCAACAACTTGTCCACTATGCCAGTTACCTCGTTACCGGTATTGTTCTCTTTTCTCGTTCCCGTGTTCCGGCATCCCCGTGATCAAATCACAAAGTGTCTGGCCAGACGATGATGGATACCGTAACACCGAGAGGGCCCAGAGATATCTCTCCATCGTCGGAGGAGCAAATCCCAATCTTGAGCTATCAAGTTACTTGACATACTTTTCCATGAACCCGTAAGCCGCCGTAATAGCCACCCATTTACGGATGACGTTTAACAAACCCCAAAGTTCATGAAGCAAGCATGAAGAAACTCGATACTCTCATGGTCTAAGGAATCATGCAAACATTAACCATCTCTGTGTTATTAACCATTAACTAATGACGAATGTATCTCATAGCATAACATCAATTCGGGTCGATTCAACACAAGTGTTCTACCAACAATTGTGCCCTCAAAATTGCCGGCGTAGTCATGCCCATGATCAGGAAAACAGGATCATCATGCAATACTTGAGCCAGTCATAGAGGCTTGACTAGGAATACTTTTTACCGTTTATTATCCCACACGTGCACATGAGTTTCCCTCCAAGCCTCGTTTTATTTGCAGACTCGAGAATCATTGCAGTTATAGCATGGAACATAAACATAATTATGAACAGGGAGATAATCAATAACATTTATTATTGCCTCTAGGGCATATCTCCTACAGACTCCCACTTGCACTAGAGTCAATAATCTAGTCAATGCTAATGCACTTTACACCTATGTCATACTGGTGTAAAATATGCTTCGCATGTGGTATAGCCTGATGTCCAACGGATCTGACGACTTCAGCTCCGTGTGTAACTTTGCATATCCCCGCGTTTTCACGCTTTCACAAAATTCATATTTTGTGTGGACTTGGCTTTGCATATGTGTGAATCATTGGTCGAAACCTGATTCCTCAGACTGAGCTATGGAGCAGCTATCTGCAATAGTGTCCCATAGACCAAAGCCATCTTGGAACCATACTAAGTTCATGAATAAACTATATGATTCAACAACTTCTTTGTCACTTCTTAAGTGTCAACATACTTAGCCTTTGTTATAGAATTCGCCACAGTATCTTGTTTGGAACAATTTCCAACTACCGTGCCACCATGATGTGTATCACAAAACCCTCAACTTAAATCGAAAATCGCATGGAGCATCGATGAAGACTGTATCGATGTAACCTTTTACAACGAACTCTTCATGATCTCCACTTGCGAGAAACCATGTCATCGGTACTGCTCTAGTACTTAATGACATCTTTCACTGTTGTCCCATGATCAGTACTTTGATCACTATGGTATCTATACTCGCAACAACTTTGGAGTATTGGACATATCTGGTTGTTTTACATACCATGGAATACATGATTAATCCAAACACAAGAGTGTGTGGAATCACCATCATGTATTTTGCTCATCAGTGTTTTGAGACACCGAGTCTTGCAAAACCCTTTCCATGTGAATTCGGCAAGAATCACTCCTTGGCGTTTTAAATGCTAAAAGGTTTTTAGCACCTTGTCAATATGTATTCATAGCTTAGCCCCATTAGGTAAATCTATCTCCATAGATCATCATGCCTAATATTAAGGCTATTTAGCCTAAGCACTTCATCGAAAAACTATTTTCAAATGAAGTCCTAATTCGTGTCAAGAAATTTATTTCCAATTAACAATGTGTTAAGTACACAAGGTTTTTAGAAATATTATTATGCTCCCACTTACTTTCTTGAATCACAAGCATCTTCGATACCCATTTGATGAAGTCAAAAAACCCTTTTGACCATTCCATCAAAAACGAAGATTCCAACTCCACTTTGCTCTCTTCTGTCCATCGCTGGAACTCTGAAGTTTGCATACTTACTAGCATCCTCTGGATCGACAAATTACTTTGGACTGTATCACATACAAGTCCTAGGTTTCATTCCCATCAGATGGAAATCCTTTTTGTCATCCATGTTTCATATCTCATGATTGAAATATGTATTAATTGCTAGTTCAACCCGAACCGACTTCAAGCATCGCTACGGTGAGACAATCTCATCGTAGTCAACTCTTTGAACTTGTTTTTGCAACAAGTCGAGCTTTATGGATAAAACATTTTTATCCGTATCAGTTTTAGTTCCATAAATATCCGTTAGACTCTAAGCCTTCAGAAAGGTGTATCAAGATTTTAATCTTGAAACATTGATATGGAAACTATCTCAGATTGTATTGGCATTTAGCCAATTCCGGAGTCAGGGCCCATCATCGCTTCCTTATGTATCGTAGGTATACTGTTGTCCAACAACAATATCTCGTTTGCGCACCTGAGAGGTTTGCACGAGCCTTGCCTACGTGGTTCAGCTGCAAGTTCGACTGAAGTCCATACATTTTATTGTAGAGACTTCCGTATCAGTCGCAGTAGGAAACTCCGGAATCACTTCCAAGGTTTCTTTCCTTTGATCTGATGACGAAGATACTGGTTATCTCGTCGAGTTGCACTGTCCTCCCACTCGCCTTTTGTAAGAACTATTCTCTTTAAAAGCATACCGTTTTGCGGAAAAATCCTTTGCCTCGGTATAGTGGTGGGGAATACCCAATGACTTGGGATAACCTTACAAAGTAGCACTTGCCTGATTTGAAATAGGTTTGTAACCTTTTACACAAGCCCCATATTCCAAATGTTAAGAAAAGATATAACATGGTTGGGCGTACCATACCATGGCATCATTTCAACAGACCCGATGGAGCTCTTTTCAGTGTAAAAGCCGCAGTCTCTAAAGCATCACCTTTTTAAAAGGGGTAATGGCAAATTTATTTATGTCATCTTTGATCTTACCATGTCATGAATGGTTCGATTACATCTACACAGACTCTCCACTTGCAGTGGTGTTCCGGCAGGTGCAAGTTATGAAACCCCTTTCACAACTCATCAGACATTCGCTAAACTTGTAACTCAAATATTCCTTTCTGCAATCGAATTGTAGAAACATAATTTTCTTGTTACAATAACTTCTACTTCATTTTTGAAAACCTTCTGAATGAATTCAAAAGATCCAGACTTACGTCTCAACAAGTAAATATCCATATATCTACTTGAGTCATTTCTGAAGATAGATAAATCCACTACTTGCAACAACATTTATTGGACTACACACATCATAATGTATGATCACCAATATGTTCTTTGCTCGTTCCTTATGGCCTGTGAACGGTATTTCAGTCACTTCACTTTTCGGAGGAAAGTTGCAAGTGTCAGATGATTCAAAATCAAATGACTTTAAAATCCATCATAATGGAATTTTCCATGCGGGTTTCTCCAAAGTGACCAAATGCAGTGCCACACATATGTGGTATTCTTTTAGTCTTGTGACATTTAGCGTCAGTGTTATGGATGTATCATATTACCATCAATATTCATAACATACATCCCATCCTGGATGGAAGCATGGCCCTTCATGTTATTCATAACACCGAACATCAAAAGTTCTCTTATGAATAACCTCCTTGCAAGATACCTTATGCAAAGGGCTAGAGTGTATTGAAACTCTAAATGAATTATGAAAGTAAATACAGAGGTAATGTATTATTATCAATATTCATAACATACTTCTCATTCATAATGAAAGTATGGCCCTTTTGTTATTCATAACTCCGAACATTAAAAGTTCTCTTATGAACAACCTTCTTGCAAGATACTTTATGCAATGGGCTAGAGTGTGTAAAACTCTAAAATGATTTATGAAAGTAAATACATAGGGAATACACCTATGGAAGGTATAGTAACATTTACTATGTTCCCTGCGTGTATCTAAACCTCATTCCTGGCTAGTCTTTCAAGCCATAGTAGTTCTTACATCGAGTTGCAACAGAATGCAATCGAGCGGGTATCTTTGTGATTAACTCACAATACCCAAGAATTAGTGATTAACATGTTTAACCATAATTCCAAAGAACTATATCTCTGACCAGCCTTCTATACATCAAAAACTTGTATGACATTCATACATGAGATGGATATTCCAGTCTTCTTTCCTTTTGCCATTATACTTCTAACAGTTTCACTTTCAGTATTTCTCCTACTCTCAGAAGAAGCACCCAACTTAAGAGTGGTGTTAGCCCCGGACTTCCTAGGCGTGAAAGTTTCACTAACACCCTTCGGACACTTCCTTTCTCTTTAAGTTGTCGTTTTATTCACCATCATCATATGACAGGCGTTCTTCTGGATCCCCTCTTATCAGTCAAATGCCTAGTAAACACTTTTACTAATAGTTTGCAAACAAACATGGCTTTAGATATCTCATATCTTTCAGCCTTTGTTTGTATCTGAAAATTAATTTTCAGTTCCATGAATATCACATAACTATCCCACAACTTTCGAAGTTCGGGTCTCATGGAAGCAAACATATTTCACTTGACCGTAACGGAATTTTAGCTTTTGGATCGAAGGACGAGAGTCATATCATCCATAGCATTAGCGGGAGAATACCGAAAGTATGCGATAGGACAAAGTCCTTGTCGGCACTCTTGAGGACAATCCTCACATTACGTTACCAACCGTAAAGTTTTAACCAGATATTTAATAGCTATTCAATTTTAATAGGGAAGGTGGAAACGCGAGCCATTATTCTACTTATTATGCAAATCACACTTAGACAGTGTTCAAGATTAATTGCACTGAGAATTAAACAAGGTAATTCTACAGTGCGCTCCCACTCAAATCAATATCTCTCAAAATTGATTATGAGTGATACAAGACCCGATTTTTGATTGTTCGCCACGATGGTAGCATCACAGATGACGAAAAATCTCAACCGGTAGGCCAACTTGCCAATCACATCTCTATGTGACTCTTGTTCATCTTTCGATGCGTGTGTTCCGAGCTCATGACTTTCATGCCTGAACATCAAGACAACCAAGTGATCTCGCTGCGAGGTCTCAACTCACCCGCCTCACACTTCTCTAATCGTTCGTGCCCATGTTAGCATGTGACACCCCGAAAAGTTAGGTGCCGTGACGGTGCTACACTTGGGAGAACACTAACTACTTGATATTTGTTGTGAGAGATCACCCTAATAAAAGCGACTACCGCGCAATCAAAAGGGTGCATCATAAGGGATAAACATCTCAGGCAATTCATAATAGCAAGATATGGTATAGCCCTTTCTGACGGAGAAGTCTTTCATTTCTTCGTCTTCGGCATTCGCGTCGGTGTTCACCTTCGCGAAGATTGCCACCACCTTGTCGATGCACCAGATAATATTGCTATCTCTATAGCTAATAAAATAAGTGCATTACTGAAGGTTGACACGCAGGTCATTAAAGTGACAATCATATGGCTCCAGCCATCATGCCGAATCATGACACGCAGGTCATGTTAATCAATTTACATTATATAGTCATCTCATACATAATCAAATTATAATGAGCACTGCTATACCACATCACATGCACATGCAAACCATCCTGCAAAACCAAGTTAGATGCCTCTAATAGGTTTATACAAGATTTTATTTTACGTGGCTTCTAAGGTTTCGAAACAAACCGAAGCTACCAACGTCCATCATCAAGCATGATAATCCAAGTCGCTAGATTAACATTGCGGGGTGTATGAAACACGAGATAATAAAATCTCGAGCCCCATACTAAACTTCGTCATACGCGTGACCCCCGTGCAGATCATATCTGCATTGCCCTTTCATCTGCGAATTTCATCTTTCTTTTGACTATGGCGGAACCCAAAGAACTGAAGCACTTCGTTGATCAATCAGGATCGCGGATTGCCAGAACTTTGTGAAATTCCACCATACTGTCTCGAGATTGAGCAAACGCAAATTCTAGGGAAGCAATAAGAACATCGGGTAACAGACTTCATCTGCTACCCGCACAAATAATTTTCAGCAATAGATCTCATCTACTACCTAATTATATTGTGCAACACCCATACATCTCTATGTATTCTAGATCGCAACCTGCATCTACGCATAGCACGGCTCTTGATGCCACTGTTGGGCAACGCAGCAGAAAACAAAAAATTTCCGATCTACGCACCAGCCCAGGACCACTATGGAGACTGCATACAAGGTTTGATCATTTTCGTTACCGAGTCGTAGCGCAGCGGAAGTAGAGTCGATGACGAACGGCGGTGCAGATCCCCGCAGCTAGGATTTTACAACCTCCCAACCGCGAGGATTTATACCCTCATCTGCCCCGCGGACAGCCCTCCGGGAGGCGGTCGCACAGTCCCCCAGACGGTGTCGCGGACAGCCCTTCGGGAGGACCTCCGAAACTCGGACGATCACACGGACAGCCCTTCGGGAGGCACTCTCGAACTAAGACCGAAACTACGATCTCTCTACAGAGTTGCACACATACGGTGTCATCTATCCGGCAGGGCTTCGCCGTCCAGAACTAGTTCCCACCGGAACCCAGACAGCCTTTCGGCTCTACGAAACTATTTCGCTGGGAGGGAGAGAGAAGCCAGAAATGTCATGGCATGTGTATGTGAGAGCAAGGATCAAGCATATGGGGCTGCCTCCTCCCCTCTATTTATAGGAAAAACAAGGGGTAGGATGGGCATATCCAAAATGCCATGTCATCCCAAAATATCTTGGGAAGATATTTGTGGAAAGCCAACTTCCAACCATATCCATAAATCTGATTTCACTATTCACGACGACATTTTTCAGCGTCTGATCGAACTGAAAATATTCATGTGGGCTTAGAACATTTCCAGTACCCACCAAAATAATTTTCAACGCGAGCCGGAACAATTCCGGTTTAGTGATTTTCATCTGCGAAAAGCATCTGAAGCGGATTCGGCAGCTCCGGAACATTTCCGGTTTTCATTCCGGAAAATTCCAGAAAGTTTCCAGAATGATTCTGGCACCCTCCAAGAATTATCAGGCATGTGCCGAAACCAATTTGACTTTATGGTGTACTCCGAAACAACTTTTCGGTTTAGTGATTTTCATCTGTGAAAAGAAACTAAAGCGGTTCCGGCAGTCCGGAACATTTCCGGTTTTTGTCTCTGAAAAATCTCAGAAGTTACCGGAACAATTCTGGTACCTTCCAATAATTTCCAGGCATGTGCCGAAACCAATTTGACTTTATGGAATACCCTGAAACAACTTTTCAGTTTCACCGGAACTATTCCGATATCCTCTCCGGAACGTTTCCGTTTCGTCCGAAACTTTTTCGGTGAATTTCTCTCAGACTCCCCGTCTAGTATTCAGCAGATAGATGACCCTTAAGCGTGTGACCCTATAGGTTCGGTGAAGTATAGACATGACCCGGAACACTTTCCGATCAATGATCAACATCGGAGCCGTGGACACCCATATTGACCCCTATACCCACACGAATGAATATTCGAGTGAACCTCCAGTTGCCGTGTGCTATTCCTGTTGCTTCGCGATATGTTACAAATACCCGAGGTGAGACATGTAGGCATCCCCGTGGATCAACAACTTGTCCACTATGCCAGTTACCTCATTACCGGTATTGTTCTCTTTTCTCGTTCCCGTGTTCCGGCATCCCCGTGATCAAATCACAAAGTGTCTGGCCAGACGATGATGGATACCGTAACACCGAGAGGGCCCAGAGATATCTCTCCATCGTCGGAGGAGCAAATCCCAATCTTGAGTTATCAAGTTACTTGACATACTTTTCCATGAACCCGTAAGCCGCCGTAATAGCCACCCATTTACGGATGACGTTTAACAAACCCCAAAGTTCATGAAGCAAGCATGAAGAAACTCGATACTCTCATGGTCTAAGGAATCATGCAAACATTAACCATCTCTGTGTTATTAACCATTAACTAATGACGAATGTATCTCATAGCATAACATCAATTCGGGTCGATTCAACACAAGTGTTCTACCAACAATTGTGCCCTCAAAATTGTCGGCGTAGTCATGCCCATGATCAGGAAAACAGGATCATCATGCAATACTTGAGCCAGTCATAGAGGCTTGACTAGGAATACTTTTTACCGTTTATTATCCCACACGTGCACATGAGTTTCCCTCCAAGCCTCGTTTTATTTGCAGACTCGAGAATCATTGCAGTTATAGCATGGAACATAAACATAATTATGAACAGGGAGATAATCAATAACATTTATTATTGCCTCTAGGGCATATCTCCTACAGTTCGGTACTATTAGGTCGGGTCCGTTAGATTATCTTTTTTCGCATCCGTATTTTCTGGGTGGGCCATCGGGCATTTACGGCTCCATTAAGTATTTTATTAGGCATGAGCTTGGTCGCGTCTCTATTTTCTGCTCAGGTCATCGAAGCTATATATACTCTCACTCGGAGTTTCATTTGACTTCAGAGTCTCATTTCGACATGGGTCTTTCATTTGGTTCGTATATGACGGGGCATTCATTCCCTACAAGGACAAACATGACCCTTCACCTCTTGTCTATGGGCCGTCCATGCAGTGGTGGAGACAGGGGGGCCAGCAGGGGCCCTGGCCCCCCCTAACAACACTGATTTAACCCTAATATGCTTGCAATAAGATGATTATTTGCTGCTAAAATTGTGTAATTTAGTGGGCTGGCCCTCCCCAACATGGATTAGGAACACTCGGCCCCCCTCACACATTTTTCCTGGCTCCGCCACTGCGTCCATGTGGTGTATTACTCGTAATCCGCAGACCTATTTAAACTTATGTGTTTTGATTTATGGAAGCAAGGTGATACTATATAATAGATGAGTGAATTTCTTCTTAAATGAACTAATGAGCTAGCTCAGCTGTACGCCCTTTGGGATAGGACAGCAGGTCAGGGGATCGATCCCTCCTGTTGAACCGTATTTTTGCCTCCATCCTTTCTGTATGAGCCGCTGCAGTAGCTGGGCCGCATCTGCATGGGTCGCTGCAACAGCTGGGCCGCGTCTGCGATTTGAACGCTCGGACGTGAACGATACGTGTTTTACTGTACTGCGGGTTGACTATTAGAAAAGTCAAGGAATATTCCGTAAATATTATGGTGGACTAAGAATACCTATTCACGTTATTAGTAGGTATAGATAAGTGTTTTTCAAATTTATTAAAAAAACTCAAAATTGTCGATTTTTTTAAAACAAATCGATGAATATTTTTTAAATTTATTTAAAAAATATCAAAATCGATGATCTTTTTTGAAAATTCGTGTTTTTCGATCACAAATTGATAAATTTATTTTCGATATCGATTAACATTTTCAAATTTATGAGCTTTTTTATATTGGCGAACAACTTTTTCATATTCATGAACAGTTTTTAAGTACCCTTGAAATTTCTTTAATGTTTGCGAAAAAAATGAATTTATGAAATTATTTTACACACAGAAAAGCATAGTGTCAGTTTTTTTTCTCTTTGGTTTTTTGTTGCTTTACTAGCGAGGCGAGCTAGCGCGTTTATCGGAGCGAATCGCCAAGTTGGGACTCGGCCCGCTACGCTCATTCACGAGCACCCAACTAGCGCTGAAGGCGCTGAATAGGCGCACCCGGAGCTCCCACGGTAAAACAGGCAAAATCGAACATGGGCTGTCCCACTTACACCCCGCGTGGTGGTTTCCTCAACTATTGAGCGCTACGTGTTTGAAAGTAAAACAATTGCTGAATATTCTCCAAAAATTAATGAATGTTTTAAAATTAGCAATTATTTTGAAGATTCATTAATAATTTAAATCCATAATAAAAAATAATCATACAATCTTGAACATTGTTTTAAATTGGCAGACACTTTTATTTTCGAAATTTTAATAAAATGTGGTATTCTAAAATTACTAAATATTTCAAATTTGTGATTATTTTATGGATTTGAGAACTTGTTTAAAATTGGAGAACATTATTTAAAATAAATGGACATTGAAATTGTTTAAATTCATGAACTTTTTTAAAAGTGCGACAATTTTTTGAATACATGATTTTATTTTCAGCATAATTTTTCGAATATGGAAACCACTTTTCATAATATATTTTTATATTGTACTTTTAGAAACAGCTTTCCTTTTTATGATGCAAAACAATTACTGTAATCCTACTTATGGAAAGCGGTCTGAAATGATATGCAGGTTTGCAATGAAATTTTACCTGGAACTTTTTAAAATCATATTTCAAACATTATTCGTTTTCTGTTATATATATAGTTTTCATATATAGGTTTTTCCCTACACAATATGATCAGAAATTTATGTTAACACTAGTACTCATTACTTTCATACTAAACAAGAATTCATTGTTGACATGCAGATGAGCATGCATGCAGTATATACTCATGTACATGCAGGTCTATGCAAGAATGCATAGGCTTCGACGCACGCGCTCGTCCACAAAGACGGAGCCAGTAGGGGGCGAGCTGGGGCCATGGCTCCCCCATGCCGAACAAAATCCTTAAATTACCCGTATGTATTGTGTGGATTTCCAGAGCTAAGGCCAAATTTTTAATGTATTGCCCACTTCAGTGAGCATACATGTATCATTGACCCCCTTGGATCAAGTTTATGGCTCCGTCCCTGCTCATCCAACACCTTGATGAACCCCCGCCGACGAGGTCTCCCAAATCGCAATCCTCCCAATATCATCAAGACCGAAAAGTCACGACTCCTCCTCGAACTTGCATGTTCGCTTGCCAGTCGACATGCATGTCATCGGCTCATTGCACAACAGTGTGTCATACAAGTTCGACAGGTGCCCGCCGCCAAACACTAGCGCTCGTAGGTTCCGGGACAACGGTGAGCAGGGGTCGTGGGGTGTGCCTGCTTTGGCTAGCCACTCAACCCGCACTTGGGAAGGTACAGGACCATGAATTGAGACTAGTGGGAGAGGCACATCTCCAACGCTATGCCCCCTCCTCTGCCTCACCCTCATACATTGTCGCCTTCCTATGATCACATCCAACTTGTCCCCGAGCCGCTCCGTACAGTACTCAACCTAGCGTCGTTCCCCTAGTGGACGAACCACGATGAGCTCCCGGTGAACAACGTCATGGGAGCAGCAATCAGGAACACGAGCAAGCACGCGAAGATGGGGTCATGGGACATGACGCGAACTTGTCCCTCGGCCGAGCGATGCCACAAACCGGTTCAACAGCCATGCCGTCCAGCCTAGGCCATTGCTCAGGATCTCCCTGACTGGCATACATGCACCAGCGTGTTGCACGCTGCTCCAATTGATTGGATTTTGTCCTATTTTCTTTCAAAAGTAAGGAAATAATGTCTATTTGTTTTTGAAAAGTTTTCGTCAGTTAAAAGGTGAAAATCGACAAAACCCTTTTGATAAACTGAGCAAAATACTCAAAGAAAAGTGTCAAACTATTGAAACCATAAACCCCCCCAAGCCTAAAGTGTTGCGCGTTCTTGAGCACGCAAAAGATAAAAAAGAACGAAGGGGAACCTGACAATTTGGTAAAGAGGGTTTACCAGCTCCTAGAGATATAATATATCCATTCTCACAATTATTGCAATCTTAATTAAGATAATACCTGCATTTGAACGGTTGCACTTAAGCTCGCTATCTAGCTACCTAGCTACGAATAATTTACTAAGTATAAGTACATGAATATCATGCGAACATACAAACATATCTCTTGAGTATAGCGAGACAAAATATGGAATCTAATTAACCGCCCACCAGGGTTCTTACACATCAATTGTGACTCTAACCGCCCACCAGGTCAATCAACACAAGTTTTGCTTCCTTATCAATTTGCTAGGCGATGCAGGGGAAAATATCTAGTGCTACCAAGGCTTAGATGCTTTCGTGATACGGGCTCCTAGGCCGTCGGATTCTTGGATCGGACGTCTCGCAATAAGTTTGCAACATTTGCAAAAGAGTCTCCTAGGAGTCCAAAAATTGTGAAAGGACGTGGATGTCGCCTAGAGAGGGGGGGGGGGGGGGTGTGAATAGGCGCTTTAAAATAATTACGATTTAGGCTTGAACTAATGCGGAATAAAACTAACGTTTAATTAGACAAGCACAAAACCTAAAACAACTAGGCTCACCTATGTGCACCAACAACTTATGCTAAGCAAGATAAACAACTAAGTGATAGCAAGATATATAGCACGAACCAATATGGCTATCATAAAGTAAAGTGCATAAGTAAAGGGCTCGGGTAAAAGATAACCGAGGCACGCGGATACGACGATGTATCCCGAAGTTCACACCCTTGCGGATGCTAATCTCCGTTCGGAGCGGTGTGGAGGCACAATGCTCCCCAAGATGCCACTAAGGCCATCGTAATCTTCTCACGCCCTCGCACGATGCAAGATGCCGTGATTCCACTAAAGGACCCTTGAGGGCGGTCGCTGAACCCGTACAAATGGCAACCCTTGGGGGCGGTCACCAGTACCCGTACACTTTGGCAACCCTTGGGGGCGGTCACCGATACCCGTACAAATTGCTCGGGGCAATCTCCACAACCTAATTGGAGACCCCGGCGCTTGCCGGAGCTTTACACCATAATGATTGAGCTCTGAGGCACCACCATCCGTCTAGGGCGCCAAGGCACCCAAGAGGAATAAGCTCTAGGGTGCTCAAACACCCAAGAGTAATAAGCTTCTCAAACTTCACTTCCACGTATCACCGTGGAGAACTCAAACCTACGCACCAAATGCAATGGCAAGGGCACACATAGTGCCCAAGTCCTTCTCTCTCAAATCCCACCACAACAACTAATGCTATGGAGGAAAATGAGAGGAAGAACAAAGAAGAACACCAAGAACTCCAAGAACTAGATCCAAGGGGTTCCCCTCACACAGAGGAGAAAGTGATTGGTGGAAATGTGGATCTAGATCTCCTCTCTCTTTTCCCTCAAGAACTAGCAAGAATCATTGGAGGGATTGAGAGTTAGCAAGCTCAAAAAAGGTCAACAATGGGGGGAAACTCGAGCTCAAAAGATGGGGAGCAATGGGGAAGAAGACCCCCTTTTATAGGCCTCCCCAAATCCAATCGTTATGTGTACAGGTCGTGCACAAGCGGTACTACCGCCCGCGCGGTAGTTTTAGGGAAAACATGCAAAACGGCAGAAACCTCGAGGCGGTAGTGTCGCCGGAGCGGTACTACCTCCCCACCCAGCGGTACTTCCGCTGGGATGCAGTAAGACGCCAGACCCCAGAAATAACCGGTAGTAGAAGCGGTACTAGAGAGCGGTGTTGGGGAACGCAGCAGAAAACAAAAAATTTCGACCTACGCACCAGCCCAGGACCACTATGGAGACTGCATACAAGGTTTGATCTCTTTCGTTACCGACTCGTAGCGCAGCGGAAGTAGAGTCGATGACGAACGGCGGTGCAGATCCCCGCAGCTAGGATTTTACAACCTCCCAACCGCGAGGATGTATACCCTCATCTGCCCCGCGGACAGCCCTCCGGGAGGCGGTCGGACAGTCCCCCGGACGGTGTCGCGGACAACCCTCCGGGAGGACCTCCGAAACTCAGACTGTCACTCGGACAGCCCTTCGGGAGGACCTCCAAAACTCGGACAGTCACACGGACAGCCCTTCGGGAGGCACTCTCGAACTAAGACCGAAACTACGATCTCTCTACAGAGTTGCACACATACGGTGTCATCTATCCGGCAGGGCTTCGCCGTCCAGAACTAGTTCCTGCCGGAACCCAGACAGCCTTTCGGCTCTACGAAAAACTCTTTTCGTGTGAGGGAGAAGAGAGAGCTTGCAAAGCAAAGCATGTGTATGAGAGCAAAGGATGAGCAAGTGGGCAGCCCACTCACCTCCTATTTATAGGAAAACCAAGGGGTAGGATGGTAACTCCAAGTACCAAAATATCCCACTTTATGTCACACATAAAAATCATAAGGAAAAGGGGTGCCATGTGGAGCTCCATGGAGGAGCACCACCCTTGGCCGGCCACCCCTTGGGGGCCCCCCATGAGGAGCTTGCTTGCTCCCCAATCCCTTCTTGAAGCCTTTTTGGAAATATCCAAAAAGGTGTTTTTTCCATAAATATCCAAAAAACACTTTCACTATTCACGACGACATTTTTCAGCGTCCGGTCGAACTAAAAATATTTATGTGGGCTTAGAACATTTCCAGTACCCACCAAAATAATTTTCAATGCCATCCGGAACAATTCCGGTTTAGTGATTTTCATCTGCGAAAAGCATCTGAAGCGGTTTCGGCAGCTCCGGAACATTTCCGGTTTTCATCCCGGAAAATTCCAAAAAGTTTCCAGAACGATTCTGGCATCCTCCAAGAATTATCAGGCATGTGCCAAAACCAATTTGACTTTTTGGTATCCCCTGAAACAACTTTTCAGTTTCACCGGAACTCATCCGGTGACCTCTCTGCGGAACTTTTCCGCTGTCCGAAACTTTTCCGGTGTCCGAAACTTTTTTCGGTGTTTTTCTCTCAGACTCCCTGTCTAGTATTCAGCAGATAGATGACCCTTAAGCGTTTGACCCTATAGGTTCGGTGAAGTATAGACATGACCCGGAACCCCTTCCGATCAATGATCAACATCGGAGCCGTGGACACCCATATTGACCCCTATACCCACACGAATAAATATTCGAGTGAACCTCCAGTTGCCGTGTGCTATTCCTGTTGCTTCGCGATATGTTACAATTACCCGAGGTGAGACATGTTGGCATCCCCGTGGATCAACACCTTGTCCACTATGCCAGTTACCTCGTTACCGGTATTGTTCTCTTTTCTCGTTCCCGTGTTCCGGCATCCTCGTGATCAAATCACAAAGTGTCTGGCCAGACGATGATGGATACCGTAACACCGAGAGGGCCCAGAGATATCTCTGCATCGTCGGAGGAGCAAATCCCAATCTTGAGCTATCAAGTTACTTGACATACTTTTCCATGAACCCGTAAGCCGCCGTAATAGCCACCCATTTACGGATGACGTTTAACAAACCCCAAAGTTCATGAAGCAAGCATGAAGAAACTCGATACTCTCATGGTCTAAGGAATCATGCAAACATTAACCATCTCTGTGTTATTAACCATTAACTTATGACGAATGTATCTCATAGCATAACATCAATTCGGGTCGATTCAACACAAGTGTTCTACCAACATTGCGCCCTCAAAATTGCCGGCATAGCCATGCCCATGATCAGGAAAACAGGATCATCATGCAATACTTGAGCTAGTCTTAGAGGCCAGACTAGGAATACATTTTACCGTTTATTATTCCACACGTGCAAATGAGTCTTCCTCCGAGCCTCGTTTTATTTGTAGACTCGAGAATCATTGCAGTTATAGCATGGAACATAAACATAATTATGAACAGGGAGATAATCAATAACATTTATTATTGCCTCTAGGGCATATCTCCTACAGACTCCCACTTGCACTAGAGTCAATAATCTAGTCAATGCTAGTGCACTTTACACCTATGGCATACTGGTGTAAAATATGCTTCGCTTGTGGTATAGCCTGATGTCCAACGGATCTGACGACTTCAGCTCCGTGTGTAACTTTGCATATCCTCGCGTTTTCACGCTTTCACAAAATTCATATTTTGTGTGGACTTGGCTTTGCATATGTGTGAATCATTGGTCGAAACCTGATTCCTCAGACTGAGCTATGGAGCAACTATCTGCAATAGTGTCCCATAGACCAAAGCCATCTTGGAACCATACTAAGTTCATGAATGAACTATATGATTCAACAACTTCTTTGTCGCTTCTCAAGCGTCAACGTACTTAGCCTTTGTTATAGAATTCGCCACAGTATTTTGTTTGGAACAATTTCCAACTACCGTGCCACCATATTGTGTATTACACAAATCCCTTAACTTAAATTGAAAATCGTATGGAGCATTGATGAAGACTGTATCGATGTAATTACTTACAACGAGCACTTCATAATCTCTGCTTGCGAGAAAACATGTCATCAGTACTACTCTAGTACTCAGTGACATCTTTCACTGTTGTCCTATGATCAGTACTTTGATCACTTTGGTATCTATATTCACAACAACTTTGGAGTATTGGACATATCTGGTTGTTTTACATACCATGGAATACATGATTAATCCAAACACAAGAGTGTGTGGAATCTCCATCATGTATTTTACTCATCAGTGTTTTGGGACACCGAGTCTTGCAAAAACTCTTTCCATGTGACTTCGGCAAGAATCACTCCTTGGCTTTTTAAATGCCAAAAAGTTTTTAGCATCTTGTCAATATGTATTCATTGCTTAGCCCCATTAGGTAAATCTATCTCCATAGATCATCATGCCTAATATTGAGGCTATTTAGCCTAAGCACTTCATCGAAAAACTATTTTCAAATGAAGTCCTAATTCATGTCAAGAAATTTATTTCCAATTAACAATGTGTCAAGTACACACGGTTTTTAGAAATATTATTATGCTCCCACTTACTTTCTTGAATCACAAGCATCTTCGATACCCATTTGATGAAGTCAAACCCCTTTGACCATTCCATCAAAAACGAAGATTCCAACTCCACTTTGCTCTCTTCTGTCCATCGCTGGAACTCTGAAGTTTGCATACTTACTAGCATCCTCTGGATCGACAAATTACTTTGGACTGTATCACATACAAGTCCTAGGTTTCATTCCCATCAGATGGAAATCCTTTTGTCATCCATGTTTCATATCTCATGATTGAAATATGTATTAATTGCTAGTTCAACCCGAACCGACCTTAAGCATCGCTACGGTGAAACAACCTCATCGTAGTCAACTCCTTGAACTTGTTATTTCAACAAGTCGAGCTTTATGGATAAAACATTTTTATCCGTATCAGTTTTTAGTTCCATAAATATTCGTTTAGACTCTAAGTCTTGCGAAAGGTGTATCAAGGTTCTAATCTTGAATCACTTATATGGAAACTATCTCGGATTGTATTGGCATTTAGCCAATTCCGGAGTCAGGGCCCATCATCGCTTCCTTGTGTATCGTATGTATACTGTTGTCCAACAACAATATCTCGTTTGCGCACCTGAGAGGTTTGCACGAGCCTTGCCTACAGGGTTCAGCTGCAAGTTCGACTGAAGTCCATACATTTTATTGTAGAGACTTCCGTATCAGTCACAGTAGGAAACTCCGGAATCACTTCCAAGGTTCCTTTCCTTTGACCTGATGACGAAGATACCGGTTATCTCGTCGAGTTGCACTGTCCTCCCACTCACCTTTTGTAAGAACTATTCTCTTTAAAAGCATACCGTTTTGTGGCAAACCTATTTGCCTCGGTATAGTGAGGGAGGAATACCCAATTACTTGGGATAACCTACAAAGTAGCACTTGTCTGATTTGGAATAGGTTTGTAACCTTTTACACAAGCCCCATATTCCAAATGTTAAGAAAAGATATAACATGGTTGGGCGTACCATACCATGACGTCATTTCAACAGACCCGATGGAGCTCTTTTCAGTGTAAAAGCCGCAGTCTCTAAAGCATCACTTTAAAAGGGATAATGGCAAATTTATTTATGTCATCTTTGATCTTACCATGTCATGAATGGTTCGATTACATCTACACGGACTCTCCACTTGCAGTCGTGCTCCGGGAGGTGCAAGTTATGAAACCCCTTTCATAACTCATCAGACATTTGCTAAACTTGTAACTCAAATATTCCTTTCTGCAATCGAATTGTAGAAACATAATTTTCTTGTTACAATATTTTCTTCTTCATTTTGAAAACCTTTCGAATGATTTCAAAAGATCCAGACGCACATCTCATCAAGTAAATATCCATATATCTACTTGAGTCATTTCTGAAGATAGATAAATCCACTACTTGCAATAACATTTATTGGACTACACACATCATAATGTATGATCACCAATATGTTCTATGCTCGTTCCTTATGGCCTATGAACGGTATTTCAGTCACTTCACTTTTCAGAGGAAAGTTGCAAGTGTCAGATGATTCAAAATCAAACGACATCAAAATCCATCATAATGGAATTTCCATCGGGGTTTTCCAATGTGACCAAATGCAGTGCCACACATATGTGGTATTCTTTTAGTCTTGCGACATTTAGCGTCAGTGTTATGGATGTATCATATTACCATCAATATTCACAACATACATCCCATCCTGGATGGAAGCATGGCCCTTCATGTTATTCATAACACCGAACATCAAAAGTTCTCTTATGAATAACCTTCTTGCAAGATACCTTATGCAAAGGGCTAGAGTATATGAAACTCTAAAATGAATTATGAAAATAAACCCAGAGGTAATGTATTATTATCAATATTCATAACATACGTCTCATTCATAATGAAAGTATGGCCCTTATGTTATTCATAACATCGAACATCAAAAGTTCTCTTATGAATAACCTTCTTGCAAAATACCTTATGCAAAGGGCTAGAGTATATGAAACTCTAAAATGAATTATGAAAATAAATACAGAGGTAATGTATTATTATCAATATTCATAACATACATCTCATTCATAATGAAAGCATGACCCTTATGTTATTCATAACACCGAACATCAAAAGTTCTCTTATGAACAACCTTCTTGCAAGATACCTTATGCAAAGGGCTAGAGTGTGAAACTCTAAAATGAATTATGAAAGTAAATACATAGGGAATACACCGATGGAAGGCATAGTAGCATTTACTATGTTCCCTGTGTGTATCTAAACCTCATTCCTGGCTAGTCTTTCAGGCCATAGTAGTTCTTACATCGAGTTGCAACAGAATGCAATCGAGTGGGTATCTTTGTGATTAACTCACAATACCCAAGAATTAGTGATTAACATGTTTAACCATAATTCCCAAGAACTATATCTTTGACCAGCCTTCTATACATCAAAAACTTGTATGACATTCATACATGAGCTGGATATTCCAGTCTTCTTTCCTTTTGCCTTTATACTTCTAACAGTTTAACTTTTAGTATTTTTCCTACTCTCAGAAGAAGCATCTTACTTAAGAGTGGCGTTAGCGCCGGACTTCCTAGGCATGAAAGTCTTACTAACACCCTTCGGACACTTCCTTTCTCTTTAAGTTGTTGTTTTATTCACCATCATCATATGACAGGCGTTCTTCTGGATCCCTCTCTTATCAGTCTAATGCATAGTAAACTCCTTTACTAATAGTTTGCAAACAAACAATGCTTTGGATATCTCATATCTTTTAGCCTTTGTCTGTCTCTGAAAATGATTTTCAGATTCCATGAATATCACATAACTATCCAAACTTTCGAAGTTCGGGTCTCATGGAAGCAAACGTATTGCACTTGACTGAAACAGAATTCTAGCTTTTGGATCGAAGGACGAGAGCCACATGATCCATAGCATTTAGCGGGAGAATACCGAAAGTATGCGATAGGACAAAGTCCTTCTCGGCACTATTGAGGACAATCCTCACATTACGTTTTCCAACCGTAACTTTTAACCAGATATTTAACAGCTATTCAATTTTAATAGGGAAGGTGGAAACGCGAGCCATTATTCTACAACTATTTTGCAAATCACACTCAGACAGTGTTCAAAATTAATTGCACTGAGAATTAAAAGAATTCAATTCTACAGTGCGCTCCCACTCAAATCAATATCTCTCATAATTGATTGTGAGTGATTCAAGATCCAACTTACAATTCTGCGTCAAGGATGCAACCATCTCAAGTGACGAGAATTTCAATTGGTAGGCCAACTTGCCAATCACATCTCTATGTGACTCTTGTTCATCTTTCGATGCGTGTGTTCCGAGCTCATGACTTTCATGCGTGAACGTCAAGACAACCAAGTGATCTCGCTGCGAGGTCTCAACTCACCCGCCTCACACTTCTCTAATCGTTCGTACCCATGCAACCATGTGATACCCCGAAGAGATAGGTGTCGTGACGGTGCTACACTTGGGAGAACACTAACTACTTGATATTTAAGTGAGAGATCACCCTAATAAAAAGCGACTACCGTGCAATAAAAAGGGTGCAACATAAGGGATAAACATCTCAGGCAATTCATAATTAGCATGATATGGTATAGCCCCTTCTGACGGAGAAGTCAAGTATTCTTCGTCTTCGGCATTCGCGTCGGTGTTCACCTTTGCGAAGATTGCCACCACCTTGTCGATGCACCAGATAATATTGCTATCTCTATAGCTAATAAAATAAGTGCATTACATAAGGTTGACACGCAGGTCATTTAAAGTGCAATCATATGGCTGCAGCCATCATGCCGAATCATGACACGCAGGTCATGTTAATTACATCATAATGTCATCTCATACTCCCTCCGTTCCGAAATATAGTGCGTCCTCGGTTCCCGTGCTTCAACTTTGACCATAAATTTAACCAACGAGACCGACTGCGGCGGGAGCAAAAATTATACCGGTGAATTCGTATTCGAAAGAAGTTTTCAATTATATATTTTTTGCTCCCGCCGCAGTCGGTCTCGTTGGTTAAATTTATGGTCAAAGTTGAACCTCGGGAAGCGCGGGCGCACTATATTTTGGAACGGAGGGAGTACATAATCATATTTAATATGAGCATTGCTATACCACATCACATGCATAACCATCCTGCAAAACCAAGTTAGACGCCTCTAATCGGTTTATGCAAAATTTTATTTTACGTGGCTTCTAAGGTTTTGACTCAAACCGCAGCTACCAACGTTTATCATCAAGTATGATACTTCAAGTTGCTAGATTAACTTTCCAGGGTGTATGAAACATGAGACAATAAAATCTCGAGCCTCATACTAAACTTCGTCATACGCGTGACCCCCGTGCAGATCATATCTGCATTGCCCTTCGTCTGCGAAACATCCATCTTTCTTTAACTATGGTGGAACCCAAAGAACTGTTAGCACTTCGTTGATCTGTCAATCAGCATACTCAGGAGCAGCATGAAAGGATCGCGGATTGCCAGAACTTTGTGAGATTCCACCATGCCGTCAAGATCAGGACTACGCAAATTCACGGGAAGCAACAGGAACATCGGGTAACAGATTTCATCTGCTACCCGCACAAATAATTTTCAGCAATAGATCTCATCTACTACAAAATTATACTATGCAATACCCATACATCTCATGTATTCTAGATCATAACATGCATCTACTCATAGCCTGGCTCTGATACCACTATTGGGGAATGCAGCAGAAAACAAAATTTTTCGACCTACGCACCAGCCCAGGACCACTATGGAGACTGCATACAAGGTTTGATCTCTTTCATTACCGACTCGTAGCACAGCGGAAGTAGAGTCGATGACGAACGGCGGTGCAGATCCCCGCAGCTAGGATTTTACAACCTCCCAACCGTGAGGATGTATACCCTCATCTGCCCCGCGGACAGCCCTCCAGGAGGCGGTCGGACAGTCCCCCGGACGGTGTCGCGGACAGCCCTCCGGGAGGACCTCCGAAACTCGGACTGTCACTCGGACAGCCCTTCGGGAGGACCTCCAAAACTCGGACGGTCACACGGACAGCCCTTCGGGAGGCACTCTCGAACTAAGACCGAAACTACGATCTCTCTACAGAGTTGCACACATACGGTGTCATCTATTCGGCAGGGCTTCGCCGTCCAGAACTAGTTCCTGCCGGAACCCAGACAGCCTTTCGGCTCTACGAAAAACTCTTTTCGTGTGAGGGAGAAGAGAGAGCTTGCAAAGCAAAGCATGTGTATGAGAGCAAAGGATGAGCAAGTGGGCAGCCCACTCACCTCCTATTTATAGGAAAACCAAGGGGTAGGATGGTAACTCCAAGTACCAAAATATCCGACTTTATGTCACACATAAAAATCATAAGAAGGAAAAAGGGGTGCCATGTGGAGCTCCATGGAGGAGCACCACCCTTGGCCGGCCACCCCTTGGGGGCCCCCCATGAGGAGCTTGCTTGCTCCCCAATCCCTTCTAGAAGCCTTTTTGGAAATATCCAAAAAGGTGTTTTTCCATAAATATCCAAAAAGCACTTTCACTATTCACGACGACATTTTTCAGCGTTCGGTCGAACTAAAAATATTTATGTGGGCTTAGAACATTTCCAGTACCCACCAAAATAATTTTCAATGCCATCCGGAACAATTCCGGTTTAGTGATTTTCATCTGCGAAAAGCATCTGAAGCGGTTTCGGCAGCTCCGGAACATTTCCGGTTTTTATCCCGGAAAATTCCAAAAAGTTTCCAGAACGATTCTGGCATCCTCCAGGAATTATCAGGCATGTGCCAAAACCAATTTGACTTTTTGGTATCCCCTGAAACAACTTTTCAGTTTCACCGGAACTCATCCGGTGACCTCTCTGCGGAACTTTTCCGCTGTCCGAAACTTTTCCGGTGTCCGAAACGTTTTTCGGTGTTTTTCTCTCAGACTCCCTGTCTAGTATTCAGCAGATAGATGACCCTTAAGCGTGTGACCCTATAGGTTCGGTGAAGCATAGACATGACCCGGAACCCCTTCCGATCAATGATCAACATCGGAGCCGTGGACACCCATATTGACCCCTATACCCACACGAATGAATATTCGAGTTGTAGGAGATATGCCCTAGAGGCAATAATAAATGTTATTGATTATCTCCCTGTTCATAATTATGTTTATGTTCCATGCTATAACTGCAATGATTCTCGAGTCTACAAATAAAACGAGGCTCGGAGGAAGACTCATTTGCACGTGTGGAATAATAAACGGTAAAATGTATTCCTAGTCTGGCCTCTAAGACTAGCTCAAGTATTGCATGATCTTCCTGTTTTCCTGATCATGGGCATGGCTATGCCGGCAATTTTGAGGGCGCAATGTTGGTAGAACACTTGTGTTGAATCGACCCGAATTGATGTTATGCTATGAGATACATTCGTCATAAGTTAATGGTTAATAACACAGAGATGGTTAATGTTTGCATGATTCCTTAGACCATGAGAGTATCGAGTTTCTTCATGCTTGCTTCATGAACTTTGGGGTTTGTTAAACGTCATCCGTAAATGGGTGGCTATTACGGCGGCTTACGGGTTCATGGAAAAGTATGTCAAGTAACTTGATAGCTCAAGATTGGGATTTGCTCCTCCGACGATGGAGAGATATCTCTGGGCCCTCTCGGTGTTACGGTATCCATCATCGTCTGGCCAGACACTTTGTGATTTGATCACGGGGATGCCGGAACACGGGAACGAGAAAAGAGAACAATACCGGCAACGAGGTAACTGACATAGTGGACAAGGTGTTGATCCACGGGGATGCCAACATGTCTCACCTCGGGTATTTGTAACATATCGCGAAGCAACAGGAATAGCACACGGCAACTGGAGGTTCACTCGAATATTTATTCGTGTGGGTATAGGGATCGATATGGGTGTCCACGGCTCCGATGTTGATCATTGATCGGAAGGGGTTCCGAGTCATGTCTATGGTTCACCGAACCTATAGGGTCACACGCTTAAGGGTCATCTATCTGTTGAATACTAGACAGGGAGTCTGAGAGAAATTCACCGAAAAAGTTTCGGAGACAACGGAAGAGTTCCGGAGAGAGAGCACCGGAAGAGTTTCGGTAAAACCGAAAAGTTGTTTCGGAGTGTACCATAAAGTCAAATTGGTTTTGGCACATGCCTGGAAATTATTAGAAGGTACCAGAATTGTTCCGGTAACTTCTGAGATTTTTCAGAGATTAAAACCGGAAATGTTCCGGGACTGCCGGAACCGCTTTAGTTGCTTTTCACAGATGAAAATCACTAAACCGAAAAGTTGTTTCGGAGTACACCATAAAGTCAAATTGGTTTCGGCACATGCCTGGTAATTCTTGGAGGGTGCCAGAATCATTCTGGAAACTTTCTGGAATTTTCCGGGATGAAAATCGGAAATGTTCCGGAGCTGCCGAAACCGCTTCAGATGCTTTTCGCAGATGAAAATCACTAAACCGGAATTGTTCCGGCTCGCGTTGAAAATTATTTTAGTGGGTACTGGAAATGTTCTAAGCCCACATAAATATTTTTAGTTCGATCAGACGCTGAAAAATGTCGTCGTGAATAGTGAAAGTGCTTTTTGGATTACTTTATGGAAAGCCACCTTTTGGGGCTTTACTCACAAATATCTTTAGGGATGACATGGAAGGATAAGGGCTGCCCACTTGCTTTTACCTTTGTGCCCTTGTGAAGGGCATATTGGGTATTTCAAGTGCCACCCTACCCCTTGGGTTTTCCTATAAATAGAGGTGGAGATGCACTCTCCACTCTCACTCTTTCTCACATACACATGCCATCTGATGTTATCTGGCTTCTCTCTCCCTCCCAGCGAAATAGTTTCGTAGAGCCGAAAGGCTGTCTGGGTTCCGGTGGGAACTAGTTCTGGACGGCGAAGCCCTGCCGGATAGATGACACCGTATGTGTGCAACTCTGTAGAGAGATCGTAGTTTCGGTCTTAGTTCGAGAGTGCCTCCCGAAGGGCTGTCCGTGTGACTGTCCGAGTTTTGGAGGTCCTCCCGAAGGGCTGTCCGAGTGACAGTCCGAGTTTCGGAGGTCCTCCCGAAGGGCTGTCCGCGACACCGTCCGGGGGACTGTGCGACCGCCTCCCGGAGGGCTGTCCGCGGGGCAGATGAGGGTATACATCCTCGCGGTTGGGAGGTTGTAAAATCCTAGCTGCGGGGATCTGCACCGCCGTTCGTCATCGACTCTACTTCCGCTGCGCTACGAGTCGGTAACGAAAGAGATCAAACCTTGTATGCAGTCAACATAGTGGTCCTGGGCTGGTGCGTAGGTCGGAAATTTTTTGTTTTCTGCTGCGTTACCCTACAGTGGCATCAAGAGCCGTGCTATGCGTAGATGCAGGTTGCGATCTAGAATACATAGAGATGTATGGGTGTTGCACAATATAATTAGGTAGTAGATGAGATCTATTGCTGAAAATTATTTGTGCGGGTAGCAGATGAAATCTGTTACCCGATGTTCCTGTTGCTTCCCCTGAATTTGCGTAGTCCTGATCTTGACGGCATGGTGGAATCTCACAAAGTTCTGGCAATCCGCGATCCTTTCATGCTGCTCCTGAGTATGCTGATTGACAGATCAACGAAGTGCTAACAGTTCTTTGGGTTCCACCATAGTTGAGAAAGATGGATGTTTCGCAGAGGAAAGGGCAATGCAGATATGATCTGCACGGGGGTCACGCGTATGACGAAGTTTAGTATGGGGCTCAAGATTTTATTATCTCGTGTTTCATACACCCTGGAATGTTAATCTAGCGACTTGGATTATCATGCTTGATGATGGACGTTGGTAGCTTCGGTTTGTTTCGAAACCTTAGAAGCCACGAAAAATAAAATTTTGCATGAACCGATTAGAGGCGTCTAACTTGGTTTTGCAGGATGGTTTGCATGTGCATATGATGTGGTATAGCAGTGCTCATATTAATTTGATTATGTATGAGATGGCTATATGATGTAATTTGATTAACATGACCTGCGTGTCATGATTCGGCATGATGGCTGGAGCCATATGATTGCACTTTAATGACCTGCGTGTCAACCTTATGTAATGCACTTATTTTATTAGCTATAGAGATAGCAATATTATCTGGTGCATCGACAAGGTGGTGGCAATCTTCGCAAAGGTGAACACCGACGCGAATGCCGAAGACGAAGAATACTTGACTTCTCCGTCAGAAGGGGCTATACCATATCATGCTAATTATGAATTGCCTGAGATGTTTATCCCTTATGTTGCACCCTTTTGATTGCGCGGTAGTCGCTTTTTATTAGGGTGATCTCTCACTTAAATATCAAGTAGTTAGTGTTCTCCCAAGTGTAGCACCGTCACGACACCTATCTCTTCGGGGTATCACATGGTTGCATGGGTACGAACGGTTAGAGAAGTGTGAGGCGGGTGAGTTGAGACCTCGCAGCGAGATCACTTGGTTGTCTTGACGTTCAGGCATGAAAGTCATGAGCTCGGAACACACGCATCGAAAGATGAACAAGAGTCACATAGAGATGTGATTGGCAAGTTGGCCTACCAATTGATATTCTCGTCACTTGAGATGGTTGCATCCTTGACGCTGAATTGAAAGTTGGATCTTGAATCACTCACAATCAATTATGAGAGATATTGATTTGAGTGGGAGCGCACTGTAGAATTGAATTCTTTTAATTCTCAGTGCAATTAATTTTGAACACTGTCTGAGTGTGATTTGCAAAATAGTTGTAGAATAATGGCTCGCGTTTCCACCTTCCCTATTAAAATTGAATAGCCGTTAAATATCTGGTTAAAAGTTACGGTTGGAAAACGTAATGTGAGGATTGTCCTCAATAGTGCCGAGAAGGACTTTGTCCTATCGCATACTTTCGGTATTCTCCCGCTAAATGCTATGGATCATGTGGCTCTCGTCGTTCGATCCAAAAGCTAGAATTCTGTTTCAGTCAAGTGCAATACGTTTGCTTCCATGAGACCCGAACTTCGAAAGTTTGGATAGTTATGTGATATTCATGGAATCTGAAAATCATTTTCAGAGACAGACAAAGGCTAAAAGATATGAGATATCCAAAGCATTGTTTGTTTGCAAACTATTAGTAAAAGTGTTTACTGGGCATTTGACTGATAAGAGAGGGATCCAGGAGAACGCCTGTCATATGATGAAAGGTGAATAAAACAACAACTTAAAGAGAAAGGAAGTGTCCGAAGGGTGTTAGTGAAACTTTCACGCCTAGGAAGTCCGGGGCTATCGCCACTCTTAAGTTGGGTGCTTCTTCTGAGAGTAGGAGAAATACTGAAAGTTAAACTGTTAGAAGTATAATGGCAAAAGGAAAGAAGACTGGAATATCCAGCTCATGTGTGAATGTCATACAAGTTTTTGATGTATAGAAGGCTGGTTAAAGATATAGTTCTTGGGAATTATGGTTAAACATGTTAATCACTAATTCTTGGGTATTGTGAGTTAATCACAAAGATACCCGCTCGATTGCATTCTGTTGCAACTCGGTGTAAGAACTACTACGGCCTAAAAGACTAGCCAGGAATGAGGTTTAGATACACACAGGGAACATAGTAAATGTTACTATACCTTCCATTAGTGTATTCCCTATGTATTTACTTTCATAATTCATTTTAGAGTTTTACACTCTAGCCCATTGCATAAAGTATCTTGCAAAGAAGGTTATTCATAAGAGAACTTTTGATGTTCGATGTTATGAATAACATAGGGGCCATACTTTCATTATGAATGAGATGTATGTTATGAATATTGATATTAATACATTACCTCTGTATTTACTTTCATAATTCATTTAGAGTTTCATACACTCTAGCCCTTTGCATAAGGTATCTTGCAAGAAGGTTATTCATAAGAGAACTTTTGATGTTCGGTGTTATGAATAACATGAAGGGCCATGCTTCCATCAAGGATGGGATGTATGTTATGAATATTGATGGTAATATGATGCATCCATAACACTGACGCTAAATGTCGCAAGACTAAAAGAATACCACATATGTGTGGCACTGCATTTGGTCACATTGGAGAAACCCGCAAGGAAAATTCCATTATGATGGATTTTGAAGTCGTTTGATTTTGAATCATCTGACACTTGCAACTTTCCTCCGAAAAGAGAAGTGACTGAAATACCGTTCACAGGCCATAAGGAACGAGGTGCAAACTTATTGGTGATCATACATTTGATGTGTGTAGTCCGATAAATGTTGTTAGTAGTGGATTTATCTATCTTCAGAAATGACTCAAGTAGATATATGAATATTTACTTGTTGAGACATAAGTCTGGATCTTTTGAATTCATTAATAAGGTTTTCAAAAATGAAGTAGAAGTTATTGTAACAAGAAAATTATGTTTCTACAATTCGATTGCAGAAAGGAATATTTGAGTTACAACTTTAGCGAATGTCTGATGAGTTATGAAAGGGGTTTCATAACTTGCACCTCCTGGAACACCACTGCAAGCCTGGAACACCACTGCAAGTGGAAAGTCCGTGAAGATGTAATCGAACCATTTATGACATGGTAAGATCAAAGATGACATAAATAAAATTGCCATTATCCCTTTTAAAGTGATGCTTTAGAGACTGCGGCTTTTTCACTGAAAAGAGATCCATCAGGTCTGTTGAAATGATGCCATGGTATGGTACGCCCAACCATGTTATATCTTTTCGTAACATTTGAAATATGGGGCTTGTGTAAAAGGTTACAAACCTATTCCAAATCAGACAAGTGCTACTTTGTAAGGTTATCCCAAGTCATTGGGTATTCCCCACCACTATACCGAGGCAAAGGATTTTGCCGCAAAACGGTATGCTTTTAAAGAGAATAGTTCTTACAAAAGGCGAGTGGGAGGACAGTGCAACTCGACGAGATAACCAGTATCTTCGTCATCAGATCAAAGGAAAGAAACCTTGGAAGTGATTCCGGAGTTTCCTACTGCGACTAATACGGAAGTCTCTACAATAAAATGTATGGACTTCTGTCGAACTTGCAGCTGAACCACGTAGGCAAGGCTCGTGCAAACCTCTCAGGTGCGCAAACGAGATATTGTTGTTGGACAACAGTATACCTACGATACATAAGGAAGCGATGATGGGCCCTGACTCCGGAATTGGCTAAATGCCAATACAATCTGAGATAGTTTCCATATCAATGTTTCAAGATTAAAATCTTGATACACCTTTCGGAAGGCTTAGAGTCTAACGAATATTTATGGAACTAAAAACTGATACGGATAAAAATGTTTTATCCATAAAGCTCGACTTGTTGCAAAAACAAGTTCAAAGAGTTGACTACGATGAGATTGTCTCACCGTAGCGATGCTTGAAGTCGGTTCGGGTTGAACTAGCAATTAATACATATTTCAATCATGAGATATGAAACATGGATGACAAAAGGATTTCCATCTGATGGGAATGAAACCTAGGACTTGTATGTGATACAGTCCAAAGTAATTTGTCGATCCAGAGGATGCTAGTAAGTATGCAAACTTTAGAGTTCCAGCGATGGACAGAAGAGAGCAATATGGAGTTGGAATCTTCGTTTTTGATGGAATGGTCAAAGGGGTTTGACTTCATCAAATGGGTATCGAAGATGCTTGTGATTCAAGAAAGTAAGTGGGAGCATAATAATATTTCTAAAAACCGTGTGTACTTGACACATTGTTAATTGGAAATAAATTTCTTGACACGAATTAGGACTTCATTTGAAAATAGTTTTTCGATGAAGTGCTTAGGCTAAATAGCCTCAATATTAGGCATGATGATCTATGGAGATAGATTTACCTAATGGGGCTAAGCAATGAATACATATTGACAAGATGCTAAAAACTTTTTGGCATTTAAAAAGCCAAGGAGTGATTCTTGCCGAAGTCACATGGAAAGAGTTTTTGCAAGACTCGGTGTCCCAAAACACTGATGAATAAAATACATGATGGAGATTCCACACACTCTTGTGTTTGGATTAATCATGTATTCCATGGTATGTAAAACAACCAGATATGTCCAATACTCCAAAGTTGTTGCGAGTATAGATACCAAAGTGATCAAAGTACTGATCATAGGACAACAGTGAAAGATGTCACTGAGTACTAGAGTAGTAATGATGACATGTTTTCTCGCAAGCAGAGATTATGAAGTGCTCGTTGTAAGTAATTACATCGATACAGTCTTCATCAATGCTCCATGCGATTTTCGATTTAAGTTAAGGGTTTTTGTGTAATACACAATATGGTGGCACGGTAGTTGGAAATTGTTCCAAACAAGATACTGTGGCGAATTCTATAACAAAGTCTAAGTATGTTGACGCCTGAGAAGCGACAAAGAAGTTGTTGAATCATATAGTTCATTCATGAACTTAGTATGGTTCCAAGATGGCTTTGGTCTATGGGACACTATTGCAGATAGGTGCTCCATAGCTCAGTCTGAGGAATCAGGTTTCGACCAATGATTCACACATATGCAAAGCCAAGTCCACACAAAATATGAATTTTGTGAAAGCGTGAAAACGCGAGGATATGCAGAGTTACACACGGAGCTGAAGTCGTCAGATCCGTTGGACATCAGGCTATACCACAAGCGAAGCATATTTTACACCAGTATGCCATAGGTGTAAAGTGCATTAGCATTGACTAGATTATTGACTCTAGTGCAAGTGGGAGTCTGTAGGAGATATGCCCTAGAGGCAATAATAAATGTTATTGATTATCTCCCTGTTCATAATTATGTTTATGTTCCATGCTATAACTGCAATGATTCTCGAGTCTACAAATAAAACGAGGCTCGGAGGAAGACTCATTTGCACGTGTGGAATAATAAACGGTAAAATGTATTCCTAGTCTGGCCTCTAAGACTAGCTCAAGTATTGCATGATGATCCTGTTTTCCTGATCATGGGCATGGCTATGCCAGCAATTTTGAGGGCACAATGTTGGTAGAACACTTGTGTTGAATCGACCCGAATTGATGTTATGCTATGAGATACATTCGTCATAAGTTAATGGTTAATAACACAGAGATGGTTAATGTTTGCATGATTCCTTAGACCATGAGAGTATCAAGTTTCTTCATGCTTGCTTCATGAACTTTGGGGTTTGTTAAACGTCATCCGTAAATGGGTGGCTATTACGGCGGCTTACGGGTTCATGGAAAAGTATGTCAAGTAACTTGATAGCTCCAGATTGGGATTTGCTCCTCCGACGATGGAGAGATATCTCTGGGCCCTCTCGGTGTTACGGTATCCATCATCGTCTGGCCAGACACTTTGTGATTTGATCACGGGGATGCCGGAACACGGGAACGAGAAAAGAGAACAATACCGGCAACGAGGTAACTGGCATAGTGGACAAGGTGTTGATCCACGGGGATGCCAACATGTCTCACCTCGGGTATTTGTAACATATCGCGAAGCAACATGAATAGCACACGGCAACTGGAGGTTCACTCGAATATTTATTCGTGTGGGTATAGGGATCGATATGGGTGTCCACGGCTCCGATGTTGATCATTGATCGGAAGGGGTTCCGAGTCATGTCTATGGTTCACCGAACCTATAGGGTCACACGCTTAAGGGTCATCTATCTGTTGAATACTAGACAGGGAGTCTGAGAGAAATTCACCGAAAAAGTTTCGGAGACAACGGAAGAGTTCCGGAGAGAGAGCACCGGAAGAGTTTCGGTAAAACCGAAAAGTTGTTTCGGAGTGTACCATAAAGTCAAATTGGTTTTGGCACATGCCTGGAAATTATTAGAAGGTACCAGAATTGTTCCGGTAACTTCTGAGATTTTTCAGAGATTAAAACCGGAAATGTTCCGGGAGTGCCGGAACCGCTTTAGTTGCTTTTCACAGATGAAAATCACTAAACCGAAAAGTTGTTTCGGAGTACACCATAAAGTCAAATTGGTTTCGGCACATGCCTGGTAATTCTTGGAGGGTGCCAGAATCGTTCTGGAAACTTTCTGGAATTTTCCGGGATGAAAACCGGAAATGTTCCGGAGCTGCCGAAACCGCTTCAGATGCTTTTCGCAGATGAAAATCACTAAACCGGAATTGTTCCGGCTCGCGTTGAAAATTATTTTAGTGGGTACTGGAAATGTTCTAAGCCCACATAAATATTTTTAGTTCGATCAGACGCTGAAAAATGTCGTCGTGAATAGTGAAAGTGCTTTTTGGATTACTTTATGGAAAGCCACCTTTTGGGGCTTTACTCACAAATATCTTTAGGGATGACATGGAAGGATAAGGGCTGCCCACTTGCTTTTACCTTTGTGCCCTTGTGAAGGGCATATTGGGTATTTCAAGTGACACCCTACCCCTTGGGTTTTCCTATAAATAGAGGTGGAGATGCACTCTCCACTCTCACTCTTTCTCACATACACATGCCATCTGATGTTATCTGGCTTCTCTCTCCCTCCCAGTGAAATAGTTTCGTAGAGCCGAAAGGCTGTCTGGGTTCCGGTGGGAACTAGTTCTGGACGGCGAAGCCCTGCCGGATAGATGACACCGTATGTGTGCAACTCTGTAGAGAGATCGTAGTTTCGGTCTTAGTTCGAGAGTGCCTCCCGAAGGGCTGTCCGTGTGACCGTCCGAGTTTTGGAGGTCCTCCCGAAGGGCTGTCCGAGTGACAGTCCGAGTTTCGGAGGTCCTCCCGAAGGGCTGTCCGCGACACCGTCCGGGGGACTGTGCGACCGCCTCCCGGAGGGCTGTCCGCGGGGCAGATGAGGGTATACATCCTCGCGGTTGGGAGGTTGTAAAATCCTAGCTGCGGGGATCTGCACCGCCGTTCGTCATCGACTCTACTTCCGCTGCGCTACGAGTCGGTAACGAAAGAGATCAAACCTTGTATGCAGTCAACATAGTGGTCCTGGGCTGGTGCGTAGGTCGGAAATTTTTTGTTTTCTGCTGCGTTACCCTACACGAGTGAACCTCCAGTTGCCGTGTGCTATTCCTGTTGCTTCGCGATATGTTACAATTACCCGAGGTGAGACATGTTGGCATCCCCGTGGATCAACACCTTGTCCACTATGCCAGTTACCTCGTTACCGGTATTGTTCTCTTTTCTCGTTCCCGTGTTCCGGCATCCCCGTGATCAAATCACAAAGTGTCTGGCCAGACGATGATGGATACCGTAACACCGAGAGGGCCCAGAGATATCTCTCCATCGTCGGAGGAGCAAATCCCAATCTTGAGCTATCAAGTTACTTGACATACTTTTCCATGAACCCGTAAGCCGCCGTAATAGCCACCCATTTACGGATGACGTTTAACAAACCCCAAAGTTCATGAAGCAAGCATGAAGAAACTCGATACTCTCATGGTCTAAGGAATCATGCAAACATTAACCATCTCTGTGTTATTAACCATTAACTTATGACGAATGTATCTCATAGCATAACATCAATTCGGGTCGATTCAACACAAGTGTTCTACCAACATTGCGCCCTCAAAATTGCCGGCATAGCCATGCCCATGATCAGGAAAACAGGATCATCATGCAATACTTGAGCTAGTCTTAGAGGCCAGACTAGGAATACATTTTACCGTTTATTATTCCACACGTGCAAATGAGTCTTCCTCCGAGCCTCGTTTTATTTGTAGACTCGAGAATCATTGCAGTTATAGCATGGAACATAAACATAATTATGAACAGGGAGATAATCAATAACATTTAGTATTGCCTCTAGGGCATATCTCCTACAAGCGGTAGTACTGCGCGGGCGGTACTACCGCCCTACTACCGCCCACTACTACCGTCCAGAAAACCACCCTGACCAGAGAACAAAATATAAGCAGAAGTAGCAGCGGTAGTACATAGCGGAAGTACCGCGCAAGCGGTACTCCCGTGGTACCGAGCGGTACTACCGCCTGTTCAGAGAAAAACAGCTCTGGCACTAAAACTGCCATAACTTTCGCATACGAGCTCCGAATTGAGCAAACTCAAGCTTGTTGGATAGCACACGACAAGTACTATCCAAACAGTGCCTGGTTATCCTAAGAAGAGGCAGTATGAAAATGCCAATGGTATAGAGATGTGAAACCTCTATGAATGAAGAACCGGCAAAAACTCCAGCATCGAAAACATCATAGAAGATGCAAATGGACTCCGTTTTCGATGAGCTTGAGCTTGTCAGGAAGCTGACCATAAGCTCAAGAACCCACAAAGAGAAAAGCCAACCAAGAACCAAGAAAGATGAAGATGCCAAGAATGCAATGGTTTGAGCTCTCAACGAACGATACAATCAAGCTAGTCACTTGAGAGCCCCCCTTGATAGTACGACAATCGATCCTATAACCCGGTCTCCCAACTACCACCATGAGACCGGTAAAATAGAAAACCCTATCAAGGTCAAACCTTTGCCTTGCGCATAGTCCAGTTGAGCTAGATGATGACGATCTTGTCCTTCTCAAGATGGACCACCTTTCTTGATTGCGTTGGCTCGATGAAGACTAGTTGATTGCTCCCCCATACTCCACTATGGGTGAGCCACTCTTTGGCACATCTTCACAAGTCCATTGTCATCACAATGGACGGCAAGCTTCAAGCATGATCTATCTGTGATGCTTCACTTGAACTTGTACACCGCAACCTTGATGACGATCACCACTTGATGACATCCTCCATGGGTTGTATGAGATCTTCCTCTTGACGCAAGCCCATGGAAATATACCTAACTCCACAACGAACTCTCACGTAGACCATGGGTTAGTACACAAAGCGTAATGGACAATGCTTACCATACCATGGGATCACTTGATCCCACTTGGTACATCTTCTACGCTTTGTGTGTTGATCAACTTGAATCATTCTCTGCCTTAATCTTGATCAACCTTGTGTCTTCTCTTCTCTCTTCACAAAGATGATGTCTTGAAGGTAAACATGAATGTTCACACAATCTTATTCTTCAAGACATGCTTGCAATGAGATCAACTCTCACATGACCAATCTTTGGATAAAACCTTACATACCACCTTGATCACCATATAAACTCCTTGAAACCAACACATGTACTTCAAGAAGTGCCTATGGACAAATCATTCGAATATAACTCAAGGCAACCATTAGTCCATAGGGATTGTCATCAATTACCAAAACCACACATGGATAAATGTGCTCTTACAAATTGCGCATAGGTACAACAGATCCAACATCTCCTACATACCGTTCGATCAGAGAATCCGGCGGCCAGATAGCAATTGAGCCTCGGTAGCACCAGATACTCTCCCGGCAATGCAGTTCAATTTTTTTTGCTAGGCGATGGAAAGACCCCAAGTGTCGTTCCTAATATTATTACAAGGAAGAATAACCACTCTTGCCCAAATATGAAGTTTATCAAGCTCAAAAAAATATGAAGTTTATCGAATTTGAGTTGGGATGAACGCATGCATTCTTCGAAATTTTTGGTGAGGGTGGAGTTGGTTTCTTCTTCTTTGGGTCCCTTTCAACTTCATGCCCATCGAGCTGAGACCCATCATGGTCTGCTACATGGGCGCCTGGGACCTCTAAGTTAGCCCCATTGCCCCCTTTGGATACGTCTGAAGTGGTAATTCGACCCTTCTATACACTTTTAGTTGTTGAGGTCCTCCCTTGTGGTTGCTCATTGATTCTTCTTTGAGGGGACGTCACCTTCGGATTGACACCGTTTTGGTTGCTCGTTGACTTGGCCTCTCGCCTACTCTGTCGTGAACTATGTTGGTCGCGCAAAAATTTCTCCCCAAAATTCGCTTTCATCCATTCATCCGGGCCCTTAAACCTGTTTTTGAACGGAAGATTTCCATCATCATCTCTAGCACCCAACGTCGGACACACTGAACTGAATGTCCCAAACGGCCACATCGAAAGCAGAATCACTAGATGATGTGAGACAGCCACTACTAGCATGTGAATCATCAATGGAGGTCCTTGAATGCATTTTTGCCCAGGCTGAAAACACCAAGCTTCGAGTGATAGCTTTACTATGGAAGTGGTGGAATGAACGTCATAGAGCAAGACATGGAGAAAGACGCCTAACACCAAATGAATTGGGCTCTCAAATCTCACTCGAAGTGGCAAAATGGGGCCAGTTCTTTACACCAAAATGTTGTGGATCACGAATTTTCCCGCTGATGTAACCCGTGCAGTGGCTGGCGATTCTGCCGTGACCACAAGTTAATGGAATGCCTGGTGTTCCATGTCAAAATAAAATAAAATTGCTAGGCGATGCAGTTCAATTTTTCTTTTCTTTTGATAGGCGATGGAAAGACCCCAAGTGTCGATAACCACTCTTGCCCAAATATGAAGAAGTTTATTATCGAATTTGAGAATTTCTCCATGATCACCGCGTGCTTGTCCGTCTTGCTCACGTGCCAACTCACCTTCTCCCCACTACTCTTCGCTCACCTTTCCCCACACGCAGCCGCGGCTCCCTCTCCGCCGCCGTCTCTCTGCCCCCGCCCCGCCTTGCTCCTTCTCCGCCGCCGTCTCTCTGCCCCCGTCCCCGCCCCCGCCTTGCTCCCTCTCCGCCACCGTCTCTCTGCCCCCGCCCCCGCCTTGCTCCCTCCCCGCGCTCTCCCTGGCCACCGCGCCCTCCACCCCCGACGCGGCTCGCCCACGACGAGCAGCGCGGCCGCTCCCGTCGACAGCGCCGTAGCTCCCCCCTCACCCACCATGGCAGCCGCCTCGGCGCGCCACCGAGCCACCCCCACACGCCTGCAGCTTGAAGCTAGCCGGGGGAGCTGCGCCTTCAGCCACCACGACCGCCTGGTTTGCTGCTCTTCATCCTCGGCTGCACGGAGAGGTACGGTCAGCGCACTCTCTCCAGAACAAGGTCAACCTCCTCCTCTACGACCTCCATCGGCAAAGGATGCGTTGAGCGACAGGCGACGAGCAAAAAAGAGGTGTTGGAATTCAGTAATGCTCAGGCTTGTTCTAGTCATAGTTTTCAGCAAAATTCAGACTTTCATTGTTCCTTTCTCTGAAGAAAGTTAGCAGCAGGGACTCGTCAATTTTGTTTGTTAATCATTGAGATAGTATCCTCTGTTTTGTTTTCGTTTGGCTAGCTGGACAGGTATAGCGATCTTTGAGATACATCTGGCCTTCTAATGCTTGTCTTTTCGACCAATTTTTAACATGTATTATATGGCAGAAACTAACGAAACGTAAAGAGCTAGTATAATAGTGACAGAAAATGTAATATACATATGTAATATTTTCACCGTTTCTATGCAAAGATTTGAGATAAACCAAATCCATTCCGTTCTATCCCATAAACCCAAAGCTGAGATAGAGTCATTCCATTCCACCCAATTCCCTCCACCAAACGCCGGAACGGAACGGAACCGACCCATTCCGGTGGAATGGAATGGAATAGAACCATGACATTCCATTCTACTTTTCTCCCGAACCAAACACACCCTGTGCTGCTTTGTGGCCAAGTATGTTCATCAATCACAGACTCTAGTGTAGTTTATTTTGAGCATTGACAAACGTTCATGATTTTTCTGTATTCAGACACCATGCTCTTCTTAGATGTGGCAATCTCCTCTTGCAGGTGATAAGCTCACAACGTTGTTCCACTGCAAGACCTAGTCAGTTGTGGAACAGAACCTGTTCATGTGTCCTGCCGTGATTGTCGACCTCTTAAAGAACATGTGTGAAGAGAAAGTTTGGAATGAAGATGGCATAAGTTTTGAGGGAGAAAAGCTCAGAAGAGAGTAAATTGGTGCTGTCCAAGGCGGCTGCTATTTTTCATGTAAGTTTCCATTCTTCATACAGGATGATAATTAATTTTCCATGAGTGGCATTAGGAGTTTAGTTTTTTCATGTAAGTTTCCATTCTTCATACAGGATGATAATTAATTTTCCATGAGTGGCATTAGCAGTTTAGTTTTTTATGTAAGTTTCCATTCTTCATACAAGATGATGATTAATTTTCCATGAGTGGCATTAGGAGTTTAGTTTTGGTGGGTCTGTGTATCGTGAGGTAGGGTAGTTGCGAATCAGTCCATTGTTCTGCTGATAAGCCATGCTTTCCAGGAGCAAGATCTGATCAAGCCACTTACTTGTAGGAATTTCCAATATTGGTTCCCCATCCTTGTAGGAAGTTCCGAGCACCCCTGCTGCAGAAATTCCACCTACCAATAGTTTCCCCTCCCCAACATTGCAGTAAATCCAGCCACTTAGCACCAGGTTTTCTTTGGAACCTTGATGAAGAAACCACTGATTTTGAAAGTAGGATATACTCCCTCCGTTCCTAAATATAAGTCTTTTTAGACATTTCAATAGAGGACTACATACGGAGCAAAATGAATGAATCCACACTCTAAAATATGTCTATATACATCCGTATGTAGTCCAATATTAAAATCTCTAGAAAGACTTATATTTAGGAACGGAGGGAGTATTATTTTTCTCTTTCTCCCCCCTCGCGGGATCTTCCTGGATTTCGATATCCGCTCCGTCCCCAACCCTCCACACCATGCCTTCCTTTCAACAGGGCGAGCAAGTCGATTCGTCAGTTATCTTGAGGGGAAGGGCTATGCTGGAAGTGGCCAAAGAAGGGAAGTCAAGAAGGTCAGAAACCTGGAAGTGGCCCAAGAAGTCAGGAGGATCTTGAGGACTTGAGTGAAGTTCGAATCCCAATAAAATCTGGTTACTTTGCTGCAGCTGCATCCCAATTCCTGGGGTTACTGAAGTTGGACAACTCGGAGTCTTGTGATTTCTGAAGGAAACAGGGAGGTGAGTTGTTTCGTCTCGTCAGTTATTTCCCCTGTTCCCAGTTCGTCAGTTATTTCCCCTGTTCCCAATTGAGTCTTCCCCAACGGCAACCGCCTCCTCCCCCCCACCCCGCCGGTAGTCCAGTCGATCCCCTTCAAATACCCCTCTCCGCCGCCCAAACCCAACACCACAAACCTCCCAAAACATCAGAGCGAGCGATCGAGAGAAACCCCAATCAGCAATTAATCAATCAAAGAAAAGAAAGAGAGATGCCGTCCACCGGCAAGTCTGATGGCCAGCCGGCCGAGCCCGAGAGCTGGGCGCCAGGGCCCCTGCCGCCGGCCGAAGTGCCGCCTCCCCACGACGACGTCGGATACCTCGTGCTGCTCGACGTCCTGCGGCGACGGGCCCAGGGATCCCCGACCTGGATGCTGCCGCGGTACGTCGTCCACGACGTAGACATCTACGCCTACCACCCCGAGGAGCTGCTGCGGGGACACCGGTCGGCGACATCGCCCGACGGCAAGCATGCCTGGTACTTCTTGAACCTGGTTCGCCCCAAGAGTGCGACTGATCAGAGAAGGAAGAGGGCGGTGCCCGGGGGGACTTGGAAGTCCGAGCGGGCCGCAGTCCCCCTCGAAGCCGCCCCGGGGAAGATCGTGGGATCCAAGCAGGCCTTCTCCTTCATCTCCAAGGAGCAACAAGACGAGGATGGCGTCCGCGGCGGGTACATCATGTACGAGTTCGTCCTCCCCGCGCAGGCAGGACGCCTCGCCGGCGGGGACGAGCTTGCCCTGTCCAAGATCTCCCCCACCCCGCGCGTGGACAAGAAGCAGCCCAGAGGATCGATCGCCAGGTCCGCCTCCTCTGCTCCAGCCCCGGTCACGTCCTCGGCGCCGCATCTGCTCCCCGGCAGCGCAAGAAGGAGCGGGGCCGCCTCCTCTCCGCCTCCTCTCCGGCAGGCGCCCGCCTCGCCTCTGGCGCCGGAGGGGCCCGCATCTTCCGCCTCGCCTCTGGTGCCCAAGTCCTCTGCGCCTTCTCTCCGGCAGGTGCCCGCCACGTCTCCACGCCCTCCATCCTCTGCGCCTCCTCTGCGGCAGGATCCCAGTACAGCTGCTCCACCCTCTTCGTCTTCTCTCCGGCAGGGGCCAGCCAAGCGGGTGCTCTTTCTGGAGGTGGGGGACTCCCCGCCGAGGGAGGGCAAGAGCTTCTCCTGCCAGCCAGTGTACAAGGCTCTGGAGGTTCTCAGGTCTGGGAGGCGTGTCTCCATCGACTGCACGGACATGTTCCTACTGGACAGCGGGAGGAGCAAGAGGCAGAAGACAGCTGCAGAGTTTTGAGCAAACTCTGTCGCCGCAGGCAACTAGAAACTCTGTTGCCGTGTAATACTTAGATAAACACATTTGATAGGAACCTGTGGCTGTAATTCAGTCAGTACACAGCTGTTTTTTGCGATTACATTTCCTTTGCATGCTTAACCATAATGTAGGAGTTGCTGTAGCTGATTTGAAATTGGGGTTAATCAGTGGTGCTGATATAAAACTTAGTCTTGTTTCTCAAAACATTTGCAGTTGCCGCCTAAGTGATTTCGCTGCTTGCTGATTCCTTTCTTGGATGTCTGAGGCATGTTAATTTGACACATTTGAATCTTTCTTTGCCTCTGCTTTTATCGTTCTGGTGTGAGGACAATTTTGTGATTATACCTGCTTTGCAAACTTCACCATAATATATTTTCGCTGTACTTATTTAAAATTGGGGAAATCCATGGTCATGATGACAAAACTTAGGCTTGTTTCTAAAAAAAATCGTTGTTGCTGAGTAAAAATGTGTCTCTGATGGCAGGTTTGATGTGCATAAAAATTTCATTTACTTTGTGGCTATTGTTGTTTTAGTTTTGCTCGAGTTCTTGGTTCACATAGCGGCTGGTGGTTATAAAAATTTATTCTGTCATGTGTGCTCTGAATTTCATATTAGAAGCTGTGGTTACCCTATGTTTACATTTTCTCCAAGGTTCCTTTGCTTGGAGAATCATTACCTTTGTTAGATCATGCTGTTTAGTTCTTGATTATGGATGCTGTGTTGTTAGCTCAATTTCATAAATGCTAATTCTTGGTTAATTCAATCACCCAATGGGTTTCTACATTAGTGGGCACTGCTCATCTGTAGTTAAATTACCATGTCTATCTGATGTATGATCAGGCTTCTGTGAGGTGAGTAATCTCATCTGGTATAGTTAGCTGTATTTGTTTCACCCTATGGTTTAGAAATCCTGACAAAAACAAATCATTTTTGGTATATTCCCTTCCATAAATAGCTATGCATATATAATCCTCGCTGGTTTTCTTCCAGCAGTTGGTACATAAAGGGTCAAGTTTTATTCTTATTTACGAAGATACTGATCCATGAATGTAATAGGGTCGGGATGGCACAGTTAGTGTCAAGTTAAACAATACTACGGGTCCTTATTTCCAAAGCTTCAAAGGGGTGAGACAAGGGGACCCAATGTCGCCTTTTTTGTTTAACATAGCTGCTGAATGCTTATGCAAAATAGTGATTCGAGCACAAAAGAATAAGCTGATTGTTGGGCTTGCTTCTGATCTTATTGAAAATGGGGTTGCTATTCTGCAATATGCAGATGATATGGTTCTATGCATAGAACATGATCCGGAGAAAGCAGTAAATTTGAAATTACTCCTTTATGTCTTTGAGCTTATGTCTGGTCTGAAAATTAATTTTCAGAAAAGTGAAATTCTTTGTGTGGGGGGGAGATGACAATATTCTTAAAACTTATGCTGACATCTTCAACTGTCAGATTGGTCATTTTCGCATGAAATATCTTGGGGTTCCTGTGAGTTATTCCTCCTTGCGAGGGGCTGATTGGGACTTCCTGGAGGCAAAAAATATAAAAACTCTGGCCTAGGGGGCAATGCTTCATCAGGGGGGAGGCTGACGTTGCTTAATGCTAATATATATCTAGCATTGTCTTTTATTATATGTCTATGTTCCCTCCTTTCTAAGACAATTATAGAAAGGATTGACAAATATAGAAGGAGTTTTTTTTTTTTTTGGCATGTGACTAAGAACAAAAAATGTTATTACTTAGTCAGCTGGTCCAGGATCTGTAGATCCAGACATAAAGGGGGCCTGGGTGTCAAAGATCTGCATAAGCAGAATTTAAGCCTGCTTACTAAGTGGTGGTGGAAGTTGGAGACTAAAAATGGCTTGTGGCAGGAGATAGTTAAGGCCAAGTATAGGGCTACGGTAGCTTCTATTAAGGAAAGAATCAATGACTCCCCCTGCTGGAAAGCCATTATGAGAGTTAAGAATCTGTATATGGCAGGGAGGCGTGTGGTAATTCAATCTGGTAATATTGCCAGATTGTGGATTGATCCTATTGGGGATCAAATCCCTCTAGCTGAGCAATTTCCTCGCCTATATTCCATTTGCAATTATCCTGAATGTACTGTTGATAAATGTTTGGACGCTGATCCTTTATCCTTCTTCAGAAGGAGGCTAAGCTCTGAACTCAGCAAGCAATGGCTGGCTGTGGTTAACACTGCTGGGATAGCAGCTGTGTGCTGGGCGATTTGGACTTGTCGCGATAGAGCTACATTTGACGTTAAGTCTCTCAAAACTCTCCTTTGTGTGTATCTTTTCTGCTTGTGCTATACCATGCTACTGGGCAGGTTTGTTGAAGCAGGAGGACGCTGCAAATCTGAGGAATGGGGCCGAGATGATGATGAGAATCTGTGCTGCGAGCCAGGACGGGGTGGCACACTGAGGAAAGAGGCGGGCACGTCTTCGTTTGGGTCTTTGCTGCTTAAACATCTGGTGCTCCTTGTACCAGTTTTTAGCTTCTCCACCCCCTGCGTGGGAATTATCTTTTGGTGCTGCTGTGTGAACGTTTATGGTTGATGTAGGGGCGGTTGTGCCCGGTTAAACTGATATTTGGTGTCGTCGGTCGGGTTTTCGTCCTGCAGTGGGTAATCACGATGGCTGGCGAGTGCTCACAGTGGGTTTCTCGACGATGCTTGAACCCGCTGTCCCCTCTCCTGTCTCTTTCTCTGGACTGATGTTTTTCCGTTATATCATAGTAATGGAAAAGGGTTGGTTGTTTCCACCTCTTCTCTTTGGGTAGCTGGGAAGAGGTTGGATGTCTCTGCTCCCATTCTCCGGGCTGTGTCGAAGCACATGAATGGTGTCGATTGGTTGTCTTTCAAACAGATCTGGTCACTAGGTAGTTTTTAACAACAGTGAAGAAATGAAATGGCGCTGAGGCCTATCTCTGTCCCGGTGATGCGTGAGGCGCCTTCCATCCGTCCTACAGCTACATGCCTGATGATGTTCTTCATATCTTGTGTCTAGTCGGTCTCGTGTGCAGACAGACCTTGTTTTGATCCTTGTAATATTTGTTCAACTAGTGTGACCTGCACTTGTGCTCTCTAGTGGCGTTGAATGAGGTTTTAGAGGGGTTCTTTTCTCTTTTCTACTGAATTATGTATCGAACCTTATGTTTTTGATCTAAATATATATATATATAATTTCGTGCCAAACTTCACTGGAGCTCTACTCTAGCAAGGATGCACACGTGTAGTTTAGTATGGTGGCTCGCCGCGGGCAGACGTGGTGCCTGGCATGCCAAAACGATGCATGCTCTGGAGCAGCCCGACAGCCGTCTGGTCGGCACAGCTCAAGCGCTCGTGTCCCTCCCTTCCCCCATTGACCTTCCATCCCGTCCGCCAGCCGTTCACTTCGCCCTTTTGCGTATTGGAGGCGCCGGGAGCAAAAGGGCGAAGTCTTTTGCCTCGTTTCAAAAGACTGCGCCCTTTTGCTCCCGGCGCCTCCAATACGCCTTCGCTCTTTTGCTCCCGGTGGCGGTGGCGACACGCGCTCTCAATTATGCCTTCGATATTTTGCTCCTCCATTACGCGCTGACATGCAATCCTCTTGGTGGCACCCTCCCTCACTCTGTCTCATCATCCCCAGTCGCACAACCACGGACATGCTCTTTACCCGCGAGAAGGGCTCTCCTATATGGCGACCTACACGCCGGCCCATGATTTTTTCTTAATCGTTTTGTCGTTTTCAGATTTTCACTTTTTAAAAGTAATCCGGGATTCCTCTAAAAGGACCACACCCCCTCGAGAGCAAAGGCGCAGACGTGCACCAGGGCACAGTAGGGACGTTAAACCACCCGTAAAGGCACTGTGTAAACCTTTTCTCTGTAAAGTTTACTTTTGAATAAAGTATCTGTAACAGTTGTTTCGACAGTTCGGATTGTACGGTTAGACGTCACCAGTTCATCGCCAAATAAAGACCATTCTTTATGGTCACATTGCAGTCATTTATGTTGCATAACCTTTTTTCGCTCTTCGACGACGCCGATACAAACTAGTTTGGTACATATTTCCTTTAGATGCGGCCGGCTAATAGATCGGGGGCTCGACTATAAAACTCGCCCCAAGCATCATTCCGGCACTATGTTTATCTTATGTGCTCGGCGTTTCGGATATTGCATTATATGAATCGGTCCCGAATTATGTCTTGGGTCAATAGTTGGGTTGCCCGGCTCCTGTGTTTACCCTCTTACGTTCCGCATGTTCGGCGTAAAGGGAGAACCACTGCGATTGTACTTCCAGCTCGCCTGGTTAAGTACCTCAGTGGAGAAAGCCAAAAACTAACTGTCATAATAAGCGAGAACCGGTCGGCGATCCAATGACAAGTGTTAAACTAAAAATCGATGGAGGTTATGCCGTGTTATACGAAGGATCTGTATTCACACAAACCAAGTGATAATGGTTTCAACCTCGGCTTACCCGAACATCACAAAACACCGGGGGCTAGTCACTGGCCCCCGCAGTCAAGCTCCTATGGCTAAGTGAAAGCACTAAAGCCACATAGTCCGATGGCCTTGTTTCCCTCACACACTACCGCCTCCGGGCACCGAGACGTCGGCTAAGGGTCATAGTGCGGAGGTCGAAACACCCCTTGTAGCATCTACAAGGGGGCTGAAGCCGACGACTTGCAACTTTCAGATTAAAACGGCCGCACATGATTCAAAATAAACAAAACAAAGCATGATATACCATGCAAAGCAACAGGCATCATAAAGCTCAAGAGTCTAACTGTCATCTGATACATGATACTACACTCATTCATAAATTACATCTTTTGAGCACAGGGCCTCTATCGCCCGAACACCAGTACCGCTCGGGGCGCCTGTGCTCCTTCCCAGGAGGCGGGGGTCCGTTGGCCACCTCGGCCGGCTTGATCTTCAGCTAGTGCACCATGGTCTTCACAAAGGCCATCTGAGCTCCCTCGATGCATACAGAGCGCTTCAGGATGTCAATCCAGGGCGCGGCATCGCACAACTTTTGCACTAAGCCGAAGTAGCTGCTAGGCACCGGCTCCAGCCTGACGCAGAGCTCCTTCATGGCTGGCTCCGCCATCCGATGCAACTCCATCAGCTGCTTCATCTGATTATTGAGGAAGGGAGGGTGCTCGGGGGCTTGAAATTGCGCCCAAAACAGCCTCTTCTCGGCATTCCCCTCCCGGGACGCAAAGTGCCTTGCCACATCCGCCGCACACCTCGGAAGATCCGCAAAAGCGCCTGAGGAGTGCCACACTTTTGTGAGCAACGGGAACCTATTACCACCGAAGGCACATTGCAGTAAGTACGACTTACCATCCGCAATAAGCTTGACTTGGCGGAGCTCCTCTCGACAACCTCGCGCCTCCGCCCGCGTTTCCTGGATCGCCGACTTCAACGAGGTCAGCTCGGATGCCTGATCCTTACTCGTTTGCTCAAGGGCCTCACATTTAGCGACGACATCCTTGAGCTCTTGCTGCACCTCGGCCACCCTGGCCTCGTGCTTATCGCTGACGGTCTTTACCGACGTCAGTTCGGCGGCCGCTCGTTCGGCCGCCGCCTTCTGTTCTGCAGTTTCTTGCCTCACCTTCTTCAGCTCGGCCTTGAGATTCCCGACCTCCGCGACGACAACTGCAATTATAATAAGCACCCCATACTTAGGGATAAAATCTGAACACCTCACTTAATGAGGAAAACCATGAAACTAAACAAGTCCATTCCGGACTTACCTTGCGCTTCGTCAAACCGCTTCTTGAGAAGGTCGAGCTCCTCATCAGAGATCTTGAGCTTCCGATTTAGCTCGGCCAGCTCCATGGCGTTGGTGGCTGCCGCCGAAGATCAAGCTTGCACAACAGCTCATGCGTATCAGACTCCCGAATTACCGGTTTTTAGACCCTCTGCCAGGTTTTCTCTAATCCTGCCAGAGTCTCAGGGGGCTACGGTTCATTTTTACTATTATCAGTGTTTTTTGAGCTATTTTGACCCCCACTTGAGTTTTTCAAACTCACCCAGGGCTCGGGAGATACTATACATGAGGATTGCATAAACCTATGAAATAAATTCTCTCTGTAAAAGGAGTATTACATGATTTACCTTGAAGCCCGTCAAGAGGCCGCCGAAAGCCTCCTTCAGTCCGCTGTCAACAGACCTGATGCTTTGTAAAACCGCACTCATGAAAGCGCGGTGTTCTTCAGCGATGGAGGGGCTGTTCAAAGCCTTCTCCATCATGGTCGGCCACCCAGTTTCGGCCCGCTCTGCTATGGGTGGCACTGGTGGCGGCACCTCGGTGCCCCTTTTGGTGGAGGCCGGAATGGACAACTCCGGGGGCCTGGGGGGCTCTGGGGCCGTCTTCGGAGGGAGCTCGGACTGACCGTGCTCCTCCTCTTTGTTCGCTAGGAGGGATCCCCCCTACTGGTCTTCGGTCACCGAGGTATTAACCTTGGCAATTATGTCATCACCCCCGCCCCCTGTGTTTGGCCCAGGAGGGGTCTTCCGGGACAACACTTCCTCAGTCTCCTCGACAACCGGAGGAGGTGTAGTGCGCGACGTGGTCCCGCTCTTCGCTAGCTCGGCTGGCAGAGAATCCCCCTCCGAGATCTCGATCGATGGGGAGGTCACGCGGTGGGCTACAATATGAAAGGCATTCATTTGGTTAGTAATGAACCTCAATATGGATGTACTAGAGAGTCTTCGGATTCATACCTTTGGGCCGGGGGCTTGGCTCTGGGGTTCCTTAGGGGAACCTTTTCGGAAGCCTCAGACTCCCCGGCGGAGTCCGGGCTGTCATCGCATAGGGCCACCTTGGCCCTGCATTGCCTTTTCGGGGCAGGAGGAGGCAGATCCTCCTCGGCATCATCAGACGCCACCCTCTTCCTTGTTCGGGAGGAGTTGCTCTCCTCCCTGTCCTCTCCCTGCTCTTCCTCATGAGCGAAAGAGACATGGGTTTCCCCGGACTTAGTGTCCGGGGGTCCTCTTGGGCAGAGGCCCTCTCAGGCCTCCCTCTTCTCGCCCTTCTTCTTTTCTTTCTTCTCCGGCGCCTTGTACGGTGCCTCGACCAGCATCTCCGTCAACAAGGCCGTCCTACGGCCCTCGGGCAGCGGGGCCGGGCCATCGATCCGCATTGCTTTCTCCAGCCATTTCTGCGAAGGCGGGGAAGAAAGGGTTAAGTTCCTTGTTAAAAGGTAGAACCCAAACATAAGAATAAAACTTTATTATACCTCCCGAGGAGGGTTTGCAGCGTCAAGGTTGATGTCTTCCTCCTGGGCCGACCAGTCCTTTTGGGGCTTGAACATCACCTTCCGCAGCTTGTCCTGGGTGGTGCGGTAAAAGCGGTGCACGGTGGCAGGGTCATCGGGCTTGTAAGACCACATTGGGGCAGCCCGATGTTGGCAAGGAAGGAGGCGACAGCGAAGCATGATCTGAACCACGTTGGTCAGTTCGACCTTCTCCTTTATCATCTGGGAGATGCGCTTCTGTAGCGACTTCACCTCCGCTTTCGACCCCCAGTCGAGACCCTTCTTGATCCATGACACCAGCCTTGTGGGGGGCCCGGATCTAAATTCGGAGGGTGCTGCCCAGTCCGCGCCGCATGGCTTGGTGATATAAAACCACTCTTTTTGCCAGATTTTAACGATATCTATAAAGGTACCTTCCGGCACTCAACCCGGGGGAGCTTGCTGATCACCGCCCCCCCCTCCCCCGTAGTCCGCCTGCTGGCCGTCCACAACCTTAGGATTAACATTGAAGACCTTGAGCCACAAGCCGAAGTGTGGATGGGCCCGCAGAAAGGCCTCGCAGACAACTATGAAGGCCGAAATATGCAAGAAGGATTTTGGGGGAGATTGTGAAAATCCAACCCATAAAAGAACATCAAGCCCCTAACAAAGTGGTGGAGTGGGAAGCTGAGTCCCCGGATGAAGTGGGGGATAAACACCACCCTCTTGCCTAGCCTCTGCGTGGGGATGACTGATACGTCTCCAACGTATCTATAATTTTTGCTTGTTCCATGCTGTTATATTATCATTCATGGATGTTTTACAATCATTTTATTACAACTTTATATCATTTTTTGGGACTAACCTATTGACATAGTGCCAAAGTGCCAATTGCTGTTTTTGCTTGTTTTTTACTTCGCAGGAAATCAGTACCATACAGAGATGAAACGCTACGGGGATTTTTGTGGATTTTTTACGGACCAGAAGAAACCAGATGGGCCAAAGAATACCAGAAGAGGGGGCCCAGGGTGGCCAGCACCCACAAGGGTGCGCCAGAGGCCCCCTGGCGCGGCCTGGTGGGTGCTGGGCACCTCCGGCACCCCCTCAACCGACTATCGTGCCTATAACCGCGAGATCCAATCTAAACACCATCACGGAGGGGTTCATCTTCCTCATAGGTGCCTCTCCGATGATGCGTGAGTAGTCCACCATAGACCTACGGGTCCGTAGGCAGTAGCTAGATGGCTTCTTCTCTCTCTCTCTCTCTTATGATTCTCAATACAATGATCTCTTGGAGATCTATTTGATGTAAACTTTTGCGGTGTGTTTGTTGGGATCCGATGAATTTTGAGTTCATGATCAGTTTCTATCCATGAATATTATTTGAGTCTTCTTTGATCTCTTATATGCATGATTACTTATAGCCTCGTATTTCTTCTTCGAATCTTTGGTTTAGTTAGGCCGACTAGATCGATTTTTCTTTCCATGGGAAGAGGTGCTTTGTGATGGGTTCGATCTTGCGGTGTTCTTTCCCAGTGACAGAAGGGGCAGCAAGACACGCATGTATCGTTGCTATTAAGGATAACAAGATGGGGTCTACTCCTACATGAATATATCTTGTCTACATCATGCCATCGTTCTTATTGCATTACTCCGTTTTTCCATGAACTTAATACACTAGATGCATGCTGGATAGCGGTCGATGTGTGGAGTAATAGAGGTAGATGTAGGCAGGAGTCGGTCTATCTATCTTGGACGTGATGCCTATATAATGATCATCGCCTTGGATATCGTCATGACTATTCGATTTTCTATCAATTGCCCAACAGTAATTTGTTCACCCACCGTGCGCTATACTCATGAGAGAAGCCACTAGTGAACCCTACGGCCCCCGGGTCTACTTTTCTATCATATTGCTTTCCGATCTACGTTTTTTGCAATCTTTGTTTTCAGATCTACAAAACCAAAAACCCCAAAATATATTGCTGCATATTTACTCTTTTTATTTGTGTTCTTGAGAGATCTATCTCTCCTATCTATCACTACCTAATCTATCTATTTACCGTAGAGAGATTGACAACCTCTCTTTCGCGTCGGGTTGCAAGTATTTGTTGTTTGTGTGCAGGTGCTGCTAATTGGGTGGTGGTGATCCTCCTACTGGTTCGATAACCTTGGTTTCATAACTAAGGGAAATACTTACCGACGCTGTGATGCATCATCCCTTCCTCTTTGAGGAAATACCGACGCAGTCCAAGCCACGTCAAATGAATTTCTGGCGCCGTTGCCGGGGAGGAAGCAGTCTCTTCTACGTGCCTATCGTAGGCGCCGAGGGGACTCCATTATCATCTACCAGGTTCCTAATCACAAATCTCATCTCCTTGCAATTACATTATTTGCCATTTGCCTCTCGTTTTCCTCTCCCCTACTTCACCAATTTGCCGTTTTTATTCGCCCTCTTCTTTGTTTGCCCTTTTTCTTGCCGGATATCTTCCTTGCTTGCAATCTTGTTTGCGTAGTCATGATGACTCAAGAGAACACCAAGTTGTGTGATTTTTTCAATACTAATAACAATGATTTTATTAGTACGCCTATTGCTCCTCCCGCCACTAGTGCGGAGTCTTGTGATATTAATGCAACTTTGATGAATCTTGTCATGAAAGATCAATTTGCCGGTAATCCTAATGAGGATGCCGCGTCCCATCTAAACACTTTCGTTGAATTGTGTGATATGCAAAAGAAAAAAGATGTGGACAATGATATTGTCAAGTTGAAACTATTTCCTTTTTCCTTGCGGGATCGTGCAAAAATTTGGTTTTCAACTTTGCCTCGCAATAGTATCGATTCTTGGAATAAGTGCAAGGATGCTTTTATCACTAAGTATTTTCCTCCCGCGAAAAATATTTCCCTTAGGACGCAAATCATGAATTTTAAGCAACTTGAGCATGAACATGTTGCCCAATCTTGGGAAAGAATGAAGTTGATCATAAGAAATTGTCCTACACATGGTTTGAATCTTTGGATGATCATACAATTTTTTTATACGGGATTGAATTTTGTCTCTAGAAATCTTTTAGAGTCCGCCGCGGGTGGTACTTTTATGGAGATTACTTTGGGTGAAGCTACTAAATTGCTAGATAATATCATGGCTAATTATTCTCAATGGCATACCGAAAGAGCACCTACTAGTAAAAAAGTTAATTCGGTAGAGGAAATTAGTACTTTGAGTGATAAAGTTGATGCTTTGATGAAATTGGTTGCTAGTAAAAATGCTCCTATTGATCTTAATGATGTGGCTTTGTCTACTTTGATTGAGCAAAATAGTGATTCCGTAGACGTGAATTTTGTCTCGCGCAACAATTTCAATAACAATGCTTATAGAGGTAATTCTAATCCTAGGCCTTTTCTTGGAAATTCCTCTAATAATTATGGTAATGTTCCAAGGAAAAGCCACTTGCGTGGGACTGATGGCGACTCCACCCTCCCACCCTCCCCACCGGCGACTCCATGGCGATCTGGATTTCTAGCCGGCTCGCCCACTTTTCCCTCCGGCCATCAACTCAGGTGATCTCTCCTGACCTCGGACACATATTTCTTCATGGGTTCTTGTGGTGGCACCACTTTGGATCTGGATTTCTCCCATGGGGTGGCTTTTGCGGATGACGTGTTTAGGCAATCTGGTCTTTCAGTGCATCCGATGGATCATCGACGTTCTTTCATCATGGTGGTCTCCTTTAGTCGACATGCTTTCCGTTTGACTGATGATTCTGTTGCTGCCGCTCTGGAGTCGGCGATTGGTGGCTCAGCCATTGATCTCATGGTTGAGTGTATTAAGGACAAGCTTTTTTCATTTAGGGTTTCATGCAAACAAGTTGGGTTTCATATTCTTGATCTGCGTTCTTACAAATGTTCTAGTTTCAAGTGTTTCTTCCACCTCTGGGGTAATGGTGGACCAAATTGGTGGCGTGAATTCAAATTGTGGAAGAAACAGTGTGACGCGGAGTGGATTCTGGTGAGCCCGTCCAAGCGACGTTCTGCTCTTGGTCTGATGGCAATGCATTCCAGACCTGTAAAATCTGCAATGAAATCTGGTTCTTCAGCTCGTAAGAAGCTATCCTTTGCAACCCTACAACAGTATGATGTTTGCAAAGGTTATCGGTGCCCTGCCTCGCAAGATGAGATCGTTGCTCTCCAATATGCTGGGTACAATCTACCACCGCATGAGCGAGTTGTCATCCACCCCTCGCCGCCGGCAGAACTCCAGTGGACGATTGTCTCGCCGCACATCACTTTCGGGACGGTTCCTCAATATTCGCCGACTACCTTCGTTAATTCTGGGATAGAGGTTTCATCCAGCGGGGATCCAGGAAGTTCAAATCTCCATAATTTGGCTACTTCCATCGGTGCGGCAGGTGCGGATCTTGTTGCGCCTGTCACGCCAGATATTCATGGCGGGAATGTTGGACTTTCGAATCCCATAATGTTGGGTGACCAAGTTGATGGGCCCGTGACTTCTTTGGAATCGCCGGATTCGGCCCAGTTGGACAAGTCAGACTCGGCCCATTTGGAGACTGATGATTTATTTGTACCATCGACTCAGGAGGCTGAAAATACTTTCAATAATCTGATTTCTGGCATGGTCACGGATATTCTAACATGTCAGGTTTGTTCCCAGGTGGGACACTTTGTGGCTAATTGCCCTACAGTTATGATTTATTCTGCATGTTTACGAGCAGGCCATCTTAGAAAGGATTGTGAGGCGCTGGCTAAGGAACAGGGCCTAGTTTGGAGGAGGAAAAACTTAACACAGCCGGAATCGGTGGGACCCACTTCCTTCATTGAAGCGGTTACTCCAACAAGGCCTACGCTTGACGCTTCGTGCTCCTCCCCCTCCCCTGTTCCGTCTAGTCCCATCAGCGACCGACCAAAACCCCCGTCTTGCCCTCCGCCAGCAACTCCTCCTCTTCCATCGCCTGCGAAAACCGCCGCATCAATGGCCAACTTCCATATTGACCCAGAGCGGTATGTCCCGGCGGGGCACCAGATTATTGATGGTGGCGGCCACCGTCTTCGGAGGACTTTCGTCACGCCGCCGTCGGCCATCCAGCGGCGGCACGAGGAGTTTATGATTGCTGAGGTAATGCCACTTCCTGAGCAGCATGAGATTGGGCCAATGCGTGAGGCAGTATTTGATTTGTTGGAGCAAAGAGGAGTTCAGGTCATGGCAGCCCAACCATGGATTTTGGGAGTAGGGTTATTTGGATTGCACGATGCTGGAGTGCGCTTTACCTTACTACAAAGCCCAACTCTGCCGATGGGCAATGATAGATTTGTCAGATTTATGAAGCATGATGAAGGGATGGGTTTCCGTGGCACCCAGGGTTTTCGTGAGGGCTGTTTGATGTTTCTGGGGGTCCCTCTGGATTTTCGTACTTCTGAACATCTGCGTGCTGCGGTGAACACTTTTGGAAAGTTTCATCGCTGGATTAATGATGATCCCTACTTGGTCAGAAGTATTGTTTTTTGCTTCTTTTCCAGATGACATTCTTGTTCCCAGAGATGTTGTATTCAGTGATTATGCACACAGAGGGGGAGCAAGGGTTTCTTGGACGGTCCCATGTTACATTTTGGGAGCCAACTTTGCAGAGAAAATGCCGGAAGATGAGGACCCCATGCCCATAAATGGCAATCCACACCCATTGCCGGGCCAGTTTTTCCCTGAGGCACATGACTTTGTACTTCCTCCATACCCTGCTTTGGGATGGAATGATCTACCACAAATGCCACCTCCCATGGAGGACCATGTTCATGCTGACAACTGGGGCCATGGACACTGGGGTGATGAAGTACCAGAGCAGCATCAGCCAGAGGATCCTCCTATCCAAGATCAGGAATCTATGGTGATTGACCAGCCTTCTGGTTCACTGTCTGACAATGAAGTACAGCCGGAGCAGCAGCCTAAGCATCTCATTGCAGAGATCGACCAGCTGTAGCAACAGGAAAACCCCCTGGCCATTGTTCCCTTCCAGCCACCGGCGATCAACGAGCAGCAGATCTTTGTGGGTGCTGTCAGGTTGGTGTATGGCCCTCCATTGCCTCCAGAACTGGCATGGAAAAGAACTTTTCAGACACTTCTTGAGGGGGGATTCACAGCTGAAGTTTCAAGGCCATTGTTTGATAAACCCTTGTCACTTGTCATTCTATCCAAGAGAAGCTGGACATTGGCATTTGCTGAGGTACAGGTGCTTTCTCATATCCAGTATAATTAGGCTTATTCGAGCAAAGTCACAAAGCCTGCTGCTCGGCCTCTGTTCATGGAATTTGAATCTGCTGCTGATGATGACATGGAGCCAGTGGTAAGTGCAGTGCCAGATTCCTCCCTCAAAAAGTTTTCCTTCAAATCTCCTCCAGGCAATACTGACAACAGATGGCGCAAGAAGAAGGCACCAACTCCTTTGGTGGAATCTGAAGTCAGACGATGTACTAGGGGCTCTGTCAGGCGTGATGGGTTCAAGCCAGTGTTCCTCGAGTTAACATCGGAGCCAAAGAAGAAGAAGCCACGCAGTAAGCCTCTTTTGGAGTCTGGCACATCCAAGCAGGATAATGCTGGGGAAGGACTTCCTCCACCCACGCCCATCAAGAAGCTTCAGGTGATTGGTGCGGAGCTTGGCATTGCAGCGGAGAAGCTCACGGTGGAGCAGCTTATGGCTGCTCCCACGAAGCAAGCAGCAAAAAAATCTGATGATTAATTCATCTTCTGTCCAACGGGTTTGGCGCGCCCCTAAGCTGGCCTTTATCTATCTGTTTGTGTGGGTGTGTGAAAACTTTTGTCTTATGTTCATACTCTGTCAGTGGATCTGTTTGGGATGTTCTGCTACATTTTACTTTATGCTCCAATTATGTGTGGCTAGTTACTACGTAGCTTGCTATTTGATGCTACTGGTTTTAGTTTTCAATGAATAGTTCCAATCATCATAAATGGAATGTTCTTTGCTGGAATGTTCGAGGCCTTAATTCGGCGGCTAGGCAACGGGCAGTTAAACAAAAATTGGTGGAGAGTCAATGTGCGGTTGCTTGCTTCCAAGAAACCAAATGTGAAAATTATTCCCTCAAAGATATTAGATCCTTCTGCCCCAAGCAGTATGATAATTTTGCTTTTGCCCCTTCAGTGGGAGCCTCTGGTGGGCTTTTGGTGGTTTGGAATTCTTCTGTACTCCATGGGGAACTGGTTGAAGTACAATCTTTTGGTCTCAAAGTGAAATTCACATCCAAAATGAGTGCTGATGTGTGGACATTGGTTAATGTGTATGGGACTTGCCAGGGTGAGCTTAGAGATTCTTTTGTTCATTGGCTATACAACATGCCAATTGGATTTCAAGAGAACTGGCTTTTGCTGGGGGATTTCAACTTCATTAGGGCCTTGGACAATAGAAACCTGCCAGGTGGAGATGTGAATGATATGTTCATTTTTAATGAGATCATTGGACATCTGGGGTTGTCTGAATTACCCATCAAGGGGAGGACATACACTTGGTCCAATATGCAGGACAACCCTTTGTTGGAGCAACTTGATTGGTTCTTTACATCAACAAATTGGGTTACCTGCTACCCTTTGACAGAGGTTTTATCCTTGGCAAGAACTGCATCTGATCATGTCCCTTGTGTTGTGGTAATCACCACATCCATTCCTAAAACCAACATTTTTAGGTTTGAAAACTTTTGGACCAAGGTGGATGGATTTCTAGAATGTGTAGCTAATTCTTGGAAGAAACCCTCACACAAGACTAGTCCTGCAGAAGTTCTGACTCATAAGCTTAAAATTCCGAGGCAAGATCTGAAGAGGTGGAAATTGGGAATTTCAAAGATGAAGATTGCTATTGATAAATGCAATAAGGTGGTTGAATGGATGGATGGGTTGGAGGAAATAAGGCCTTTATATAGGCAGGAGTTTAATTTTAGGAAAGTAGTAAAAGCACATCTGGAGCACTTGTTGCACCTGCAATTTTTATATTGGAAAAAAGATGCACAATTAGGTCCATTAAGGTGGGGGAAGAGAACACTAAGTTCTTCCATGCCATGGCCTCAGAGAGATATAGAAGGAATTCTATTGCCAATTTGAGATTGGAGGATGGCACAATGGTCTCGGAACACAGTCAAATGGAAGGGATTTTATGGTCTTCTTTCAAGGGACGTATGGGCACTGCAAAGGGCATTGTCATGGGCTTTGATCTGCCAAGCCTAATTAAACCAGTACAGGGTCTGGATGGTTTGACAAAGCCTTTCACCAAGGAAGAAATGGACCAGGTTGTTAAGTGTATGCCTGTTGATAAGGCCCCTGGCCCTGATGGTTTCAATGGACTTTTTCTAAAAAAGTGTTGGCATCTAATAGGTCAGGAATTTTATAATCTTGCCAATCATTTCTTTGAAGGGAAGGCAAACCTGGAGAGTATCAATGGCTCCTTCATCACTCTGGTGCCTAAGAAATCGTCTCCAGAAAGTGTGGGGGACTATAGACCAATTTCCTTGACAGGATTAGGTATTAAGTTTCTCACTAAAATGGCTGCCAATAGGTTGCAAGAAGTCATCTTGGATTGTGTCCACAAAAACCAGCATGGATTTATTAAAACCAGAACAATTCAGGATTGTATTGGCTGGACTCTAAGGTATCTGCATCAGTGTCATCAGTCAAAGAGGCTTATTCTCATTCTCAAATTGGATTTTGAAAAGGCATTTGACTCCATTGAACATGAAGTCATTTTGGAAATTTTGAAATACAAAGGCTTCAACTCTAAATGGATTAACTGGATACAGCAGTTCCTTACATCTGGTTCATCTTCTGTTCTGCTTAATGGAGTGCCTGGAAAGCAGTTCCAGTGCAAAGCTGGGGTGAGACAAGGGGATTCAATTTCACCACTTTTGTTTGTCTTGGCTGCTGACCTCCTACAGTCAGTGGTAAATGACATGTTGCACCAGGGGCACATTCAGTTGCCAATACCATGCCATGACAAGGACTTTCCTATTGTTCAGTATGCTGATGATACTTTGATTATCTTCCCAGCAGTTGAGGAACAACTTATAGCCTTGAAAGAGATGTTGAAGGTGTTTTCACAATCAACTGGATTGCACATTAACTATCACAAGTCATCAATGGTCCCAATCAATGTAACTCCAGAAGAAACTATGAGACTGGCCCAGGTGTTTGATTGTAAGGTTGGAACCATGCCTTTCACTTATCTTGGTTTGCCAGTTGGTACCTTCAAGCCCAGGATGGAACATCTTATGCCCTTGGTTACCTGTATGGAAAGAAGGATGTCTTCTAGTTCCTCTTTTTTGGCTCAGGGTGGTAGACTGCAATATTTAAATTCTGCCCTGTCTTCCCTGCCAATCTTTTTCCTATGTAGTTTATCAATCCCTCCAGGTATACTCAAGCAACTGGAAAGGATTCAGAGGCAATGTTTCTGGAGAAGGAACAGGCAGGAGCACTCTCCATCTCTTGCTGCTTGGGAGCTGATTTGCAGACCCAAAAATAAAGGAGGCCTTGGTATTCTCAATCTTGGGTCACAGAATGCAGCCTTGTTAATGAAACATGCTCATAAGTTTCTGAACAGGAAGGATCTGCCATGGGTTAATCTAATATGGAATACATATTATCATGAGAGGGTACCTCAGGGTACGGAGCCATGTGGATCATATTGGTGGAAGAATGTGCTAAAGTTGATGGATAATTTCAGAGAAGTGACTTGGGTGCAAGTTAACCAAGGGGACACTGTGTTGTTCTGGCAGGACAAATGGCATATTGGGAATTCAGTTGTCCCCCTAAGAGAGAGATTTTCGAGGTTATTCTCTTATGTTAAGGATCCTTGGACATTGGTGAAGGATGGATTGAACTGCAATGATCTATCCGCTTGGTTTAATCTCCCTCTATCTGAGCAGGCATATGGAGAGCTCTCATCGCTTCAAAACCTTCTGGGAGAGCTGGATCACAGTCCAAACCAGTGTGATGTATGGTCTTGGGTTGGAACTAATAAACCATATACCCCAAAATCCTTTTATTCATATGCCCATATAGAGCTCACTTTCAATCCATTACTTAATTGGATATGGGCTAGCTGCTGCACCTTGAAGATCAAGGTGTTTGCTTGGATGCTTATCATGGATAGGTTAAACACCAAGGATATGGTTGAGAGAAGACAATGGCATCTGGATGATGGAGTCAATTGCAGGACATGCCACGCCCAGGTGAGGGAAGATAGAGATCATTTGTTCTTCTCCTACCTTTTCAGTCAAAGAGTTTGGAGTTACTTGCAAATTGATTGGGGTGACAGTAATGACATGTCCCTTGCTGCTGCTCATGCCAAAAGTTCCTTTCGGAAGCCTTTTTTCTCCGAGGTGGTTTTCACTGCTTGCTGGAATGTTTGGTTGGTGAGAAATGCCAAGGTTTTTCAGAACGTGCAGCCTAGATTTGCTAAATGGAAATCAGGTTTTGTGACTGATATGATGTTGCTGGCACACAAGATCAAGCCTAAGTTTAAGGAAGAATTACTGAAGTGGATATCTTTCCTACCCCCTTAATGTAATTCTCTCTCCCCCCTAGTTTAGATGCATTAGTTTCTCTTTTCTTCCTTCTGGTTACCGAGGTAACCATGTACATATTGTTTCTTTGATCAATAAAATATAAAAGGCTGTGGGGGGATTCCCTTACAGTATTCAGTCAAATAATAATAATAATGGTAATTCCTATGGTAATTCTACTTACAATAATAATAGGAACACCTCTGATCTTGAGAGTAATATTAAAGAATTTATCAATGCGCAAAAGGCTTTCAATACTACGATAGAAGAAAAGTTGAATAAGATTCATGATATGTCTAGAAGCATTGATAGAATTTCTCATGATGTTGAAAATCTCAAGTTGAAAGCTTTTGTGCCTAAGATTGATGAATCTATTAAAGCTTTATATGTCTCTATGGATGAAATTAAGAAAAGAACCGCTATGCTTAGAGCTAAAAGAGAAATCTTGGAAAAACCGTCTTCTAGTGATTGCCGCTATAAAAGTGATGAAGATCTTAAAGTGATTGGTGTTTCTTCTATTGATTCCTTGTTTAGTAATATTAAAATTGATAATGAAGGGACTGAAGTAGAGTCAACTTTAGCTAGAAGGCGTCCCAATAATTTGGAGGGTGAAAATCTGGATGAATTTTTTGCTAAAAGTGGGTTTGAAGAGGTCAAAACTTTAACTAGTGATGTGCCCACTATCTTGGATTGCAAAGATTTCAATTATGATAGCTGCTCCATGATTGAATGCATTTCTTTGTTGCAATCTATGTTGAATTCACCACATGCTTATGAGCAAAATAAAGCTTTTACTAAACATATTGTTGATGCCATGATGAAATCTTTTGAAGAAAAGTTGGAGTTGGAGATTTCTATTCCTAGAAAATTACATGATGAGTGGGAACCTACCATTAAGGTCAAGATTAAAAATTATGAATGCTTTGCTTTGTGTGATTTGGGTGCTAGTGTTTCCACGATTCCGAAATCTCTATGTGATGTGCTTGGTCTTACCAATATTGAAGAATGCTCTCTTAATTTGCACTTGGCGGATTCTAATATTAAAAAACCTTTGGGAAGAATTAATGATGTTCTTATTCTTGCAAATAGGAATTATGTGCCCATTGATTTTATTGTGCTTGATATTGATTGCAATCCGTCTTGTCCCATTATACTTGGTAGACCGTTTTTACGCACTATAGGTGCCGTGATTGATATGAAAGAAGGCAATATTCGTTTTCAATTTCCCTTGAGAAAGGGTATGGAGCACTTCCCTAGAAAAAGAATTAAGCCACCATATGAATCAATCATGAGGGCATCCTATGGATCCAAAACCAAAGATGACAATACTTGAATCTATCCAATATGCCTAGCTAGGGGCGTAAAACGATAGCGCTGGTTGGGAGGCAACCCAATGAATAAATAAATTTTTGCTTTTTACTTTGTGTTTTTGAGTGTTGACACAATTATTTCTCTGTTATGATTGTGTTTTTATGGTTTATTTAGTGTTTCTGCCAAGTAGAACCGTTAGGATGATTCATAGGATGAGTAGAAGTGATGCTGAATCTGAAACAGAAACTTTGCATACAGTATATCAATTTTTTTTTTTGCTGGAACATGATATTGAGATGAAATTTTTAAAAAGTGTTGCTATACAAATTCCTTACGTTGTCCTAATTTTTCAGAATTTTTAGAGTTACAGAAGTATGGGTATGGTACAGATTACTACAGACTGTTCTGTTTGAAACAGATTCTGTTTTTGTTGCATTGTGTGCTTGTTTTGATGAATCTATGGGTTATATTGAAGGGTATGAGCCATGGTAAATTTAAAATACAGTAGGTATAATTCAATTATAAAATTTGAATGGGTTTACAACAGTACCTAAAGTAGTGATTTGCTTTCTTATACTAACGGATCTCATGAAGATTTTGTTGAGTTTTGTGTGATTGAAGTTTTCCAGTTTTGGGTGATATCACGATGGATGAAGGAATAAGGAGTAGCAAAACCCTAAGCTTGGGGATGCTACCGCACCCCCAAGATATATCGAAAGAGTAACAAGCAACTAAGCTTGGGGATTCCCCCGAGTGGTATCCCCTCTTTCTTCTAACGACCATCGGTATTTTACTTGGAGCTATATTTTTATTCGTCACATATCATGTGTTTTGCTTGGAGCATCTTGTATCTTTGCTTGCTTTGTTTGTTAGTTTTTCCTTTGTATCATTGCTGTACACACCTATTTGAGAGAGCCAAAATCATGCTATGATTTGTTAGAATTGCTCTATGTGCTTCACTTAAACTTTTTGAGCTATAGGAATTGCTCTAGTGCTTCACTTATATATTTTTGAGCACGGTGTGCTTGGAAGCTTTTGTAGAAATACTCTCATGCTTCACTTAGATTAATTTGAGAGTTTGTAATTTTTTGAAGAAATCCTCTCATGCTTCACTTATACCTATTTGAGAGATGAAATCTTTATGCTCATGTGCTTCACTTAAATTTGTTTGAGCTTGCCAAAAAGCAATGGCAATATATGAAACTAGTCCCAAAGTGATAGGTATCCAAGGAGGATATAATAAAAACTTTCATAAAGATCATTGGACAAATTAAACTTGATTTCTTGTAATAGTTTTGAAACATGATAATAGTAATATGTGAGTCATGGTAGTGAGTAATTATGCTTAGTAGGAATATTGGTGTTAAGGTTTGTGATTCCCTATGCATGCACGAAAGTCAATAGTTATGCAATGAAGTTACATCCTACTTGTGGTGCATTATTCGGTGTTAGTTATGTTCAATGCTCACTTACGTGATTTTTCGTTTTTTGGTTTGGTTGCTTCCCAATCTATTTTCTAGCCTTCACTTGTACTAAGTAGAAATACTACTTGTGCATCCAAAATCCTTAAACCAAGTTTTGCCTTATGTCCACCATACCTACCTATATGCGGTATTTCCATGCCGTTCCAAGCAAATTTGTATGTGCTGTTGGGAAACGTTGCATGGGAAACAAATTTTTTTCCTACGCACACGCAAGATCTATCCATGGTGATGAGCATCTACGAGAGGGAGAGTGGATCTACGTACCCTTGTAGATCGCTAAGCTGGAAGCGTTAAGAAACGCGGTTGATGTAGTCGAACGTATTCGCGATCCAAATCGCTAGCCATCCCGCAATCCAATCACGATCCGTCCCGATCTAGCGCTGAACGGACGACACCTCCGCGTTCAGCACACGTACAGGTCGATGACGATCTCCGCCTTCTTGATCCAGCAAGAGGGAGCGGAGAGGTAGATGAGTTCTCCGGTAGCGCGACGGCGCGGCGACGGTGGTGGTGGAACTATTCCGGCAGGGCTTCGCCTAAGCACCGCCGAAAACTAGGGGAGACGATCTAGTGGGGAGAGAGGGCTGCATCGTGGCTTAGGGTTGGGTGCGGCTGCCCTCTCTCCCCTCCAATATATATAGGAGGGAGGGGAGCGGCTGGTGCCCCTAGGGTTTCCCCTAAGGGTCGGCCGAACAGGACGTGGAGGAGTCAACCTCCAATCCTACTCCAAGTAGGATTCCAATCCTACTTGGATTTCCTTCCCCCCACTTGGGCTTTTTCCTTTTCCACACCCCAGCCGCATGGGCCCTTTGGGGATGGTTTGCCCAGCCCACTAAGGGCTGGTGCGCCACCCCTAAGGCCCATGTGGCCTCCAGGCGTGGGTGGCCCCTCCCGATGGTCCCCCGGAACCCTCCCGGCACCCCTAGTACACTACCGGAAGTACCCGCAACTTTTCCGGCGACCAAAACGGGACTTCCTATATATCAATCTTTACCTCCGGACCATTCCGGAGCTCCTCGTGATGTCCGGGATCTCATCCAGGACTCCAAACAACCTTCGGTCACCACCTTTCATAACTCAATACTACCGAAACGTCACCGAACGTTAAGTGTGCAGACCCTGCGGGTTCGAGAACTATGTAGACATGACCGAGACACCTCTACGGTCCATAACCAATAGCAGGACCTGGATGACCATATTGGTTCCTACATATTCTACGAAGATCTTTATCGGTCGAACCTCTATGTCAAGGATTCAGTTAATCCGTATGCTGTTCCCTTTGTTCTTTGGTATGTTACTTGCCCGAGATTAGATCGTCGGTATATCTATACTATAGGAGATATGCCCTAGAGGCAATAATAAATGTTATTGATTATCTCCCTATTCATAATTATGTTTATGTTCCATGCTATAACTGCTATGGTTCTCGAGTCTACAATAACCACGAGGCTCGGAGGAAGACTCATATGCACGTGTGGAATAATAAACGGTAAAATGTATTCCTAGTCTGGCCTCTAAGACTGGCTCAAGTATTGCATGATGATCCTGTTTTCCTGATCATGGGCATGGCTATGCCGGCAATTTGGAGGGCACAATTGTTGGTAGAACACTTGTGTTGAATCGACCCGAATTGATGTTATGCTATGAGATTCATTCGTCATAAGTTAATGGTTAATAACACAGAGATGGTTAATGTTTGCATGATTCCTTAGACCATGAGAGTATCAAGTTTCTTCATGCTTGCTTCATGAACTTTGGGGTTTGTTAAACGTCATCCGTAAATGGGTGGCTATTACGGTGGCTTACGGGTTCATGGAAAAGTATGTCAAGTAACTTGATAGCTCAAGATTGGGATTTGCTCCTCCGACGATGGAGAGATATCTCTGGGCCCTCTCGGTGTTACGGTATCCATCATCGTCTGGCCAGACACTTTGTGATTTGATCACGGGGATGCCGGAACACGGGAACGAGAAAAGAGAACAATACCGGCAACGAGGTAACTGGCATAGTGGACAAGTTGTTGATCCACGAGGATGCCAACATGTCTCACCTCGGGTATTTGTAACATATCGTGAAGCAACAGGAATAGCACACGACAACTGGAGGTTCACTCGAATATTCATTCGTGTGGGTATAGGGGTCAATATGGGTGTCCACGGCTCCGATGTTGATCATTGATCGGAAGGGGTTCCGGGTCATGTCTATGCTTCACCGAACCTATAGGGTCACACGCTTAAGGGTCATCTATCTGCTGAATACTAGACAGGGAGTCTGAGAGAGAAACACCGAAAAAGTTTCGGACACCGGAAAAGTTTCGGACAGCGGAAAAGTTCCGCAGAGAGGTCACCGGATGAGTTCCGGTGAAACTGAAAAGTTGTTTCAGAGGATACCATAAAGTCAAATTGGTTTTGGCACATGCCTGATAATTCTTGGAGGATGCCAGAATCATTCTGGAAACTTTCTGGAATTTTCCGGAATGAAAACCGGAAATGTTCCGGAGCTGCCGAAACCGCTTCAGATGCTTTTCGCAGATGAAAATCACTAAACCGGAATTGTTCCGGATCGCATTGAAAATTATTTTGGTGGGTACTGGAAATGTTCTAAGCCCACATGAATATTTTCAGTTCGATCAGACGCTGAAAAATGTCGTCGTGAATAGTGAAAGTGCTTTTTGGGATATTTATGGAAAAGCACCTTTTGGGATATTTTCCCAAAAGGTTTCTAGAAGGCTTGGGGGCTAAGAAACCCCCTTGGGGGGCCCCAAAGAGATGGTGGCCGGCCACACTTGGGGCTCCTCCTTGGAGCCCCTCTTGTTCCTTGGTTTCACCATTATGCCCTTGTGGAAGGACTTCATCCATGTGGGTTTTGGGTTTTATTGTAAAACCACCCTACCCCTTGGTTTTCCTATAAATAGGAGGTGAGTGGGCTGCCATCTCACACACTCTTGCTCTCATACACAAAGCCATGCATGATCTGGCATTCTCTCTCCCTCCCAGCGAAATAGTTTCGTAGAGCCGAAAGGCTATCTGGGTTCCGGCAGGAACTAGTTCTGGACGGCAAAGCCCTGCCGGATAGATGACACCGTATGTGTGCAACTCTGTAGAGAGATCGTAGTTTCGGTCTTAGTTCGAGAGTGCCTCCCGAAGGGCTGTCCGTGTGACCGTCCGAGTTTCGAAGGTCCTCCCGAAGGGCTGTCCGAGTGACAGTCCAAGTTTTGGAGGTCCTCCCGAAGGGCTGTCCGCGACACCGTCCGGGGGACTGTCTGACCGCCTCCCGGAGGGCTGTCCATGGGGCGGATGAGGGTATACATCCTCGCGGTTGGGAGGTTGTAAAATCCTAGCCGCGGGGATCTGCACCGCCGTTCGTCATCGACTCTACTTCCGCTGCGCTACGAGTCGGTATCGAAAGAGATCAAACCTTGTATGCAGTCTCCATAGTGGTCCTGGGCTGGTGCGTAGGTCGGAAATTTTTTGTTTTCTGCTGCGTTACCCTACAGTGGTATCAGAGCCGTGGTATGCGTAGATGCAGGTTGCCATCTAGAATACATAGAGATGTATGGGTGTTGCACAATATAATTAGGTAGTAGATGAGATCTATTGCTGAAAATTATTTGTGCGGGTAGCAGATGAAATCTGTTACCCGATGTTCTTGTTGCTTGCCCTGAATTTGCGTAGTCCTGATCTTGACGGCATGGTGGAATCTCACAAAGTTCTGGCAATCCGCGATCCTTTCATGCTGCTCCTGAGTATGCTGATTGACAGATCAACGAAGTGCTAACAGTTCTTTGGGTTCCACCATAGTTAAAGAAAGATGGATGTTTCGCAGACGAAAGGGCAATGCAAATATGATCTGCACGGGGGTCACGCGTATGACGAAGTTTAGTATGGGGCTCGAGATTTTATTATCTCGTGTTTCATACACCCTGGAAGGTTAATCTAGCAACTTGGATTATCATGCTTGATGATGGACGTTGGTAGCTTCGGTTTGTTTCGAAACCTTAGAAGCCACGTAAAATAAAATTTCGCATGGACCGATTAGAGGCGTCTAACTTGGTTTTGCAGGATGGTTTGCATGTGCATATGATGTGGTATAGCAGGGTTCATAATAATTTGATTATGTATGAGATGACTATATGATGTAATTTGATTAACATGACCTGCGTGTCATGATTCGGCATGATGGCTGGAGTCATATGATTGCACTTTAATGACCTGCGTGTCAACCTTATGTAATGCACTTATTTTATTAGCTATAGAGATAGCAATATTATCTGGTGCATCGACAAGGTGGTGGCAATCTTCGTGAAGGTGAACACCGATGCGAATGCCGGAGACGAAGAAATAAAAGACTTCTCCGTCAGAAAGGGCTGTACCATATAATGCTATTATGAATTGCCTGAGATGTTTATCCCTTATGATGCACCCTTCTTGATTGCGCGGTAGTCGCTTTTATTAGGGTGATCTCTCACAAAAATATCAAGTAGTTAGTGTTCTCCCAAGTGTAGCACCGTCACAGCATCCTTCCTTTCGAGGTGCGCCATGATCTATATGGGTACGAACGATTGTACGGGTGTAAGGCGGGTGAGGTCAGACCTCGCAGCAAGATCACTTGGTTATCTTGACGTTCATGGCAGGATCGTCCTGAGCTCGGAAGACACGCATCGAAAGATGAACAAGAGTCACATGGAGATGTGATTGGCAAGTTTGCCTACCAATTGAAGTTCGCGCCATCAGTGTTCATCTCGAACAATGGCGTTGAATGGAAATGTGGGTCTTGAATCACTCACAATCAATTATGAGAGATATTGATCTGAGTGGGAGCGCACTGTAGAATTAACTTGTTTAATTCTCGGTGCAATTAATTTTGAACACTGTCTAAGTGTGGTTTGCATAATAGTTGTAGAATAATGGCTCGCGTTTCCACCTTCCCTATTAAAATTGAATAGCTGTTAAATATCTGGTTAAAACTTTACGGTTGGTAACGTAATGTGAGGATTGTCCTCTAGAGTGCCGAGAAGGACTTTGTCGTATAGCATACTTTTGGGTTTTCTCCCGCTAATGCTATGGATCATGTGACTCTTGTCCTTCGATCCAAAAGCTAGAATTCCTTTTCAGTCAAAGTGCAATACGTTTGCTTCCATGAGACCCGAACTTCGAAAGTTTGGATAGTTATGTGATATTCATGGAATCTGAAAATCATTTTCAGAGACAGACAAAGGCTAAAAGATATAAGATATCCAAAGAAATGTTTGTTTGCAAACTATTAGTAAAGGAGTTTACTATGCATTAGACTGATAAGAGAGGGATCCAGGAGAACGCCTGTCATATGATGAAAGGTGAATAAAACAACAACTTAAAGAGGAAGGAAGTGTTCGAAGGGTGTTAGTAAGACTTTCACACCTAGGAAATCCAGGGCTAACGCCACTCTTAAGTTGGGTGCTTCTTCTGAGAGTAGGAGAAATACTGAAAGTTAAACTGTTAGAAGTATAAGGCAAAAAGGAAGAAGACTGGAATATCCAGCTCATGTATGAATGTCATACAAGTTTTTGATGTATAGAAGGCTGGTCAAAGATATAGTTCTTGGGAATTATGGTTAAACATGTTAATCACTAATTCTTGGGTATTGTGAGTTAATCACAAAGATACCCGCTCGATTGCATTCTGTTGCAACTCGATGTAAGAACTACTATGGCCTGAAAGACTAGCCAGGAATGAGGTTTAGATACACGCAGGGAACATAGTAAATGTTACTATGCCTTCCATAGGTGTATTCCCTATGTATTTACTTTCATAATTCATTTTAGAGTTTCACACTCTAGCCCTTTGCATATGGTATCTTGCAAGAAGGTTGTTCATAAGAGACCTTTTGATGTTCGGTATTGTGAATAACATAAGGGCCATACTTTCATTATGAATGAGACGTATGTTATGAATATTGATATTAATACATTGCCTCTGTATTTACTTTCATAATTCATTTAGAGTTTCATACACTCTAACCCTTTGCATAAGGCATTTTGCAAGAAGGTTATTCATAAGAGAACTTTTGATGTTCGGTGTTATGAATAACATGAAGGGCCATGCTTCCATACAGGATGGGATGTATGCTATGAATATTGATGGTAATATGATACATCCATAACACTGACGCTAAATGTCGCAAGACTAAAAGAATACCACACAAGTGTGGCACTGCATTTGGTCACATTGGAGAAACCCGCATGGAAAATTCCATTATGATGGATTTTGAAGTCGTTTGATTTTGAATCATCTGACACTTGCAACTTTCCTCTGAAAAGTGAAGTGACTGAAATACCGTTCACAGGCCATAAGGAACGAGCAAAGAACATATTGGTGATCATACATTATGATGTGTGTAGTCCAATAAATGTTGTTGCAAGTAGTGGATTTATCTATCTTCAGAAATGACTCAAGTAGATATATGGATATTTACTTGTTGAGACGTAAGTCTGGATCTTTTGAATTCATTCATAAGGTTTTCAAAAATGAAGTAGAAGTTGTTGTAACAAGAAAATTATGTTTCTACAATCCGATTGCAGAAAGGAATATTTGAGTTACAAGTTTAGCGAATGTCTGATGAGTTGTGAAAGGGGTTTCATAACTTGCACCTCCCGGAACACCACTGCAAGTGGAAAGTCCGTGAAGATGTAATCGAACCATTTATGACATGGTAAGATCAAAGATGACATAAATAAATTTGCCATTATCCCTTTTAAAGTGATGCTTTAGAGACTGCGGCTTTTACACTGAAAAGAGCTCCATCGGGTCTGTTGAAATGACGCCATGGTATGGTACGCCCAACCATGTTATATCTTTTCTTAACATTTGGAATATGGGGCTTGTATAAAAGGTGACAAACCTATTCCAAATCAGACAAGTGCTACTTTGTAAGGTTATCCCAAGTCATTGGGTATTTCCCCACCACAATACCGAGGCAAATAGGTTTGCCACAAAGAACGGTATGCTTTTTGAAGAAAATGGTTCTTTCAAAAAGGTGAGTGGGAGAACAGTGCAACTCGACGAGATAAACAGTATCTTCATCATCAGATCAAAGGAAAGAGACCTTGGAAGTAATGCTGGAGTTTCCTACTGCGACTGATACGGAAGTCTCTACAATAAAATGTATGAACTTCGGTCGAACTTGCAGCTGAACCACGTAGGCAAAGCTCGTGCAAACCTATCAGGTGCACAAACGAGATATTGTTGTTAGACAACAGTATACCTATGATTCACAAGGAAGCGTTGATGGTCCCTGACTCCGGAATTGGCTAAATGCCAATACAATCCGAGATAGTTTCCATATAAATGTTTTCAAGATTAAAATCTTGATACACCTTTCGGAAGACTTAGAGGCTAACGAATATTTATGGAATTAAAAACTGATACGGATAAAAATGTTTTATCCATATAGCTCGACTTGTTGAAATAACAAGTTCAAGGAGTTGACTATGATGAGGTTGATTCACCGTAGCGATGCTTAAAGTTGGTTCGGGTTGAACTAGCAATTAATACATATTTCAATCATGAGATATGAAACATGGATGACAAAAGGATTTCCATCTGATGGAAATGAAACCTAGGACTTGTATGTGATACAGTCCGAAGTAATTTGTCGATCCACAGGATGCTAGTAAGTATGCAAACTTCAGAGTTCCAGCGATGGACAGAAGAGAGCAAAGTGGAGTTGGAATCTTCGTTTTGATGGAATGGTCAAAGGTGTTTGACTTCATCAAATGGGTATCGAAGATGCTTGTGATTCAAGGAAGTAAGTGGGAGCATAATAATATTTCTAAAAACCTTGTGTACTTGACACATTGTTAATTGGAAATAAATTTCTTGACACGAATTAGGACTTCATTTGAAAATAGTTTTTCGATGAAGTGCTTGGGCTAAATAGCCTTAATATTAGGCATGATGATCTATGGAGATAGATTTACCTAATGGGGCTAAGAAATGAATACATATTGACAAGGTGCTAAAACCTTTTAGCATTTAAAACGCCAAGGAGTGATTCTTGCCGAAGTCACATGGAAAGAGTTTTACAAGACTCGGTGTCCCAAAACACTGATGAGTAAAATACATGATGGAGATTCCACACACTCTTGTGTTTGGATTAATCATGTATTCCATGGTATGTAAAAACAACCAGATATGTCCAATACTCCAAAGTTGTTGCGAGTATAGATACCAAAGTGATCAAAGTACTGATCATGGGACAACAGTGAAAGATGTCATTGAGTACTAGAGTAGTATTGATGACATGTTTTCTCGCAAGCGGAAATCATGAAGAGTTCGTTGTAATATGTTACATCGATACAGTCTTCACCATTTCTCCATGCGATTTTCGATTTGATTTTCGGGTTTTGTGTAATACAGAACATAGTGGCACAGTAGTTGGAAATTTTTCCAAACAAGACACTGTGGCGAATTCTATAACAAAGGCTAAGTATGTTAACGCTTGAGAAGCGACAAAGAAGTTGTTGAATCATATAGTTCATTCATGAACTTAGTATGGTTCCAAGATGGCTTTGGTCTATGGGACACTATTGCAGATAGTTGCTCCATAGCTCAGTCTGAGGAATCAGGTTTCGACCAATGATTCACACATATGCAAAGCCAAGTCCACACAAAATATGAATTTTGTGAAAGCGTGAAAACGCGAGGATATGCAAAGTTACACACGGAGCTGAAGTTGTCAGATCCGTTGGACATCAGGCTATACCACAAGCGAAGCATATTTTACACCAGTATGCCATAGGTGTAAAGTGCATTAGCATTGACTAGATTATTGACTCTAGTGCAAGTGGGAGTCTGTAGGAGATATGCCCTAGAGGCAATAATAAATGTTATTGATTATCTCCCTGTTCATAATTATGTTTATGTTCCATGCTATAACTGCTATGGTTCTCGAGTCTACAATAACCACGAGGCTCGGAGGAAGACTCATATGCACGTGTGGAATAATAAACGGTAAAATGTATTCCTAGTCTGGCCTCTAAGACTGGCTCAAGTATTGCATGATGATCCTGTTTTCCTGATCATGGGCATGGCTATGCCGACAATTTTGAGGGCACAATTGTTGGTAGAACACTTGTGTTGAATCGACCCGAATTGATGTTATGCTATGAGATTCATTCGTCATAAGTTAATGGTTAATAACACAGAGATGGTTAATGTTTGCATGATTCCTTAGACCATGAGAGTATCGAGTTTCTTCATGCTTGCTTCATGAACTTTGGGGTTTGTTAAACGTCATCCGTAAATGGGTGGCTATTACGGCGGCTTACGGGTTCATGGAAAAGTATGTCAAGTAACTTGATAGCTCCAGATTGGGATTTGCTCCTCCGACGATGGAGAGATATCTTTGGGCCCTCTCGGTGTTACGGTATCCATCATCGTCTGGCCAGACACTTTGTGATTTAATCACGGGGACACCGGAACACGGGAACGAGAAAAGAGAACAATACCGGCAACGAGGTAACTGGCATAGTGGACAAGTTGTTGATCCACGAGGATGCCAACATGTCTCACCTTGGGTATTTGTAATATATCGCGAAGGAACAGGAATAGCACACGGCAACTGGAGGTTCACTCGAATATTCATTCGTGTGGGTATAGGGGTCAATATGGGTGTCCACGGCTCCGATGTTGATCATTGATCGGAAGGGGTTCCGGGTCATGTCTATGCTTCACTGAACCTATAGGGTCACACGCTTAAGGGTCATCTATCTGCTGAATACTAGACAGGGAGTCTGAGAGAAAAACACCGAAAAAGTTTCGGACACCGGAAAAGTTTCGGACAGCGGAAAAGTTCCGCAGAGAGGTCACCGGATGAGTTCCGGTGAAACTGAAAAGTTGTTTCAGAGGATACCATAAAGTCAAATTGGTTTTGGCACATGCCTGATAATTCTTGGAGGATGCCAGAATCATTCTGGAAACTTTCTGGAATTTTCCGGAATGAAAACCGGAAATGTTCCGGAGCTGCCGAAACCGCTTCAGATGCTTTTCGCAGATGAAAATCACTAAACCGGAATTGTTCCGGATCGCATTGAAAATTATTTTGGTGGGTACTGGAAATGTTCTAAGCCCACATGAATATTTTCAGTTCGATCAGACGCTGAAAAATGTCGTCGTGAATAGTGAAAGTGCTTTTTGGGATATTTATGGAAAAGCACCTTTTGGGATATTTTCCCAAAAGGTTTCTAGAAGGCTTGGGGGCTAAGAAACCCCCTTGGGGGGCCCCAAAGAGATGGTGGCCGGCCACACTTGGGGCTCCTCCTTGGAGCCCCTCTTGTTCCTTGGTTTCACCATTATGCCCTTGTGGAAGGACTTCATCCATGTGGGTTTTGGGTTTTATTGTAAAACCACCCTACCCCTTGGTTTTCCTATAAATAGGAGGTGAGTGGGCTGCCATCTCACACACTCTTGCTCTCATACACAAAGCCATGCATGATCTGGCATTCTCTCTCCCTCCCAGCGAAATAGTTTCGTAGAGCCGAAAGGCTATCTGGGTTCCGGCAGGAACTAGTTTTGGACGGCAAAGCCCTGCCGGATAGATGACACCGTATGTGTGCAACTCTGTAGAGAGATCGTAGTTTCGGTCTTAGTTTGAGAGTGCCTCCCGAAGGGCTGTCCGTGTGACCGTCCGAGTTTCGAAGGTCCTCCCGAAGGGCTGTCCGAGTGACAGTCCAAGTTTTGGAGGTCCTCCCGAAGGGCTGTCCGCGACACCGTCCGGGGGACTGTCTGACCGCCTCCCAGAGGGCTGTCCGTGGGGCGGATGAGGGTATACATCCTCGCGGTTGGGAGGTTGTAAAATCCTAGCCGCGGGGATCTGCACCGCCGTTCGTCATCGACTCTACTTCCGCTGCGCTACGAGTCGGTATCGAAAGAGATCAAACCTTGTATGCAGTCTCCATAGTGGTCCTGGGCTGGTGCGTAGGTCGGAAATTTTTTGTTTTCTGCTGCGTTACCCTACAGTGGTATCAGAGCCGTGGTATGCGTAGATGCAGGTTGCCATCTAGAATACATAGAGATGTATGGGTGTTGCACAATATAATTAGGTAGTAGATGAGATCTATTGCTGAAAATTATTTGTGCGGGTAGCAGATGAAATCTGTTACCCGATGTTCTTGTTGCTTGCCCTGAATTTGCGTAGTCCTGATCTTGACGGCATGGTGGAATCTCACAAAGTTCTGGCAATCCGCGATCCTTTCATGCTGCTCCTGAGTATGCTGATTGACAGATCAACGAAGTGCTAACAGTTCTTTGGGTTCCACCATAGTTAAAGAAAGATGGATGTTTCGCAGACGAAAGGGCAATGCAAATATGATCTGCACGGGGGTCACGCGTATGACGAAGTTTAGTATGGGGCTCGAGATTTTATTATCTCGTGTTTCATACACCCTGGAAGGTTAATCTAGCAACTTGGATTATCATGCTTGATGATGGACGTTGGTAGCTTCGGTTTGTTTCGAAACCTTAGAAGCCACGTAAAATAAAATTTCGCATGGACCGATTAGAGGCGTCTAACTTGGTTTTGCAGGATGGTTTGCATGTGCATATGATGTGGTATAGCAGGGTTCATAATAATTTGATTATGTATGAGATGACTATATGATGTAATTTGATTAACATGACCTGCGTGTCATGATTCGGCATGATGGCTGGAGTCATATGATTGCACTTTAATGACCTGCGTGTCAACCTTATGTAATGCACTTATTTTATTAGCTATAGAGATAGCAATATTATCTGGTGCATCGACAAGGTGGTGGCAATCTTCGTGAAGGTGAACACCGATGCGAATGCCGGAGACGAAGAAATAAAAGACTTCTCCGTCAGAAAGGGCTGTACCATATAATGCTATTATGAATTGCCTGAGATGTTTATCCCTTATGATGCACCCTTCTTGATTGCGCGGTAGTCGCTTTTATTAGGGTGATCTCTCACAAAAATATCAAGTAGTTAGTGTTCTCCCAAGTGTAGCACCGTCACAGCATCCTTCCTTTCGAGGTGCGCCATGATCTATATGGGTACGAACGATTGTACGGGTGTAAGGCGGGTGAGGTCAGACCTCGCAGCAAGATCACTTGGTTATCTTGACGTTCATGGCAGGATCGTCCTGAGCTCGGAAGACACGCATCGAAAGATGAACAAGAGTCACATGGAGATGTGATTGGCAAGTTTGCCTACCAATTGAAGTTCGCGCCATCAGTGTTCATCTCGAACAATGGCGTTGAATGGAAATGTGGGTCTTGAATCACTCACAATCAATTATGAGAGATATTGATCTGAGTGGGAGCGCACTGTAGAATTAACTTGTTTAATTCTCGGTGCAATTAATTTTGAACACTGTCTAAGTGTGGTTTGCATAATAGTTGTAGAATAATGGCTCGCGTTTCCACCTTCCCTATTAAAATTGAATAGCTGTTAAATATCTGGTTAAAACTTTACGGTTGGTAACGTAATGTGAGGATTGTCCTCTAGAGTGCCGAGAAGGACTTTGTCGTATAGCATACTTTTGGGTTTTCTCCCGCTAATGCTATGGATCATGTGACTCTTGTCCTTCGATCCAAAAGCTAGAATTCCTTTTCAGTCAAAGTGCAATACGTTTGCTTCCATGAGACCCGAACTTCGAAAGTTTGGATAGTTATGTGATATTCATGGAATCTGAAAATCATTTTCAGAGACAGACAAAGGCTAAAAGATATAAGATATCCAAAGAAATGTTTGTTTGCAAACTATTAGTAAAGGAGTTTACTATGCATTAGACTGATAAGAGAGGGATCCAGGAGAACGCCTGTCATATGATGAAAGGTGAATAAAACAACAACTTAAAGAGGAAGGAAGTGTTCGAAGGGTGTTAGTAAGACTTTCACACCTAGGAAATCCAGGGCTAACGCCACTCTTAAGTTGGGTGCTTCTTCTGAGAGTAGGAGAAATACTGAAAGTTAAACTGTTAGAAGTATAAGGCAAAAAGGAAGAAGACTGGAATATCCAGCTCATGTATGAATGTCATACAAGTTTTTGATGTATAGAAGGCTGGTCAAAGATATAGTTCTTGGGAATTATGGTTAAACATGTTAATCACTAATTCTTGGGTATTGTGAGTTAATCACAAAGATACCCGCTCGATTGCATTCTGTTGCAACTCGATGTAAGAACTACTATGGCCTGAAAGACTAGCCAGGAATGAGGTTTAGATACACGCAGGGAACATAGTAAATGTTACTATGCCTTCCATAGGTGTATTCCCTATGTATTTACTTTCATAATTCATTTTAGAGTTTCACACTCTAGCCCTTTGCATATGGTATCTTGCAAGAAGGTTGTTCATAAGAGACCTTTTGATGTTCGGTATTGTGAATAACATAAGGGCCATACTTTCATTATGAATGAGACGTATGTTATGAATATTGATATTAATACATTGCCTCTGTATTTACTTTCATAATTCATTTAGAGTTTCATACACTCTAACCCTTTGCATAAGGCATTTTGCAAGAAGGTTATTCATAAGAGAACTTTTGATGTTCGGTGTTATGAATAACATGAAGGGCCATGCTTCCATACAGGATGGGATGTATGCTATGAATATTGATGGTAATATGATACATCCATAACACTGACGCTAAATGTCGCAAGACTAAAAGAATACCACACAAGTGTGGCACTGCATTTGGTCACATTGGAGAAACCCGCATGGAAAATTCCATTATGATGGATTTTGAAGTCGTTTGATTTTGAATCATCTGACACTTGCAACTTTCCTCTGAAAAGTGAAGTGACTGAAATACCGTTCACAGGCCATAAGGAACGAGCAAAGAACATATTGGTGATCATACATTATGATGTGTGTAGTCCAATAAATGTTGTTGCAAGTAGTGGATTTATCTATCTTCAGAAATGACTCAAGTAGATATATGGATATTTACTTGTTGAGACGTAAGTCTGGATCTTTTGAATTCATTCATAAGGTTTTCAAAAATGAAGTAGAAGTTGTTGTAACAAGAAAATTATGTTTCTACAATCCGATTGCAGAAAGGAATATTTGAGTTACAAGTTTAGCGAATGTCTGATGAGTTGTGAAAGGGGTTTCATAACTTGCACCTCCCGGAACACCACTGCAAGTGGAAAGTCCGTGAAGATGTAATCGAACCATTTATGACATGGTAAGATCAAAGATGACATAAATAAATTTGCCATTATCCCTTTTAAAGTGATGCTTTAGAGACTGCGGCTTTTACACTGAAAAGAGCTCCATCGGGTCTGTTGAAATGACGCCATGGTATGGTACGCCCAACCATGTTATATCTTTTCTTAACATTTGGAATATGGGGCTTGTATAAAAGGTGACAAACCTATTCCAAATCAGACAAGTGCTACTTTGTAAGGTTATCCCAAGTCATTGGGTATTTCCCCACCACAATACCGAGGCAAATAGGTTTGCCACAAAGAACGGTATGCTTTTTGAAGAAAATGGTTCTTTCAAAAAGGTGAGTGGGAGAACAGTGCAACTCGACGAGATAAACAGTATCTTCATCATCAGATCAAAGGAAAGAGACCTTGGAAGTAATGCTGGAGTTTCCTACTGCGACTGATACGGAAGTCTCTACAATAAAATGTATGAACTTCGGTCGAACTTGCAGCTGAACCACGTAGGCAAAGCTCGTGCAAACCTATCAGGTGCGCAAACGAGATATTGTTGTTAGACAACAGTATACCTATGATTCACAAGGAAGCGTTGATGGTCCCTGACTCCGGAATTGGCTAAATGCCAATACAATCCGAGATAGTTTCCATATAAATGTTTTCAAGATTAAAATCTTGATACACCTTTCGGAAGACTTAGAGTCTAACGAATATTTATGGAATTAAAAACTGATACGGATAAAAATGTTTTATCCATATAGCTCGACTTGTTGAAATAACAAGTTCAAGGAGTTGACTATGATGAGGTTGATTCACCGTAGCGATGCTTAAAGTTGGTTCGGGTTGAACTAGCAATTAATACATATTTCAATCATGAGATATGAAACATGGATGACAAAAGGATTTCCATCTGATGGAAATGAAACCTAGGACTTGTATGTGATACAGTCCGAAGTAATTTGTCGATCCACAGGATGCTAGTAAGTATGCAAACTTCAGAGTTCCAGCGATGGACAGAAGAGAGCAAAGTGGAGTTGGAATCTTCGTTTTGATGGAATGGTCAAAGGTGTTTGACTTCATCAAATGGGTATCGAAGATGCTTGTGATTCAAGGAAGTAAGTGGGAGCATAATAATATTTCTAAAAACCTTGTGTACTTGACACATTGTTAATTGGAAATAAATTTCTTGACACGAATTAGGACTTCATTTGAAAATAGTTTTTCGATGAAGTGCTTGGGCTAAATAGCCTTAATATTAGGCATGATGATCTATGGAGATAGATTTACCTAATGGGGCTAAGAAATGAATACATATTGACAAGGTGCTAAAACCTTTTAGCATTTAAAACGCCAAGGAGTGATTCTTGCCGAAGTCACATGGAAAGAGTTTTACAAGACTCGGTGTCCCAAAACACTGATGAGTAAAATACATGATGGAGATTCCACACACTCTTGTGTTTGGATTAATCATGTATTCCATGGTATGTAAAAACAACCAGATATGTCCAATACTCCAAAGTTGTTGCGAGTATAGATACCAAAGTGATCAAAGTACTAATCATGGGACAACAGTGAAAGATGTCATTGAGTACTAGAGTAGTACTGATGACATGTTTTCTTGCAAGCGGAAATCATGAAGAGTTCGTTGTAATATGTTACATCGATACAGTCTTCACCATTTCTCCATGCGATTTTCGATTTGATTTTCGGGTTTTGTGTAATACAGAACATAGTGGCACAGTAGTTGGAAATTTTTCCAAACAAGACACTGTGGCGAATTCTATAACAAAGGCTAAGTATGTTAACGCTTGAGAAGCGACAAAGAAGTTGTTGAATCATATAGTTCATTCATGAACTTAGTATGGTTCCAAGATGGCTTTGGTCTATGGGACACTATTGCAGATAGTTGCTCCATAGCTCAGTCTGAGGAATCAGGTTTCGACCAATGATTCACACATATGCAAAGCCAAGTCCACACAAAATATGAATTTTGTGAAAGCGTGAAAACGCGAGGATATGCAAAGTTACACACGGAGCTGAAGTTGTCAGATCCGTTGGACATCAGGCTATACCACAAGCGAAGCATATTTTACACCAGTATGCCATAGGTGTAAAGTGCATTAGCATTGACTAGATTATTGACTCTAGTGCAAGTGGGAGTCTGTAGGAGATATGCCCTAGAGGCAATAATAAATGTTATTGATTATCTCCCTGTTCATAATTATGTTTATGTTCCATGCTATAACTGCTATGGTTCTCGAGTCTACAATAACCACGAGGCTCGGAGGAAGACTCATATGCACGTGTGGAATAATAAACGGTAAAATGTATTCCTAGTCTGGCCTCTAAGACTGGCTCAAGTATTGCATGATGATCCTGTTTTCCTGATCATGGGCATGGCTATGCCGGCAATTTTGAGGGCACAATTGTTGGTAGAACACTTGTGTTGAATCGACCCGAATTGATGTTATGCTATGAGATTCATTCGTCATAAGTTAATGGTTAATAACACAGAGATGGTTAATGTTTGCATGATTCCTTAGACCATGAGAGTATCGAGTTTCTTCATGCTTGCTTCATGAACTTTGGGGTTTGTTAAACGTCATCCGTAAATGGGTGGCTATTACGGCGGCTTACGGGTTCATGGAAAAGTATGTCAAGTAACTTGATAGCTCAAGATTGGGATTTGCTCCTCCGACGATGGAGAGATATCTTTGGGCCCTCTCGGTGTTACGGTATCCATCATCGTCTGGCCAGACACTTTGTGATTTAATCACGGGGACGCCGGAACACGGGAACGAGAAAAGAGAACAATACCGGCAACGAGGTAACTGGCATAGTGGACAAGTTGTTGATCCACGAGGATGCCAACATGTCTCACCTTGGGTATTTGTAATATATCGCGAAGGAACAGGAATAGCACACGGCAACTGGAGGTTCACTCGAATATTCATTCGTGTGGGTATAGGGGTCAATATGGGTGTCCACGGCTCCGATGTTGATCATTGATCGGAAGGGGTTCCGGGTCATGTCTATGCTTCACCGAACCTATAGGGTCACACGCTTAAGGGTCATCTATCTGCTGAATACTAGACAGGGAGTCTGAGAGAAAAACACCGAAAAAGTTTCGGACACCGGAAAAGTTTCGGACAGCGGAAAAGTTCCGCAGAGAGGTCACCGGATGAGTTCCGGTGAAACTGAAAAGTTGTTTCAGAGGATACCATAAAGTCAAATTGGTTTTGGCACATGCCTGATAATTCTTGGAGGATGCCAGAATCATTCTGGAAACTTTCTGGAATTTTCCGGAATGAAAACCGGAAATGTTCCGGAGCTGCCGAAACCGCTTAAGATGCTTTTCGCAGATGAAAATCACTAAACCGGAATTGTTCCGGCTCGCGTTGAAAATTATTTTGGTGGGTACTAGAAATGTTCTAAGCCCACATGAATATTTTCAGTTCGATCAGACGCTGAAAAATGTCGTCGTGAATAGTGAAAGTGCTTTTTGGGATATTTATGGAAAAACACCTTTTGGGATATTTTCCCAAAATGTTTCTAGAAGGCTTGGGGGCTAAGAAACCCCCTTGGGGGCCCCCAAGAGATGGTGGCCGGCCACACTTGGGGCTCCTCCTTGGAGCCCCTCTTGTTCCTTGGTTTCACCATTATGCCGTTGTGGAAGGACTTCATCCATGTGGGTTTTGGGTTTTATTGTAAAACCACCCTACCCCTTGGTTTTCCTATAAATAGGAGGTGAGTGGGCTGCCATCTCACACACTCTTGCTCTCATACACAAAGCCATGCATGATCTGGCATTCTCTCTCCCTCCCAGCGAAATAGTTTCGTAGAGCCGAAAGGCTGTCTGGGTTCCGGCAGGAACTAGTTCTGGACGGCGAAGCCCTGCCGGATAGATGACACCGTATGTGTGCAACTCTGTAGAGAGATCGTAGTTTCGGTCTTAGTTCGAGAGTGCCTCCCGAAGGGCTATCTGTGTGACCGTCCGAGTTTCGAAGGTCCTCCCAAAGGGCTGTCCGAGTGACAGTCCAAGTTTTGGAGGTCCTCCCGAAGGGCTGTCCGCGACACCGTCCGGGGGACTGTCTGACCGCCTCCCGGAGGGCTGTCCGTGGGGCGGATGAGGGTATACATCCTCGCGGTTGGGAGGGGATCTGCACCGCCGTTCGTCATCGACTCTACTTCCGCTGCGCTACGAGTCGGTAACGAAAGAGATCAAACCTTGTATGCAGTCTCCATAGTGGTCCTGGGCTGGTGCGTAGGTCGGAAATTTTTTGTTTTCTGCTGCGTTACCCTACATATACCTTGTTCAATCTCGTTATCGGCAAGTCTCTTTACTTGTTCCGGAATACAAGATCCCGTGGCTAACTCTTTAGTCACTTTGCTTGCAAGGCTTATTGTGATGTTGTATTACCGAGTGGGCCCTGAGATACCTCTCTGTCACACGGAGTAACAAATCCCAGTCTCGATCCATGCCATCTCAATAGACACCCTCGGAAATACCTGTAGAGCATCTTTATAGTCACCCAGTTACGTTGCGATGTTTAATACACACAAGGTATTCCTCCGGTGTCAGTGAGTTACATGATCTCATGGTCATAGGAACAGATACTTGACATGCAGAAAACTATTGCAATAAACTGACACGATCATATGCTACGTTCATAGTTTGGGTCTTGTCCATCACATCATTCTCCTAATGATGTGATCCCATTATCAAATGACATCTCATGTCTATGGTAGGAAACCTTGACCATCTTTGATCAACGAGCTAGTCTACTAGAGGCATACTAGGGACACAGTGTTATCTATGTATCCACACATGCAATTGAGTTTCCAATCAATACAATTATAGCATGGATAATAAACGATTATCATGAACAAGGAAATATAATAATAACCACTTTATTATTGCCTCTAGGGCATATTTCCAACAGTCTTCCACTTTCACTAGAGTCAATAATCTAGTTCACATCACTATGTGATTTACATTGTAATAAATCTAACACCCATACAATTCTGGTGTTGATCATGTTTAGCCCTTGGAAGAGGTTTAGTCAATGAGTCTGCGATATTCAGATCCATGTGTACTTTGCAAATATTTTTGTCCTCCTCCTAGATGTAATCGCGGATGGAATTGAAGCGTCGCTTTATGTGTCTGGTCCTCTTGTGAAACCTTGGTTCCTTGGCCAGAGCAATGGCACCAGTGTTGTCACAGAACAGAGTCATTGGGTTCAGTGCACTGGGCACTACTCCAAGATCTGTCATGAACTCCTTCATCCAGACACCTTCCTTCGCCGCCTCCGAGGCAGCGATGTACTCCGCTTCGCATGTAGAATCAGCTACCACGCTCTGCTTGGAACTGCACCAGCTTACCGCTCCCCCATTGAGAATAAATACGTATCCGGTTTGAGACTTAGAGTCATCCGGATCAGTGTCAAAGCTTGCATCGACGTAACCCTTTACGACGAGCTCTTGATCACCTCCATAAACGAGAAACATTTCCTTAGTCCTTTTCAGGTACTTAAGGATATTCTTGACCGCCATCCAGTGTTCCATTCCTGGATCACTTTGAAACCTTCCAGCCATACTTATGGCAAGGCTGACATCGGGTCTTGTGCACAGCATTGCATACATGATAGAGCCTATGGCTGAAGCATAGGGGACGACACTCATCTTTTCTCTATCTTCTGCAGTCACTGGGCATTGAGTCTTACTCAACTTCACACCTTGCAATACAGGCAAGAACCCCTTCTTGGACTGATCCATTTTGAACTTCTTCAAAACTTTGTCAAGGTATGTGCTCTGTGAAAGTCCTATTAAGCGTTTCGATCTATCTCTATAGATCTTGATGCCTAATATGAAAGCAGCTTCTCCTAGGTCCTTCATTGAAAAACTCTTGTTCAAATATTCCTTCACGCTTTCCAACATTTCTATATTGTTTCCAATCAGCAATATGTCATCCACATATAATATTAGAAACGCTATAGAGCTCCCACTCACTTTCTTGTAAATACAAGCTTCTCCGTAAACTTGTATAAACCCGAACGCTTTGATCACCTCATCAAAGCGAAGATTCCAACTCCGAGATGCTTGCACCAGTCCATAAATGGATCGCTGGAGTTTGCAAACTTTGTTAGCATTCTCTGGATCGACAAAACCTTCCAGTTGGATCATATACAACTCTTCCTTAAGGAAACCATTAAGGAACGCTGTTTTGACATCCATCTGCCAAATTTCATAATCGAAAAATGCAGCTATTGCTAACATGATTCTAACGGACTTAAGCATCGCTACGGGTGAGAAGGTCTCATCGTAGTCAACTCCTTGAACTTGTGAAAAACCCTTTGCCACAAGTTGATCTTTATAGGCGGTGACATTACCGTCCGCGTCCGTCTTCTTCTTAAAGATCCATTTGTTCTGAATGGCCTTTTGCCCTTCAGGTAATACTTCCAAAGCCCATACTTTGTTTTCATACATGGATCCCATCTCGGATTTCATGGCCTCTAACCATTTCTCGGAATCCGGGCCCATCATCACTTCTCCATAGCTCGTAGGTTCATCGTTGTCTAACAGCATGACCTCTAAGACAGGGTTGCCGTACCACTCAGGAGCAGTACGCGTCCTTGTCGACTTACGAGGTTCGATAGTAACTTGATCCGAAGCTTCATGATCATCATCATTAACTTCCTCTTCAAACGACGTAGGCTCCACAGAAACAACTTTATACGCTGCGCTACTCTCTGGTTGAAACAAAGGTTCAACAACCTCATCAAGTTCTATCTTCCTCCCACTCAAGTCTTTCGAGAGAAACTCTTTCTCAAGAAATGTTCCGTTTTTAGCAACAAACACTTTGCCTTCGGATCTGAGATAGAAGGTATACCCAACTGTCTCTTTTGGGTATCCTATGAAGACGCATTTCTCCGCTTTGGGTTCCAGCTTTTCTGGGTGAAGCTTTTTGACATAAGCATCACATCCCCAAACTTTAAGAAACGACAACTTTGGCTTCTTGCCAAACCACAGGTCATATGGCGTCGTCTCAACGGATTTCGATGGTGCCCTATTTAAAGTGAATGCAGCTATCTCTAATGCATAACCCCAAAACGATAGTGGCAAATCGGCAAGAGACATCATAGAACGCACCATATCTAATAAGGTTCGATTACGACGTTCGGACACACCATTACGCTGTGGTGTTCCAGGCGGTGTCAATTGTGAAACAATTCCACATTGTCTTAAGTGGCTGCCAAACTCATAACTCAGATATTCTCCTCCTCGATCAGATCATAGGAATTTAATCTTCTTGTTACGATGATTCTCAACTTCACTCTGAAATTTCTTGAACTTTTCAAACGTTTCAGACTTGTGTTTCATTAAGTAAATATACCCATATCTACTTAAGTCATCGGTGGAGGTGAGAAAATAACGATATCCACCACGCGCCTCAATGCTCATCGGACCGCACACATCAGTATGTATGCTTCCAATAAGTCACTTGCCCATTCCATTGTTCCAGAGAACGGGGTCTTAGTCATCTTGCCCATGAGGCATGGTTCACATGTGTCAAGTGATTCAAAATCAAGTGACTCCAAAAGTCCATCAGCATGGAGCTTCTTCATGCGTTTTACACCAATATGACCTAAGCGGCGGTTCCACAAGAAAGTGGTATTATCATTATCAACTCTATATCTTTTGGCATCAATGTTATGAACATGGGTATCATCACTATTGAGATTCAATAAGAATAAACCCCTCACATTGGGTGCATGACCATAAAAGATATTACTCATATAAATAGAACAACCATTATTCTCTGATTTAAATGAGTAACCGTCTCGCAATAAACAAGATCCAGATATAATGTTCATGATTAACGCATGCACTAAATAACAATTATTCAGGTTCATCACTAATCCCGATGGTAATCGAAGAGCGAGCGTGCCGACGGCGATCACATCAACCTTGGAACCATTTCCCACGCGCATCGTCACTTCATCCTTTGCTAGCCTCCGTCTATTCCTTAGTTCCTGTTTTGAGTTGCAAATGTGAGCAACCAAACCGGTATCAAATACCCAGGCACTACAACGAGAGTTGGTAAGGTACACATCAATAACATGTATATCATATATACCTTGTTTGGTGTTGGCTGCCTTCTTGTCAGCCAGATACTTGGGGCAGTTCCGCTTCCAGTGACCAGTTCCCTTGCAATGAAAGCACTCAGTTTCTGGCTTGGGTCCAGCCTTGGGTTTCTTCACGTAAGGGGCAACTGCTTTGCCACTCTTTTTGGAGTTACCCTTCTTGCCCATGCCATTCTTCTTGAAACTAGTGGTTTTATTGACCATCAACACTTGATGCTCCTTCTGAATCTCAGACTCAGCGACTTTCAACATCGCAAACAGCTCAGCGACTGACTAGTTCATCTCTTGCATGTTATAGTTCAACACGAAGCCTTTGTAGCTAGGTGGCAGTGATTGAAGAACTCTGTCAGTGATCGCCTCTGGCGGGAGAACAATTCCCAACTCCGCCAGACGGTTGGAATACCTAGACATTCTGAGTACATGTTCACTGACAGACCCGTTCTCCTCCATCTTGCAAGCATAGAACTTATCGGAGGTCTCATACCTCTCGATCCGGGCATTCTTCTCAACGATAAACTTCAACTCCTGGAACATCTCATATGCTCCATGACGTTCAAAACGTCTTTGAAGTCCCGGTTCTAAGCCATACAACATTGCACATTGAACTATTGAGTAATCATCAGAACGTGCCTGCCAGGCGTTCGCAACGTCTGCAGACTCTACTGGAGCGGGTGGTTCACCAAGCGGTGCATCAAGGACATAAGCCTTTTGGGAAGCCGTAAGGATAATCCTTAGATTACGGGCCCAGTCCACAAAGTTACTTCCATCATCTTTCAACTTGGCTTTCTCTAGGAACGCATTAAAATTCAGGGGTGCTACTGCGCGAGCCATTGATCTACAACATAAATTTTGCAAAGACAGCTTAGACTATTGTTCAAGATAATGAGATTAGTTAATCATATTACTTAAAAACTCCCACTCAAATTGACATCCCTCTGGTCATTCGAGTGTCACATGATCCAAATTCACCAACCCAAGTCCGATCATCACGTGAGATGAGGTGGTTTCAATGGTGAACATCTTCATGTTGATCATATCTACTATATGACTCATGTTCGACCTTTCGGTCTCTTGTGTTCTGAGGCCATGTCTGTACATGCTAGGCTCGTCAAGTTTAACCCGAGTGTTCCGCACGTGCAACACTGGCTTGCACCCGTTGTATGTGAACGTAGAGTCTATCACACCCGATCATCACGTGGTGTCTCGAAACGATGAATTCGCAACGGTGCACACTCGGGGAGAACACAATTTTATCTTGAAATTTTAGCGAGGGATCACCTTATAATGCTACCGTCGTCCTAAGCAAAATAAGATGCATAAAAGGATTACCATCACATGCAAATCATAAGCGACATGATATGGCCATGAACTTGTGCTTTTTGATCTCCATCTCCAAAGCACCGGCATCATCTCCATCGTCAGCGGCATGACACCATGATCTCCATCATCTTGATCTCCATCAACGTGTCGCCATGAGGTTGTAGCGCCAACTATTGCTTCTACAACTATTGCTAACTCATAGCGATAAAGTATAGCAAAACGGCGAAAATAAAGTAAAGACAACCCTATGGCTCCTGGCGGTTGCCGTACTCATCGACATGCAAGTCGTGATTATCTATACATAACATGATCATCTCATACATCACATATATCTCATCATGTCATTAGCCATATCAAATCACAACATACCCTGCAAAAACAAGTTAGACGTCCTCTAATTGTTGTTGCATGTTTTAGATGGCTGCTATGGGTATCTAGAAAGAACGATTCTTACCTACGCAAAACCACAACGGTGATACACAAATTGCTATTCAACCTTCTCAATGACCGCCTTTGTCGAATCCGATCCAACTAAAGTGGGAGAGACAGACACCCGTCACCATCTTTATGCAACAAAGTCACATGTCAGTTGACGGAACCGGTCTCTCGTAAGCGTACGAGTAAGGTTGGTTCGGTCTGCTTCATCCCACAATACCGCTGAATCAAGAAAAGACCAAGGAAGGAAGCAATCTGAGCATCAACGCCCACAAACTCCTTTGTGTTCTACTCGTGATCTCATCTACGCATAAACCTGGCTCTGATACCACTGTTGGGAAACGTTGCATGGGAAACAAATTTTTTTCCTACGCACATGCAAGATCTATCCATGGTGATGAGCATCTACGAGAGGGAGAGTGGATCTACGTACCCTTGAAGATCGCTAAGCGGGAAGCGTTAAGAAACGCGGTTGATGTAGTCAAATGTCTTCGCGATCCAAATCGCTAGCCGTCCCGCGATCCAATCATGATCCATCCCGATCTAGCGCCGAACGGACGGCACCTCCGCGTTCAGCACACGTACAGCTCGATGACGATCTCCGCCTTCTTGATCCAGCAAGAGGGAGCGGAGAGGTAGATGAGTTCTTCGGCAGTGCGACGGCGCGGCGACGATGGTGGTGGAACTATTCCAGCAGGGCTTCGCCTAAGCACCGCCGAAAACTAGGGGAGACGATCTAGTGGGGAGAGAGGGCTGCACCATGGCTTACGGTTGGGTGCGGCTGCCCTCTCTCCACTCCAATATATATAGGAGGGAAGGGAGGGGCCGGCGCCCCTAGGGTTTCCCCTAGGAGTCGGCCGAACAGGAGGTGGAGGAGTCCACCTCCAATCCTACTCCAAGTAGGATTCCAATCCTACTTGGATTTCCTTCCCACCACTTGGGGTTTTTTCCTTTTCCACACCCCAGCCGCATGGGACCTTTGGGGCTGGTTTGCCCACCCCACTAAGGGCTGGCGCACCACCCCTAAGGCCCATGTACCCGAAACTTTTCCGGCGACCAAAACGGAACTTCCTATATATTAATCTTTACCTCCGGACCATTCCGGAGCTCCTCGTGATGTCCGGGATCTCATCCGGGACTCCGAACAACCTTCGGTCACCACCATTCATAACTCAATATTATCGAAACGTCACCGAACGTTAAGTGTGCAGACCCTGCGGGTTCGAGAACTATGTAGACATGACCGAGACACCTCTACAAGAAATAACCAATAGCGGGACCTGGATGCCAATATTGGTTCCTACATATTGTACGAAGATCTTTATCGGTTGAACCTCTATATCAAGGATTCAGTTAATCCCGTATGCTGTTCCCTTTGTTCTTCGGTATGTTACTTGCCCGAGATTCGATCGTCGGTATCTCTATACCTAGTTCAATCTCGTTATCGGCAAGTCTCTTTACTCGTTCCATAATACAAGATCCCGTGTCTAACTCTTTGGTCACTTTGCTTGCAAGGCTTATTGTGATGTTGTATTACCTAGTGGGCCCTGAGATACCTCTCCGTCACACGGAGTAACAAATCCCAGTCTCGATCCATGCCAGCTCAACAGCCACCCTCGGAAATACCTGTAGAGCAACTTTATAGTCACCCAGTTACGTTGCGACGTTTGATACACACAAGGTATTCCTCCGGTGTCAGTGAGTTACATGCTCTCATGGTCATTGGAACAGATACTTGACATGCAGAAAACTATAGCAATAAACTGACACGATCATATGCTATGTTGATAGTTTGGGTCTTGTCCATCACATCATTCTCCTAATGATGTGATCCCGTTATCAAATGACATCTCATGTCTATGGCTAGGAAACCTTGACAATCTTTGATCAACGAGCTAGTCTACTAGAGGCATACTAGGGACACAGTGTTATCTATGTATCCACACATGCAATTGAGTTTCCAATCAATACAATTATAGCATGGATAATAAACGATTATCATGAACAAGGAAATATAATAATAACCACTTTATTATTGCCTCTAGGGCATATTTCCAACATGTGCCATCTCTAAATTTTCAAAATAAAATTTCTCTTTTGTGTGCCCGTACCGCTCATGAAACGGTGGGGAGTGTCCAATATTTTTCCATGCTAGATGTGTTATTCTCAAGATGAGTGTTTATTCACTTGTCATTGCACAAGAGTGCGGCGGTAATAGGGATGCCCATTCCCGAAATGAAAAAGAAAAAAAATATTTACTTTATGTTGTCAAATAATAAATTCCTTGGAACGTGTTGGTATGGAAGGCAACCGTGGATACGGCCCGCCATGGAAAGTGAAAGTTTGGTGGAAAAAGGAATAAACTTTATTTTCTGTTTGGGAACCGCCTATGATATATCTAGCATAGAAAGTATTGTGAGCTACTTTGTCGTTTTCGTTGACAGGAAAAGCATGCCACCCAAAACATTTCTCTCTCTCAATTTAAACCTTGAGCTCTGGCACCTCTACAAATCCCTACTTCCCTGTGCGACGGGCCTATCTATTTACTTTATGCATTTTTTGTTTTTGCTTTGAGTCTCCATCTTCTCTTATAAGCACCAACTAAGGGGCACTATGATCGTACTTGAGCATTGGGCATAGCTAATATTTGAGTGTGTTTCATGAATGGATCAATGATTGAGCATGATGGGCCAGGGATAACTTTCTTTAGTGTTGATATTTTGAAAGACATGGTTGCTTGTTGACATGCTTGAGTATTGAAGTCATTATGTTAAAACTAAACTATTGCTTTGAATCATTTACAACTCCAAATGTCCATGCTATACAAAGAAGAAAAGAATATGATGAACATGTTAAGCAGCATTCCACATCAAAAATTCAGTTTTTAGCATTTACCTACTCGTCCTCGAGTAGGAATTAAGCTTGGGGATGCTGATACGTCTCCAACGTATCTATAATTTTTGCTTGTTCCATGCTGTTATATTATCATTCTTGGATGTTTTACAATCATTTTATTACAACTTTATATCTTTTTTGGGACTAACCTATTGACACAGTGCCAAAGTGCCAGTTGCTGTTTTTTGCTGGTTTTTTACTTTGCAGGAAATCAGTACCATACAGAGATGAAACGCTACGGGGATTTTTTGTGGATTTTTTACGGACCAGAAGAAACCAGATGGGCCAAAGAATACCCGAAGAGGGGGCCCAGGGTGGCCAGCACCCACAATGGCGCGCCAGAGGCCCCCTGGCGCGGCCTGGTGGGTGCTGGGCACCTCCGGCACCCCCTCAACCGACTATTGTGCCTATAAATTCCCTGGAAACCCAAAAACCCTAGAAGAATCGACGAAACACAAGTCCAGCCGCCGCAAGTTCCAGAACCGCGAGATCCAATCTAAAGACCATCACGGAGGGGTTCATCTTCCTCATAGGTGCCTCGCCGATGATGCGTGAGTAGTCCACCATAGACCTACGGGTCCGTAGGCAGTAGGTAGATGGCTTCTTCTCTCTCTCTCTTATGATTCTCAATACAATGGTCTCTTGGAGATCTATTTGATGTAAACTTTTGCGGTGTGTTTGTTGGGATCCGATGAATTTTGAGTTCATGATCAGTTTCTATCCATTAATATTATTTGAGTCTTCTTTGATCTCTTATATGCATGATTACTTATAGCCTCGTATTTCTTCTTCGAATCTTTGGTTTAGTTAGGCCGACTAGATCGATTTTTCTTGCCATGGGAAGATGTGCTTTGTGATGGGTTCGATCTTGCGGTGTTCTTTCCCAGTGACAGAAGGGGCAGCAAGACACGCATGTATCGTTGCTATTAAGGATAACAAGATGGGGTCTATTCCTACATGAATAGATCTTGTCTACATCATGCCATCGTTCTTATTGCATTACTCCGTTTTCCATGAACTTAATACACTAGATGCATGCTGGATAGCGGTCGATGTGTGGAGTAATAGAGGTAGATGCAGGCAGGAGTCGGTCTATCTATCTTGGACATGATGCCTATATAATGATCATCGCCTTGGATATCGTCATGACTATTCGATTTTCTATCAATTGCCCAACAGTAATTTGTTCACCCACCGTGCCCTATACTCATGAGAGAAGCCACTAGTGAACCCTACGGCCCCCGGGTCTACTTTTCTATCATATTGCTTTCCGATCTACGTTTTTTGCAATCTTTGTTTTTAGATCTACAAAACCAAAAACCCAAAAATATATTGCTGCATATTTACTCTTTTTATTTGTGTTCTTGAGAGATCTATCTCTCCTATCTATCACTACCTAATCAATCTATTTACCGTAGAGAGATTGACAACCTCTCTTTCCCGTCGGGTTGCAAGTATTTGTTGTTTGTCTGCAGGTGCTGCTTATTGGGTGGTGGTGATCCTCCTACTGGTTCGATAACCTTGGTTTCATAACTGAGGGAAATACTTACCGTCGCTGTGATGCATCATCCCTTCCTCTTTGGGGAAATACCGACGCAGTCCAAGCCACGTCAATGACCCGGCCCTTCTCTGGAGCGCGATGGACGACGTCGGCCGGGAGATAGCCGGAGCGCTTCAACTCCTGGATGTCGCCGTCGGTGACGTTGGAGGCCTCCCACTTGCCTTTGGAACCGGAACCGGCCATGGCCGAACTAGGAGAGTGGCCTGAGGAGATTTGGGAGAGGTATGGATTTGGGCGCTTGGAGCTCAAGAGATTGGGCAGGCGGTTGCACTGTGGATTTGAGAAGCGTATGGAAGCCTTGGTGGCTGTTTCCCTTTTATAGGCTGTCGTAATACCAAGGGCCCCTTTATTGCGCCGCAGACCTCGCCACTTCCCGGTATAATCGTGCCGTTATACATGTGTGGGATAACACGAATCATTGATCATATCCCTTAAACAACGGGGCACGATCTCCATATTAATGGGACGTGCCAATGGAGGAATTGCCTCGAGCCGCGAATCGAGTTGTCATAACTGGTCAGTGGCTGCGACATGCCGTGACCTTTCGCTAAAAGTTGTCAGGCGAAGGCACTGTTCACACTCGAGCGGTTGGCCTTCAAGGCTAATTAACACATGTTGTTCAGAAATCGAAAAGTCATTGGTAGCCGAACTATTACCAGCCGAATATAGCAGGGGAGAAGAACTCGCCTTGCAAACTGGAGACCTTGGGCGCGTGAGGCTGCTCGGGACCATGAACCCCGGTATTGGAGGCTAGTTCGGGGGCTACTGAGGGAGTCCGGGACTAAAGGGTCCTCGGGCCACCGGTCCATCTCTTATGGGCCGGACCAATGGGCCGCTCTGTGACTATTATTGGAATGCCGAGCTATAAGGCAACTCCGTGTTCAGTAAGGAAACCTCCGAAGCCTTGGTGTGTCCTTCAAGTCAAGACGGTAGAATCGGCATGTTTATTCCCTGATGGCCACCGACCATGTGTAACCCTAGGTACCCCTGGTGTCTATATAAACCGGAGGGTTTAGTTCATAGGGAGGAGAACCATTATTCCTACTCATCTAGGGTTTAGTTCATCTGATCTCGCGGTAGATCAACGCTGTAATCATTACACACATCAATATAATCAAGCATGGCGTAGGGTTTTACCTCTTCGAGAGGGCCCGAACCTGGCTAAATATTGTCCCTATGTTTTCCTGTTCCCCATTGATCCAAGATCCACAGCTTGGGACCCCCAGCCCGAGATCCGCCGGTTTTTACACCGGCAGTCGCTTCGGTGTCTGCTTCTTTGACGAGGTCAATCAACACCCACTAGTGGAGTTATGACGCCAATGAAAGGGACGCCGAGCTCGTCAAACCGCTGACCCCGACCTCCCACGGGCCGCTACCTACGCCGATCTTCTCCAAACTGCCAGGGATCTGGACATCCCCAACCTGCTCCTGCGACTTCGAAGTTGGTCGCTCTCCCGCGGCCGTCATCCCAAATCACCGACGACGGCGAATGATTCTGGTCGGTGCAACCGGCCACGGAAGATGGCATCCTGGTTAAGATCCTTGGCCTCCCGGACTTCCTCTCCTCTGATTTGTTATTAATTCCATCATCCGTTTTATCTGCAATTGGTTCTTTCATGTTTCCATCTTCGTTCTGGTTGTCTGAGGTTCTGTCCGACAGCCTCCCAAAAGATTGTCTGAGAGACCGCCCGAGGGGCTATCGGAGGGAGAACATCCTCATTGTTGGAAGGTTGTAAAATTCTAGCTACGGGGATCTGCACCGATGATATTCGCCAAATCTACTTCCGCTATGCTACGAGTTGGTAACGATAAGATCAAACCTTGTATGCATCTTTATAATGGTCCTAGGCTAGTGCGTAGGTTGGATTTTGTTTTGTTTTTTGTTGCGTTCCCCAACATGGGACACGGGACACCCAGATACTGTGCACCAAGAACCTCGTGTTGAGAGACGAGGTGACGCATGTTCTCTTGGTGGGTTTACCAATTGATAATCCTAGTTCTGTCACTTGCACCACCGGACCACTGCGAAGAGGAGATGGCAGGAAAACAAATATAGGTTATTCAGCCATACTCATTGCATCGTACTGATGGATGGGCGCGGTTCAGAAAAGCGAGAGAAAAGAAGACATGTCGTGGACTCATTTTTTTCAAAATTGAAATGATCTGTATGGATGAAGAAACTGACTCAGACGGAAGTATAGGGGTTGAAAAAATATACGTTTCACGTCGTCCTTTTTGTTATTGCACCACTGGATCTGCGGGATTGGGAGAAGCAACAGAAAAGAAGATGTGGAAGCGGACTCGTTTTTTCAATATTTGAACAGATGAAAAAGAGACCTGACACCACCAGACCACTGCGTAGAAGAGAAGGCATGGAGAATATAGGTTAATCGTCCATACTTGTTGTGTCGCACCAAGGAATATGCACAATTGGGAGAGGCTAGAGAAAGAAAAGCTAGCCATATTTGTAGTGTTGCATTGTTGGATCTATGCAATTGGAGGAGCAAGAGAGTTAGAGAGAAGCAAGAGAAAAGAAGACGTGGTAACGGACTCATTTTTTCAATATTGAAATTATTGGATGGATGAAAAAGAGAACTAACACCATTAAACCACTGTGTAGAAGAGAAGGCAGGGAAAACATGCATTACTCGTCCATACTTGTTGTGTCGCACCATGGGATCTGCACAATTGGGAGAAGCTAGAGAAAAAAAGTTGATCATCCATACTTCCAGTGTTTCACCGTTGGATCTACGCAATCGCATGAGCAAGAGAAAAAAAATCATAAAAAGAATTTGGGAGAGTGAGAGAAAAATAGAAAAAGAAAGGAAAAGCATTGCTCTTCCATACTTGTTGCATCACATCACTGGATCTACGTGATTGGGAGAAGCGAGACAAAAGAAGATGTGGCTGCGGACTCATATTTTTCATAATTGGAATTATCTGGAAGGATGAAAAATAGAAATGACCCCATTGGACCAAAGAGAAGGTGGGGAAATACATGTGTTGCTTATCCATAATTGTTGCGTCGTACTTTAAGATCTACATAGTTGGGAAAAGCTGGAGAGAAAAAAATTGCTCATCCATAGTTGTATGGTCGCATCGTTGGATCTACGCAATTGGGAGGAGCAAGAGAAAAGAAAAAAAATCATCATAAAAATTGGAAGAAGCGAGAGAGAAAAAAAAAGGTAAAAATAAATACCGTTGCTCGTCCATACTTGTTGCATCGCACCACTGGGTCTACGGGATTGAGAGACGCAAGAGAAAAGAAGAAGTGGCAACAGACTCATTTTTTAAATTGAAATTAAATGGATGGATGAGAAAGAAACCAACACAATAGGACCACTCCAAAAACGAGAAGATTAAGAAAAGCATGTGTTGCTCATCCACACTTGTTGCGTCGTCCATGTGATCTGCATATATAAGTGGGAGAAAATAGAAAATTTAAAATCAGCATAACAAAATTGTGAGAAACGAGAGAAAAAAGACAAATTCATATGAATGAAAAGAAAAAACACAAAAAGATCGACCGCATACGTCTACGCGGATCTGGCAATCATACAGCCTCGGAGTAACCGAATAGCGATACGTCACCGCGATCATACAGCCTCGGAGTAACCGAATAGCCATACGTCGACCTTTTACCTCCGCAAAGCGGACGGATCAGCGCGCTAACTGACTCGTGGCTGCATCGTTGGTGACAAATGGGTCAGTATAAGCTTATTTAAGCAGCCAAATTGCCTCCCAAGTTTGCGGTGTGGTACTAAATAACCGAGCGGTATGCTCGTTCCCCGCGCACCAGCACCTGAACTCTCGCTGGGCCACCCTCGTCCTCGGTCCACCAGCTAAGCTGGGTCTTCCCCTGAAAAGTGAAAAACCAAGCTAAGCTGGGCCTCTAAATCTAAAACAAACGACAAGTGGTGACTTTCGGTGAGAACGAGCGCTGCGCGATGGTGTTTCGATCACGCGACCAACTGAAACCGTACACAACCTGACGCTTCCATGGTGAAATAAACTGCTTCCGTCTACACGTGAATTGGCTTCCACGCTGCACTAAAGTTGCTTTTAGCGCTGCCTTTCAATACAGAAACTAGAGCGGAAGCATAGAGGTCAGGTATCTCCCTCACGTAAGGCGATCTAGGTTTTGACCACAGCCACCGGCGGCGGCCGCCGCCGCCTATCTGCTGTTTACTCCTGCAAGGGTCATTGGCCCCTCTTTGCAACTAGTGTGATGCCTTGTTGATTTTTTTTATTGCATCCGATTAGCCTCCCTCACATCGGGGCCCGTGACTTCTTCGGAATCGCCGGATTCGGCCCAGTTGGACAAGTCGGACTCGGCCCATTTGGAGACTGATGATTTATTTGTACCATCGACTCAGGAGGCTGAAAATACTTTCAATAATCTGATTTCTGGCATGGTCACGGATATTCTAACATGTCAGGTTTGTTCCCAGGTGGGACACTTTGCGGCTAATTGCCCTACAGTTATGATTTGCTCAGCATGTTTACGAGCAGGCCATCTTAGAAAGGATTGTGAGGCGCTGGCTAAGGAATAGGGCCTAGTTTGGAGGAGGAAAAACTTAACACAGTCGGAATCGGTGGGACCCACTTCCTTCATTGAAGCGGTTACTCCAACAAGGCCTACGCTTGACGCTTCGTGCTCCTCCCCCTCCCCTGTTCCGTCTAGTCCCATCAGCGACCGACCAAAACCCCCGTCTTGCCCTCCGCCAGCAAGTCCTTCTCCTCCATCGCCAACTCCTCCTCCTCCATCGCCTGCGAAAACCGCCGCATCAATGGCCAACTTCCATATTGACCCAGAGCGGTATGTCCCGGCGGGTCACCAGATTATTGATGGTGGCGGCCACCGTCTTCGGAGGACTTTCGTCACGCCGCCGTCGGCCATCCAACGGCGGCACGAGGAGTTTATGATTGCTGAGGTAATGCCACTTCCTGAGCAGCATGAGATTGGGCCAATGCGTGAGGCAGTAGTTGATTTGTTGGAGCAAAGAGGAGTTCAGGTCATGGCAGCCCAACCATGGATTTCGGGAGTAGGGTTATTTAGATTGCACAATGCTGGAGTGCGCTTTACCTTACTGCAAAGCCCAACTCTGCCGATGGGCAATGATAGATTTGTCAGATTTATGAAGCATGATGAAGGGATGGGTTTCCATGGCACCCAGGGTTTTCGTGAGGGCTGTTTGATGTTTCTGGGGGTCCCTCTGGATCTTCGTACTTCTAAACATCTGCGTGCTGCGGTGAACACTTTTGGAAAGTTTCATCACTGGATTAATGATGATCCCTACTTGGTCAGAAGTATTGTTTTTTGCTTCTTTTCCAGATGACATTCTTGTTCCCAGAGATGTTGTATTCAGTGATTATGCACACAGAGGGGGAGCAAGGGTTTCTTGGACGGTCCCATGTTACATTTTGGGAGCCAACTTTGCAGAGAAAATGCCGGAAGATGAGGACCCCATGCCCATAAATGGCAATCCACACCCATTGCCGGGCCAGTTTTTCCCTGAGGCATATGACTTTTTACTTCCTCCATACCCTGCTTTGGGATGGAATGATCTGCCACAAATGCCACCTCCCATGAAGGACCATGTTCATGCTGACAACTGGGGCCATGGACACTGGGGTGATGAAGTACCAGAGCAGCATCAGCCAGAGGATCCTCCTATCCAAGATCAGGAATCTATGGTGATTGACCAGCCTTCTGGTTCACTGTCTGACAATGAAGTACATCCGGAGCAGCAGCCTGAGCATCTCATTGCAGAGATTGACCAGCTGTAGCAACAGGAAAACCCCCTGGCCATTGTTCCCTTCCAGCCACCGGTGATCAACGAGCAGCAGATCTTTGTGGGTGCTGTCAGGTTGGTGTACGGCCCTCCATTGCCTCTAGAACTGGCATGGAAAAGAACTTTTCAGACACTTCTTGAGGGGGGATTCACAGCTGAAGTTTCAAGGCCATTGTTTGATAAACCCTTGTCACCTGTCATTCTATCCAAGAGAAGCTGGACATTGGCATTTGCTGAGGTACAGGTGCTTTCTCATATCCAGTATAATGAGGCTTCTTCGAGCAAAGTCACAAAGCCTGCTGCTTGGCCTCTGTTCATGGAATTTGAATCTGCTGCTGATGATGACATGGAGCCAGTGGTAAGTGCAGTGCCAGATTTCTCCCTCGAAAACTTTTCCTTCAAATCTCCTCCAGGCAATACTGACAACAGACGGCGCAAGAAGAAGGCACCAATTCCTTTGGTGGAATCTGAAGTCAGACGATGTACTAGGGGCTCTATCAGGCGTGATGGGTTCAAGCCAGTGTTCCTCGAGTTAACATCGGAGCCAAACAAGAAGAAGCCACGCAGTAAGCCTCTTCTGGAGTCTGGCACATCCAAGCAGGATAATGCTGGGGAAGGACTTCCTCCACCCACGCCCATCAAGAAGCTTCAGGTGATTGGTGCAGAGCTTGGCATTGCAGCGGAGAAGCTCACGGTGGAGCAGCTTATGGCTGCTCCCACGAAGCAAGCAGCAAAAAAATCTGATGATTAATTCATCTTCTGTCCAACGGGTTTGGCGCGCCCCTAAGCTGGCCTTTATCTATCTGTTTGTGTGGGTGTGTGAAAACTTTTGTCTTATGTTCATACTCTGTCAGTGGATCTGTTTGGGATGTTCTGCTACATTTTACTTTATGCTCCAATTATGTGTGGCTAGTTACTACGTAGCTTGCTATTTGATGCTACTGGTTTTAGTTTTCAATGAATAGTTCCAATCATCATAAATGGAATGTTCTTTGCTGGAATGTTCGAGGCCTTAATTCGGCGGCTAGGCAACGGGCAATTAAACAAAAATTGGTGGAGAGTCAATGTGCGGTTGCTTGCTTCCAAGAAACCAAATATGAAAATTATTCCCTCAAAGATATTAGATCGTTCTGCCCCAAGTAGTATGATAATTTTGCTTTTGCCCCTTCAGTGGGAGCCTCTGGTGGGCTTTTGGTGGTTTGGAATTCTTCTGTACTCCATGGGGAACTGGTTGAAGTACAATCTTTTGGTCTCAAAGTGAAATTCACATCCAAAATGAGTGCTGATGTGTGGACATTGGTTAATGTGTATGGGACTTGCTAGGGTGAGCTTAGAGATTCTTTTGTTCATTGGCTATACAACATGCCAATTGGATTTCAAGAGAACTGGCTTTTGCTGGGGGATTTCAACTTCATTAGGGCCTTGGACAATAGAAACCTGCCAGGTGGAGATGTGAATGATATGTTCATCTTTAATGGGATCATTAGACATCTGGGGTTGTCTGAATTACCCATCAAGGGCAGGACATACACTTGGTCCAATATGCAGGACAACCCTTTGTTGGAGCAACTTGATTGGTTCTTTACATCAACAAATTGGGTTACCTGCTACCCTTTGACATAGGTTTTACCCTTGGCAAGAACTGCATCTGATCATGTCCCTTGTGTTGTGGTAATCACCACATCCATTCCTAAAACCAACATTTTTAGGTTTGAAAACTTTTGGACCAAGGTGGATGGATTTCTGGAATGTGTAGCTAATTCTTGGAAGAAACCATCACACAAGACTAGTCCTGCAGAAGTTCTGACTCATAAGCTTAAAATTCCGAGGCAAGATCTGAAGAGGTGGAAATTGGGAATTTCAAAGATGAAGATTGCTATTGATAAATGCAATAAGGTGGTTGAATGGATGGATGGGTTGGAGGAAATAAGGCCTTTATAAAGGCAGGAGTTTAATTTCAGGAAAGTAGTAAAAGCACATCTGGAGCACTTGTTGCACCTGCAATTTTTATATTGGAAAAAGATGCACAATTAGGTCCATTAAGGTGGGGGAAGAGAACACTAAGTTCTTCCATGCCATGGCCTCAGAGAGATATAGAAGGAATTCTATTGCCAATTTGAGATGGGAGGATGGCACAATGGTCTCGGAACACAGTCAAATGGAAGGGATTTTATGGTCTTCTTTCAAGGGACGTATGGGCACTGCAAAGGGCATTGTCATGGTCTTTGATCTTCCAAGCCTAATTAAACCAGTACAGGGTCTGGATGGTTTGACAAAGCCTTTCACCAAGGAAGAAATGGACCAGGTTGTTAAGTGTATGCCTGTTGATAAGGCCCCTGGCCCTGATGGTTTCAATGGACTTTTTCTAAAAAAGTGTTGGCATCTAATAGGTCAGGAATTTTATAATCTTGCCAATCATTTCTTTGAAGGGAAGGCAAACCTGGAGAGTATCAATGGCTCCTTCATCACTCTGGTGCCTAAGAAATCTTCTCCAGAAAGTGTGGGGGACTATAGACCAATTTCCTTGACAGGATTAGGTATTAAGTTTCTCACTAAAATGGCTGCCAATAGGTTGCAAGAAGTCATCTTGGATTGTGTCCACAAAAACCAGTATGGATTTATTATAACCAGAACAATTCAGGATTGTATTGGCTGGACTCTAAAGTATCTGCATCAGTGTCATCAGTCAAAGAGGCCTATTCTCATTCTCAAATTGGATTTTGAAAAGGCATTTGACTCCATTGAACATGAAGTCATTTTGGAAATTTTGAAATACAAAGGCTTCAACTCTAAATGGATTAACTGGATACAGCAGTTCCTTACATCTGGTTCATCTTCTGTTCTGCTTAATGGAGTGCCTGGAAAGCAGTTCCAGTGCAAAGCTGGGGTGAGACAAGGGGATTCAATTTCACCACTTTTGTTTGTCTTGGCTGCTGACCTCCTACAGTCAGTGGTAAATGACATGTTGCACCAGGGGCACATTCAGTTGCCAATACCATGCCATGACAAGGACTTTCCTATTGTTCAGTATGCTGATGATACTTTGATTATCTTCCTAGATGTTGAGGAACAACTTATAGCCTTGAAAGAGATGTTGAAGGTGTTTTCACAATCAACTGGATTGCACATTAACTATCACAAGTCATCAATGGTCCCAATCAATGTAACTCCAGAAGAAACTATGAGACTGGCCCAGGTGTTTGATTGTAAGGTTGGAACCATGCCTTTCACTTATCTTGGTTTGCCAGTTGGTACCTTCAAGCCCAGGATGGAACATCTTATGCCCTTGGTTACCTGTATGGAAAGAAGGATGTCTTCTAGTTCCTCTTTTTTGGCTCAGGGTGGTAGACTGCAATATTTAAATTCTGCCCTGTCTTCCCTGCCAATCTTTTTCCTATGTAGTTTATCAATCCCTCCAGGTATACTCAAGCAACTGGAAAGGATTCAGAGGCAATGTTTCTGGAGAAGGAACAGGCAGGATCACTCTCCATCTCTTGCTGCTTGGGAGCTGATTTGCAGACCCAAAAATAAAGGAGGCCTTGGTATTCTCAATCTTGGGTCACAGAATGCAGCCTTGTTAATGAAACATGCTCATAAGTTTCTGAACAGGAAGGATCTGCCATGGGTTAATCTAATATGGAATACATATTATCATGAGAGGGTACCTCAGGGTACGGAGCCATGTGGATCATATTGGTGGAAGAATGTGCTAAAGTTGATGGATAATTTCAGAGAAGTGACTTGGGTGCAAGTTAACCAAGGGGACACTGTGTTGTTCTGGCAGGACAAATGGCATATTGGGAATTCAGTTGTGCCCCTAAGAGAAAGATTTTCGAGGTTATTCTCTTATGTTAAGGATCCTTGGACATTGGTGAAGGATGGATTGAACTGCAATGATCTATCCGCTTGGTTTAATCTCCCTTTATCTGAGCATGCATATGGAGAGCTCTCATCGCTTCAAAACCTTCTGGGAGAGCTGGATCACAGTCCAAACCAGTGTGATGTATGGTCTTGGGTTGGAACTAATAAACCATATACCCCAAAATCCTTTTATTCATATGCCCATATAGAGCTCACTTTCAATCCATTACTTAATTGGATATGGGCTAGCTGCTGCACCTTGAAGATCAAGGTGTTTGCTTGGATGCTTATCATGGATAGGTTAAACACCAAGGATATGGTTGAGAGAAGACAATGGCATCTGGATGATGGAGTCAATTGCAGGACATGCCACGCCCAGGTGAGGGAAGATAGAGATCATTTGTTCTTCTCCTGCCTTTTCAGTCAAAGAGTTTGGAGTTGCTTGCAAATTGATTGGGGTGACAGTAATGACATGTCCCTTGCTGCTGCTCATGCCAAAAGTTCCTTTCGGAAGCCTTTTTTCTCCGAGGTGGTTTTCACTGCTTGCTGGAATGTTTGGTTGGTGAGAAATGCCAAGGTTTTTCAGAACGTGCAGCCTAGAATTGCTAAATGGAAATCAGGTTTTGTGACTGATATGATGTTGCTGGCACACAGGATCAAGCCTAAGTTTAAGGAAGAATTACTGAAGTGGATATCTTTCCTACCCCCTTAATGTAATTATCTCTCCCCCCTAGTTTAGATGCATTAGTTTCTCTTTTCTTCCTTCTGGTTACCGAGGTAACCATGTACATATTGTTTCTTTGATCAATAAAATATAAAAGGCTGTGGTGGGATTCCCTTACAGTATTCCGTCAAATAATAATAATAATGGTAATTCCTATGGTAATTCTTCTTACAATAATAATAGGAACACCTCTGATCTTGAGAGTAATATTAAAGAATTTATCAATGCGCAAAAGGCTTTCAATACTACGATAGAAGAAAAGATGAATAAGATTCATGATATGTCTATAAGCATTGATAGAATTTCTCATGATGTTGAAAATCTCAAGTTGAAAGCTTTTGTGCCTAAGATTGATGAATCTATTAAAGCTTTATATGTCTCTATGGATGAAATTAAGAAAAGAACCGCTATGCTTAGAGCTAAAAGAGAAATCTTGGAAAAATCGTCTTCTAGTGATTGCCGCTATAAAAGTGATGAAGATCTTAAAGTGATTGGTGTTTCTTCTATTGATTCCTTGTTTAGTAATATTAAAATTGATAATGAAGGGACTGAAGTAGAGTCAACTTTAGCTAGAAGGTGTCCCAACAATTTGGAGGGTGAAAATCTTGATGAAATTTTTGCTAAAAGTGGGTTTGAAGAGGTCAAAACTTTAACTGGTGATGTGCCCACTATCTTGGATTGCAAAGATTTCAATTATGATAGCTGCTCCTTGATTGAATGCATTTCTTTGTTGCAATCTATGTTGAATTCACCACATGCTTATGAGCAAAATAAAGCTTTTACTAAACATATTTTTGATGCCATGATGAAATCTTTTGAAGAAAAGTTGGAGTTGGAGATTTCTATTCCTAGAAAATTACATGATGAGTGGGAACCTACCATTAAGGTCAAGGTTAAAAATTATGAATGCTTTGCTTTGTGTGATTTGGGTGCTAGTGTTTCCACGATTCCGAAATCTCTATGTGATGTGCTTGGTCTTACCAATATTGAAGAATGCTCTCTTAATTTGCACTTGCGGATTCTAATATTAAAAAACCTTTGGGAAGAATTAATGATGTTCTTATTCTTGCAAATAGGAATTATGTTCCCATTGATTTTATTGTGCTTGATATTGATTGCAATCCGTCTTGTCCCATTATACTTGGTAGACCGTTTTTACGCACTATAGGTGCCGTGATTGATATGAAAGAAGGCAATATTTGTTTTCAATTTCCCTTGAGAAAGGGTATGGAACACTTCCCTAGAAAAAGAATTAAGCCACCATATGAATCAATCATGAGGGCATCCTATGGATCCAAAACCAAAGATGACAATACTTGAATCTATCCAATATGCCTAGCTAGGGGCGTAAAACGATAGCGCTGGTTGGGAGGCAACCCAATGAATAAATAAATTTTTGCTTTTTACTTTCTGTTTTTGAGTGTTGACACAATTATTTCTCTGTTATGATTGTGTTTTTATAGTTTATTTAGTGTTTCTGCCAAGTAGAACCGTTAGGATGATTCATAGGATGAGTAGAAGTGATGCTGAATCTGAAACAGAAACTTTGCGTACAGTATATAAATTTTTATTTTTTTAATGGAACGTGATATTGAGCTGAAATTTTAAAAAAGTGTTGCTATACAAATTCCTTACATTGTCCTAATTTTTCAGAATTTTTAGAGTTACAGAAGTATGGGTATGGTACAGATTACTACAGACTGTTCTGTTTGAAACAGATTCTGTTTTTGTTGCATTGTGTGCTTGTTTTGATGAATCTATGGGTTATATTGAAGGGTATGAGCCATGGTAAATTTAAAATACAGTAGGTATAATGCAATTATAAAATGTGAATGGGTTTACAACAGTACCTAAAGTAGTGATTTGCTTTCTTATACTAACGGATCTCACGAAGATTTTGTTGAGTTTAGTGTGATTGAAATTTTCCAGTTTTGGGTGATATCACGATGGATGAAGGAATAAGGAGTAGAAAAACCCTAAGCTTGGGGATGCTACCGCACCCCCAAGATATATCGAAAGAGTAACAAGCAACTAAGCTTGGGGATGCCCCCGAGTGGCATCCCCTCTTTCTTCTAACGACCATCGGTATTTTACTTGGAGCTATATTTTTGTTCGTCACATATCATGTGTTTTGCTTGGAGCATCTTGTATCTTTGCTTGCTTTGTTTGTTAGTTTTTCCTTTGTATCATTGCTGTACACACCTATTTGAGAGAGCCAAAATCATGCTATGATTTGTTAGAATTGCTCTATGTGCTTCACTTAAACTTTTTGAGCTATAGGAATTGCTCTAGTGCTTCACTTATATCTTTTTGAGCACGGTGTGCTTGGAAGCTTTTGTAGAAATACTCTCATGCTTCACTTAGATTAATTTGAGAGTTAGTAATTTTTTGAAGAAATCTTCTCATGCTTCACTTATACCTATTTGAGAGATGAAATCTTTATGCTCATGTGCTTCACTTAAATTTGTTTGAGCTTGCCAAAAAGCAATGGCAATATATGAAACTAGTCCCAAAGTGATAGGTATCCAAGGAGGATATAATAAAAACTTTCATAAAGATCATTGGACAAATTAAACTTGATTCTTTGTAATAGTATTGAAACATGATAATAGTAATATGTGAGTCATGTTAGTGAGTAATTATGCTTAGTAGGAATATTGGTGTTAAGGTTTGTGATTCCCTATGCATGCACGAAAGTCAATAGTTATGCAATGAAGTTACATCCTACTTGTGGTGCATTATTCGGTGTTAGTTATGTTCAATGCTCACTTACGTGATTTTTCGTTTCTTGGTTTGGTTGCTTCCCAATCTATTTGCTAGCCTTCACTTGTACTAAGTAGAAATACTACTTGTGCATCCAAAATCCTTAAACCAAGTTTTGCCTTATGTCCACCATACCTACCTATATGCGGTATTTCCATGCCGTTCCAAGCAAATTTGTATGTGCTGTTGGGAAACGTTGCATGGGAAACAAATTTTTTTCCTACGCACACGCAAGATCTATCCATGGTGATGAGCATCTACGAGAGGGAGAGTGGATCTACGTACCCTTGTAGATCGCTAAGCTGGAAGCGTTAAGAAACGCGGTTGATGTAGTCGAACGTATTCGCGATCCAAATCACTAGCCATCCCGCAATCCAATCACGATCCGTCCCGATCTAGCGCCGAACGGACGACACCTCCGCGTTCCGCACACGTACAGGTCGATGACGATCTCCGCCTTCTTAATCCAGCAAGAGGGAGCGGAGAGGTAGATGAGTTCTCCGGCAGCGCGACGGCGCGGCGACGGTGGTGGTGGAACTATTCCGGCAGGGCTTCGCCTAAGCACCGCCGAAAACTAGGGGAGACGATCTAGTGGGGAGAGAGGGCTGCACCGTGGCTTAGGGTTGGGTGCGGCTGCCCTCTCTCCCCTCCAATATATATAGGAGGGAGGGGAAGGGCCGGTGCCCCTAGGGTTTCCCCTAAGGGTCGGCCGAACAGGAGGTGGAGGAGTCCACCTCCAATCCTACTCCAAGTAGGATTCCAATCCTACTTGGATTTCCTTCCCCCCACTTGGGCTTTTTCCTTTTCCACACCCCAGCCGCATGGGCCCTTTGGGGATGGTTTGCCCAGCCCACTAAGGGCTGGTGAGCCACCCCTAAGGCCCATGTGGCCTCCCGGCTTGGGTGGCCCCTCCCGATGGTCCCCCGGAACCATCCCGGCACCCCTGGTACACTACCGGAAGTACCCGCAACTTTTCCGGCGACCAAAACGGGACTTCCTATATATCAATCTTTACCTCCGGACCATTCCGGAGCTCCTCGTGACGTCCGGGATCTCATCCAGGACTCCGAACAACCTTCGGTCACCACCATTCATAACTCAATACTACCGAAACGTCACCGAACGTTAAGTATGCAGACCCTGCGGGTTCGAGAACTATGTAGACATGACCGAGACACCTCTACGGTCCATAACCAATAGCGGGACCTGGATGACCATATTGGTTCCTACATATTCTACGAAGATCTTTATCGGTCGAACCTCTATGTCAAGGATTCAGTTAATCCGTATGTTGTTCCCTTTGTTCTTCGGTATGTTACTTGCCCGAGATTCGATCGTCGGTATATCTATACCTAGTTCAATCTTGTTATCGGCAAGTCTCTTTACTTGTTCCGTAATACAAGATCCCGTGGCTAACTCTTTAGTCACTTTGCTTGCAAGGCTTATTGTGATGTTGTATTATCGAGTGGGCCCTGAGATACCTCTCCGTCACACGGAGTAACAAATCCCAGTCTCGATCCATGCCATCTCAACAGACACCCTCGGAAATACCTGTAGAGCATCTTTATAGTCACCCAGTTACGTTGCGACGTTTGATACACACAAGGTGTTCCTCCGGTGTCAGTGAGTTACATGATCTCATGGTCATAGGAACAGATACTTGACATGCAGAAAACTATAGCAATAAACTGACACGATCATATGCTACGTTCATAGTTTGGGTCTTGTCCATCACATCATTCTCCTAATGATGTGATCCCGTTATCAAATGACATCTCATGTCTATGGCTAGGAAACCTTGACAATCTTTGATCAACGAGCTAGTCTACTAGAGGCATACTAGGGACACAGTGTTATCTATGTATCCACATATGCAATTGAGTTTCCAATCAATACAATTATAGCATGGATAATAAACGATTATCATGAATAAGGAAATATAATAATAACCACTTTATTATTGCCTCTAGGGCATATTTCCAACATGTGCCATCTCTAAATTTTCAAAATAAAATTTCTCTTTTGTGTGCCCGTACCGCTCATGAAACGGTGGGGAGTGTCCAATATTTTTCCATGCTAGATGTGTTATTCTCAAGATGAGTGTTTATTCACTTGTCATTGCACAAGAGTGCGGCGGTAATAGGGATGCCCATTCCCGAAATGAAAAAGAAAAAAAATATTTACTTTATGTTGTCAAATAATAAATTCCTTGGAACGTGTTGGTATGGAAGGCAACCGTGGATACGGACCGCCATGGAAAGTGAAAGTTTGGTGGAAAAAGGAATAAACTTTATTTTCTGTTTGGGAACCGCCTATGATATATCTAGCATAGAAAGTATTGTGAGCTACTTTCTCGTTTTCGTTGATAGGAAAAGCATGCCACCCAAAACATTTCTCTCTCTCAATTTAAACCTTGAGCTCTGGCACCTCTACAAATCCCTACTTCCCTGTGCGACTGGCCTATCTATTTACTTTATGCATTTTTTGTTTTTGCTTTGAGTCTCCATCTTCTCTTATAAGCACCAACTAAGGGGCACTATGATCGTACTTGAGCATTGGGCATAGCTGATATTTGCGTGTGTTTCATGAATGGATCAATGATTGAGCATGATGGGCCAGGGATAACTTTCTTTAGTGTTGATATTTTGAAAGACATGGTTGCTTGTTGACATGCTTGAGTATTGAAGTCATTATGTTAAAACTAAACTATTGCTTTGAATCATTTACAACTCCAAATGTCCATGCTATACAAAGAAGAAAAGAATATGATGAACATGTTAGGCAGCATTCCACATCAAAAATTCAGTTTTTAGCATTTACCTACTCGAGGACGAGTAGGAATTAAGCTTGGGGATGCTGATACGTCTCCAACGTATCTATAATTTTTGCTTTTTCCATGCTGTTATATTATCATTCTTGGATGTTTTACAATCATTTTATTACCACTTTATATCTTTTTTGGGACTAACCTATTGACATAGTGCCAAAGTGCCAGTTGCTGTTTTTTGCTGGTTTTTTACTTTGCAGGAAATCAGTACCATACAGAGATGAAACGCTACGGGGATTTTTTGTGGATTTTTTACGGACCAAAAGAAACCAGATGGGCCAAAGAATACCCGAAGAGGGGGCCCAGGATGGCCAGCACCCACAAGGGCGCGCCAAAGGCCCCCTGGCGCGGCCTGGTGGGTGCTGGGCACCTCCGGCACCCCGTCAACCGACTATTGTGCCTATAAATTCCCTGGAAATCCAAAAACCCTAGAAGAGTCGACAAAACACAATTCCAGCCGCCGCAAGTTCCAGAACCGCGAGATCCAATCTAAAGACCATCACGGAGGGGTTCATCTTCCTCATAGGTGCCTCGCCGATGATGCGTGAGTAGTCCACCATAGACCTACGGGTCCGTAGGCAGTAGGTAGATGGCTTCTTCTCTCTCTCTCTTATGATTCTCAATACAATGGTCTCTTGGAGATCTATTTGATGTAAACTTTTGCGGTGTGTTTGTTGGGATCCGATGAATTTTGAGTTCATGATCAGTTTCTATCCATTAATATTATTTGAGTCTTCTTTGATCTCTTATATGCATGATTACTTATAGCCTCGTATTTCTTCTTCGAATCTTTGGTTTAGTTAGGCCGACTAGATCGATTTTTCTTGCCATGGGAAGAGGTGCTTTGTGATGGGTTCGATCTTGCGGTGTTCTTTCCCAGTGACAGAAGGGGCAGCAAGACACGCATGTATCGTTGCTATTAAGGATAACAAGATGGGGTCTATTCCTACATGAATAGATCTTGTCTACATCATGTCATCATTCTTATTGCATTACTCCATTTTCCATGAACTTAATACACTAGATGCATGCTGGATAGCGGTCGATGTATGGAGTAATAGAGGTAGATGCAGGCAGGAGTCGGTCTATCTATCTTGGACGTGATGCCTATATAATGATCATCGCCTTGGATATCGTCATGACTATTCGATTTTCTATCAATTGCCCGACAGTAATTTGTTCACCCACCGTGCGCTATACTCATGAGAGAAGCCACTAGTGAACCCTACGGCCCCCGGGTCTACTTTTCTATCATATTGCTTTCCGATCTACGTTTTTTGCAATCTTTGTTTTTAGATCTACAAAACCAAAAACCCAAAAATATATTGCTGCATATTTACTCTTTTTATTTGTGTTCTTGAGAGATCTATCTCTCCTATCTATCACTACCTAATCAATCTATTTACCGTAGAGAGATTGACAACCTCTCTTTCGCGTCGGGTTGCAAGTATTTGTTGTTTGTCTGCAGGTGCTGCTTATTGGGTGGTGGTGATCCTCCTACTGGTTCGATAACCTTGGTTTCATAACTGAGGGAAATACTTACTGTCGCTGTGATGCATCATCCCTTCCTCTTTGGGGAAATACCGACGCAGTCCAAGCCACGTCAATGACCCGGCCCTTCTCTGGAGCGCGATGGACGACGTCGGTCGGGAGATAGCCGGAGCGCTTCAACTCCTGGATGTCGCCGTCGGTGACGTTGGAGGCCTCCCACTTGCCTTTGGAACCGGAACCGGCCATGGCCGAACTAGGAGAGTGGCCTGAGGAGATTTGGGAGAGGTATGGATTTGGGCGCCTGGAGCTCAAGAGATTGGGAAGGCGGTTGCACTGTGGATTTGAGAAGCGTATGGAAGCCTTGGTGGCTGTTTCCCTTTTATAGGCTGTCGTAATACCAAGGGCCCCTTTATTGCGCCGCAGACCTCGCCACTTCCCGGTATAATCGTGCTGTTATACGTGTGTGGGATAACACGAATCATTGATCATATCCCTTAAACAACGGGGCACGATCTCCATATTAATGGGACGTGCCAATAGAGGAATTGCCTCGAGCCGCGAATCGAGTTGTCATAACTGGTCAGTGGTTGCAACATGCCGTGACCTTTCGCTAAAAGTTGTCAGGCGAAGGCACTGTTCACACTCGAGCAGTTGGCCTTCAAGGCTAATTAACACATGTTGTTCAGAAATCGAAAAGTCATTGGTAGCCGAACTATTACCAGCCGAATATAGCAGGGGAGAAGAACTCGCCCTGCAAACTGGAGACCTTGGGCGCGTGAGGCTGCTCGGGACCATGAACCCCGGTATTGGAGGCTAGTTCGGGGGCTACTGAGGGAGTCCGGGACTAAAGGGTCCTCGGGCCACCGGTCCATCTCTTATGGGCCGGACCAATGGGCCGCTCTGTGACTATTATTGGAATGCCGAGCTATAAGGCAACTCCGTGTTCAGTAAGGAAACCTCCGAAGCCTTGGTGTGTCCTTCAAGTCAAGATGGTAGAATCGGCATGTTTATTCCCTGATGGCCACCGACCATGTGTAACCCTAGGTACCCCTGGTGTCTATATAAACCGGAGGGTTTAGTTCATAGGGAGGAGAACCATTATTCCTACTCATCTAGGGTTTAGTTCATCTGATCTCGCGGTAGATCGACGCTGTAATCATTACACACATCAATATAATCAAGCATGGCGTAGGGTTTTACCTCTTCGAGAGGGCCCGAACCTGGCTAAATATTGTCCCTATGTTTTCCTGTTCCCCATTGATCCAAGATCCACAGCTTGAGACCCCCAACCCGAGATCCACCGGTTTTTACACCGGCAGTCGCTTCGGTGTCTGCTTCTTTGACGAGGTCAATCAACACCCACCAGTGGAGTTATGACGCCAATGAAAGGGACGCCGAGCTCGTCAAACCGCTGACCCCGACCTCCCACGGGCCGCTACCTACGCCGATCTTCTCCAAACTGCCAGGGATCTGGACATCCCCAACCTGCTCCTGCGACTTCGAAGTTGGTCGCTCTCCCGCGGCCGTCATCCCAAATCACCGACGACGGCGAATGATTCTGGTCGGTGCAACCGGCCACGGAAGATGGCATCCTGGTTAAGATCCTTGGCCTCCCGGACTTCCTCTCCTCTGATTTGTTGGTATTCCATCATCCGTTTTATCTGCAATTGGTTCTTTCATGTTTCCATCTTCGTTCTGGTTGTCTGAGGTTCTGTCCGACAGCCTCCCGAAGGATTGTCCGAGAGACCGCCCGAGGGGCTATTGGAGGGAGAACATCCTCATTGTTGGGAGGTTGTAAAATTCTAGCTACGGGGATCTGCACCGATGATATTCGCCAAATCTACTTCCGCTACGCTACGAGTTGGTAACGATAAGATCAAACCTTGTATGCATCTTTATAATGGTCCTAGGCTAGTGCGTAGGTTGGATTTTGTTTTGTTTTTTGTTGCGTTCCCCAACATGGGACACGGGACACCCAGATACTGTGCACCAAGAACCTCGTGTTGAGAGACGAGGTGACGCATGTTCTCTTGGTGGGTTTACCAATTGATAATCCTAGTTCTGTCACTTGCACCACCGGACCACTGCGAAGAGGAGATGGCAGGAAAACAAATATAGGTTATTCAGCCATACTCATTGCATCGTACTGATGGATGGGCGCGGTTCAGAAAAGCGAGAGAAAAGAAGACATGTCGTGGACTCATTTTTTTCAAAATTGAAATGATCTGTATGGATGAAGAAACTGACTCAGACGGAAGTATAGGGGTTGAAAAAATATACGTTTCACGTCGTCCTTTTTGTTATTGCACCACTGGATCTGCGGGATTGGGAGAAGCAACAGAAAAGAAGATGTGGAAGCGGACTCGTTTTTTCAATATTTGAACAGATGAAAAAGAGACCTGACACCACCAGACCACTGCGTAGAAGAGAAGGCATGGAGAATATAGGTTAATCGTCCATACTTGTTGTGTCGCACCAAGGAATATGCACAATTGGGAGAGGCTAGAGAAAGAAAAGCTAGCCATATTTGTAGTGTTGCATTGTTGGATCTATGCAATTGGAGGAGCAAGAGAGTTAGAGAGAAGCAAGAGAAAAGAAGACGTGGTAACGGACTCATTTTTTCAATATTGAAATTATTGGATGGATGAAAAAGAGAACTAACACCATTAGACCACTGCGTAGAAGAGAAGGCAGGGAAAACATGCATTACTCGTCCATACTTGTTGTGTCGCACCATGGGATCTGCACAATTGGGAGAAGCTAGAGAAAAAAAGTTGATCATCCATACTTCCAGTGTTTCACCGTTGGATCTACGCAATCGCATGAGCAAGAGAAAAAAAATCATAAAAAGAATTTGGGAGAGTGAGAGAAAAATAGAAAAAGAAAGGAAAAGCATTGCTCTTCCATACTTGTTGCATCACATCACTGGATCTACGTGATTGGGAGAAGCGAGACAAAAGAAGATGTGGCTGCGGACTCATATTTTTCATAATTGGAATTATCTGGAAGGATGAAAAATAGAAATGACCCCATTGGACCAAAGAGAAGGTGGGGAAATACATGTGTTGCTTATCCATAATTGTTGCGTCGTACTTTAAGATCTACATAGTTGGGAAAAGCTGGAGAGAAAAAAATTGCTCATCCATAGTTGTATGGTCGCATCGTTGGATCTACGCAATTGGGAGGAGCAAGAGAAAAGAAAAAAAATCATCATAAAAATTGGAAGAAGCGAGAGAGAAAAAAAAAGGTAAAAATAAATACCGTTGCTCGTCCATACTTGTTGCATCGCACCACTGGGTCTACGGGATTGAGAGACGCAAGAGAAAAGAAGAAGTGGCAACAGACTCATTTTTTAAATTGAAATTAAATGGATGGATGAGAAAGAAACCAACACAATAGGACCACTCCAAAAACGAGAAGATTAAGAAAAGCATGTGTTGCTCATCCACACTTGTTGCGTCGTCCATGTGATCTGCATATATAAGTGGGAGAAAATAGAAAATTTAAAATCAGCATAACAAAATTGTGAGAAACGAGAGAAAAAAGACAAATTCATATGAATGAAAAGAAAAAACACAAAAAGATCGACCGCATACGTCTACGCGGATCTGGCAATCATACAGCCTCGGAGTAACCGAATAGCGATACGTCACCGCGATCATACAGCCTCGGAGTAACCGAATAGCCATACGTCGACCTTTTACCTCCGCAAAGCGGACGGATCAGCGCGCTAACTGACTCGTGGCTGCATCGTTGGTGACAAATGGGTCAGTATAAGCTTATTTAAGCAGCCAAATTGCCTCCCAAGTTTGCGGTGTGGTACTAAATAACCGAGCGGTATGCTCGTTCCCCGCGCACCAGCACCTGAACTCTCGCTGGGCCACCCTCGTCCTCGGTCCACCAGCTAAGCTGGGTCTTCCCCTGAAAAGTGAAAAACCAAGCTAAGCTGGGCCTCTAAATCTAAAACAAACGACAAGTGGTGACTTTCGGTGAGAACGAGCGCTGCGCGATGGTGTTTCGATCACGCGACCAACTGAAACCGTACACAACCTGACGCTTCCATGGTGAAATAAACTGCTTCCGTCTACACGTGAATTGGCTTCCACGCTGCACTAAAGTTGCTTTTAGCGCTGCCTTTCAATACAGAAACTAGAGCGGAAGCATAGAGGTCAGGTATCTCCCTCACGTAAGGCGATCTAGGTTTTGACCACAGCCACCGGCGGCGGCCGCCGCCGCCTATCTGCTGTTTACTCCTGCAAGGGTCATTGGCCCCTCTTTGCAACTAGTGTGATGCCTTGTTGATTTTTTTTTATTGCATCCGATTAGCCTCCCTCACATCGGAGACCGTCAATATCAAAAGTTAATCCTTTTTAATGTTTTAAATAGCGGGCTATGACAAATAGCGGCGGCCCTCCAAATCAGCTATAGCGAGGCTATAGCCCGCTATAGCCCTCCAAATAGAGGCGGCCCGTTTGGCCAGGTTTGACTCTAATAGGTGAACAGGAGGGAATGTCTATTGGACGCGCGCTCGCGCCACCACCACGCAAGGCAAAGGCTCTGTCTTTGACATCGGAGGAGCGTAGCTCACGCCAGGCGGAGCTCCTGGTTTGCTCGGACTGGCTCGGGGACGACGGTATCAGCTGGGCGGAGGTGCTGACACCAGCGGCGAGAGCCTAGTACTGGAGCTCTAGCTCGAGTTGCTCGCTCATCTCTCAAGGGGAGAAGCAGCAGGCGCATAGGGGAGATATGGCAATCTATATTTTTTTATGTAACATATTCAATTGTAGAGGGCCTAAATGTAAAATGAAGTTGTTCACTAATTTTAGTTCCCTGGCGACATCTAATTCCGAAAGGAGGGAGTACAATACACTTTAAGGCTTGCTTGACCGGTATCTTAATCCTGATGATCTTCTGCAACAACTCATACGCCTGGTAAAAAAAAATCAAGTTATACCCCTCCCGCCTCCTCCACCCAATGCAATGTAATGTGATTGTTCCCCGCTTCGCAAGACGTTCTTCTTTCTCCAGCGCCCACGTGCTATGGCGATCGACAATCAATACCTTAAACAAGAAGCCAGTAAAGAAGCACTTCAAGGCTGATGCTTGCACATCCATTGGACATCACCCATGAACCAACAACATGATATAGGTCCCCAATTCATAGTTTGGCACAACGCCAGCCCGGCCTTGCTCTGCAATGCCTCCCATTTCTATACCATATGATATATACCTTGGTCAGGCACCTTCATAGCAAACTAAAATTATTTGTTGGAGATCAAATAATGTGTAACTAGGAGCAACATTCTCTTCACTCTCAAACCGGCCACGAGTTATGTTTTTTCTCTACATTCACTCACATATTTCGATGCTCTCTTTCAGTCATATTGTTTTCCATATGTGGGAGCAGGATGCATAGAGGTCGTTTGCATATATAGCCGGTGATGGACCACGTCTTCGTATCTTTGAACAATGGTACAACGGAGTTATTAAGATTTCCAACATTTACCAACTGTCCTTCATGTACCAAGTGTGTGTTCTGGGCTTATGGTGGTGGATGGATCTGATAGGTATGCCATTTGTAAAAGAAAGTCCTCCATTTTGTACAAAGATAGGCAGCTATGTCAGACTCTGATGAATGAAAAATAGATTCCTTGCCTACCACTTATAAGCTCATGTTCGGTCCTGTAAATTCAACATGACAGCGAAACTGATATCCTAAGAATAAATAGATTCGGAACTGCATAGAGGAAAGTCGTCTGGTTTTAGATGTAGCTTGTTCGATTTTCATCTCACACTGCATCCTCTCCCTTCCCTCTTCGAGCCTTTGCCGGTCTAGGCATCTATTTCTAGTCCCAAGTGAGGTTGTCACGTGAGGTAGGCTTTGGTGGCAATAGTTAATCAGACAAGTAATGTGAAAAACCAAATACAAACACCACAAATCTTTATAAGAGTGTATATAGCATTCCGCCAACTATGATAACATGTGCTACTATTGTAAAATTAGTTTTTATACGGTCACATGGTACTTAAAAGGTTTCATACTTCGAAACATGTGCATTGCAGATCTAGATCTCACTATATATAACTTCCTTGTGATAATTTGCAATATTGTAAACCAAGCAGAAGAATGATACTTCATGAAAAGAACAATTATTACAAGGGAATCATATGATATTGCCGCCTTGTATATCATGTATACTAGGGTTTGCTTTTGTGAGTTTCTGCCGCCTTGAAGGAGGAGGAGGAGGAGGAGCGTTGCCGCTCATCATTGCCGCCCACATGTCCCATAACCCCTACGGATGCGAGGGTCAACACATCATCATTTTTTCAAGTTGGTCAATCGGTTGATATGGATAGGCGTCGATATGGGAAAGTACTAACCACCAAGTCGGCCAGCATTTATTTTTTCTGTTTGGTCGCCGACTTCTATCTAGCCCCCACTTCAGCATGCATCTGTTCCTCCTGTTCGGCCACAGCTCTTGCACCTGCGGCCTCGGAGGCCTCCAACGCGGCCTGTAATACACGGAGTTCCTTCACATATAGGTTGTGAAGCAGAGAATGCAAAGACAATGGCATATATAAAATTTACAAATCTTGAGCCTTGAAATCTCAACCGACTGAGCCGTCGGGCGACTCCTTATGGAGGGACTTGAGCTTTTGCTTTTGCGCCCGGATCCGAGATAGCTTGGGATGCGAGGAAATCGTGTCGTAGGAAATCAAGTGGTGGCCGCTCTTCTTCCCTATGCCTGCCCTCATGACCACCGTGAGATCGGGATCCTGCAACATAGGATCAGACTCCTCCCCGTGCGCCTCCTTGAAATGGTTTCGTAAAACCCATATATGTCCTCAGTCGACGTGTTGTGGAACTCCGCGCCATCCTTGCCCCTACGCCCATGTTTCCATGCCTGCACGATGTTGATGTCGGCCCCAGGATGTTCTCCCACCTACAAGAGAAAGACGTTCGTGGTTAGTAAAACCCAGATGAACCTATAGACAAAAATGACATTATTTGATTGAGTGTAATTCACTAATTTTTTTATTATTGCAAATGGGTAGTTTGGGTTTTCCTTTAGTATAGAAGTTATATGGGACAAAACAAACTTAACGATAAACATTTGTCTAGTGACGTATTTGAAAATAGATGTTTTCATTGCATCTAATTAACGAGAGAGGTTAGTCTCATAACATCACAAAATGTTATTGTGAGACTTAATCTCCAGGCTCTCTAGCCTCAACATGCATTATGAATTACATGTTTCGCACACCAATTAACAATCAAACATCTCTCTAAGAAACAAAATTAAACAAACTTCGGATCATCTCTCCGACTGAATGACTCCTAAAATAAGTGCGCAAGACCCCCCCCCCCCCCCCCCCCCCCCCCCCCCCGCGCCAAATTTGGAGTGCCATAGCAATCGCTAGCAACAACTGGACCTGAACGAAGGTGGCAACATCTTGATGTTTGGGGTGGCGACTAGTATGACTATGATGGTGTTATCATCAATGGTGTCAACGACATGAACGAAAAGGTTGGATGTTTGTCTTCTTCTCGAACCGCAACTACTTGCTAGGTGGCATCATGTTGGCGATGCTGCTCCAGAAGCAACAAACGGGCGATCACTGCCCCCGATGTTGACATGTTGTACTGGTATGGATCTACGTGATTGGGAGAAGCGAGAGAAAAGAAGATGTGGCTGCGGACTCATATTTTTCATAATTGGAATTATCTGGAAGGATGAAAAATAGAAATGACCCCATTGGACCAAAGAGAAGGTGGGGAAATACATGTGTTGCTTATCCATAATTGTTGCGTCGTACTTTAAGATCTACATAGTTGGGAAAAGCTGGAGAGAAAAAAATTGCTCATCCATACTTGTATGGTCGCATCGTTGGATCTACGCAATTGGGAGGAGCAAGAGAAAAGAAAAAAAAATCATCATAAAAATTGGAAGAAGCGAGAGAGAAAAAAAAAGGTAAAAATAAATACCGTTGCTCGTCCATACTTGTTGCATCGCACCACTGGATCTACGGGATTGAGAGACGCAAGAGAAAAGAAGACGTGGCAACAGACTCATTTTTTAAATTGAAATTAAATGGATGGATGAGAAAGAAACCAACACAATAGGACCACTCCAAAAACGAGAAGATTAAGAAAAGCATGTGTTGCTCATCCATACTTGTTGCGTCGTCCATGTGATCTGCATATATAAGTGGGAGAAAATAGAAAATTTAAAATCAGCATAACAAAATTGTGAGAAACGAGAGAAAAAAGACAAATTCATATGAATGAAAAGAAAAAACACAAAAAGATCGACGGCATACGTCTACGCGGATCTGGCAATCATACAGCCTCGGAGTAACCGAATAGCGATACGTCACCGCGATCATACAGCCTCGGAGTAACCGAATAGCCATACGTCGACCTTTTACCTCCGCAAAGCGGACGGATCAGCGCGCTAACTGACTCGTGGCTGCATCGTTGGTGACAAATGGGTCAGTATAAGCTTATTTAAGCAGCCAAATTGCCTCCCAAGTTTGCGGTATGCTCGTTCCCCGCGCACCAGCACCTGAACTCTCGCTGGGCCACCCTCGTCCTCGGTCCACCAGCTAAGCTGGGTCTTCCCCTGAAAAGTGAAAAACCAAGCTAAGCTGGGCCTCTAAATCTAAAACAAACGACAAGTGGTGACTTTCGGTGAGAACGAGCGCTGCGCGATGGTGTTTCGATCATGCGACCAACTGAAACCGTACACAACCTGACGCTTCCATGGTGAAATAAACTGCTTCCGTCTACACGTGAATTGGCTTCCACGCTGCACTAAAGTTGCTTTTAGCGCTGCCTTTCAATATAGCGGCGGCCCTTCAAATCAGTTATAACGAGGCTATAGCCCGCTATAGCCAGCTATGTCGTGAGTTTAGCGGGCTATGCCACATAGCGGCAACTTCTCAAACAGCTATAGTTGGGCTATAGCTAGGCTATAGCCGGCTATTTAAAACTTTGATCCTTTTAAAACTCACCCGATGCTCCTCTGAAAAAGTCGATTGAGCAGTTGAAAATACTCAACTGGAATTGTCGTGGCTTGCAGCAAGGCGCGGTGGTCAGGGCCCTCCTTGACATTCACATGAGTAGGAGCTCTGACATAGTTTTTCTATCGGAAACACATTTAGATGAATTCCCGGAAGAGTGTTTGAGGAGGAGAACGAAGATGGATCAGAAGGAGGTGGTCCGTAGTGATGGTAAAAGTGGTGGTTTGGTTCTATACCGGAAGGAAGAAGCGGTTGTCTCTCTGAACTTTAGGACAAACAATTTCATTGAGGAAGTGGCGATGGCGGCTGCAGGCACGTCGGGCAGCCTGGTCACGGGTGGCGGCGTGCGGTGGCTGGCCTGGTTCGGGCGGCGGCACGATGCGGTCGGCAGCAGCGGCGCTTCATCCGGCTTCAGATCGGCGGCGGCGTGGAGGGCCTGGTGGACTGCTCGGCGGCACCTCCGCTCAGATTGAGCAGTTGAAAATACTCAACTGGAATTGTCGTGGCTTGCAGCAAGGTGCGGTGGTCAGGGCCCTCCTTGACATTCACATGAGTAGGAGCTCTGACATAGTTTTTCTATCGGAAACACATTTAGATGAATTCCCGGAAGAGTGTTTGAGGAGGAGAACGAAGATGGATCAGAAGGAGGTGGTCCGTAGTGATGGTAAAAGTGGTGGTTTGGTTCTATACCGGAAGGAAGAAGCGGCTGTCTCTCTGAACTTTAGGACAAACAATTTCATTGAGGAAGTGGCGATGGCGGCTGCAGGCACGTCGGGCAGCCCGGTCACGGGCGGCGGCGTGCGGTGGCTGGCCTGGTTCGGGCGGCGGCACGATGCGGTCGGCAGCAGCGGCGCTTCATCCGGCTTCAGATCGGCGGCGGCGTGGAGGGCCTGGTGGACTGCTCGGCGGCACCTCCGGTCAGATCTGTTCTGGTCGGTGCAGCCGGCGGTGATGGTCCTCTCCTTCGTCGGAGGTGGTCGGCCTGAGGCTGGGTGGTTGGATCTCGAGATCCGTCATCTTGTCCCGGCTGTAAGTCGGGGATACATAGTTGTCAGTGGAAACCGAGCCGATGGCGGCGTTCTGTGTCGTTACCTTGATGAAGGTATCACCGCGTAACTATTGTCGACCCACTCGTGCTGCTCCGGAGTAAACCCTAGGATCTAGTCTTCCAGATCGGACGATGGCGGCACTACGGTGTCGTTTCTCTCTTGGGAGCATCGTTTGTGGAGCAGCACTGGAAGACAAAGGCAGGCGATGGAGTGGCTTCGTCTTGAACGGAGATTCGGTGGAGATGTCAAGTCATGCCTGGATGACAGGTCCTATGTTGTGTCATGCCTGTTCGGCAGGTGCTACGCACAACAGATCTTCCAGAGCCTCTGTGTCATGGAAGCATTACCACCACCATTGAAGCATGCCCGTCGCTGTGGTTGTCGGAGCATTTCCGCGGTCGTCGATGACAGCGTGGTTGTCGAAGCATCGCCATGACCATTGTAGCATGCCTCGTTGCTCGGCCGCGGTCGTCAACGCCGTCATGCCATGCCTCGTCGCTCTAGTGATTGAAGCATTGTCATGGTCGTCAAAGTCATCATGGACATGGAAGCATTCCCACGGCCACTGAAGCACGCTCGTCGTCGTGGTCGTCGAAACATTCTAACTACGTTATAATGGCCGTCGAAGCATCACCACGACCATTGGAGCATGCCTCGTTGCTTGGCCGCACTTGTCAACACCGTCATGACATGCCTTGTCTCCCCTAGTCGTTGAAGCATAGCATGACAGTCGTCATGGTCATGGAAGCACTGCCATGGCCATTGAAGCACGCCCGTCGCGGTGGCCATCGAAATCAGGTATAGCGGGGTGATACGTCTCAAACGTATCTAGAATTTTTGCTTGTTCCATGTTGTTATATTATCAATCTTGGATGTTTTACAATCATTTTATAGCAACTTTATATCGTTTTTTGGGACTAACCTATTGACATAGTGCCAAGTGCCAGTTGCTGTTTTTTGCTTGTTTTTTTACTTCGTAGAATATCAGTACCAAACAAAGCCCAAACATCGCGAAACTTTTTGAAGATTTTTTTGGGCCAGAAGACACCCGGGAGGACCAAAGAAGCATCTGGAAGGAGGTCCGAGGAAGGCACGATACACCAGGGCGCGCCAGAGGCCCCTGGCGTGGCCTGGTGGGTTGTGCCCTCCTCGGGGCACCTCTCCACCGCCTCTCAGCTCTATAAATACACCATTATTCCAAAAACCCTAGGAGAGTCGACGAAAAAAACATCCAGCCGCCGCAAGTTCCACAACCTCGAGATCCAATCTAACACCATTACGGAGGGGTTCATCATCCTCATTGGTGCCTCTCCGATGATGCGTGAGTAGTCCACCATAGGCCTATCGGTCCATAGGCAGTAGCTAGATGGCTTCCTCTCTCTCTTTTGATTCTCAATACAATGGTCTCTTGGAGATCTATTTGATGTAATGACTTCTGCGGTGTGTTTGTTGGGATCCGATGAATTTTAAGTTCATGATCAGTTTCTATCCATGAATATTATTTGAGTCTTCTTTGATCTCTTATACGCATGATTACTTATAGACTCGTATTTCTTATTCGAATCTTTGGTTTAGTTAGGCCAACTAGATCAATTTTTCTTGCCATGGGAAGAGGTGCTTTGTGATGGGTTCGATCTTGCGATATCCTTTCCCAGTGACAGAAGGGGCAGCAAGGCACGCATGTATCGTTGCTATTAAGGATAACAAGATGGGGTCTATTCCTATATGAATAGATCTTGTCTACATCATGTCACCGTTCATATTGCATTACTCCGTTTTTCCATGAACTTAATACACTAGATGCATGCTGGATAGCGGTCGATGTGTGGAGTAATAGTAGTAGATGCAGGCAGTAGTCAGTCTACTAATCTTGGACGTGATGCCTATATAATGATCATTGCCTTGGATATCGTCATGACTATTCGATTTTCTATCAATTGCCCAACAGTAATTTGTTCACCCACCATGTGCTATACTCATGAGAGAAGCCACTAGTGAAACCTACGGCCCCCGGGTCTACTTTTCCAACATATTGCTTTCCGATCTATCTTTTTGTTGCTTTTGTTTTCAGATATATTAAATCCAAAAACCCAAAAATATCTTGCTGCACTTTTTATTTGCCTCTTTCATTTTGTGTTCTTGAGCGATCTATCAATCCGATCTACCATTACCTAACCTATCTTTTTACCGTAGAGAGATTGACAACCTCTCTTTTGCGTCGGTTTGCAAGTATTTGTTCTTTGTGTGCAGGCGCTGTTTAAATAGTGTTGCGTGATCCTCCTACTGGTTCGATACCTTGGTTTTATAACTGAGGGAAATGCTTACCGTCGCTGTGCTTCATCATCCCTTCCTCTTTGGGGAAATACCGACGCAGTCTCAAGCCACGTCAACGGAATTTCTGGCGCCGTTGCCGGGGAGGAAGCAGTCTCATCAACGTGCCAATCTCTGGTGCTGAGGAGACATCATCAACAATTATCAGGTTCCTAATTAGAAATCTCATCTCCTTGTAATTACATTATTTGCCATTGGCCTCTCATTTTCCTCTCCCCTACTTTACAAATTTGCCATTTTTTTCGCCCTCTTTTCCGTTTGCCCTTTTGCTTGTTTGCTATCTTTGCTTGTGTTGCCATGTGCCTTCTATTTGCTTGCATCTGCGCTTGCTAAAAATCTATTGATATGGATCCTCATCCACTTGCTAATCTTTTCAAAAGGCCAAATTATGATGAACCAATTGCTAGTGAGTTGAGTGCACTTGATTATCTCTATCAAGTTTTGTTTGAAAATCATGAATCTGAAAATTTTGATGAAGTGTTGAAAGAAGAAATTTATAAAGTGATCCATGATAGCTCCTTGATTGAAAAGCATGATTGCAATGATGTTACTATAAATTCTATTAATGTCAATTATGTTAATGATATGCAAAACTACAAGCTTGGGGATGATAATTTTCTCATGTCCACTTCTTATTGCAATGATCATGATTGGGGTGATAATGCTTCTTATGATCTTGAAAAATTATTTAAGCCTCATGATGAATATGTTATTGATAATAATATTTGCAATAGTATCGAAAGTGGGTTTGGGGGAGCGTCAACTTTAGGTAAAAAGAATCCCACATATTTGGAGAGTGTTCAATCTTATGATTTTTTTGATAAAAGTGGGTTTGGAGAGGTCATAACTTTGGTTGATGATAATCCCACTATTTTGGAAGATGATAAAAACTTTATGCATGTTGATCATAAAGAGAGTATTGTTTATGATAGCTATATTGTTGAATTTGATTATGATACTACATGTAATTATTATGAGAGAGGAAATTATGGTTGTAGAAATTTTCATGATACTAAATTACATCTTTTCATGTTGAGATTTCTATTGTCTCTTTCTTCTACCTTCCATATGCTAGTTTTTTCTTGCCTTGATAATGTGTTTGCTTATAAAATGCCTATGCATAGGAAGTATGTTAGACTTAAGTGTGTTTTCCATATGCTTCATGATGCTCTCTTTGTGTTTTTATTTTTATCTTTCATGAGGGCATCATTGAAATCCCAAGCCTATCTTGATGACTATAAAGAAAGAGCTTGTTGGGAGGCAACCCAATGAATAAAATTTATTTTAGTTTTTCCTTTCTGTTTTTGAGCGTTGACACAATTATGCCTCTGTTATGATTGTGTTTTTATGTTTTAATTAGTGTCTGTGCCAAGTAAAGCCTTTAGGATGATTCATAAGATGAGTAGAAACAATGCTGAATCTGAAACAGAAACTTTGACTCCAGTGAGTGAATTTTAGTTTTTTACTAGAGCGCGATAATAAGATGAAATTTTAACACATTATTTCTATACAAAGTCCCTGCGGTGTCCTAATGTTTCAGAATTTTTAGAGTTCCAGAGGTACGGTTAGAGTACAGATTATTACAGACTGTTCTGTTCTTGACAGATTCTGTTTTCGTTGAATTGTGTGCTTGTTTTGATGAATATATGTCTTGTATTGCGGGGGTATAAGCTATGGTAAAGTTAGAATACAGTAGGTATAATGCAAAAAATAAAATATGAATTGGTTTGCAACAGTACTTAGAGTGGTGATTTGCTTTATTGTACTAACGGTTCTCATGAAGTTTTGTTGAGTTTTGTGTGATTGAAGTTTTCAAGTTTTGGGTGAGATCACGATGGATGAAGGAATAAGGAGTGAAAAGAGCCTAAGCTTGGGGATGCCCATGACACCCCAAGATATTATCCAAAGAGAAACAAGCAACTAAGCTTGGGGATGCCCCGAGTGGCATCCCCTCTTTAATCTAACAACCATCGGTATTTTACTTGGAACTATATTTTTATTCGTCACATATCATGAGTTTTGCTTGGAGCGTCTTGTATCATTTGAGTCTTTGCTTGTTTTTCTTTTTAGTTTGTCTCAAGTATCCTTGCTGAACACACCTATTTTTAGAGAGCCAAATTATGCTATGATTTGTTAGAATTGCTCTATGTGCTTCACTTAAACTTTTTGAGCCATGGAATTGCTCTAGTGCTACTTATATCTTTTTGAGCATGGTGTGCTTTTATATTTTTGGAAGAAATACTCTCATGCTTCACTTAGATTAATTTGAGAGATAGTAAATTTTGAAGAAATTCTCTCATGCTTCACTTATACTATTTTGAGAGATGAAATCTTTATGCTCATGTTCTTCACTTAAATTTATTTGAGCTTGTCAAAAGCAATGGCAATATATGAAACTAGTCCCAAAGTGATAGATATTTAAGAGGGATATAATAAAAACTTTCATGAAGATCATTCGACAAATTAAACTTGATTCTTTGTAATAGTTTTGAGACATGTTGATAGTAATATGTGAGTCATGTTAGTGAGTAATTATGCTTTAGTAAGAATATTGGTGTTAAGGGTTGTGATTCCCTATGGAAGCACGAAAGTCAATAGTTACGCAATGAAATTACATCCTACTTATGGTGCAATTTTCGGTGTTAGTTATGCTCAATGCTTGTTTATGTGAATTTTTGTTTCTTGGTTGGTTGCTTCTCAATCTATTTGCTATCCTCCACTTGTACTAAGTAGAAATACTACTTGTGCATCCAAAATCCTTAAACCCAGTTTGGCCATATGAGTCCACCATACCTACCTATATGCGGTATTTCCTTCCCGTTCTAAGGAAATTTGTATGTGCCATCTCTAATTTTCAAAATAAATTTCCTTTTTGCGTGCTCGTACCGCTCATGAAACGGTTGGGGGTATCCAATATTTTTCCATGCTAGATGTGTTATTTTCAAGATGAGTGTTTATTCACTTGTCATGCACGAGAGTACGACGGTAATAGGGATGCCCAGTCCCGAAATGAAAAAAGAAAAAAATATATATTATGTTGTCAATTAATAAATTCCTTGGAAAGTGATGGTATGGAAGGCAACCGTGGATACGGCTAGACATGGATTGTGAAAGAATGGTGGAAAAATGAATAAACTTTATTTTTTGTTTGGGAACCGCCTATGATGTATCTAGCATGGAAAGTATTGCGAAATTCTTTGTCGTTTTCGTTGACAGGAAATGTATGCCACCCAAAATATTTTTTCTCTTTCCATTTAAACCTTGAGCTGTGGCACCTCTACAAATCCCCACTTCCCTCTGCGAAGGGCCTATCTATTTACTTTCCATGCTAGATACTGCCTACGGACCCGTAGGTCTATGGTGGACTACTCACACATCATCGGAGAGGCACCTATGATGATGATGAACCCCTCCGTGATGGTGTTAGATTTGATCTCGAGGTTTTGGAACTTGCGGCGGCTGGAATTGTGTTTCGTCGACTCCTCTAGGGTTTTCTGAAAATTTGGGAATTTATAGGGCGAATAGTCGGTTGAGGGGAGTCCCGAGGTGGGCACCCTCCACGATGCCGCGCCAGGGGCTTCTGGCGCGCCCTGGTGGAGGGTGGCCACCCTGGGGCCCCTCTCTTGTTGTTGTTTGGCCCATCCTGGCTCTTCTGGTCCATAAAAAATCTCCAAAAATTCCCGTAGCGTTTGGGCTCCGTTTGGTACTGATTTTCTGCGAAGTAAAAAACAAGCAAAAATAGCAACTGGCACTTTGGCACTATGTCAATAGGTTAGTCCCAAAAAATAATATAAAGTTGCTATAAAATGATTGTAAAACATCCAAGATTGATAATATAACAGCATGGAACAAGCAAAAATTATAGATACGTTGGAGACGTATCAGGTTGCAAGTATTTGTTCTTTGTGTGTAGGTGTTGTTTACATAGTGTTGCGTGATCCTCCTACTGGTTCGATACCTTGGCTTCATAACTGCGGGAAATACTTATCATTGCTATGCTGCATCATCCCTTCCTCTTTGGGGAAATACCGACGCAGTCTCAAGCCACGTCACGGGGCTATAGCCCGCTATTTCGTGAGTTTAACGGGCTATGCCACATAGCGACAACTTCTCAAACAGTTATAGCTGGGCTATGGCCTACTATTTAAAACTTTGATCCTTTTAAAACTCACCCGATGCTCCTTCGAAAAAGTCTATTGAGCAGTTGAAAATACTCAACTGGAATTGTGTTGGCTTGCAGCAAGGCGCGGCGGTCAGGGCCCTCCTTCACATTCACATGAGTAGGAGCTCTGACATAGTTTTTCTATCGGAAACACATTTAGATGAATTCCCGGTAGAGTGTTTGAGGAGGAGAATGAACATGGATCATAAGGAGGTGGTCCGTAGTGATGGTAAAAGTGGCGGATTGGTTCTATACCGGAAGGAGAAGCGGTTGTCTCTATGAACTTCAAGACAAACAATTGCATTGAGGAAGTGGCGACGGTGGCTGCAGGCACGTCGGGTAGCCCGGTCACGGGCAGCGGCGTGCAGTGGCTGGCCTGGTTCGGGAGGTAGCATGATGCGGTCGGCAGCGGCGGCGCTTCATCCGGCTTCAGATCAGTGGCGGCGTGGAGGGCCTGGTGGACTGCTCAGTGGCACCTCCGGTCAGATTTGTTCTGGCCGGTGCAGCCGGCGGTGATGGTCCTCTCCTTCTTCCGAGGTGGTCGGCCTGAGGCTGGGTGTTTGGATCGCGAGATATGTCATCTTGTCCCGGTTGTAAGTCGGGGAGACATAGTTGCCGGTGGAAACCGAGCCGATGGCGGCGTTCTGTGTCGTTACCTTGATGAAGGTATCACCGTGTAACTACTGTCGACCCACTCATGCTGCTTCGGACGAAACCCTAGGATCTAGTCTTCCAGATCGGACGATGGCGGCACTACGGTGTCGTTTCTCTCTTGGGAGCATCGTTTGTGGAGCAGCGCTAGAAGACAGAGGCAGGCGGTGGAGTGGGTTCGTCTTGAACGGAGATTCCGTGGAGATGTCTGCCTGGATGACAGGTCCTATGTGTTGGGGAACGTTGCATGGGAAACAAAAATTTTCCTACGCACACGCAAGACCTATCCATGGTGATGAGCATCTACGAGAGAGAGATTGTATCTACATACCCTTGTAGATCGCTAAGCGGAAGCGTTAAGAAACGCGGTTGATGTAGTCGAACGTCTTCGCGATTCAAATCGCCGAGCGTCCCGCGATCCCATCACGATCCGTCTCGCGATTCCATCATGATTCGTCCCGCGATCTTGATCACGGTCCTTCTGATCTAGTGCCGAACGGACGGCACCTCCGCGTTCAACACACGTACGGCTTGATGACGCCTTCACCTCCTCGATCCAGCGAGCGATGGTGAAGTAGTAGATGAGTTCCAGCAGCACGACGGCGTGGTGATGATGGTGAGGAACAATCTCTGCAGGGCTTCGCCAAGCACTACGGAGATTATGACGGAGGAACTAGAGGGCTAGGGTTGCCGGCACACGGCTTGGGAAATCTTGATGTCTCCCGTGTGCTAGCCCTGCCCCTCTATTTATATGTTGAGCCCTGGGGTCTAAACTTGGAGGAAAAACCTCCACAAGGTCGGTTTTGCCCGCACAAGGTCGGTTTGGCCCGCAAGGAAAGAGTCCAACTCGGATCCCTGCAGCACCGCGCACAAGCGGTAGTACCGCTCGGGAGCGGTAGTACCGCTTGAGCGGTAGTACCGCTTCATCCAAGCGGTAGTACCGCTTGCGTGGTAGTACCGCTTCACACAAGCGGTAGTACCGCTTAAGCGGCAGTACTGCCTTACTGCTTAAGGCAGTAGCAAAACTCCTTTTTGCACTTTCCAATACCTCGTGGGTTTCATCCCTTTGGCTCATATAAAGTGTTGCTGCACCCGAACACTTCGGCAAACATCCGGAACCCCTTCCGGTGAATTCCGGAACCCTTCCGGAGATCAAAACACTATTATCACATATATCAATCTTTACCTCCGGACTCGTCCGGAGATCCTCGTCATGTCCGGGATCTTATCCGAGACTCCGAACAACCTTCGGTCACCAACAATAACTCAACTATACTAATCGTCACCAAACGTTAAGTGTGTAGACCCTGCGGGTTCGAGAACTATGTAGACATGACCGAGACACCTCTACGGTCAATAACCAATAGCGGGACCTGGATGCCCATATTGGTTCCTACATATTCTACGAAGATCTATATCGGTCGAACCTCTATGTCAAGGATTCAGTTAATCCCGTATTCTGTTCCCTTTGTTCTTCGGTATGTTACTTGCCCGAGATTCGATCGTCGGTATCTCTATACCTAGTTCAATCTCGTTACCGGCAAGTCTCTTTACTCGTTCCGTAATACAAGATCCCGTGGCTAACACCTTAGTCACATTGCTTGCAAGGCTTATAGTGATGTTGTATTACCGAGTGGGCACTGAGATACCTCTCCGTCACACGGAGTAACAAATCCCAGTCTTGATCCATGCCAACTCAACAGACACCCTCGGAGATACCTGTAGAGCATCTTTATAGTCACCCAGTTACGTTGCGACGTTTGATACACACAAGGTATTCCTCCGGTGTCAGTGAGTTGCATGGTCTCATGGTCATAGGAATAGATACTTGACATACAGAAAACAATAGCAATAAACTGACACGATCATATGCTACGTTTATAGTTTGGGTCTTGTCCATCACATCATTCTCCTAATGATGTGATCCCGTTATCAAATGACATCTCATGTCCATGGCTAGGAAACCTTTTACCATCCTTTGATCAACGAGTTAGTTAACTAGAGGCTTTACTAAGGACACAGTGTTGTCTATGTACCCACACATGTATTTGAGTTTCCAATCAATACAATTATAGCATGGATAATAAACAATTATCATGAACAAGGAAATATGATAATAACTACTTTATTATTGCCTCTAGGGCATATTTCCAACAGTCTCCCACTTGCACTAGAGTCAATAATCTAGTTCACATCACCATGTGATTTACATTGCTATGAATCTAACACCCAATGAGTTCTGGGGTTCGATCATGCTTTGCATGTGAGAGAGGTCTTTAGTCAACGGTCTGCAACATTCAGATCCGTGTGTTCTTTTGCAAATCTATATGTCATACTGTAGACACTGCTACCACACTCCACTTGGAGCTATTCCAAATGGCTACTCCACTATACGTATCCAGATTGCTACTCAGAGTCATCCGGATAGGTGTCAAAGCTTGCATCGACGTAACCCTTTACGACGAACTCTTTATCACCTCCATAATCGAGAAATATTTCCTTAGTCCTCTAGTTACTAAGGATAATCTTGACCGCTGTCCAGTGATCCACTCCTGGACCACTCTTGTACCCCTTGACAGACTCATGGCAAGGCACACACAGGTGCGGTACACAGTATGGCATACTATACAGAGCCTATGGCTAAGGCATAGGGGACGACCTTCGTCCTTTCTCTCTCTTCTGCCATGGTCGAGCTTTGAGTCTCACTCAACTCCATACCTTACAAATCAGGCAAGAACTCTTTCTTTGACAGATCCATTTTGAACTCTTTCAAAATCTTGTCAAGGTATGTACTCATTGAAAGTCTTATCAGACGTCTTGATCTATCTCTATAGATCTTGATGCCCAATATTTAAGTAGCTTCATTCCAGGTCTTCCTTTGAAAAAACTCCTTTTCAAACAACCCTTTATGCTTTACAGAAATTCTACATCATTTCCGATCAACAATATGTCATCCACATATACTTATCAGAAATTCTATAGTGCTCCCACTCACTTTATTGTAAATACAAGTTTCTAATAAACTTTGTATAGACTCAAAAACTTTGATCACCTCATCAAAGCGTATATTCCAACTCCGAGATGCTTGCTCCAGTCCATAGAAGGATTGCTGGAGCTTGCATACATTTTAGCATCCTTAGGACTGACAAAACCTTCTGGTTGTATCACATACAACCTTTCCTCACGGATACCGTTAAGGAAACGATGTTTTGACATCCATCTGCCAGATTTCATAATCGAAAAATGCAGCAACTGCTAACATAATTCCAACAGACTTTAGCATCGCTACGGGTGAGAAAGTCTCATCGTAGTCAACTCCTTGAACTTGTGAAAAACCCTTTGTCACAAGTCCAGCTTTATAGACGGTGACATTACCGTCCGCGTCTGTCTTCCTTTTAAAGATCCATTTGTTCTGAATGGCCTTACGCCCTTCAGGTAATACTTCCAAAGTCCATACTTTGTTTTCATACATGGATCCCATCTCGGATTTCATGGCCTCTAACCATTTCTCGGAATCCGGGCCCATCATCGCTTCTCCATAGCTCGTAGGTTCATCGTTGTCCAACAACATGACTTCAAAGACAGGGTTGCTGTACCACTCAGGAGTAGTACGCGTCCTTGTCGACCTACGAGGTTCGATAGTAACTTGATCCGAAGTTTCATGATCATCATCATTAACTTCCTCTTCAACTAACGTAGGTTCCACAGAAACAACTTTCTGCGTTGCGCTACTCTCTGGTTGAAACAAAGGTTCAGCAACCTCATCAAGTTCTATCTTCCTCCCACTCAATTCTTTTGAGAGAAAACTCTTTCTCGAGAAAGAACCCGTTTTAGCAACAAAACACTTTGTGCTTGGATCTGAGATAGAAGGTTTACCCAACTGTTACGTTAGGGTATTCTATGAAGATGCATTTGTCCGCTTTGGGTTCGAGCTCATCAGGTTGAAAACCTATTCCACATAAGCGGCGCAGCCCCAAACATTAAGAAATGACAGCTTAGGTTTCTGCCAAACCAAAATTCATACGGTGTCATCTCAACGGACTTAGACGGTGCCCCCTTTTAAAGTGAATGTAGTTGTCTCTAATGCATAACCCCAAAACGATAGTGGTAAATCGATAAGAGACATCATAGTACGCACCATATCCAATAGAGCACGACTACGACGTTCGGACACACCATCACACTATGGTGTTCCAGGCGGCGTGAGTTGTGAAACAACTTCCACACTGTCTTAAGTTGTATACCAAACTCGTAACTCAGATATTTACCTCTTACGATCATATCGTAGATATTTTATCTTCTTGTCACGATGATTTCAAACTTCACTCTGAGTTTGTTTGAACTTTTCAAACATTTCAGACTTGTGTTTCATTAAGTAAATATCCCCATATCTACTCAAATCATCAGTGAAGGTAGGAAAATAATGATATCCACCGCACGCTACAATACTCATTGGTCCAAATACATCAACATGTATCATTTCCAATAAGTCACTTGCCCGTTCCATCAAGCCGGAAAACGGGGTTTTAGTCATCTTGCCCTTGAGGCATGGTCTGCATGTCTCAACTGATTCAAAATCGAATGAGTCCAAAGATCCATCAGCATGGAGTTTCTTCATGCGTTTTACACGAATATGACATTTAGCGGCAGTGCCACAAGTATGTGGTACTATCATTATTAACTTTATATCTTTTGGCATCAATATTATGAACATGTGTATCACTACGATCAAGATTCAATAAACCATTCTCATTGGGTGCATGACCTTTTAAGGTATTATTCATGTAAACAGAACAACTATTATTCTCTAACTTAAATGAATAACCGTATTACAATAAACATGATCTAATCACGTTCATGCTCAACGCAAACACCAAATAACATTTATTTATGTTCATCACTAATCTCGAAAGTAGAGAGAGCGTGCGATGGTGATCACATCAACCTTGGAAACATTTCCAACACTCATCGTCACCTCACCCTTAGCTAGCCTCCGTTTATTCCGTAGCTTTTATTTCGAGTTACTAACATTTAGCAGCCGAACCGGTATCCAATACCCAGGTGCTACTAGGAGTACTAGCAAGGTACACATCAATAACATGTATATCAAATATACTTCTATCGACGTTGCCAGCCTTCTTATCTACCAAGTATCTAGGGTTGTTCCGCTTCAGCGACCGTTGTCCTCATAATAGAAGCACTTAGTCTCGGGTTTGGGTTCAACCTTGGGTTCCTTCACTGGAGCAGCAACTGACTTGCCATCCATGAAGTTTCCCTCCTTGCCCTTGCCCTTCTCGAAACTAGTGGTTTTACTAACCATCAACACTTGATGCTCCTTCTTGATTTCTACCTTCGCGGTGTCAAACATCGCGAACAGCTCAGGGATCATTATTTCCATCCCTAGCCTTTTATAGTTCATCACGAAGCTCTAGTAGCTTAGTGACAGTGAGTCGGAGAACTATATCAATCACTATCTTATCTGGAAGATCAACTCCCACTCGATTCAAGCGATTGTAGCACCCAGACAATCTGAGTATATGCTCAACGATTGAGCTATTCTCCTTCATCTTGCAGGCAAAGAATCTTGTTGGAGGTCTCATACCTCTCAACACGGGCACGAGCCTGAGATCCCAATTTCAGCTCTTAGAACATCTCATATGTTCCGTGACGTTCAAAACGTTTTGGAGCCTCAATTCTAAGCCGTAATGCATGACGCACTGAACTATCAAGTAGTCATCAAAACGTGCCTGTCAGATGTTCACAACATCTACAGACGACGCTAGAGGGGGTGGCGCACCGAGCGGTGCATTAAGGACATAACCCTTCTGTGCAGCCATGAGGACAATCCTCAGATCACGGACCCAGTCCGCAATATTGCTACCATCATCTTTCAACTCTATTTCTCTAGGAACATATAAAAATACAAGGGAGCTACAGCGCGAGCTAGTAATCTACAACATAATTTGCAAAGACATTTTGACTATGTTCATGATAATGAGTTTAGTTAATCATATTACTTAAAAACTCCCACTCAAATTGACATCCCTCCGGTCATTCGAGTGTCACATGATCCAAATCCACCAACTCAAGTCCGATCATCACGTGAGTTGAGGTGGTTTCAATGGTGAACATCTCCATGTTGATCATATCTACTATATGACTCATGTTCGACCTTTCGGTCTCTTGTGTTCCGAGGCCATGTTTGTACATGCTAGGCTCGTCAAGTTTAACCCGAGTGTTCCGCACGTGCAACACTGGCTTGCACCCGTTGTATGCGAACGTAGAGTCTATCACACCCGATCATCATGTGGTGTCTCGAAACGACAAACTTTCGCAACGGTGCACACTCGGGGAGAACACAATTTTATCTTGAAATTTAAGTAAGGGATCACCTTATAATGCTACCGTCGTCCTAAGCAAAATAAGATGCATAAAATGATTAACATCACATGCAAATCATAAGTGACATGATATGGCCATGAACTTGTGCTTTTGATCTCCATCTCCAAAGCACCGGCATGATCTCCATCGTCACCGGCATGACACCATGATCTCCATCAACGTGTCGCCATGAGGTTGTCGCGCCGACTGTTGCTTCCACGACTATTGCTAACTCATAGCGATAAAGTAAAGCAAAACGGCGAAAATAATTAAAGACAACTCTATGGCTCCTGCCAGTTGCCGTACTCATCGACATGCAAGTCGTGATATTCTATACAACACATGATCATCTCATACATCACATATATCTCATCATGTAATTGGCCATATCATATCACAACATACCCTGCAAAAACAAGTTAGACGTCCTCTAATTTGTTGTTGCAAGTTTTACGTGGCCGCTACGGGTATCTAGCAAGAACGATTCTTACCTACGCAAAACCACAACGTGGTGTAGTGATTGCTTTTTGATCTTTCTCAAAGAACCCTCTTCATTGAACCGATTCAACTAAAGTGAGAGAGACAGACACCTGCCAGTCACCTTTATGCAACAAGTGCACGCAACGGTGAAACCAGTCTACCGTAAGCGTACGCGTAATGTCGGTCCAGGCCGCTTCATCCCACAATACCGCCAAATCAAGTATCAACTAGTAACGGCAAGCAATATGTATACACCCACGCCCACAACTCCTTTGTGTTCTACTCGAGATCTCATCTACGCATAGACCTAGCTCAGATGCCACTGTTGGGGAACGTTGCATGGGAAACAAAATTTTTCCTACGCACACGCAAGACCTATCCATGGTGATGAGCATCTACGAGAGAGAGATTGTATCTACATACCCTTGTAGATCGCTAAGCGGAAGCGTTAAGAAACGCGGTTGATGTAGTCGAACGTCTTCGCGATTCAAATCGCCGAGCGTCCCGCGATCCCATCACGATCCGTCCCGCGATTCCATCATGATTCGTCCCGCGATCTTGATCACGGTCCTTCTGATCTAGTGCCGAACGGACGGCACCTCCGCGTTCAACACACGTACGGCTTGATGACGCCTTCACCTCCTCGATCCAGCGAGCGATGGTGAAGTAGTAGATGAGTTCCAGCAGCACGACGGCATGGTGATGATGGTGAGGAACAATCTCTGCAGGGCTTCGCCAAGCACTACGGAGATTATGACGGAGGAACTAGAGGGCTAGGGTTGCCGGCACACGGCTTGGGAAATCCTGATGTCTCCCGTGTGCTAGCCCTGCCCCTCTATTTATATGTTGAGCCCTGGGGTCTAAACTTGGAGGAAAAACCTCCACAAGGTCGGTTTTGCCCGCACAAGGTCGGTTTGGCCCGCAAGGAAAGAGTCCAACTCGGATCCCTGCAGCACCGCGCACAAGCGGTAGTACCGCTCGGGAGCGGTAGTACCGCTTGAGCGGTAGTACCGCTTCATCCAAGCGGTAGTAGCGCTTGCGCGGTAGTACCGCTTCACACAAGCGGTAGTACCGCTTAAGCGGCAGTACTGCCTTACTGCTTAAGGCAGTAGCAAAACTCCTTTTTGCACTTTCCAATACCTCGTGGGTTTCATCCCTTTGGCTCATATAAAGTGTTGCTGCACCCGAACACTTCGGCAAACATCCGGAACCCCTTCCGGTGAATTCCGGAACCCTTTCGGAGATCAAAACACTATTATCACATATATCAATCTTTACCTCCGGACTCGTCCGGAGATCCTCGTCATGTCCGGGATCTTATCCGAGACTCCGAACAACCTTCGGTCACCAACAATAACTCAACTATACTAATCGTCACCAAACGTTAAGTGTGTAGACCCTGCGGGTTCGAGAACTATGTAGACATGACCGAGACACCTCTACGGTCAATAACCAATAGCGGGACCTGGATGCCCATATTGGTTCCTACATATTCTACGAAGATCTATATCGGTCGAACCTCTATGTCAAGGATTCAGTTAATCCCGTATTCTGTTCCCTTTGTTCTTCGGTATGTTACTTGCCCGAGATTCGATCGTCGGTATCTCTATACCTAGTTCAATCTCGTTACCGGCAAGTCTCTTTACTCGTTCCGTAATACAAGATCCCGTGGCTAACACCTTAGTCACATTGCTTGCAAGGCTTATAGTGATGTTGTATTACCGAGTGGGCCCTGAGATACCTCTCCGTCACACGGAGTAACAAATCCCAGTCTTGATCCATGCCAACTCAACAGACACCCTCGGAGATACCTGTAGAGCATCTTTATAGTCACCCAGTTACGTTGCGACGTTTGATACACACAAGGTATTCCTCCGGTGTCAGTGAGTTGCATGGTCTCATGGTCATAGGAACAGATACTTGACATACAGAAAACAATAGCAATAAACTGACACGATCATATGCTACGTTTATAGTTTGGGTCTTGTCCATCACATCATTCTCCTAATGATGTGATCCCGTTATCAAATGACATCTCATGTCCATGGCCAGGAAACCTTTTACCATAACTTGATCAACGAGTTAGTTAACTAGAGGCTTTACTAAGGACACAGTGTTGTCTATGTACCCACACATGTATTTGAGTTTCCAATCAATACAATTATAGCATGGATAATAAACAATTATCATGAACAAGGAAATATGATAATAACTACTTTATTATTGCCTCTAGGGCATATTTCCAACAGTCTCCCACTTGCACTAGAGTCAATAATCTAGTTCACATCACCATGTGATTTACATTGCTATGAATCTAACACCCAATGAGTTCTGGGGTTCGATCATGCTTTGCATGTGAGAGAGGTCTTTAGTCAACGGTCTGCAACATTCAGATCCGTGTGTTCTTTTGCAAATCTATATGTCATACTGTAGACACTGCTACCACACTCCACTTGGAGCTATTCCAAATGGCTACTCCACTATACGTATCCAGATTGCTACTCAGAGTCATCCGGATAGGTGTCAAAGCTTGCATCGACGTAACCCTTTATGACGAACTCTTTATCACCTCCATAATCGAGAAATATTTCCTTAGTCCTCTAGTTACTAAGGATAATCTTGACCGCTGTCCAGTGATCCACTCCTGGACCACTCTTGTACCCCTTGACAGACTCATGGCAAGGCACACACAGGTGCGGTACACAGTATGGCATACTATACAGAGCCTATGGCTAAGGCATAGGGGACGACCTTCGTCCTTTCTCTCTCTTCTGCCGTGGTCGAGCTTTGAGTCTCACTCAACTCCATACCTTACAAATCAGGCAAGAACTCTTTCTTTGACAGATCCATTTTGAACTCTTTCAAAATCTTGTCAAGGTATGTACTCATTGAAAGTCTTATCAGACGTCTTGATCTATCTCTATAGATCTTGATGCCCAATATTTAAGTAGCTTCATTCCAGGTCTTCCTTTGAAAAAACTCCTTTTCAAACAACCCTTTATGCTTTACAGAAATTCTACATCATTTCTGATCAACAATATGTCATCCACATATACTTATCAGAAATTCTATAGTGCTCCCACTCACTTTATTGTAAATACAAGTTTCTAATAAACTTTGTATAGACTCAAAAACTTTGATCACCTCATCAAAGCGTATATTCCAACTCCGAGATGCTTGCTCCAGTCCATAGAAGGATTGCTGGAGCTTGCATACATTTTAGCATCCTTAGGACTGACAAAACCTTCTGGTTGTATCACATACAACCTTTCCTCACGGATACCGTTAAGGAAACGATGTTTTGACATCCATCTGCCAGATTTCATAATCGAAAAATGCAGCAACTGCTAACATAATTCCAACAGACTTTAGCATCGCTACGGGTGAGAAAGTCTCATCGTAGTTTTTCAATGAAGGACCTAGGAGAAGCTGCTTTCGTATTAGGCATCAAGATCTATAGAGATAGATCGAGACGCTTAATAGGACTTTCACAGAGCACATACCTTGATAAAGTTTTGAAGAAGTTCAAAATGGATCAGTCCAAGAAAGGGTTCTTGCCTGTATTGCAAGGTGTGAACTTGAGTAAGACTCAATGCCCAGTGACTGCAGAGGATAGAGAAAAGATGAGTGTCATCCCCTATGCTTCTGCCATAGGCTCTATCATGTATGCAATGTTGTGCACAAGACCAGATGTCAGCCTTGCCACAAGTATATGGCCGGAAGGTTTCAAAGTGATCCAGGAGTGGAACACTGGACGACGGTCAAGAATATCCTTAAGTATCTGAAAAGGACTAAGGAAATGTTTCTCGTTTATGGAGGTGATCAAGAGCTCGTCGTAAAGGGTTACGTCGATGCAAGCTTTGACACTGATCCGGATGACTCTAAGTCTCAAACCGGATATGTATATATTCTCAATCAGGGAGCAATAAGCTGGTGGAGTTCCAAGCAAAGCATGGTAGCTGATTCTACATGCGAAGCGGGGTACATAGCTGCCTCGGAGGCAGCAAAGGAGGGTGTCGGGGATGAAGCAGTTCATGACGGATCTTGGAGTTGTGCCTAGTGCACTGGACCCAATGACTCTGTTCTCTGACAACACTGGTGCCATTGCTCTAGCCAAGGAACCAAAGTTTCACAAGAGGACCAGACACATAAAGTGACGCTTCAATTCCACCCACGATTACATCGAGGAGGGAAACATAAATATTTGCAAAGTGCACACGGATCTGAATGTTGCAGATCCATTGACTAAGCCTCTTCCACGAGCAAAACATGATCAACACCAGAACTGTATGGCTGTTAGATTCATTACAATGTAAATCACATAGTTATTGACTCTAGTGCAAGTGGGAGACTGTTGGAAATATTCCCTGGAGGCAATAATAAAATGGTTATTATTATATTTCCTAGTTCATGATAATTATTTATTATCCATGCTAGAATTGTATTGATTGGAAACTCAAATACATGTGTGGGTGTTGGAAATATGCCCTAGAGGCAATAATAAATTGGTTATTATTATATTTCCTTGTTCATGATAATTGTTTATTATCCATGCTATAATTGTATTGATTGGAAACTAAATACATGTGTGGATATATAGACAAACACTATGTCCCTAGTGAGCCTCTAGTAGACTAGCTCGTTGATCAAAGATGGTAAAGGTTTCCTGACCATAGACATGAGTTGTCATTTGATAACGGGATCACATCATTAGGAGAATGATGTGATGGACAAGACCCAACCGTAAGCATAGCAGTTGATCGTGTCAGTTTATTGCTACTGCTTTATCCATGTCAAGTATCTGTTCCTACGACCATGAGATCATGCAACTCCCGGACACCGGAGGAATGCCTTGTGTGTATCAAATGTCACAACGTAATTGGGTGACTATAAAGGTGCTCTGCAGGTATCTCCAAGGGTGTCTGTTGGGTTGGCATGGATCGAGACTGGGATTTGTCACTTCGTATTGCGGAGAGATATCTCTAGGCCCACTCGGTAATACAACATCACAAGAAGCTTGCAAGCAATGTGACTAAGGAGTTAGTCACGGGATCTTGTATTACGGAACGAGTAAAGAGACTTGCCGGTAATGAGATTGAACTAGGTATGGAGATATCGACGATCGAATCTCGGGCAAGTAACATACCGATGGACAAAGGGAACTACATACGGGATTGTCTGAATCCTTGACATCGTGGTTCGACCGATAAAGATCTTTGTAGAATATGTAGGAACCAATATGGGCATCTAGGTCCCGCTATTGGTTATTGACCGTGGAGGTGTCTCGGTCATGTCTACATGATTCTCGAACCCGTACGGTCGCACGCTTAACGTTCGGTAGCGCTAGGGTAGTATTGAGATATTAATAGTGGAAAGTCCGAAGGTTGTTCGGAGTCCCGGATGGGATCCGGGACATCACGAGGAGCTCCGGAATAGTCCGGAGGTAAAGATTCATATATGGAAAGTTGTTATCGGGGTTCCGGAAAAAGTTCGAGTTTTTTCGGTATTGTACCGGGAAGGTTCTAGAACGTTCCGGAGTGGGGCCCACCTGCATGGGGACCCACATGAACGTGGGTAGTGGGGAAAGTCCCCACAACCCTGGTCTAGGCGCACCAAGATCCTCGCTTAAAAGGAATAGATTCATATCCCAAGGGGATAAGATCAGGATCCCTAAAAAGGGGGGATAGCAATCGGTGGGGAAGGAAAGGTGGGATTTCCTTCCTCCCCCTTTGGCCAACGACCCTAGGGCCTTGGAGGGCAAGCCACCAGCCCCCTCCATGCCTATATAAAGGTGGGGAGGCATTGGGGGCAGCAACGCTTCGACCCTTGCCCGTTACCTCTCCCAACTCCTCCCACGTTTCACCGGTACGCGCTTGGTGAAGCCCTGCCGGAATTCCGCTGCCACCACCACCATACCATCGTGTTGGTCCCGATCTCATCTACCCCCTCTCTCTCGCTTGCTGGATCAAGAAGGAGAGGACGCCGCCGAGCCGCACGTGTGCTAAACTCGGAGGTGCCGTCCGTTCGGCACTTGATCGGGAGTTCGTGGACGGATCGTGATTGGATCGCGAAGACGTTCGACTACATCAACTGCGTTTCTTAACGCTTCTGCTTAGCGATCTACAAGGGTATGTAGATCCAACTCTCCCTCTAATAGATGCTCATCACCATGGATAGATCTTGCGTGTGCGTACGAGAATTTTTTTGTTTCCCATGCAACATTCCCCAACAGTGGTATCAGAGCTAGGTATATGCGTAGATGAGATCTCGAGTAGAACACAAAGGAGTTTGTGGGCGTTGATATTCAGATTGCTTCCCTCCTTAGTCTTTTCTTGATTCAGCGGTATTGTGGGATGAAGCGGCTCGGACCAACCTTACTCGTCCATGCACGAGACACCGGTTCCATCGACATACATGTAACTTTGTTGCATAAAGATGGCTGGCGGGTGTCTGTCTCTACCACTTTAGTTGAATCGGATTCGACAGAGGCGGTCCTTGTAGAAGGTGAAATAGCAACTTGTGTAGCACCGTTGTGGTTTTGCGTAGGTAAGAATCGTTCTTGCTAGATACCCATAGCAACCACGTAAAACATGCAACAACAAATTAGAGGACGTCTAACTTGTTTTTGCAGGGTATGATGTGATATGATATGGCCAGAAACATTATGAGATATATGTGATGTATGAGATGATCATGTTTTGTATAGATTATCACGACTTGCATGTCGATGAGTACGGCAACCGGCAGGAGCCATAGGGTTGTCTTTAATTATTTTCGCCATTTTTGCTTTACTTTATCGCTATGAGTTAGCAATAGTTGTAGAAGCAATAGTTGGTGCGACAACCTCATGGCGACACGTTGATGGAGATCAAGATGATGGAGATCATGGTGTCATGCCGGTGACGATGGGGATCATGCCGGTGCTTTGGAGATGAAGATCAAAAGCACAAGATCATGGCCATATCATGTCACTTATGATTTGCATGTGATGTTAATCCTTTTATGCATCTTATTATGCTTAGGACGACGGTAGCATTATAAGGTGATCCCTCGCTGAAATTTCAAGATAAAATTGTGTTCTCCCCGAGTGTGCACCGTTGCGAAAGTTCGTCGTTTCGAGACACCACGTGATGATCGGGTGTGATAGACTCTACGTTCACATACAACGGGTGCAAGCCAGTGTTGCACATGCGGAACACTCAGGTTAAATTTGACGAGCCTAGCACGTACAGACATGGCCTCGGAACACAAGAGACCGAAAGGTCGAACATGAGTCATATAGTAGATATGATCAACATGGAGATGTTCACCATTGAAACCACCTCATCTCACGTGATGATCGGACTTGGGTTGGTGAATTTGGATCATGTGACACTCGAATGACCAGGGGGATGTCAATTTGAGTGGGAATTCTTAAGTAATATGATTAATTGAACTCATTATCATGAACATAGTCATAGTGACTTTGCAAATTATGTAGATCAATAGCTCGCGCTGTAGCTCCCCTGTTTTTATACGTTCCTAGAGAAAATAGAATTGAAAGATGATGGTAGCAATAATGCGGACTGGGTCCGCGATCTGAGGATTGTCCTCATTGCTGCACAGAAGGCTTATGTCCTTTATGCACCGCTCGGTGCGCCTCCCCTCCAGCGTCGTTTGTAGATGTTGTGAACATCTGACAGGCACGTTCCGATGACTACTTGATAGTTCAGTGCATCATGCATTACTGCTTAGAATTGAGGCTCCAAAACGTTTTGAACGTCACGGAACATATGAGATGTTCTAAGAGCTGAAATTGGGATCTCAGGCTCGTGCCCGTGTTGAGAGGTATGAGACCTCCAACAAGATTCTTTGCCTGCAAGATGAAGGAGAATAGCTCAATCGGTGAGCATGTGCTCAGATTGTCTGGGTACTACAATCGCTTGAATCAAGTGGGAGTTGATCTTCCAGATAAGATAGTGATTAATATAGTTCTCCAAGTCACTGTCACTAAGCTACTAGAGCTTCGTGATGAACTATAAAATGCCAGGGATGGAAATAATGATCCCTGAGCTATTCGCAATGTTTGACGCCGCAAAGGTAGAAATCAAGAAGGAGCATCAAGCGTTGATGGTTAGTGAAACCACTAGTTTCGAGAAGGGCAAGGGTAAGAAGGGAAACTTCATGACTGGCAAGCCAGTTGCTGCTTGAGTGAAGAAACCCAAGGTTAAACCCAAACCTGAGACTAAGTGCTTCTACTATGAGGGGAACGGTCACTGGAGCAGAACTACCCTAGATACTTGGTAGATAAGAAGGCTGGCAACGTCGACAAAAGTATATTTGATATACATGTTATTGATATGTACCTTACTAAGTACTCCTAGTAGCACTTGGGTATTAGATACCGGTTCAGTTGCTAAATGTTAGTAACTCGAAATAAAAGCTACGGAATAAACGGAGACTAACTAAGGGCAAGGTGACGATGTGTGTTGGAAGTGCTTCCAAGGTTGATATGATCACCATCGCACGCTCACTCAACCTTCGGGATTAGTGTTGAACCTAAATAAATGTTATTTGGTGTTTGCATTGAGCATGAACATGATTAGATCGTGTTTATTGCAAGCCGGTTATTCATTTAAGTTAGAGAATAATGGTTATTCTGTTTACATGAATAATACCTTCAATGGTCATGCATCCAATGTGAATGGTTTATTAAATCTCGATCGTAGTAATACACATATTTATAATATTGATGCCAAAAGATACAAAGTTAGTAATGATAAGTACCACATACTTGTGGCACTGCCGCGAAGGTCATATTGGTGTAAAGCGCATGAAGAAACTCCATGTTGATGGATATTTTGACTCACTCGATTTCGAATCGGTTGAGACATGCGAACCATGCCTCTTGGGCAAGATGACTAAGACCCCGTTTTCCGGTATGATGGAGCGGGCTAGTGACTTATTGGAATTGATACATGTTGATGTATGTGGTCCAATGAGTGTTGAAACACGCAGTGGATATCGTTATTTTCTTACCTTCACTGGTGATTTGAGTAGATATGGGGATATTTACTTAATGAAACACAAGTCTAAAACGTTTGAAAGGTTCAAGGAGTTTCAGAGTGAAGTTGAAGATCATCGTGACAAGAAGATAAAATGTCTACGATATGATCGTGGAGGTGAATATCCGAGTTACGAGTTTGGTATACAACTTAAGGCAATGTGGAAGTTGTTTCACAACTCACGCCACCTGGAACAACATAGTGTGATGGTGTGTCCGAACGTCGTAAGTCGTGCTCTATTGATATGGTAAGGCAAAGGGTTTTTCACAAGTTCAAGGAGTTGACTACGATGAGACTTTCTCACTCGTAGCGATGCTAAAGTCTGTTGGAATTATGTTAGCAGTTGCTGCATTTTTCGATTATGAAATCTGGCAGATGGATGTCAAAACATTGTTTCCTTGAGGAAAGGTTGTATGTGATACAACCAGAAGGTTTTGTCGATCCTAAGGATGCCAAAAGGTATGCAAGCTTCAGCGATCCTTCTATGGACTCGAGCAAGCATCTCGGAGTTGGAATATACACTTTGATGAGGTGATCAAAGTTTTTGAGTTTATACAAAGGTTTATGAGAAACTTGTATTTACAAGAAAGTGAGTGGGAGCACTATAAAATTTCTGATATGAATATGTGGTTGATATATTGTTGATCGGAAATAGTGTAGAATTTCTGTAAAGCATGAAGGGTTGATTGAAAAGAGTTTTTTCAAAGGAAGACCCGAATAAAGCTACTAGTATATTGGGCATCAAGATCTATAGAGATAGATCAAGACGCTTGATAAGACTTTCAATGAGAACATACCTTGACAAGTTTTTGAAAGAGTTCAAAATGGATCAGTCAAAAAGGAGTTCTTTCCTGATTTGTAAGGTGTGAAGTTGAGTAAGACTCAAAACTCGACCACGGCAGAAGAAAGAGAAAGGACGAAGGTCGTCCCCTGTGCCACTAGCCATAGGCTCTATACGGTACGCCATGCTGTGTACTGCACTTGATGTGTGCCTTGCCCCATGTCTGACAAGGGGGTACAAGAGTGATCCAGGAGTGGAACACTGGACATCGGTCAAATTATCCTTAGTAACTAGAGGACTAGGAGATGTTTCTCGATCATGGAGGTGATAAAGAGTTCGTCGTAAAGAGTTACGTCGATGCAAGCTTTAACACCAATCCGAACGACTCAGAGTAGAAATCTGGATACGCATAGTGGGGTAGCCATTTGGAATAGCTCCAAGTGAAGCGTGGTAGCAACATCTATAGTGTAGAGAGTTGCAAAGTACACACGGATCTGAGTGTTACAGACCCGTTGACTAAAACCTCTCTTACAAGCAAGACATGATCAAACCCCAGAACTCATTGGGTGTTAATCACATGATGATTTAAGTAATAATCACATGGTGATGTAAGTGTTAATCACATGGTGATGTGAGCTAGATTATTGACTCTAGTGCAAGTGGGAGACTGTTGGAAATATGCCCTAGAGGCAATAATAAATTGGTTATTATTATATTTCCTTGTTCATGATAATCGTTTATTATCCATGCTATAATTGTATTGATTGGAAACTAAATACATGTGTGGATATATAGACAAACACTATGTCCCTAGTGAGCCTCTAGTAGACTAGCTCGTTGATCAAAGATGGTCAAGGTTTCCTGACCATAGACATGAGTTGTCATTTGATAACGGGATCACATCATTAGGAGAATGATGTGATGGACAAGACCCAACCGTAAGCATAGCAGTTGATCGTGTCAGTTTATTGCTACTGCTTTATCCATGTCAAGTATATGTTCCTACGACCATGAGATCATGCAACTCCCGGACACCGGAGGAATGTCTTGTGTGTATCAAACGTCACAACGTAACTGGGTGACTATAAAGGTGCTCTGCAGGTATCTCCAAGGGTGTCTGTTGGGTTCGCATGGATCGAGACTGGGATTTGTCACTCCGTATGATGGAGAGGTATCTCTATGCCCACTCGGTAATACAACATCACAAGAAGCTTGCAAGCAATGTGACTAAGGAGTTACTCATGGGATCTTGTATTACGGAACGTGTAAAGAGACTTGCCGGTAACGAGATTGAACTAGGTATGGAGATATCGACGATCGAATCTCGGGCAATTAACATACCGATGTACAAAGGGAACTGCATACGGGATTGTCTGAATCCTTGACATCGTGGTTCGACCGATAAAGATCTTTGTAGAATATGTAGGAACCAATATGGGCATCCAGGTCCCGCTATTGGTTATTGACCGTGGAGGTGTCTCGGTCATGTCTACATGATTCTCGAGCCCGTAGGGTCGCACGCTTAATGTTCGGTAGCGCTAGGGTAGTATTGAGATATTAATAGTGGAAAGTCCGAAGGTTGTTCGGAGTCCCGGATGGGATCCGGGACATCACGAGGAGCTCCGGAATAGTCCGGAGGTAAAGATTCATATATGGAAATTTGTTATCGGGGTTCCGGAAAAAGTTCGAGTTTTTTCGGTATTGTACCGGGAAGGTTCTAGAAGGTTCCGGAGTGGGGCCCACCTGCATGGGGACCCACATGAACGTGGGTAGTGGGGAAAGTCCCCACAACTCTGGTCTAGGATCACCAAGATCCTCCCTTAAAAGGAATAGATTCATATCCCAAGGGGATAAGATCAGGATCCCTAAAAAGGGGATAGCAATCCGTGGGGAAGGAAAGGTGAGATTTCCTTCCTCCCCCTTTGGCCAACGACCCTAGGGCCTTGGAGGGCAAGCCACCAGCCCCCTCCACGCCTATATAAAGGTGGGGAGGCGTTGGGGGCAGCAACCCTTCGACCCTTGCCCGTTACCTCTCCCAACTCCTCCCACGTTTCACCGGTACGCTCTTGGCGAAGCCCTGCCGGAATTCCGCTGCCACCAGCACCACCATACCGTCGTGTTGTCCCGATCACATCTACCCCCTCTCTCTCGCTTGCTGGATCAAGAAGGAGAGGACGCCGCCGTGCCGCACGTGTGCTAAACTCGGAGGTGCCGTCCGTTCGGCACTTGATCGGGAGTTCGTGGACGGATCGTGATTGGATCGCGAAGACGTTCGACTACATCAACCGCGTTTCTTAACGCTTCCGCTTAGCGATCTACAAGGGTATGTAGATCCAACTCTCCCTCTCATAGATTCTCATCAACATGGATAGATCTTGCGTGTGCGTACGAGAATTTTTTTGTTTCCCATGCAACGTTCCCCAACAGTGGGTACATAGACAACACTGTGTCCCAAGTGAGCCTCTAAAAGACTCGCTCGTTGATCAAAGATGGCTATGGTTTCCTGGTCATAGACATAAGTTGTCGTTTGATAACGGGATCACATCATTAGGAGAATGATGTGATGGATAAGACCCAAACTATGAACATAGCATATAATCGTGTCAAGTTTATTGCTATTGTTTTCTACATGTCAAGTACTTGTTCCTATGACCATTAGATCATGTAAGTCGCTGACACCGGCGGAGTACCTTGTGTGTATCAAACGTCGCAACGTAAGTGGGTGACTATAAAGATGCTCTACAGGTATCTCCGAGGGTGTTTGTTGTGTTGGCATGGATCAAGACTGGGATTTGTTACTCCGTATGACGGAGTGGTATCTCAGGGCCCACTCGGTAATACAACATCATAATGAGCTTGCAAGAAATGTGACTAAAGAGTTAGCCACGGGATCTTGTATTACAGAATGAGTAAAGAGACTTGCCGGTAACGAGATTGAACTAGTTATGGAGATATCGACGATCGAATCTCGGGAAAGTAACATACCGATGAACAAAGGGAACTGCATACGGGATTAACTGAATCCTTGACATCGTGTTTCGACCGATAATGATCTTCGTAGAATATGTAGGAACAAATATGGGCATCCAGGTCCCGCTATTGGTTATTGGCCGTGGAAGTGTCTCGGTCATGTCTCCATAGTTCTCGATGTTGGGGAACATTGCATGGGAAACAAAAAATTTCCTACGCACACGCAAGATCTATCCATGGTGATGAGCATCTACGAGAGGGAGAGTGGATCTACATACCCTTGTAGATCGCTAAGCGGGAAGCATTAAGAAACATGGCTGATGTAGTCGAACGTCTTCTCGATCCAAATCGCCGAGCGTCCCGCGATCCAATCACGATCCATCTCGCGATCCAATCACTATCCGTCCCGCGATCCCATCATGGTCCGTCCCGCGATCAAATCACGAACCGTCTCGTGATCCTGATCACGGTCCTTCCGATCTAGTGCCGAACGGACGGCACCTCCGCGTTCAGCACACGTGCAGCTCGATGACGATCTCCGCCTTCTTGATATAGCAAGAGGGAGCGGAGAGGTAGATGAGTTCTCCGGCAGCGCGACGGCGCGGCGGCGGTGGTGGTGGAACTATTCCAGCAGGGCTTCGCCTAAGCACCGCTGAAAACTAGACTAAAGGAGAAAACGATCAAGAGGAAGTACAGGGAGCACGTGGCAGTTAGGGTGAGCTCTCCCCTCTAAATCCTCTAGTATATATAGCATGGAGGGAGGGGAGGAGGCAGCCTCAAACCCTCAAGGGTTGGCCGAAATTGGAGGTGGAGGAGTCCTACTCCAATCCTACTAGGAGTAGGATTCCTCCTCTCCACTTGGAAACCCTTTCCACCTTTCCACCTTTGAGTTTTCCCCACCCCTAGCCACATGGGCCTTAGTGGGGGGTTCGGCCAGCCCACTAGGGTATGGCACCCCGGCTCAGAGAACCAGATTACCAGTGTTTCCAACCCAGAGATCATGTCTTCTGGAAACACACAACAACTTGGTGCAGAACAGAACTGAACTTTATTGATAGGAGTCGAGTACAAGCGCGTATTTTACAATGGTGACGAGGCCAAAGGCACCCTCGGTGCTCTGACAGTATCTACATTATTTATGTCACATAGCAGGGCCTCGGAATACTAAGTACTTCTATTGCGTAGCGGAACATAGCGCAACTCCATCCACAGGGACACTGCTGTGGACACATCCTAGTTAGCATAGCCAGCACCTTCAGGACCTCCGTCCTCGGATTCTCCTGCATCTGGCATGATACGCCAGGTGAGTACTTTGAATGTACTCGCAAGCTCACGACAACCAAGTAATGCAGCAAACAATAGCATGGCAATCACAATATCATTTAAGCAATTTACTTACTGTTACCGATCATCAACTTACTCTCTTCCAGGTTGTCCCACAACCCTCGGAATACTCATAACCACTGAGTACTTCTGAACACAAGATGAGTTCTTCCAGCATTAACATCACTGTTACGGTTGACCGTCTACTGAGGTCTGGACGGGCTGTCCAATACCGTGGACACGGCTATTCGAATAGATTTTCACTCTGCAGAGGTTGCGCACTTTACCCACACCATGAAGCACCTGGCCTCGTGATCCCACTCGGGTGGACCAGCGTTGCTTCAACAAAACCTGCCTGACCCGTGACTCTTTCATCGTACCACCGGCACTCTTCCTCCCCCGGAGGTCAGCCTTGGGTGGCCCCTGTGTCCTCATGACACCTGCCACCGTCGTGGCCAAACTATGTAGACCCAAACGGGGTCTACTGTCCCAAATGGGGACGCCGGCACAAACTCAACTATCAACTGGGCTCACAGGGTTATCACCGCCTACCTGATCAGGGTAGCGCGCGTGCATAACCCTCCCTCTTTGGAGGTACCGGTGAAAGATCACGCAGTCAGACCCGGTCAGGGCCGTCCCATACCGGCAAATGTGGTTGCACGAGTATGCCCGGACAGGTGACTCAAGATCAACCACTAAGTTCATGTGTCAACTATAGTGGTTCAGTACAATACTTAAATATTTAAACATTACTATGAATTATCTACATCAAATAAATTAACCTAATGCATATAAAGATGCAATGCTATAGAAATGCATGCATGAAATGGGTATCATGGCTTGCCTTGCTCTGTTGGGTGGTTGAAACAATCTTGATCTTCAAAGGCACCAAAATCTCCTTCTGAAAGTATTTTCAAATACAATTGAAAATGTCACATAAAGCATTTTTATTAACCAGAAATTCTGTAGACATTGGAAAAATACCAAAATTTGTCAGCCACTAAAGGGGTTCAAAACAAACACAATGAAAAAAGAATCAATTGAATTGGAGCTATAGATAAAAAAGTTATTGATGGTCAAAGTCTGGTCAAAAATCTGAAATATAAACAAAAATCAGAAAACCTAATAGGGGCCACGTCGAAAGCGTAAAGTCGAGGGGGCGCCTCCACTTACCGCTTCGGGCGCAGGCCGGAGTGGACGACAGGTGGGGCCTGTTGTTTTAAAACAGAGAGAGGGGGAAGGGAACAGAGGCGGGGCGGAGATCCAGCGATGGTCGCCGGCGGTAGAGACGGCGGCGGCGCTCGGAGATGATGGGAATGGATCGGGCGCTCGACGGTGAGCATGCACGTACCCGCAAACTGGCAAGAGGTGGCCGGACGACGTCGTCCCCTTCGTCTCCGGCGGCGGCGGCGCTCGGGTGGGATCGAAGACGGCGGTTCCGGCGATGGATGGCTCGGGCAGGAGGTCGGGGAGCACCAGGGAGAGGCCCTGAGCTCGATGGAGGGGTCAATTGGGCTTGGGGAGGCGAGGAAATGCTGGCGACGAGGAAACTACAGAAGGCGGAGCTCCGGCGAGGTTCGAGGCCAGAGGGCCTCTCGGCCTTGGCTCGTTGCTCGGGGGAACAATTGAGAGGAGGAGGAGATGGTTGAAGAGCTCGGAGGGCCTGGGCGAGGCCTTAAATAGGCAGGGGGCGAGGGCGGCGATCTCTCCCTAAGCGGCGAGGCTTGGCCACGTCGCCGGCGTTCGTACGATGCGTTGGCTAGCCGGGAGCGTCGACGGGATGGGAGAGGGCAGGAGAGAGCGACGGGACGGGTCCGGCGCCATTAATTGCTCGCGGACGACCACAGTGGCCCAAGCTCACTGTTATGCCCGTGGCGAAGCTTGGCCGGAAGCGGCGGCGGCCATCTCCGGCGACCAGGAGGGTTCGAGAGGAGCCACGCGGCTGTCTGCGACGATGTCGGCACCAAGGGACAAGGGGGGGCGGTGATGGACGGCTCGGGCGCGCTCGTCCAACTCTTGCACCGTGCAGAGCGCGCGCACTGGCATGCCAGTGTCGTGCTCACCATGGGTGCGGCTACCAGGAGGACACGCAGGCCGGTCACACCTTGTCCACAGCATCGACCCTTGTCCACTTAGTCACTCTACGCCACTGGCTCGACTAGGTGCACCCTTCTGCGATGTGTAGCTTCAGCTACAGCTCCTGCCAGCAATCTTGAGGAGGTTCTAGAGGAGAAAATAGATAGGGATGGAACCAATGGAGATGTCTGGGATCATCTATGCTGGAAGGACTAGAGACTGGCAAGGTTTGAAAGAGTTTGAGAAAGAAATGAATGGGGTCCCTTTGAAAGCTCTCATTCTGGTCCAGAACACAAATGAGCTTGTGGCCCTCACATAGATGTTCTGCAAATGATGAAACTTGGTGGAAAGAAGTTATTTGGTAGTGCACTCATGCCATAAAATTTATAGATCAATTGTGTACTCCTAGCTTGTACTTCCTTCACAAAGGTTCAAAATAAGCAGAAATTTGGCAGGGTCCTGCTGCTCAAAAATTGAATTGTACCAGATGATTTTTTTGGATATTGAGGCTAGATAGGATCCCTAGAAGCTTGGGGAATTTATTAAAAATTTTCTGGAATAGGAATAATAGGGTTGCTTCACAATGCACAGATTCTGGTCAGAAACAAAATAATTATTCTGGCCAAAATTTCCCGTCGGGCAACTAGATATTTTTGGAGAATATGGGATCCTATGATGATGAGAAGATGGGGAAAAAGTTTGGGAATTAATTGACCACCCAAACTATAGGTTGCTTCACAACCCATAGTGATGACCTAAATTCCCAAATTGAGAAAATGATTTTAGGAAAAAGATTAAATATTGGAAAAATTGTCCAGGAGAGCATGGAAGGGTTTTATCAAGATGATAAAGGTTTTGGGATGCTTGAAGAATTTTTTTATCAAGACATAGGTCAACTCAACTGAAAAGGTTTTGAAAATCAAATATATTGCAAATAAAACCCAGATGTTTTTGAAAAGAAAAAGTTGCCAAAATCAGGGTGTCACATAGGGGATGGTTTGACTCCTCCCACAGCCCATGATATCCTTTGGGTCGAGATACCCCTCCCGATGGTCCCCGGTACCCTCCCGGCACTCCCGGTACACTACCGAAGTACCCGAAACTTTTCCGGTGACCAAAACAGGACTTCCTATATATCAATCTTTACCTCCGAACCATTCCGGAGCTCCTCGTGATGTCCAGGATCTCATCCGGGACTCCGAACAACCTTCGGTCACCACCATACATAACTCTACTATACCGAAATGTCACGAACCTTAAGTGTGCAGACCCTGCTGGTTCGAGAACTATGTAGACATGACCGAGACACCTCCACGGTCAATAACCAATAGCGGGACCTGGATGTCCATATTGGTTCCTACATATTCTACGAAGATCTTTATCGGTTGAACCTCTATGTCAAGGATTCAGTTAATCCCGTACGCTGTTCCCTTTGTTCTTCGGTATGTTACTTGCCCGAGATTCGATCGTCGGTATCTCTATACCTAGTTCAATCTCGTTACCGGCAAGTCTCTTTACTCATTCCGTAATACAAGATCCCGTGGCTAACACTTAGTCACATTGCTTGCAAGGCTTATTGTGATGTTGTATTACCAAGTGGGCCATGAGATACCTCTCCGTCACACGGAGTAACAAATCCCAGTCTTGATCCATGCCCACTCAACAGACACCCTCGGAGATACCTGTAGAGCATCTTTATAGTCACCCAGTTACGTTGTGAAGTTTGATACACACAAGGTATTCCTCCGGTGTCAGTGAGTTGCATGATCTCATGGTCAAAGGAACAGATACTTGACATGCACAAAACTATAGCAATAAACTGACAGGATCATATGCTATGTTTATAGTTTGGGTCTTGTCCATCACATCATTCTCCTAATGATGTGATCTCGTTATCAAATGACATCTCATGTCTATGGCCAGGAAAGCTTGAACATCTTTGATCAACGAACTAGTTAACTAGAGGCATACTAGGGACACAGTGTTGTCTATGTACCCACACATGTATTTGAGTTTCCAATCAATACATTTATAGCATGGATAATAAACGATTATCACGAACAAGGAAATATAATAATAACCAATTTATTATTGCCTCTAGGGCATATTTCCAACAGTCTCCCACTTGCACTAGAGTCAATAATCTAGTTCACATCACCATGTGATTTACATTGTTATGAATCTAACACCCAATGAGTTCTGGGGTTCGATCATGCTTTGCATGTGAGAGAGGTCTTTAGTCAACGGGTCTGCGACATTCAGATCCGTGTGTACTTTGCAAATCTCTATGTCATACTGTAGACACTGCTACCACACTCCACTTGGAGCTATTCCAAATGGCTGCTCCACTATACGTATCCGGATTGCTACTCAGAGTCATCCGGATTGGTGTTAGACCTTGCATCGACGTAACCCTTTATGACGAACTCTTTATCACCTCCATAATCGAGAAATATTTCCTTAGTCCTCTAGTTACTAAGGATAACTTTGACCGCTATCCAGTGATCCACTCCTGGATCACTCTTGAACCCCTTGACAGACTCATGGCAAGGCACGCACTAGGTGCGGTACACAGCATGGCATACTATACAGAGCCTATGGATAGGGCATAGGGGACGACCTTCGTCCTTTCTCTTTTTTCTGCCGTGGTCGAGCTTTGAGTCTTACTGAACTCCACACCTTTACAAACCAGGCAAGAACTCTTTCTTTGACTGATCCATTTTGAACTCTTTCAAAATCTTGTCAAGATATGTACTCATTGAAAGTTTTATCAGACGTCTTGATCTATCTCTATAGATCCTGACGCCCAACATTTAAGTAGCTTCATTCCAGGTTTTCCTTTGAAAAACTCCTTTTCAAACAACCCTTTATGCTTTCCAGAAATTCTACATCATATCCGATCAACAATATGTCATCCACTCATACTTATCAGAAATTCTATAGTACTCCCACTCACTTTATTGTAAATACAAGTTTCTCATAAACTTTGTATACACTCAAAACTTTGATCACCTCATCAAAGCGTATATTCCAACTCCGAGATGCATGCTCTAGTCCATAGAAGGATCGCTGGAGCTTGCATATATTTTAGCATCCTTAGAACTGACAAAACCTTCCGGTTGTATCACATACAACCTTTCCTCACGGATACCGTTAAGGAAACGATGTTTTGACATCCATCTGCCAGATTTCATAATCGAAAAATGCAGCAACTGCTAACATAATTCCAACAGACTTTAGCATCGCTACGGGTGAGAAAGTCTCATCGTAGTCAAATCCTTGAACTTGTGAAAAACCCTTTGCCACAAGTCGAGCTTTATAGACGGTGACATTGCAGTCCGCGTCCGTCTTCCTTTTAAAGATCCATTTGAATGGCCTTTCGCCCTTCAGGTAATACTTCCAAAGCCCATACTTTGTTTTCTTACATGGATCCCATCTCGGATTGCATGGCCTCTAACCATTTCTCCGAATCCGGGCCCATCATCACTTCTCCATAGCTCGTAGGTTCATCATTGTCCAACAACATGACCTCTAAGATAGGGTTGCCGTACCACTCAGGAGTAGTACGCGTCCTTGTCGACCTACGAGGTTCGATCGTAATCCGAAGCTTCATGATCATCATCATGAACTTCCTCTTCAACTAACGTAGGCTCCACAGAAACAACTTTCTGCGCTGCACTACTCTCTGGTTGAAACAAAGGTTCAACGACCTCATCAAGTTCCATCTTCCTCCCACTCAATTCTTTCGAGAGAAACTCTTTCTCGAGAAAGGACCCGTTTTAGCAACAAAAACTTTGTGCTTGGATCTAAGATAGAAGGTTTACCCAACTGTTATGTTAGGGTATTCTATGAAGATGCATTTGTCCGCTTTGGGTTCGAGCTCATTAGGTGAAAACCCTTTTTCACATAAGCATCGCAGCTCCAAACATTAAGAAATGACAGCTTAGGTTTCCGCCAAACCAAAATTCATATGGTGTCATCTCAACGGATTTAGTTGGTGCCCCTTTTAAAGTGAATGTAGTTGTCTCTAATGTGTAACCCCAAAACGATAGTGGCAAATTGATAAGATACATCATAGTTCACACCATATCCAATAGAGCACGACTACGACGTTCGGACACACCATCATACTATGGTGTTCTAGGTGGCGTGAGCTCTGAAACAAATTCCACATTGTCTTAAATTGTATACCAATACTCGTAACTCAGGTATTTACCTCCACGATCATATCGTAGACATTTTATCTCCTTGTCACGATGATCTCAAACTTCACTCTGATTTTGTTTGAACTTTTCAAACGTTTCAGACTTGTGTTTCATTAAGTAAATATCCCCATATCTACTCAAATCATCAGTGAAGGTAGGAAAATAACGATGTCCACCGCACGCTACAACACTCATTGGACCGAATACATCAACATGTATCATTTCCAATAAGTTACTTGCCCGCTCTACCATACCGGAAAACGGGGTCTTAGTCATCTTGCCCATGAGGCATGGTCCGCATGTCTCAACCGATTAGCAATCGAATGAGTCCATAGATCCATCAGTATGGAGTTTCTTCATGCGTTTTACACCAATATGACATTTAGCGGCAGTGCCACAAGTATGTGGTACTATCATTATTAACTTTGTATCTTTTGGCATCAATATTATAAACATGTGTATCACTACGATCAAGATTCAATAAACCATTCTCATTGGGTGCATGACCATTGAAGGTATTATTCATGTAAACAGAATAACCATTATTCTCTAACTTAAATGAATAACCGTATTGCAATAAACATGATCTAATCACGTTCATGCTCAACGCAAACACCAAATAACATTTATTTAGGTTCATCACTAATCCCGAAGGTAGAGAGAGCGTGCGATGGTGATCACATCAACCTTGGAAACACTTCCAACACTCATCGTCACCTCACCCTTACCTAGCCTCCGTTTATTCCGTAGCTTTTATTTCGAGTTACTAACATTTAGCAACCGAACCGGTATCCAATACCCAGGTGCTACTAGGAGTACTAGCAAGGTACACATCAATAACACGTATATCAAATATACTTCTGTCGACGTTGCCAGCCTTCTTATCTACCAAGTATCTAGGGTTGTTCCGCTTCAGCGACCGTTCTCCTCATAATAGAAGCACTTAGTCTCGGGTTTGGGTTCAACCTTTGGGTTTCTTCACTGGAGCAACAACTGACTTGCCATCCATGAAGTTTCCCTCTAGCCCTTGCCCTTCTCGAAACTAGTGGTTTCACTAACCATCAACACTTGATGCTCCTTCTTGACTTCTACCTTCGCGGTGTCAAACAACGCGAATAGCTCGGGGATCATTATTTCCATCCCTGGCATTTTATAGTTCATCACGAGGCTCTAGTAGCTTAGTGACAGTGACTTGGAGAACTATATCAATCACTATCTTATCTGGAAGATCAACTGCCACTCGATTCAAGCGATTGTAGTACCCAGACAATCTGAGCACATGCTCACCGATTGAGCTATTCTCCTTCATCTTGCAGGCAAAGAATCTTGTTGGAGGTCTCATACCTCTCAACACGGGCACGGGCCTGAGATCCCAATTTCAGCTCTTAGAACATCTCATATGTTCCGTGATGTTCAAAACATTTTGGAGCCTCAATTCTAAACCGTAATGCATGACGCACTGAACTATCAAGTAGTCATCAGAACGTGCATGTTAGATGTTCACAACATCTACAGACGACGCTTCAGGGGGTGGCGCACCGAGCGGTGCATTAAGGACATAAGCCTTCTGTGTAGCAACGAGGACAATCCTCAGATCACGGACCTAGTCCGCATTATTGCTACCATCATCTTTCAACTTTATTTCTCTAGGAACATATAAAAAAATCAAGGGAGCTACAGCGCGAGCTAGTAATCTACAACATAATTTGCAAAGACATTTTGACTATGTTCATGATAATGAGTTTAGTTAATCATATTACTTAAAAACTCCCACTCAAATTGACACCCCTCCGGTCATTCGAGTGTCACATGATCCAAATCCACCAACTCAAGTCCGATCATCACGTGAGTTGAGGTGGTTTCAATGGTGAACATCTTCATGTTGATCATATCTACTATATGACTCATGTTCAACCTTTCGGTCTCTTGTGTTCCGAGGCCATGTCTGTACATGCTAGGCTCGTCAAGTTTAACCCGAGTGTTCCACACGTGCAACACTGGCTTGCACCCGTTGTATGCGAACGTAGAGTCTATCACACCCGATCATCACGTGGTGTCTCAAAATGACGAACTTTCACAACGGTGCACACTCGGGGAGAACACAATTTTATCTTGAAATTTAAGTGAGCGATCACCTTATAATGCTACCGTCGTACTCTCATGCAATGACAAGTGAATAAACACTCATCTTGAGAATAACACATCTAGCATGGAAAAATATCGGTCACCCCCTACCGTTTCATGAGCGGTATGAGCTCACAAAAAGGAAATTTTATTTTGAAAATTTGCTTGGAACGGCATGGAAATACCGTGTATATGTAGGTATGGTGGACTCGTATGGCAAAATTGGGTAAGGATTTTGGATGCACAAGTAGTATTTCTACTTAGTACAAGTCAAGGCTAGCAAATAGGTTGAGAAGCATCCAGCTAAGAAACAAAAAATCACATAAGCGAGCATTAAGCATAACTAACACTGAATAATGCACCATAAGTAGGATGTAATTTCGTAGCAAAACTATTGACTTTCGTGCTTTCATAGGGAATCACAAACCTTAACATCAATATTCTTACTAAGCATAATTACTCACCAACATAACTCACATATTACTATCGTCATGTCTCAAAACTATTGCAAAGAATCAACTTTAATTTGTCCAATGATCTTCATGAAAGTTTTTATTATATCCCTCTTGAATATCTATCACTTTGGGACTAGTTTCATAAATTGCAATTGCTTTTGACAAGCTCATATGGATATAAGTGAAGATCATGAGCATAAAAGCTTCATCTCTCAAAATAGTATAAGTGAAGCATGAGAGGATTTCTTCAAAATTACCTACTCTCAAAATAATATAAGTGAAGCATGAGAGCATTTTTCAAACATGTAAAAGCACGCCGTGCTCAAAAAGATATAAGTGAAGGACTAGAGCAATTCCTTTGCTCAAAAGATTTAAGTGAAGCATGCAGAGCAATTCTAGCAAATCATAGCATAATTTTTGGCTCTCTAAAATAGGTGTGTACAGCAAGGATGAAAGCAAATAAAGCAAATATACAAGACGCTCCAAGCAAAACTCATGATATGTGACGAATAAAAACATAGTTCCAAGTAAAATACCGATGGTCGTTAGAAGAAAGAGGGGATGCCACTCGGGGCATCCCCAAGCTTAGTTGCTTGTTACTCTTTGGATATTACCTTGGGGTGCTGTAGCATCCCCAAGCTTAGGCTCTTCTTACTCCTTATTCCTTCATCCATCGTGATCTCACCCAAAACTTGAAAACTTCAATCACAGAAAACTTGACAAAATTCTCGTGAGATCCGTTAGTATAATAAAGCAAATTACCACTTCAAGGTACTGCTGTAAACACATTCATATTTTATTATTGCATTATATATACTGTATTCTAACTTTACCATGACTTATACCCTCCGATACAAGCCATAGATTCATCAAAACAAGCACACAATGCAACAAAAATAGAATCTGTTTCAGACAGAACAGTCTGTAGTAATCTGTACTCGACCCATACTTCTTAACTCTAAAAATTCTGAAAACTTAGGACAACGTAATGAATTTGTATAGAAATGCTGTGTTAAAATTTCAACTGAAGATCACGTTCCAGTAAAAAATGAAAGTTCGTGCACTGGGAACAAAGTTTCTGTTTCAGATTCAGCATTGCTTCTACTCATCTTATGAATCTTCCTAAAGGCTTTACTTGGCACAGACACTAATTAAAACATAAAAACACAATCATAACAGAGGAATAATTGTGCAAACACTCAAAAACAGAAAGTAAAAGATAAAAAATATTTTATTCAATGGGTTGCCTCCCAACAAGCGCTATCGTTTTACGGCCCTAGCTGGGCATAACACATAGATTCAAGTATTGTCATCCTTGGTTTTAACTCCATAAAAGGCCCTCATGATTGGTTCATATGGTGGCTTAATTCTTGTTCTAGGGAAGTGTTCCATACCCTTTCTAAGAGGAAGCTGAAACTTAATATTGCCTTCTTTCATATCAATCATGGCGCAAAAACGGTCTACCAAGTATGATGGGACAAGACTGATTGCAATCAATATAAAGAACAATGAAATCAATGGGCACATAGTTCCTATTTGCAAGAATAAGAACATCATTAATTCTTCCCAAAGGCTTTTTAATAGTGGAATCTGCCAAGTGCAAATTGAGAGAACATTCTTCAATATTGGTAAGACCAAGCACATCACATAGAGATTTCGGAATTGTGAAAACACTAGCACCCAAATCACACCAAGCAAAGCATTCATAAATTTTAATCTTGACTTTAATGGTAGGTTCCGACTCATCATACAATTTTCTAGGAATTGAAATCTCTAATTCCAACTTCTCTTCTAAGGATTTCATCATGGCATCAACAATATGTTTAGTAAAAGTTTTATTTTGTTCATAAGCATGGGGTGAATTAATCATAGATTGCAGCACAGAAATACAATCAACCAAGGAGCAACTCTCATAATTAAAGTCTTTGTAATAAAAAATAGTGGGCACATCACTAGTTAAAGTTTTGACCTCTTCAAACCCACTTTTATCAAGATTTTCATCAAGATTTTCACCCTCCAAATCATTGGGACGCCCTCTATATAAAGTTGACTCTTCTTCAGTGCCTTTATCATCAATTTTAACATTACTAAACAAGGAATCAATAGAGCAAACACCAATCATTTTAAGATCTTCATCATTGTTGTGAAAGTAATCGCTAGAAAATGCTTTTTCTAAAAAAAATCTTTTAGCTCTAAGCATAGCGGTTCTTTTCTTACTTTCATCCATAGAAACATATAAAGCTTTAATCGATTCATTAATCTTAGGTGGAAAAGCATGCAACTTCAGATTTTCTACATCATTGGAAATTCTATCAATGCTCCTAGACATATCATCAATCTTATTCAACTTTTCTTCTATCGTAGTATTGAAAGTCTTTTGAGAAATTATAAATTCTTTAAATATATTCTCAAGATCAGAGGTGTTCCTATTATTGTTATTATAATAATTACCATAGGAATTACCATAATTATTAGAGGAATTTCCAGGAAAAGGCCTAGGATTAAAATTACCTCTATAAGCATTGTTATTGAAGTTGTTTCGCGAGATGAAATTCACGTCTACGGAATTCACGTCTATGTAATTCTCTCTCCCCCCTAGTTTAGATGCATTAGTTTCTCTTTTCTTCCTTCTGGTTACCGAGGTAACCATGTACATATTGTTTCTTTGATCAATAAAATATAAAAGGTTGTGGGGGGATTCCCTGACAGTATTCAGTTAAATAATAATAATAATGGTAATTCCTATGGTAATTCTTCTTACAATAATAATAGGAACACCTATGATCTTGAGAGTAATATTAAAGAATTTATCAATGCGCAAAAGGCTTTCAATACTACGATAGAAGAAAAGTTGAATAAGATTCATGATATGTCTAGAAGCATTGATAGAATTTCTCATGATGTTGAAAATCTCAAGTTGAAAGCTTTTGTGCCTAAGATTGATGAATCTATGAAAGCTTTATATGTCTCTATGGATGAAATTAAGAAAATATCCGCTATGCTTAGAGCTAAAAGAGAATTCTTGGAAAAATCATCTTCTAGTGATTGCCGCTATAAAAGTGATGAAGATCTTAAAGTGATTGGTGTTTCTTCTATTGATTCCTTGTTTAGTAATATTAAAATTGATAATGAAGGGACTGAAGTAGAGTCAACTTTAGCTAGAAGGCGTCCCAATAATTTGGAGGGTGAAAATCTTGATGAAATTTTTGCTAAAAGTGGGTTTGAAGAGGTCAAAACTTTAACTAGTGATGTGCCCACTATCTTAGATTGCAAAGATTTCAATTATTATAGCTGCTGCTTGATTGAATGCATTTCTTTGTTGCAATCTATGTTGAATTCACCACATGCTTATGAGCAAAATAAAGCTTTTACTAAACATATTGTTGATGCCATGATGAAATCTTTTGAAGAAAAGTTGGAGTTGGAGATTTCTATTCCTAGAAAATTACATGATGAGTGGGAACCTACCATTAAGGTCAAGATTAAAAATTATGAATGCTTTGCTTTGTGTGATTTGGGTGCTAGTGTTTCCACGATTCCGAAATCTCTATGTGATGTGCTTGGTCTTACCAATATTGCAGAATGCTCTCTTAATTTGCACTTGGCGGATTCTAATATTAAAAAACCTTTGGGAAGAATTAATGATGTTCTTATTCTTGCAAATAGGAATTATGTGCCCATTGATTTTATTGTGCTTGATATTGATTGCAATCCGTCTTGTCCCATTATACTTGGTAGACCGTTTTTACGCACTATAGGTGCCGTGATTGATATGAAAGAAGGCAATATTCGTTTTCAATTTCCCTTGAGAAAGGGTATGGAATACTTCCCTATAAAAAGTGTTGCTATACAAATTCCTTACGTTGTCCTAATTTTTCAGAATTTTTAGAGTTACAGAAGTATGGGTATGGTACAGATTACTACAGACTATTCTGTTTGAAACATATTCTGTTTTTGTTGCATTGTGTGCTTGTTTTGATGAATCTATGGGTTATATTGAAGGGTATGAGCCATGGTAAATTTAAAATACAGTAGGTATAATGCAATTATAAAATTTGAATGGGTTTACAACAGTACCTAAAGTAGTGATTTGCTTTCTTATACTAACGGGTCTCACGAAGATTTTGTTGAGTTTTGTGTGATTGAAGTTTTCCAGTTTTGGGTGATATCACGATGGATGAAGGAATAAGGAGTAGCAAAAGCCTAAGCTTGGGGATGCTACCGCACCCCCAAGATATATCGAAAGAGTAACAAGCAACTAAGCTTGGGGATGCCCCCGAGTGGCATCCCCTCTTTCTTCTAACGACCATCGGTATTTTACTTGGAGCTATATTTTTATTCGTCACATATCATGTGTTTTGCTTGGAGCATCGTGTATCTTTGCTTGCTTTGTTTGTTAGTTTTTCCTTTGTATCATTGCTGTACACACCTATTTGAGAGAGCCAAAATCATGCTATGATTTGTTTGAATTGCTCTATGTGCTTCACTTAAACTTTTTGAGCTATAGGAATTGCTCTAGTGCATCACTTATATCTTTTTGAGCACGGTGTGCTTGGAAGCTTTTGTAGAAATACTCTCATGCTTCACTTAGATTAATTTGAGAGTTAGTAAATTTTTGAAGAAATCCTCTCATGCTGCACTTATACCTATTTGAGAGATGAAATCTTTATGCTCATGTGCTTCACTTAAATTTGTTTGAGCTTGCCAAAAAGCAATGGCAATATATGAAACTAGTCCCAAAGTGATAGGTATCCAAGGAGGATATAATAAAAACTTTCATAAAGATCATTGGACAAATTAAACTTGATTCCTTGTAATAGTTTTGAAACATGATGATAGTAATATGTGAGTCATGTTAGTGAGTAATTATGCTTAGTAGGAATATTGGTGTTAAGGTTTGTGATTCCCTATGCATGCACGAAAGTCAATAGTTATGCAATGAAGTTACATCCTACTTGTGGTGCATTATTCGGTGTTAGTTATGTTCAATGCTCACTTACATGATTTTTCGTTTCTTGGTTTGGTTGCTTCCCAATCTATTTGCTAGCCTTCACTTGTACTAAGTAGAAATACTACTTGTGCATCCAAAATCCTTAAACCAAGTTTTGCCTTATGTCCACCATACCTACCTATATGCAGTATTTCCATGCTGTTCCAAGCAAATTTGTATGTGCTGTTCGGAAACGTTGCATGGGAAACAAATTTTTTTCCTATGCACACGCAAGATCTATCCATGGTGATGAGCATCTACGAGAGGGAGAGTGGATCTACGTACCCTTGTAGATCGCTAAGCTGGAAGCGTTAAGAAACGCGGTTGATGTAGTCGAACGTATTCGCGATCCAAATCGCTAGCCGTCCCGCAATCCAATCACGATCCGTCCCGATCTAGCGCCGAACGGACGGCACCTCCGCGTTCAGCACACGTACAGGTCGATGACGATCTCTGCCTTCTTGATCCAGCAAGAGGGAGCGGAGAGGTAGATGAGTTCTCCGGCAGCACGACGGCGCTGCGACGGTGGTGGTGGAACTATTCCGGTAGGGCTTCGCCTAAGCACCGCCAAAAACTAGGGGAGACGATCTAGTGGGGAGAGAGGGCTGCACCGTGGCTTAGGGTTGGGTGCGGCTGCCCTCTCTCCCCTCCAATATATATAGGAGGGAGGGGAGGGGCCGGTGCCCCTAGGGTTTCCCCTAAGGGTTGGCCGAACAGGAGGTGGAGGAGTCCACCGCCAATCCTACTCCAAGTAGGATTCCAATCCTACTTGGATTTCCTTCCCCCCACTTGGGTTTTTTCCTTTTCCACACCGCAGCCGCATGGGCCCTTTGGGGATGGTTTGCCCAGCCCACTAAGGGCTGGTGCGCCACCCCTAAGGCCCATGTGGCCTCCCGGCGTGGGTGGCCCCTCCCGATGGTCCCCCGGAACCCTCCCGGCACCCCTGGTACACTACCAGAAGTACCCGCAACTTTTCCGGCGACCAAAACGGGACTTCCTATATATCAATCTTTACCTCCAGACCATTCCGGAGCTCCTCGTGACGTGCGGGATCTCATCCAGGACTCCGAACAACCTTCGGTCACCACCATTCATAACTCAATACTGCCGAAACGTCACCGAACGTTAAGTGTGCAGACCCTACGGGTTCGAGAACTATGTAGACATGACCGAGACACCTCTACGGTCCATAACCAATAGCGGGACCTGGATGACCATATTGGTTCATACATATTCTACGAAGATCTTTATCGGTCGAACCTCTATGTTAAGGATTCAGTTAATCCGTATGTTGTTCCCTTTGTTCTTCGGTATGTTACTTGCCCGAGATTCGATCGTCGGTATATCTATACATAGTTCAATCTCGTTATCGTCAAGTCTCTTTACTTGTTCCGTAATACAAGATCCCGTGGCTAACTCTTTAGTCACTTTGCTTGCAAGGCTTATTGTGATGTTGTATTACCGAGTGGGCCCTGAGATACCTCTCCGTCACACGGAGTAACAAATCCCAGTCTCGATCCATGCCATCTCAACAGACACCCTCGGAAATACCTGTAGAGCATCTTTATAGTCACCCAGTTACGTTGCGATGTTTGATACACACAAGGTATTCCTCCGGTGTCAGTGAGTTACATGATCTCATGGTCATAGGAACAGATACTTGACATGCAGAAAACTATAGCAATAAACTGACACGATCATATGCTACGTTCATAGTTTGGGTCTTGTCCATCACATCATTCTCCTAATGATGTGATCCCATTATCAAATGACATCTCATGTCTATGGCTAGGAAACCTTGACCATCTTTGATCAATGAGCTAGTCTACTAGAGGCATACTAGGGACACAGTGTTATCTATGTATCCACACATGCAATTGAGTTTCCAATCAATACAATTATAGCATGGATAATAAACGATTATCATGAACAAGGAAATATAATAATAACCACTCTATTATTGCCTCTAGGGCATATTTCCAACAGTCTCCCACTTGCACTAGAGTCAATAATCTAGTTCACATCACTATGTGATTTACATTGTAATAAATCTAACACCCATACAATTCTGGTGTTGATCATGTTTAGCCCTTGGAAGAGGTTTAGTCAACGGGTCTGCGATATTCAGATCCATGTGTACTTTGCAAATATTTATGTCCTCCTCCTTGATGTAATCACGGATGGAATTGAAGTGTCGCTTTATGTGTCTGGTCCTCTTGTGAAACCTTGGTTCCTTGGCCAGAGCAATGACACCAGTGTTGTCACAGAACAGAGTCATTGGGTTCAGTGCACTACTCCAAGATCTGTCTTGAACTCCTTCATCCAGACACCTTCCTTCGCCGCCTCCGAGGCAGCGATGTACTCTGCTTCGCATGTAGAATCAGCTACCACGCTCTGCTTGGAACTGCACCAGCTTACCGCTCCCCCATTGAGAATAAATACGTATCCGGTTTGAGACTTAGAGTCATCCGGATCAGTGTCAAAGCTTGCATCGACGTAACCCTTTACGACGAGCTCTTGATCACCTCCCTAAACGAGAAACATTTCCTTTGTCCTTTTCAGGTACTTAAGGATATTCTTGACCGCCGTCCAGTGTTCCATTCCTGGATCACTTTGAAACCTTCCGGCCATACTTATGGCAAGGTTGACATCGGGTCTTGTGCACAGCATTGCATACATGATAGAGCCTATGGCTGAAGCATAGGGGACGACACTCATCTTTTCTCTATCTTCTGCAGTCACTGGGCATTGAGTCTTACTCAACTTCACACCTTGCAATACAGGCAAGAACCCCTTCTTGGACTGATCCATTTTGAACTTCTTCAAAACTTTGTCAAGGTATGTGCTCTGTGAAAGTCCTATTAAGCGTCTCGATCTATCTCTATAGATCTTGATGCCTAATATGAAAGCAGCTTCTCCTAGGTCCTTCATTGAAAAACTCTTGTTCAAATATTCCTTCACGCTTTCCAACATTTCTATATTGTTTCCAATCAGCAATATGTCATCCACATATAATATTAGAAAAGCTATAGAGCTCCCACTCACTTTCTTATAAATACAAGCTTCTCCGTAAACTTGTATAAACCCGAACGCTTTGATCACCTCATCAAAGCGAAGATTCCAACTCCGAGATGCTTGCACCAGTCCATAAATGGATCGCTGGAGTTTGCAAACTTTGTCAGCATTCTCTGGATCGACAAAACCTTCTGGTTGCATCATATACAACTCTTCCTTAAGGAAACCATTAAGGAACGCTGTTTTGACATCCATCTGCCAAATTTCATAATCGAAAAATGTAGCTATTGCTAACATGATTCTGACGGACTTAAGCATCGCTACGGGTGAGAAGGTCTCATCGTAGTCAACTCCTTGAACTTGTGAAAAACCCTTTGCCACAAGTCGATCTTTATAGGCGGTGACATTACCGTCCGCGTCCGTCTTCTTCTTAAAGATCCATTTGTTCTGAATGGCCTTTCGCCCTTCAGGTAATACTTCCAAAGCCCATACTTTGTTTTCATACATGGATCCCATCTCTGATTTCATGGCCTCTAACCATTTCTCGGAATCTGGGCCCATCATCACTTCTCCATAGCTCGTAGGTTCATCGTTGTCTAACAGCATGACCTCTAAGACAGGGTTGCCGTACCACTCAAGAGCAGTATGCGTCCTTGTCGACTTACGAGGTTCGATAGTAACTTGATCCGAAGCTTCATGATCATCATCATTAACTTCCTCTTCAAACGACGTAGGCTCCACAGAAACAACTTTCTACGCTGCGCTACTCTCTGGTTGAAACAAAGGTTCAACAACCTCATCAAGTTCTATCTTCCTCCCACTCAAGTCTTTCGAGAGAAACTCTTTCTCAAGAAATGTTCCGTTTTTAGCAACAAACACTTTGCCTTCGGATTTGAGATATAAGGTATACCCAACTATCTCTTTTGGGTATCCTATGAAGACGCATTTCTCCGCTTTGGGTTCCAGCTTTTCAGGGTGAAGCTTTTTGACATAAGCATCACATCCCCAAACTTTAAGAAACGACAACTTTGGCTTCTTGCCAAACCACAGGTCATATGGCGTCGTCTCAACGGATTTCGATGGTGCCCTATTTAAAGTGAATGCAGCTGTCTCTAATGCATAACCCCAAAACGATAGTGGCAAATCGGCAAGAGACATCATAGAACGCACCATATCTAATAAGGTTCGATTACGACGTTCGGACACACCATTACGTTGTGGTGTTCCAGGCGGTGTCAATTGTGAAACAATTCCACATTGTCTTAAGTGGCTGCCAAACTCATAACTCAGATATTCTCCTCGATCAGATCGTAGGAATTTAATCTTCTTGTTACGATGATTCTCAACTTCACTCTGAAATTGCTTGAACTTTTCAAACGTTTCAGACTTGTGTTTCATTAAGTAAATATACCCATATCTACTTAAGTCATCGGTGGAGGTGAGAAAATAATGATATCCACCACGCGCCTCAATGCTCATCGGACCGCACACATCAGTATGTATGCTTTCCAATAAGTCACTTGCCCATTCCATTGTTCCAGAGAACGGGGTCTTAGTCATCTTGCCCATGAGGCATGGTTCACATGTGTCAAGTGATTCAAAATCAAGTGACTCCAAAAGTCCATCAGCATGGAGCTTCTTCATGCGTTTTACACCAATATGACCTAAGCGGCGGTGCCACAAGAAAGTGGTATTATCATTATCAACTCTATATCTTTTGGCATCAATGTTATGAACATGGGTATCATCACTATCGAGATTCAATAAGAATAAACCCCTCACATTGGGTGCATGACCATAAAAGATATTACCTATATAAATAGAACAACCATTATTCTCTGCTTTAAATGAGTAATCGTCTCGCAATAAACAAGATCCAGATATAATGTTCATGATTAACGCAGGCACTAAATAACAATTATTCAGGTTCATCACTAATCCCGATGGTAATCGAAGAGCGAGCGTGCCGACGGCGATCACATCAACCTTGGAACCATTTCCCACGCGCATCGTCACTTCGTCCTTTGCTAGCCTCCGTCTATTCCGTAGTTCCTGTTTTAAGTTGCAAATGTGAGCAACCAAACCGGTATCAAATACCCAGGCACTACAACGAGAGTTGGTAAGGTACACATCAATAACACGTATATCATATATACCTTGTTTGGTGTTGGCTGCCTTCTTGTCAGCCAGATACTTGGGGCAGTTCCGCTTCCAGTGACCAGTTCCCTTGCAATGAAAGCACTCAGTTTCTGGCTAGGGTCCAGCCTTGGGTTTCTTCACGGGAGGGGCAACTGCTTTGCCACTCTTTTTAGAGTTACCCTTCTTGCCCTTGCCATTCTTCTTGAAACTAGTGGTTTTATTGACCATCAACACGTGATGCTCCTTCTCAATCTCAGACTCAGCGACTTTCAGCATCGCAAACAGCTCGGCGACAGATTTGTTCATCCCTTGCATGTTATAGTTCAACACAAAGCTTTTGTAGCTAGGTGGTAGCGATTGAAGAACTCTGTCAGCGATCGCCTCTGGCGGGAGCGTAACTCCCAACTCAGCCAGACGGTTGGAATACCCAGACATTCTGAGTACGTGCTCACTGACAGACCCGTTCTCCTCCATCTTGCAAGCATAGAACTTATCGGAGGTCTCATACCTCTCGATCCGGGCATTCTATTCAAAAATAAACTTCAACTCCTGGAACATCTCATATGCTCCATGACGTTCAAAATACCTTTGAAGTCCCGGTTCTAAGGCATACAACGTAGCACACTGAACTATTGAGTAGTCATCAGAACGTGCCTGCCAGGCGTTCACAACGTCTGCAGACTCTACTGGAGCGGGTGGTTCAACAAGCGGTGCATCAAGGACATAAGCCTTTTGGGAAGCCGTAAGGATAATCCTTAGATTACGGGCCCAGTCCACAAAGTTACTTCCATCATCTTTCAACTTGGCTTTCTCTAGGAACGCATTAAAATTCAGGGGTGCTACTGCGCGAGCCACTGATCTACAACATAAATTTTGCAAAGACAACTTAGACTATTGTTCAAGATAATGAGATTAGTTAATCATATTACTTAAAAACTCCCACTCAAATTGACATCCCTCTGGTCATTCGAGTGTCACATGATCCAAATTCACCAACCCAATTCCGATCATCACGTGAGATGAGGTGGTTTCAATGGTGAACATCTCCATGTTGATCATATCTACTATATGACTCATGTTCGACCTTTCGGTCTCTTGTGTTCCGAGGCCATGTCTGTACGTGCTAGGCTCGTCAAGTTTAACCTGAGTGTTCCGCATGTGCAACACTGGCTTGCACCCGTTGTATGTGAACGTAGAGTCTATCACACCCGATCATCACGTGGTGTCTCGAAACGACGAACTTTCGCAACGGTGCACACTCGGGGAGAACACAATTTTATCTTGAAATTTTAGTGAGGGATCACCTTATAATGCTACCGTCGTCCTAAGCAAAATAAGATGCATAAAAGTATTAACATCACATGCAAATAATAAGCGACATGATATGGCCATGAACTTGTGCTTTTTGATCTCCATCTCCAAAGCACCGGCATGATCTCCATCGTCACCGGCATGACACCATGATCTCCATCATCTTGATCTCCATCAACGTGTCGCCATGAGGTTGTCGAGCCAACTATTGCTTCTACAACTATTGCTAACTCATAGCAATAAAGTATAGCAAAACGGCGAAAATAAAGTAAAGACAACCCTATGGCTCCTGCCGGTTGCCGTACTCATCGACATGCAAGTCATGATAATCAATACATAACATGATCATCTCATACATCACATATATCTCATCATGTCATTGGCCATATCCAATCACAACATACCCTGCAAAAACAAGTTAGACGTCCTCTAATTGTTGTTGCATGTTTTACGTGGCTGCTATGGGTATCTAGAAAGAACGATTCTTACCTACGCAAAACCACAACGGTGATACACAAATTGCTATTCAACCTTCTCAATGACCGCCTTTGTCGAATCCGATCCAACTAAAGTGGGAGAGACAGACACCCGTCAGCCATCTTTATGCAACAAAGTCACATGTGAGTTGACGGAACTGGTCTCTCGTAAGCGTACGAGTAAGGTTGGTTCGGGCCGCTTCATCCCACAATACTGCTGAATCAAGAAAAAACCAAGGGAGGAAGCAATCTGAGCATCAACGCCCACAAACTCCTTTGTGTTCTACTCGTGATCTCATCTACGCATAAACCTGGCTCTGATACCACTGTTGGGAAACGTTGCATGGGAAACAATTTTTTTTCCTACGCACACGCAAGATCTATCCATGGTGATGACCATCTACGAGAGGGAGAGTGGATCTATGTACCCTTGAAGATCGCTAAGCGGGAAGCGTTAAGAAACGCGGTTGATGTAGTCAAACGTCTTTACGATCCAATCACGATCCGTCCCGATCTAGCGCCGAACGGACGGCACCTCCGCGTTCAGCACACGTACAGCTCGATGACGATCTCCGCCTTCTTGATCCAACAAGAGGGAGCGGAGAGGTAGATGAGTTCTCCGGCAGCGCGACGGCGCGGCGACGGTGGTGGTGGAACTATTCCGGCAGGGCTTCGCCTAAGCACCGCCGAAAACTAGGGGAGACGATCTAGTGGGGAGAGAGGGCTGCACCGTGGCTTACAGTTGGGTGCTGCTGCCCTCTCTCCCCTCCAATATATATAGGAGGGAAGGGAGGGGCCGGCACCGCTAGGGTTTCCCCTAGGAGTCGGCCAAACAGGAGGTGGAGGAGTCCACCTCCAATCCTACTCCAAGTAGGATTCCAATCCTACTTGGATTTTCTTCCCCCCACTTGGGGTTTTTTCCTTTTCCACACCCCAGCTGCATGGGCCCTTTGGGGCTGGTTTGCCCAGCCCACTAAGGGCTGGCGCACCACGCCTAAGGCCCATGTACCCGAAACTTTTCCGGCGACCAAAACGGGACTTCCTATATATCAATCTTTACCTCCGGACCATTCCGGAGCTCCTCGTGACGTCCGGGATATCATCCGGGACTCCGAACAACCTTCGTTCACCACCATTCATAACTCAATACTACCGAAACGTCACCGAACGTTAAGTGTGCAGACCCTGCGGGTTCGAGAACTATGTAGACATGACCGAGACACCTCTACGATCAATAACCAATAGCGGGACCTGGATGCCCATATTGGTTCCTACATATTGTACGAAGATCTTTATCGGTTGAACCTTTATGTCAAGGATTCAGTTAATCCCGTATGCTGTTCCCTTTGTTCTTCGGTATGTTACTTGCCCGAGATTCGATCGTCGGTATCTCTATACCAAGTTCAATCTCGTTATCGGCAAGTCTCTTTACTTGTTCCATAATACAAGATCCCGTGTCTAACTCTTTGGTCACTTTGCTTGAGAGGCTTATTGTGATGTTGTATTACCGAGTGGGCCCTGAGATACCTCTCCGTCACACGGAGTAACAAATCCTAGTCTCGATCCATGCCAGCTGAACAGACACCCTCGGAAATACCTGTAGAGCAACTTTATAGTCACCCAGTTACGTTGCGACGTTTGATACACACAAGGTATTCCTCCGGTGTCAGTGAGTTACATGATCTCATGGTCATAGGAACAGATACTTGACATGCAGAAAACTATAGCAATAAACTGACACGATCATATGCTACGTTCATAGTTTGGGTCTTGTCCATCACATCATTCTCCTAATGATGTGATCCCGTTATCAAATGACATCTCATGTCTATGGCTAGGAAACCTTGACAATCTTTGATCAACGAGCTAGTCTACTAGAGGCATACTAGGGACACAGTGTTATCTATGTATCCACACATGCAATTGAGTTTCCAATCAATACAATTATAGCATGGATAATAAACGATTATCATGAACAAAGAAATATAATAATAACCACTTTATTAATGCCTCTAGGGCATATTTCCAACATGTGCCATCTATAAATTTTCAAAATAAAATTTCCCTTTTGTGTGCCCGTACCGCTCATGAAACGGTGGGGAGTGTCTAATATTTTTCCATCCTAGATGTGTTATTCTCAAGATGAGTGTTTATTCACTTGTCATTGCACAAGAGTGCGGCGGTAATAGGGATGCCCATTCCCGAAATGAAAAAAATAATATTTACTTTATGTTGTCAAATAATAAATTCCTTGGAACGTGTTGGTATGGAAGGCAACCATGGATACGGCCCGCCATGGAAAGTGAAAGTTTGGTGGAAAAAGGAATAAACTTTATTTTCTGTTTGGGAACTGCCTATAATATATCAGCATAGAAAGTATTGTGAGCTACTTTGTCGTTTTCGTTGACAGGAAAAGCATGCCACCCAAAACATTTCTCTCTCTCAATTTAAACCTTGAGCTCTGGCACCTCTACAAATCCCTACTTCCCTGTGCGACGTGCCTATCTATTTACTTTATGCATTTTTTGTTTTTGCTTTGAGTCTCCATCTTCTCTTATAAGCACCAACTAAGGGGCACTATGATCATACTTGAGCATTGGGCATAGCTAATATTTGAGTGTGTTTCATGAATGGATCAATGATTGAGCATGATGGGCCAGGGATAACTTTCTTTAGTGTTGATATTTTGAAAGACATGGTTGCTTGTTGACATGCTTGAGTATTGAAGTCATTATGTTAAAACTAAACTATTGCTTTGAATCATTTACAACTCCAAATGTCCATGCTATACAAAGAAGAAAAGAATATGATGAACATGTTAGGCAGCATTCCACATCAAAAATTCTGTTTTTAGCATTTACCTACTCGAGGACGAGTAGGAATTAAGCTTGGGGATGCTGATACGTCTCCAACGTATCTATAATTTTTGCTTGTTCCATGCTGTTATATTATCATTCTTGGATGTTTTACAATCATTTTATTACAACTTTATATCTTTTTTGGGACTAACCTATTGACATAGTGCCAAAGTGCCAGTTGCTGTTTTTTGCTTGTTTTTTACTTTGCAGGAAATCAGTACCATACAGAGATGAAACGCTACGGGGATTTTTTGTGGATTTTTTACGGACCAGAAGAAACCAGATGGGCTAAAGAATACCCGAAGAGGGGGCCCAGGGTGGCCAGCACCCACAAGGGCGCGCCAAAGGCCCCCTGGCGCGGCCTGGTGGGTGCTGGGCACCTCCGGCACCCCCTCAACCGACTATTGTGCCTATAAATTCCCTGGAAATCCAAAAACCCTAGAAGAGTCGACAAAACACAATTCCAGCTGCCGCAAGTTCCAGAACCGCGAGATCCAATCTAAAGACCATCACGGAGGGGTTCATCTTCCTCATAGGTGCCTCGCCGATGATGCGTGAGTAGTCCACCATAGACCTACGGGTCCGTAGACAGTAGGTAGATGGTTTCTTCTCTCTCTCTCTTATGATTCTCAATACAATGGTCTCTTGGAGATCTATTTGATGTAAACTTTTGCGGTGTGTTTGTTGGGATCCGATGAATTTTGAGTTCATGATCAGTTTCTATCCATTAATATTATTTGAGTCTTCTTTGATCTCTTATATGCATGATTACTTATAGCCTCGTATTTCTTCTTCGAATCTTTGGTTTAGTTAGGCCGACTAGATCGATTTTTCTTGCCATGGGAAGAGGTGCTTTGTGATGGGTTCGATCTTGCGGTGTTCTTTCCCAGTGACAGAAGGGGCAGCAAGACACGCATGTATCGTTGCTATTAAGGATAACAAGATGGGGTCTATTCCTACATGAATAGATCTTGTCTACATCATGTCATCATTCTTATTGCATTACTCCGTTTTCCATGAACTTAATACACTAGATGCATGCTGGATAGCGGTCGATGTATGGAGTAATAGAGGTAGATGCAGGCAGGAGTCGGTCTATCTATCTTGGACGTGATGCCTATATAATGATCATCGCCTTGGATATCGTCATGACTATTCGATTTTCTATCAATTGCCCAACAGTAATTTGTTCACCCACCGTGCGCTATACGCATGAGAGAAGCCACTAGTGAACCCTACGGCCCCCGGGTCTACTTTTCTATCATATTGCTTTCCGATCTACGTTTTTTGCAATCTTTGTTTTTAGATCTACAAAACCACAAACCCAAAAATATATTGCTGCATATTTACTCTTTTTATTTGTGTTCTTGAGAGATCTATCTCTCCTATCTATCACTACCTAATCAATCTATTTACCGTAGAGAGATTGACAACCTCTCTTTCGCGTCGGGGTACAAGTATTTGTTGTTTGTCTGCAGGTACTGCTTATTGGGTGGTGGTGATCCTCCTACTGGTTCGATAACCTTGGTTTCATAACTGAGGGAAATACTTACCGTCGCTGTGATGCATCATCCCTTCCTCTTTGGGGAAATACCGACGCAGTCCAAGCCACGTCAATGACCCGGCCCTTCTCTGGAGCGCGATGGACGACGTCGGCCGGGAGATAGCCGGAGCGCTTCAACTCCTGGATGTCGCCGTCGGTGACGTTGGAGGCCTCCCACTTGCCTTTGGAACCGGAACCGGCCATGGCCGAACTAGGAGAGTGGCCTGAGGAGATTTGGGAGAGGTATGGATTTGGGCGCCTGGAGCTCAATAGATTGGGAAGGAGGTTGCACTGTGGATTTGAGAAGCGTATGGAAGCCTTGGTGGCTGTTTCCCTTTTATAGGCTGTCGTAATACCAAGGGCCCCTTTATTGCGCCGCAGACCTCGCCACTTCCCGGTATAATCGTGCTGTTATACGTGTGTGGGATAACACGAATCATTGATCATATCCCTTAAACAACGGGGCACGATCTCCATATTAATGGGACGTGCCAATAGAGGAATTGACTCGAGCCGCGAATCGAGTTGTCATAACTGGTCAGTGGTTGCGACATGCCGTGACCTTTCGCTAAAAGTTGTCAGGCGAAGGCACTGTTCACACTCGAGCGGTTGGCCTTCAAGGCTAATTAACACATGTTGTTCAGAAATCGAAAAGTCATTGGTAGCCGAACTATTACCAGCCGAATATAGCAGGGGAGAAGAACTCGCCCTGCAAACTGGAGACCTTGGGTGCGTGAGGCTGCTCGGGACCATGAACCCCGGTGTTGGAGGCTAGTTCGGGGGCTACTGAGGGAGTCCGGGACTAAAGGGTCCTCGGGCCATCGGTCCATCTCTTATGGGCCGGACCAATGGGCCGCTCTGTGACTATTATTGGAATGCCGAGCTATAAGGCAACTCCGTGTTCAGTAAGGAAACCTCCGAAGCCTTGGTGTGTCCTTCAAGTCAAGACGGTAGAATCGGCATGTTTATTCCCTGATGGCCACCGACCATGTGTAACCCTAGGTACCCCTGGTGTCTATATAAACCGGAGGGTTTAGTTCATAGGGAGGAGAACCATTAATCCTACTCATCTAGGGTTTAGTTCATCTGATCTCGCGGTAGATCGATGCTGTAATCATTACACACATCAATATAATCAAGCATGGCGTAGGGTTTTACCTCTTCGAGAGGGCCCGAACCTGGCTAAATATTGTCCCTATGTTTTCCTGTTCCCCATTGATCCAAGATCCACAGCTTGGGACCCCCAACCCGAGATCCGCTGGTTTTTACACCGGCAGTCGCTTCGGTGTCTGCTTCTTTGACGAGGTCAATCAACACCCACCAGTGGAGTTATGACGCCAATGAAAGGGACGCCGAGCTCGTCAACCCGCTGACCCCGACCTCGCACGGGACGCTACCTACGCCGATCTTCTCCAAACTGCCAGAGATCTGGACATCCCCAACCTGCTCCTGCGACTTCGAAGTTGGTCGCTCTCCCGCGGCCGTCATCCCAAATCACCGACGACGGCGAATGATTCTGGTCGGTGCAACCGGCCACGGAAGATGGCATCCTGGTTAAGATCCTTGGCCTCCCGGACTTCCTCTCCTCTGATTTGTTGGTAATTCCATCATCCGTTTTATCTGCAATTGGTTCTTTCATGTTTCCATCTTTGTTCTGGTTGTCTGAGGTTCTGTCCGACAGCCTCCCGAAGGATTGTCTGAGAGACCGCCCGAGGGGCTATCGGAGGGAGAACATCCTCATTGTTGGGAGGTTGTAAAATTCTAGCTACGGGGATCTGCACCGATGATATTCGCCAAATCTACTTCCGCTACGCTACGAGTTGGTAACGATAAGATCAAACCTTGTATGCATCTTTATAATGGTCCTACGCTAGTGCATAGGTTGGATTTTGTTTTGTTTTTTGTTGCGTTCCCCAACATGGGACACGGGACACCCAGATACTGTGCACCAAGAACCTCGTGTTGAGAGACGAGGTGACGCATGTTCTCTTGGTGGGTTTACCAATTGATAATCCTAGTTCTGTCACTTGCACCACCGGACCACTGCGAAGAGGAGATGGCAGGAAAACAAATATAGGTTATTCAGCCATACTCATTGCATCGTACTGATGGATGGGCGCGGTTCAGAAAAGCGAGAGAAAAGAAAACTGTCGTGGACTCATTTTTTTCAAAATTGAAATGATCTGTATGGATGAAGAAACTGACTCAGACGGAAGTATAGGGTTGAAAAAATATACGTTTCACGTAGTCCTTTTTGTTATTGCACCACTGGATCTGCGGGATTGGGAGAAGCAACAGAAAAGAAGATGTGGAAGCGGACTCGTTTTTTCAATATTTGAACAGATGAAAAAGAGACCCGACACCACCAGACCACTGCGTAGAAGAGAAGGCATGGAGAATATAGGTTAATCGTCCATACTTGCTGTGTCGCACCAAGGAATATGCACAATTGGGAGAGGCTAGAGAAAGAAAAGCTAGCCATATTTGTAGTGTTGCATTGTTGGATCTATGCAATTGGAGGAGCAAGAGAGTTAGAGAGAAGCAAGAGAAAAGAAGACGTGGTAACGGACTCATTTTTTCAATATTGAAATTATTGGATGGATGAAAAAGAGAACTAACACCATTAGACCACTGCGTAGAAGAGAAGACAGGGAAAACATGCATTACTCGTCCATACTTGTTGTGTCGCACCATGGGATCTGCACAATTGGGAGAAGCTAGAGAAAAATAGTTGATCATCCATACTTCCAGTGTTTCACCGTTGGATCTACGCAATCGCATGAGCAAGAGAAAAAAAAATCATAAAAAGAATTTGGGAGAGTGAGAGAAAAATAGAAAAAGAAAGGAAAATCATTGCTCTTCCATACTTGTTGCATCACATCACTGGATCTACGTGATTGGGAGAAGCGAGAGAAAAGAAGATGTGGCTGCGGACTCATATTTTTCATAATTGGAATTATCTGGAAGGATGAAAAATAGAAATGACCCCATTGGACCAAAGAGAAGGTGTGGAAATACATGTGTTGCTTATCCATAATTGTTGCGTCGTACTTTAAGATCTACATAGTTGGGAAAAGCTGGAGAGAAAAAAATTGCTCATCCATACTTGTATGGTCGCATCGTTGGATCTACGCAATTGGGAGGAGCAAGAGAAAAGAAAAAAAATCATCATAAAAATTGGAAGAAGCGAGAGAGAAAAAAAAAGGTAAAAATAAATACCGTTGCTCGTCCATACTTGTTGCATCGCACCACTGGATCTACGGGATTGAGAGACGCAAGAGAAAAGAAGACGTGGCAACAGACTCATTTTTTAAATTGAAATTAAATGGATGGATGAGAAAGAAACCAACACAATAGGACCACTCCAAAAACGAGAAGATTAAGAAAAGCATGTGTTGCTCATCCATACTTGTTGCGTCGTCCATGTGATCTGCATATATAAGTGGGAGAAAATAGAAAATTTAAAATCAGCATAACAAAATTGTGAGAAACGAGAGAAAAAAGACAAATTCATATGAATGAAAAGAAAAAACACAAAAAGATCGACCGCATACGTCTACGCGGATCTGGCAATCATACAGCCTCGGAGTAACCGAATAGCGATACGTCACCGCGATCATACAGCCTCGGAGTAACCGAATAGCCATACGTCGACCTTTTACCTCCGCAAAGCGGACGGATCAGCGCGCTAACTGACTCGTGGCTGCATCGTTGGTGACAAATGGGTCAGTATAAGCTTATTTAAGCAGCCAAATTGCCTCCCAAGTTTGCGGTGTGGTACTAAATAACCGAGCGGTATGCTTGTTCCCCGCGCACCAGCACCTGAACTCTCGCTGGGCCACCCTCGTCCTCGGTCCACCAGCTAAGCTGGGTCTTCCCCTGAAAAGTGAAAAACCAAGCTAAGCTGGGCCTCTAAATCTAAAACAAAGGACAAGTGGTGACTTTCGGTGAGAACGAGTGCTGCGCGATGGTGTTTCGATCACGCGACCAACTGAAACCGTACACAACCTGACGCTTCCATGGTGAAATAAACTGCTTCCGTCTACACGTGAATTGGCTTCCACGCTGCACTAAAGTTGCTTTTAGCGCTGCCTTTCAATATAGCGGCGGCCCTTCAAATCAGCTATAACGAGGCTATAGCCCGCTATAGCCAGCTATTTCGTGAGTTTAGCGGGCTATGCCACATAGCGACAACTTCTCAAACAGCTATAGTTGGGCTATAGCTAGGCTATAGCCGGCTATTTAAAACTTTGATCCTTTTAAAACTCACCCGATGCTCCTCTGAAAAAGTCGATTGAGCAGTTGAAAATACTCAACTGGAATTGTCGTGGCTTGCAGCAAGGCACGGTGGTCAGGGCCCTTCTTGACATTCACATGAGTAGGAGCTCTGACATAGTTTTTCTATCGGAAACACATTTAGATGAATTCCCGGAAGAGTGTTTGAGGAGGAGAACGAAGATGGATCAGAAGGAGGTGGTCCGTAGTGATGGTAAAAGTGGTGGTTTGGTTCTATACCGGAAGGAAGAAGCGGCTGTCTCTCTGAACTTTAGGACAAACAATTTCATTGAGGAAGTGGCGATGGCGGCTGCAGGCACGTCGGGCAGCCCGGTCACGGGCGGCGGCGTGCGGTGGCTGGCCTGGTTCGGGCGGCGGCACGATGCGGTCGGCAGCAGCGGCGCTTCATCCGGCTTCAGATCGGCGGCGGCGTGGAGGGCCTGGTGGACTGCTCGGCGGCACCTCCGGTCAGATCTGTTCTGGTCGGTGCAGCCGGCGGTGATGGTCCTCTCCTTCGTCGGAGGTGGTCGGCCTGAGGCTGGGTGGTTGGATCTCGAGATCCGTCATCTTGTCCCGGCTGTAAGTCGGGGATACATAGTTGTCAGTGGAAACCGAGCCGATGGCGGCGTTCTGTGTCGTTACCTTGATGAAGGTATCACCGCGTAACTATTGTCGACCCACTCGTGCTGCTCCGGAGTAAACCCTAGGATCTAGTCTTCCAGATCGGACGATGGCGGCACTACGGTGTCGTTTCTCTCTTGGGAGCATCGTTTGTGGAGCAGCACTGGAAGACAAAGGCAGGCGGTGGAGTGGCATCGTCTTGAACGGAGATTCGGTGGAGATGTCAAGTCATGCCTGGATGACAGGTCCTATGTTGTGTCATGCCTGTTCGGCAGGTGCTACGCACAACAGATCTTCCAGAGCCTCTGTGTCATGGAAGCATTACCACGACGATTGAAGCATGCCCGTCGCTGTGGTAGTCGGAGCATTTCCGCGGTCATCGATGACAGCGTGGTTGTCGAAGCATCGCCATGACCATTGTAGCATGCCTCGTTGCTCGGCCGCGGTCGTCAACGCCGTCATGCCATGCCTCGTCGCTCTAGTGATTGAAGCATTGTCATGGTCGTCAAAGTCATCATGGACATGGAAGCATTCCCACGGCCACTGAAGCACGCTCGTCGTCGTGGTCGTCGAAACATTCTGACTACGTTATAATGGCCGTCGAAGCATCACCACGACTATTGGAGCATGCCTCGTTGCTTGGCCGCACTTGTCAACACCGTCATGACATGCCTTGTCTCCCCTAGTCGTTGAAGCATAGCATGGCAGTCGTCATGGTCATGGAAGCACTGCCATGGCCATTGAAGCACGCCCGTCGCGGTGGCCATCGAAATCAGCTATAGCGGGGTGATACGTCTCAAACGTATCTAGAATTTTTGCTTGTTCCATGTTGTTATATTATCAATCTTGGATGTTTTACAATCATTTTATAGCAACTTTATATCATTTTTTGGGATTAACCTATTGACATAGTGCCAAGTGCCAGTTGCTGTTTTTTGCTTGTTTTTTTACTTCGTAGAATTTCAGTACCAAACAAAGCCCAAACATCGCGAAACTTTTTGAAGATTTTTTTTGGGCCAGAAGACACCCGGGAGGACCAAAGAAGCATCTGGAAGGAGGTCCGAGGAAGGCACGATACACCAGGGCGCGCCAGAGGCCCCTGGCGTGGCCTGGTGGGTTGTGCCCTCCTCGGGGCACCTCTCCACCGCCTCTCAGCTCTATAAATACACCATTATTCCAAAAACCCTAGGAGAGTCGACGAAAAACACATCCAGCCGCCGCAAGTTCCAGAACCTCGAGATCCAATCTAACACCATTACGGAGGGGTTCATCATCCTCATTGGTGCCTCTCCGATGATGCGTGAGTAGTCCACCATAGGCCTACCGGTCCATAGGCAGTAGCTAGATGGCTTCCTCTCTCTCTCTTTTGATTCTCAATACAATGGTCTCTTGGAGATCTATTTGATGTAATGACTTCTGCGGTGTGTTTGTTGGGATCCTATGAATTTTAAGTTCATGATCAGTTTCTATCCATGAATATTATTTGAGTCTTCTTTGATCTCTTATAAGCATGATTACTTATAGACTCGTATTTCTTATTTGAATCTTTGGTTTAGTTAGGCCAACTAGATCGATTTTTCTTGCCATGGGAAGAGGTGCTTTGTGATGGGTTCGATCGTGCGATATCCTTTCCCAGTGACAGAAGGGGCAGCAAGGCACGCATGTATCGTTGCTATTAAGGATAACAAGATGGGGTCTATTCCTATATGAATAGATCTTGTCTACTTCATGTCACCGTTCATATTGCATTACTCCGTTTTTCCATGAACTTAATACACTAGATGCATGCTGGATAGCGGTCGATGTGTGGAGTAATAGTAGTAGATGCAGGCAGTAGTCAGTCTACTAATCTTGGACGTGATGCCTATATAATGATCATTGCCTTGGATATCGTCATGACTATTTGATTTTCTATCAATTGCCCAACAGTAATTTGTTCACCCACCATGTGCTATACTCATGAGAGAAGCCACTAGTGAAACCTACGGCCCCCGGGTCTACTTTTCCAACATATTGCTTTCCGATCTATCTTTTTGTTGCTTTTGTTTTCAGATATATTAAATCCAAAAACCCAAAAATATCTTGCTGCACTTTTTATTTGCCTCTTTCATTTTGTGTTCTTGAGCGATCTATCAATCCGATCTACCATTACCTAACCTATCTTTTTACCGTAGAGATATTGACAACCTCTCTTTTGCGTCGGTTTGCAACTATTTGTTCTTTGTGTGCAGGCGCTGTTTAAATAGTGTTGTGTGATCCTACTACTGGTTCGATACCTTGGTTTTATAACTGAGAGAAATGCTTACCGTCGCTGTGCTTCATCATCCCTTCCTCTTTGGGGAAATACCGACGCAGTCTCAAGCCACGTCAAAGGAATTTCTGGCGCCATTGCCGGGGAGGAAGCAGTCTCATCAACGTGCCAATCTCTGGTGCCGAGGAGACATCATCAACAACTATCAGGTTCCTAATTAGAAATCTCATCTCCTTGTAATTACATTATTTGCCATTGGCCTCTCGTTTTCCTCTCCCCTACTTCACAAATTTGCCATTTTTTTCGCCCTCTTTTCCGTTTGCCCTTTTGCTTGTTTGCTATCTTTGCTTGTGTTGCCATGTGCCTTCTATTTGCTTGCATCTGCGCTTGCTAAAAATCTATTGATATGGATCCTCATCCACTTGCTAATCTTTTCAAAAGGCCAAATTATGATGAACCAATTGCTAGTGAGTTGAGTGCACTTGATTATCTCTATCAAGTTTTGTTTGAAAATCATGAATCTGAAAATTTTGATGAAGTGTTGAAAGAAGAAATTTATAAAGTGATCCATGATAGCTCCTTGATTGAAAAGCATGATTGCAATGATGTTACTATAAATTCTATTAATGTCAATTATGTTAATGATATGCAAAACTACAAGCTTGGGGATGATAATTTTCTCATGTCCACTTCTTATTGCAATGATCATGATTGGGGTGATAATGCTTCTTATGATCTTGAAAATTTATTTAAGCCTCATGATGAATATGTTATTGATAATAATATTTGCAATAGTATCGAAAGTGGGTTTGGGGGAGCGTCAACTTTAGGTAAAAAGAATCCCACATATTTGGAGAGTGTTCAATCTTATGAATTTTTTGATAAAAGTGGGTTTGGAGAGGTCATAACTTTGGTTGATGATAATCCCACTATTTTGGAAGATGATAAAAACTTTATGCATGTTGATCATAAAGAGAGTATTGTTTATGATAGCTATATTGTTGAATTTGATTATGATACTACATGTAATTATTATGAGAGAGGAAATTATGGTTGTAGAAATTTTCATGATACTAAATTACATCTTTTCATGTTGAGATTTCTATTGTCTCTTTCTTCTACCTTCCATATGCTAGTTTTTGCTTGCCTTGATAATGTGTTTGCTTATAAAATGCCTATGCATAGGAAGTATGTTAGACTTAAGTGTGTTTTCCATATGCTTCATGATGCTCTCTTTGTGTTTTTATTTTTATCTTTCATGAGGGCATCATTGAAATCCCAAGCCTATCTTGATGGCTATAACGAAAGAGCTTGTTGGGAGGCAACCCAATGAATAAAATTTATTTTAGTTTTTCCTTTCTGTTTTTGAGTGTTGAAACAATTATGCCTCTGTTATGATTGTGTTTCTATGTTTTAATTAGTGTCTGTGCCAAGTAAAGCCTTTAGGATGATTCATAAGATGAGTAGAAACAATGCTGAATCTGAAACAGAAACTTTGACTCCAGTGAGTGAATTTTAGTTTTTTACTGGAGCGTGATAATAAGATGAAATTTTAACACATTATTTCTATACAAAGTCCCTGCGGTGTCCTAATGTTTCAGAAATTTTAGAGTTCCAGAGGTACGGTTAGAGTACAGATTATTACAGACTGTTCTGTTCTTGACAGATTCTGTTTTCGTTGCATTGTGTGCTTGTGTTGATGAATATATGACTTGTATTGCGGGGGTATAAGCTATGGTAAAGTTAGAATACAGTAGGTATAATGCAAAAAATAAAATATGAATTGGTTTGCAACACTACTTAGAGTGGTGATTTGCTTTATTGTACTAACGGTTGTCATGAAGTTTTGTTGAGTTTTGTGTGATTGAAGTTTTCAAGTTTTGGGTGAGATCACGATGGATGAAGGAATAAGGAGTGAAAAGAGCCTAAGATTGGGGATGCCCATGACACTCCAAGATATTATCCAAAGAGAAACAAGCAACTAAGCTTGGGGATGCCCCGAGTGGCATCCCCTCTTTAATCTAACAACCATCGGTATTTTACTTGGAACTATATTTTTATTCGTCACATATCATGAGTTTTGCTTGGAGCGTCTTTTATCATTTGAGTCTTTGCTTGTTTTTCTTTTTAGTTTGTCTCAAGTATCCTTGCTGAACACACCTATTTTTAGAGAGCCAAATTATGCTATGATTTGTTAGAATTGCTCTATGTGCTTCACTTAAACTTTTTGAGCCATGGAATTGCTCTAGTGCTACTTATATCTTTTTGAGCATGGTGTGCTTTATATTTTGGAAGAAATACTCTCATGCTTCACTTAGATTAATTTGAGAGATAGTAAATTTTGAAGAAATTCTCTCATGCTTCACTTATACTATTTTGAGAGATGAAATCTTTATGCTCATGTTCTTCACTTAAATTTATTTGAGCTTGTCAAAAGCAATGGCAATATATGAAACTAGTCCCAAAGTGATAGATATTTAAGAGGGATATAATAAAAACTTTCATGAAGATCATTCGACAAATTAAACTTGATTCTTTGTAATAGTTTTGAGACATGTTGATAGTAATATGTGAGTCATGTTAGTGAGTAATTATGCTTTAGTAAGAATATTGGTGTTAAGGGTTGTGATTCCCTATGGAAGCACGAAAGTCAATAGTTATGCAATGAAATTACATCCTACTTATGGTGCAATTTTCAGTGTTAGTTATGCTCAATGCTTGTTTATGTGAATTTTCGTTTCTTGGTTGGTTGCTTCTCAATCTATTTGCTAGCCTCCACTTGTACTAAGTAGAAATACTACTTGTGCATCCAAAATCCTTAAACCCAGTTTGGCCATATGAGTCCTCCATACCTACCTATATGCGGTATTTCCTTCCCGTTCTAAGGAAATTTGTATGTGCCGTCTCTAATTTTCAAAATAAATTTCCTTTTTGTGTGCTCGTACCGCTCATGAAACGGTTGGGGGTATCCAATATTTTTCCATGCTAGATGTGTTATTTTCAAGATGAGTGTTTATTCACTTGTCATGCACGAGAGTACGGCGGTAATAGGGATGCCCAGTCCAAGCCAATCGAATAGTCAATTAATAAATTCCTTGGAAAGTGATGGTATGGAAGGCAACCGTGGATACGGCTAGACATGGATTGTGAAAGAATGGTGGAAAAATGAATAAACTTTATTTTTTGTTTGGGAACCGCCTATGATGTATCTAGCATGGAAAGTATTGTGAAATTCTTTGTCGTTTTCGTTGACAGGAAATGTATGCCACCCAAAATATTTTTTCTCTTTCCATTTAAACCTTGAGCTGTGGCACCTCTACAAATCCCCACTTCCCTCTTCGAAGGGCCTATCTATTTACTTTCCATGCTAGATACTGCCTACGGACCCGTAGGTCTATGCTGGACTACTCACACATCATCGGAGAGGCACCTATGATGATGATGAACCCCTCCGTGATGGTGTTAGATTTGATCTCGAGGTTTTGGAACTTGCGGCGGCTGGAATTGTGTTTCGTCGACTCCTCTAGGGTTTTCTGAAAATTTGGGAATTTATAGGGCGAATAGTCGGTTGAGGGGAGTCCCGAGGTGGGCACCCTCCACCATGCCGCGCTGGGGCCTCTGGCGCGCCCTAGTGGAGGGTGGCCACCCTGGGGTCCCTCTCTTGTTGTTGTTTGGCCCATCCTGGCTCTTCTGGTCCATAAAAAATCTCCAAAAATTCCCGTAGCGTTTGGGCTCCGTTTGGTACTGATTTTCTGCGAAGTAAAAAACAAGCAAAAAAAGCAACTGGCACTTTGGCACTATGTCAATAGGTTAGTCCCAAAAAATAATATAAAGTTGCTATAAAATGATTGTAAAACATCCAAGATTGATAATATAACAGCATGGAACAAGCAAAAATTATAGATACGTTGGAGACGTATCAGGTTGCAAGTATTTGTTCTTTGTGTGTAGGTGTTGTTTACATAGTGTTGCGTGATCCTCCTACTGGTTCGATACCTTGGCTTCATAACTGCGGGAAATAGTTATCGTTGCTATGCTGCATCATCCCTTCCTCTTTGGGGAAATACCAACGTAGTCTCAAGCCACGTCACGGGGCTATAGCCCGCTATTTCGTGAGTTTAACGGGCTATGCCACATAGCGACAACTTCTCAAACAGTTATAGCTGGGCTATGGCCTGCTATTTAAAACTTTGATCCTTTTAAAACTCACCCGATGCTCCTTCAAAAAAGTCTATTGAGCAGTTGAAAATACTCAACTGGAATTGTCGTGGCTTGCAGCAAGGCGCGGCGGTCAGGGCCCTCCTTCACATTCACATGAGTAGGAGCTCTGACATAGTTTTTCTATCGGAAACACATTTAGATGAATTCCCGGTAGAGTGTTTGAGGGGGAGAATGAACATGGATCATAAGGAGGTGGTCCGTAGTGATGGTAAAAGTGGCGGATTGGTTCTATACCGGAAGGAGAAGCGGCTGTCTCTATGAACTTCAAGACAAACAATTGCATTGAGGAAGTGGCGACGGTGGCTGCAGGCACGTCGGGTAGCCCGGTCACGGGCAGCGGCGTGCAGTGGCTGGCCTGGTTCGGGAGGTAGCATGATGCGGTCGGCAGCGGCGGCGCTTCATCCGGCTTCAGATCAGTGGCGGCGTGGAGGGCCTGGTGGACTGCTCGGTGGCACCTCCGGTCAGATTTGTTCTGGACGGTGCAGCCGGCGGTGATGGTCCTCTCCTTCTTCCGAGGTGGTCGGCCTGAGGCTGGGTGTTTGGATCTCGAGATATGTCATCTTGTCCCGGTTGTAAGTCGGGGAGACATAGTTGCCGGTGGAAACCGAGCCGATGGCGGCGTTCTGTGTCGTTACCTTGATGAAGGTATCACCGTGTAACTACTGTCGACCCACTCATGCTGCTTCGGACGAAACCCTGGGATCTAGTCTTCCAGATCGGACGATAGCGGCACTACGGTGTCGTTTCTCTCTTGGGAGCATCGTTTGTGGAGCAGCGCTAGAAGATAGAGGCAGGCGGTGGAGTGGCTTCGTCTTGAACGGAGATTCCGTGGAGATGTCTGCCTGGATGACAGGTCCTATGTTGTGTCATGCCTGTTCGGCAGGTGCTACGCATAACAGATCTTCCAGAGCCTCTGTGTCATGGAAGCATTACCACGACCATTGAAGCATGCCTGTCGCTGTGGTTCGTCGAAGCATTTCCGCGGTCATCGATGACGGCGTGGTTGTCGAAGCATCGTCATGACCATTGTAGCATGTCTCGTTGCTGGGCTGCGGTCGTCAATGCCTTCATGTCATGCCTCGTCGCTCTAGTGATTGAAGCATTGTCATGGTCGTCAAAGTCATCATGGACATGGAAGCATTGCCACGGCCACTGAAGCACGCTCGTCGTCGAAACATTCCTACTACGTCATAATGGCCGTCGAAGCATCACCACGACCATTGGAGCATGCCTCGTTGCTTGGTCGCACTTGTCAACACCGTCGTGGCATGCCTTGTCGCCCCTAGTCGGTGAAGCATTGCATGGCAGTCGTCTCGGAGTTGGAATAAGTGTTTTGATGAGGTGATCAAAGCGTTTGGGTTTATACAAGTTTACGGACAAGCTTGTATTTACAAGAAAGTGAGTGGGAGCTCTATAGTGTTTCTAATATTATATGTGGATGACATATTGCTGATTGGAAACAATATAGAATTTTTGGAAAGCGTGAAGGAATATTTGAACAAGAGTTTTTCAATGAAGGACCTAGGAGAAGCTGCTTTCATATTAGGCATCAAGATCTATAGAGATAGATCGAGACGCTTAATAGGACTTTCACAGAGCACATACCTTGATAAAGTTTTGAAGAAGTTCAAAATGGATCAGTCCAAGAAAGGGTTCTTGCCTATATTGCAAGGTGTGAACTTGAGTAAGACTCAATGCCCAGTGACTACAGAGGATAGAGAAAAGATGAGTGTCATCCCCTATGCTTCTGCCATAGGCTCTATCATGTATGCAATGTTGTGCACAAGACCAGATGTCAGCCTTGCCACAAGTATATGGCCGGAAGGTTTCAAAGTGATCCAGGAGTGGAACACTGGACGACGGTCAAGAATATCCTTAAGTATCTGAAAAGGACTAAGGAAATGTTTCTCATTTATGGAGGTGATCAAGAGCTCGTCGTAAAGGGTTACGTCGATGCAAGCTTTGACACTGATCCGGATGACTCTAAGTCTCAAACCGGATATGTATATATTCTCAATCAGGGAGCAATAAGCTAGTGGAGTCCAAGCAAAGCGTGGTAGCTGATTCTACATGCGAAGCGGGGTACATAGCTGCCTCAGAGGCAGCAAAGGAGGGTGTCTGGATGAAGCAGTTCATGACGGATCTTGGAGTTGTGCCCAGTGCACTGGACCCAATGACTCTGTTCTCTGACAACACTGGTGCCATTGCTCTAGCCAAGGAACCAAGGTTTCACAAGAGGACCAGACACATAAAGCGACGCTTCAATTCCATCCACGATTACATCGAGGAGGGAAACATAAATATTTGCAAAGTGCACACGGATCTGAATGTTGCAGATCCATTGACTAAGCCTCTTCCACGAGCAAAACATGATCAACACCAGAACTGTATGGGTGTTAGATTCATTACAATGTAAATCACATAGTTATTGACTCTAGTGCAAGTGGGAGACTGTTGGAAATATTCCCTGGAGGCAATAATAAAATGGTTATTATTATATTTCCTTGTTCATGATAATTGTTTATTATCCATGCTAGAATTGTATTGATTGGAAACTCAAATACATGTGTGGGTGTTGGAAATATGCCCTAGAGGCAATAATAAATTGGTTATTATTATATTTCCTTGTACATGATAATCGTTTATTATCCATGCTATAATTGTATTGATTGGAAACTAAATACATGTGTGGATATATAGACAAACACTATGTCCCTAGTGAGCCTCTAGTAGACTAGCTCGTTGATCAAACATGGTCAAGGTTTCCTGACCATAGACATGAGTTGTCATTTGATAACGGGATCACATCATTAGGAGAATGATGTGATGGACAAGACCCAACCGTAAGCATAGCAGTTGATCGTGTCAGTTTATTGCTACTGCTTTATCCATGTCAAGTATCTGTTCCTACGACCATGAGATCATGCAACTCTCGGACACCGGAGGAATGCCTTGTGTGTATCAAATGTCACAACGTAATTGGGTGACTATAAAGGTGCTCTGCAGGTATCTCCAAGGGTGTCTGTTGGGTTGGCATGGATCGAGACTGGGATTTGTCACTCCGTATTGCGGAGAGATATCTCTGGGCCCACTCGGTAATACAACATCACAAGAAGCTTGCAAGCAATGTGACTAAGGAGTTAGTCACGGGATCTTGTATTAAGGAAGGAGTAAAGAGACTTGCCGGTAACGAGATTGAACTAGGTATGGAGATATCGACGATCGAATCTCGGGCAAGTAACATACCGATGGACAAAGGGAACTACATATGGGATTGTCTGAATCCTTGACATCGTGGTTCGACCGATAAAGATCTTCGTAGAATATGTAGGAACCAATATGGGCATCTAGGTCCCGCTATTGGTTATTGACCGTGGAGGTGTCTCGGTCATGTCTACATGATTCTCGAACCCGTACGGTCGCACGCTTAACGTTCGGTAGCGCTAGGGTAGTATTGAGATATTAATAGTGGAAAGTCCGAAGGTTGTTCGGAGTCCCGGATGGGATCCGGGACATCACGAGGAGCTCCGGAATAGTCCGGAGGTAAAGATTCATATATGGAAAGTTGTTATCGGGGTTCCGGAAAAAGTTTGAGTTTTTTCGGTATTGTACCGGGAAGGTTCTAGAACGTTCCGGAGTGGGGCCCACCTGCATGGGGACCCACATGAACGTGGGTAGTGGGGAAATTCCCCACAACCCTGGTCTAGGCGCACCAAGATCCTCCCTTAAAAGGAATAGATTCATATCCCAAGGGGATAAGATCAGGATCCCTAAAAAGGGGGGATAGCAATCGGTGGGGAAGGAAAGGTGGGATTTCCTTCCTCCCCCTTTGGCCAACGACCCTAGGGACTTGGAGGGCAAGCCACCAGCCCCCTCCACCCCTATATAAAGGTTGGGAGGCATTGGGGGCAGCAACCCTTCGACCCTTGCCCGTTACCTCTCCCAACTCCTCCCACGTTTCACCGGTACGCGCTTGGTGAAGCCCTGCCGGAATTCCGCTGCCACCACCACCACCATACCGTCGTGTAGGTCCCGACCTCATCTACCCCCTCTCTCTCGCTTGCTGGATCAAGAAGGAGAGGACGCCGCCGAGCCGCACGTGTGCTAAACTCGGAGGTGCCGTCCGTTCGGCACTTGATCGGGAGTTCGTGGACGGATCGTGATTGGATCGCGAAGACGTTCGACTACATCAACCGCGTTTCTTAACGCTTCTGCTTAGCGATCTACAAGGGTATGTAGATCCAACTCTCCCTCTCATAGATGCTCATCACCATGGATAGATCTTGCGTGTGCGTACGAGAAATTTTTTGTTTCCCATGCAACGTTCCCCAACAGTGGTATCAGAGCTAGGTCTATGTGTAGATGAGATCTCGAGTAGAACACAAAGGAGTTTGTGGGCGTTGATATTCAGATTGCTTCCCTCCTTAGTCTTTTCTTGATTCAGCGGTATTGTGGGATGAAGCGGCTCAGACCAACCTTACTCGTCCATGCACGAGAGACCGGTTCCATCGACTGACATGTAACTTTGTTGCATAAAGATGGCTGGCGGGTGTGTGTCTCTACCACTTTAGTTGAATCGGATTCGACAGAGGCGGTCCTTGTAGAAGGTGAAATAGCAACTTGTGTAGCACCGTTGTGGTTTTGCATAGGTAAGAATCATTCTTGCTAGATACCCATAGCAGCCATGTAAAACATGCAACAACAAATTAGAGGACGTCTAACTTGTTTTTGTAGGGTATGATGTGATATGATATGGCCAGAAACATTATGAGATATATGTGATGTATGAGATGATCATGTTTTGTATAGATTATCACGACTTGCATGTCGATGAGTACGGCAACCGGCAGGAGCCATAGGGTTGTCTTTAATTATTTTCGCCATTTTTGCTACTTTATCGCTATGAGTTAGCAATAGTTGTAGAAGCAATAGTTGGTGCGACAACCTCATGGCGACACGTTGATGGAGATCAAGATGATGGAGATCATGGTGTCATGCCGGTGACGATGGGGATCATGCCGGTGCTTTGGAAATGGAGATCAAAAGCACAAGATCATGGCCATATCATGTCACTTATGATTTGCATGTGATGTTAATCCTTTTATGCATCTTATTATGCTTAGGACGACGGTAGCATTATAAGGTGATCCCTCGCTGAAATTTCAAGATAAAATTGTGTTCTCCCCGAGTGTGCACCGTTGCGAAAGTTCGTCGTTTCGAGACACCACGTGATGATCGGGTGTGATAGACTCTACGTTCACATACAACGGGTGCAAGCCAGTGTTGCACATACGGAACACTCAGGTTAAACTTGACGAGCCTAGCATGTACAGAAATGGCCTCGGAACACAAGAGACCGAAAGGTCGAACATGAGTCATATAGTAGATATGATCAACATGGAGATGTTCACCATTGAAACCACCTCATCTCACGTGATGATCGGACTTGGGTTGGTGAATTTGGATCATGTGACACTCGAATGACCAGAGGGATGTCAATTTGAGTGGGAGTTCTTAAGTAATATGATTAATTGAACTCATTATCATGAACATACTCATAGTGACTTTGCAAATTATGTAGATCAATAGCTCACGCTGTAGCTCCCCTGTTTTTATACGTTCCTAGAGAAAATAGAATTGAAAGATGATGGTAGCAATAATGCGGACTGGGTCCGTGATCTGAGGATTGTCCTCATTGCTGCACGGAAGGCTTATGTCCTTAATGCACCGCTCGGTGCGCCACCCCCTCCAGCGTCGTCTGTAGATGTTGTGAACATCTGACAGGCACGTTCCGATGACTACTTGATAGTTCAGTGCATCATGCATTACTGCTTAGAATTGAGGCTCCAAAACGTTTTGAACGTCACGGAACATATGAGATGTTCTAAGAGCAGAAATTGGGATCTCAGGCTCGTGCCCGTGTTGAGAGGTATGAGACCTCCAACAAGATTCTTTGCCTGCAAGATGAAGGAGAATAGCTCAATCGTTGAGCATGTGCTCAAATTGTCTGGGTACTACAATCGCTTGAATCAAGTGGGAGTTGATCTTCCAGATAAGATAGTGATTAATATAGTTCTCCAAGTCACTGTCACTAAGCTACTAGAGCTTCGTGATGAACTATAAAATGCCAGGGATGGAAATAATGATCCCTGAGCTATTCGCAATGTTTGACGCCGCAAAGGTAGAAATCAAGAAGGAGCATCAAGCGTTGATGGTTAGTGAAACCACTAGTTTCGAGAAGGGCAAGGGTAAGAAGGGAAACTTCATGACTGGCAAGCCAGTTGCTGCTTGAGTGAAGAAACCCAAGGTTAAACCCAAACCTGAGACTAAGTGCTTCTACTATGAGGGGAACGGTCACTTGAGCAGAACTACCATAGATACTTGGTAGATAAGAAGGCTGGCAACGTCGACAAAAGTATATTTGATATACATGTTATTGATATGTACCTTACTAAGTACTCCTAGTAGCACTTGGGTATTAGATACCGGTTCAGTTGCTAAATGTTAGTAACTCGAAATAAAAGCTACGGAATAAACGGAGACTAACTAAGGGCAAGGTAACGATGTGTGTTGGAAGTGCTTCGAAGGTTGATATGATCACCATCGCACGCTCACTCTACCTTCGGGATTAGTGTTGAACCTAAATAAATGTTATTTGGTGTTTGCATTGAGCATGAACATGATTAGATCGTGTTTATTGCAAGCTGGTTATTCATTTAAGTTAGAGAATAATGGTTATTCTGTTTACATGAATAATACCTTCAATGGTCATGCACCCAATGTGAATGGTTTATTAAATCTAGATCGTAGTAATACACATATTTATAATATTGATGCCAAAAGATACAAAGTTAGTAATGATAAGTACCACATACTTGTGGCACTGCCGCGAATGTCATATTGGTGTAAAGCGCATGAAGAAACTCCATGCTGATGGATCTTTTGACTCACTCGATTTCGAATCGGTTGAGACATGCGAACCATGCCTCTTGGGCAAGATGACTAAGACCCCGTTTTCCGGTATGATGGAGCGGGCTAGTGACTTATTGGAATTGATACAGGTTGATGTATGTGGTCCAATGAGTGTTGAAACACGCAGTGGATATCGTTATTTTCTTACCTTCACTGGTGATTTGAGTATATATGGGGATATTTACTTAATGAAACACAAGTCTAAAACGTTTGAAAGGTTCAAGGAGTTTCAGAGTGAAGTTGAAGATCATCGTGACAAGAAGATAAAATGTCTACGATATGATCGTGGAGGTGAATATCTGAGTTACGAGTTTGGTATACAACTTAAGGCAATGTGGAAGTTGTTTCACAACTCACGCCACCTGGAACACCATAGTGTGATGGTGTGTCCGAACGTCGTAAGTCGTGCTCTATTGATATGGTGCGCACTATGATGTCTCTTATCGATTTGCCACTATCGTTTTGGGGTTATGCATTAGAGACAACTACATTCACTTTAAAAGGGGCACCATCTAAGTCCGTTGAGATGACACCGTATGAATTTTGGTTTGGCGGAAACCTAAGCTGTCATTTCTTAATGTTTGGGGCTGCGACGCTTATGTGAAAAAGGGTTTTCACCTAATTAGCTCGAACCCAAGGCGAACAAATGCATCTTCATAGAATACCCTAACGTAACAGTTGGGTAAACCTTCTATCTTAGATCCAAGCACAAAGTGTTTGTTGCAAAAATGGGTCCTTTCTCGAGAAAGAGTTTCTCTCGAAAGAATTGAGTGGGAGGAAGATAGAACTTGATGAGGTTGATGAACCTTTGTTTCAACAAGAGAATAGCGCAGCGCGGAAAGTTGTTTTTGTGGAGCCTACGTTAGTTGAAGAGGAAGTTACTGATGATGATCACGAAGCTTCGGATTAAGTTACTATCGAACCTCGTAGGTCGACAAGGATGCGTACTGCTCCAGAGTGGTACGGCAACCCTGTCTTAGAGGTCATGTTGTTGGACAACGATGAACCTACGAGCTATGGAGAAGCGATGATGGGCCCGGATTCTGAGAAATGGTTAGAGGCCATGAAATCCCAGATAGGATCCATGTATGAAAACAAAGTATGGGCTTTGGAAGTATTACCTGAAGGGCGATAGGCCGTTCAGAACAAATGGATCTTTAAAAGGAAGACGGACGCGGACGGTAATGTCACCGTCTATAAAGCTCGACTTGTGGCAAAGGGTTTTTCACAAGTTCAAGAGTTGACTACGATGAGACTTTCTCACTCGTAGCGATGCTAAAGTCGGTTGGAATTATGTTAGCATTTGCTGCATTTTTCGATTATGAAATCTGGCAGATGGATGTCAAAACATCGTTTCCTTGAGGAAAGGTTGTATGTGATACAACCAGAAGGTTTTGTCGATCCTAAGGATGCCAAAAGGTATGCAAGCTTCAGCGATCCTTCTATGGACTGGAGCAAGCATCTCGGAGTTGGAATATACACTTTGATGAGGTGATCCAAGTTTTTGAGTTTATACAAAGGTTTATGAGAAACTTGTATTTACAAGAAAGTGAGTGGGAGCACTATAAAATTTCTGATATGAATATGTGGTTGATATATTGTTGATCGGAAATAGTGTAGAATTTCTGTAAAGCATGAAGGGTTGATTGAAAAGAGTTTTTTCAAAGGAAGACCCGAATAAAGCTACTAGTATATTGGGCATCAAGATCTATAGAGATAGATCAAGACGCTTGATAAGACTTTCAATGAGAACATACCTTGACAAGTTTTTGAAAGAGTTCAAAATGGATCAGTCAAAAAGGAGTTCTTGCCACGGCAGAAGTTGAGTAAGACTCAAAACTCGACCACGGCAGAAGAAAGAGAAAGGACGAAGGTCGTCCCCTGTGCCACTAGCCATAGGCTCTATACGGTACGCCATGCTGTGTACTGCACTTGATGTGTGCCTTGCCCCATGTCTGACAAGGGGGTACAAGAGTGATCCAGGAGTGGAACACTGGACAACGGTCAAATTATCCTTAGTAACTAGAGGACTAAGGAGATGTTTCTCGATCATGGAGGTGATAAAGAGTTCGTCATAAAGAGTTACGTCGACGCAAGCTTTAACACCAATCCGAACGACTCAGAGTAGAAATCTGGATACGTATAGTGGGGTAGCCATTTGGAATAGCTCCAAGTGAAGCGTGGTAGCAACATCTATAGTGTAGAGAGTTGCAAAGTACACACGGATCTGAGTGTTACAAACCCGTTGACTAAATCCTCTCTCACAAGCAAGACATGATCAAACCCCATAACTCATTGGGTGTTAATCACATGATGATTTAAGTATTAATCACATGGTGATGTAAGTGTTAATCACATGGTGATGTGAGCTAGATTATTGACTCTAGTGCAAGTGAGAGACTGTTGGAAATATGCCCTACAGGCAATAATAAATTGGTTATTATTAAATTTCCTTGTTCATGATAATCGTTTATTATCCATGCTATAATTGTATTGATTGGAAACTAAATACATGTGTGGATATATAGACAAACACTATGTCCCGAGTGAGCCTCTAGTAGACTAGCTCGTTGATCAAAGATGGTCAAGGTTTCCTGACCATAGACATGAGTTGTCATTTGATAACGGGATCACATCATTAGGAGAATGATGTGATGGACAAGACCCAACCGTAAGCATAGCAGTTGATCGTGTCAGTTTATTGCTACTGCTTTATCCATGTCAAGTATCTGTTCCTACGACCAGGAGATCATGCAAATCCCGGACACCGGAGGAATGCCTTGTATGTATCAAACGTCACAACGTAACTGGGTGACTATAAAGGTGCTCTGCAGGTATCTCCACGGGTGTCTATTGGGTTGGCATGGATCGAGACTGGGATTTGTCACTCCGTATGATGGAGAGGTATCTCTGGGCCCACTCGGTAATACAACATCACAAGAAGCTTGCAAGCAATGTGACTAAGGATTTACTCATAGGATCTTGTATTACGAACGTGTAAAGAGACTTGCTGGTAACGAGATTGAACTAGGTATGGAGATATCGACGATCGAATCTCGGGCAATTAACATACCGATGTACAAAGGGAACTGCATACGGGATTGTCTGAATCCTTGACATCGTGGTTCGACTGATAAAGATCTTCATAGAATATGTAGGAACCAATATGGGCATCCAGGTCCCGCTATTGGTTATTGACCGTGGAGGTGTCTCCTTCATGTCTACATGATTCTCGAACCCGTAGGGTCGCACGCTTAACGTTCGGTAGCGCTAGGGTAGTATTGAGATATTAATAGTGGAAAGTCCGAAGGTTGTTCGGAGTCCCGGATGGGATCCGGGACATCACGAGGAGCTCCGGAATAGTCCGGAGGTAAAGATTCATATATGGAAAGTTGTTATCGGGGTTCCGGAAAAAGTTCTAGTTTTTTTGGTTTTGTACCGGGAAGGTTCTAGAAGGTTCCGGAGTGGGGCCCACCTGCATGGGAACCCACATGAACGTGGGTAGTGGGGAAAGTCCCCACAACCCTGGTCTAGGCTCACCAAGATCCTCCCTTAAAAGGAATAGATGCATATCCCAAGGGGATAAGATCAGGATCCCTAAAAAGGGGGATAGCAATCGGTGGGGAAGGAAAGGTGAGATTTCCTTCCTCCCCTTTGGCCCACGACCCTAGGTTCTTGGAGGGCAATCCACTAGCCCCCTCCACGCCTATATAAAGGTGGGGTGGCGTTGGGGGCAGCAACCCTTCGACCCTTGCCCGTTACCTCTCCCAACTCCTCCCACGTTTCACCGGTACGCGCTTGGCGAAGCCCTGCCGGAATTCCACTGCCACCACCACCACTATACCGTCGTGTTGGTCCCGATCTCATCTACCCCCTCTCTCTCGCTTGCTGGATCAAGAAGGAGAGGACGCCGCCGTGTCGCACGTGTGCTAAACTCGGAGGTGCCGTCCGTTCGGCACTTGATCTGGAGTTCGTGGACGGATCGTGATTGGATCGCGAAGACGTTCGACTACATCAACCGCGTTTCTTAACGCTTCCGCTTAGCGATCTACAAGGGTATGTAGATCCAACTCTCCTTCTCATAGATTCTCATCACCATGGATAGATCTTGCGTGTGCGTACGAGAAATTTTTTGTTTCCCATGCAACGTGCCCCAACAGTGGGTACATAGACAACACTGTGTCCCAAGTGAGCCTCTAAAAGTCTCGCTCGTTGATCAAAGATGGATATGGTTTCCTGGTCATAGACATAAGTTGTCGTTTGATAACGGGATCACATCATTAGGAGAATGATGTGATGGATAAGACCCAAACTATGAACATAGCATATAATCGTGTCAAGTTTATTGCTATTGTTTTCTACATGTCAAGTATTTGTTCCTATGACCATTAGATCATGTAAGTCACTGAAACCGGAGGAGTACCTTGCGTGTATCAAACGTCGCAACGTAAGTGGGTGACTATAAAGATGCTCTACAGGTATCTCCGAGGGTGTCTGTTGTGTTGGCATGGATCAAGACTGGGATTTGTTACTCCGTATGACGGAGTGGTATCTCAGGGCCCACTCGGTAATACAACATCATAATGAGCTTGCAAGCAATGTGACTAAAGAGTTAGCCACGGGATCTTGTATTACAGAATGAGTAAAGAGACTTTCCGGTAACGAGATTGAACTAGGTATGGAGATATCGACGATCGAATCTCGGGAAAGTAACATACCGATGAACAAAGGGAACTGCATACGGGATTAACTGAATCCTTGACATCGTGGTTCGACCGATAAAGATCTTCGTAGAATATGTAGGAACCAATATGGGCATCCAGGTCCCGCTATTGGTTATTGGCCGTGGAAGTGTCTCGGTCATGTCTCCATAGTTCTCGATGTTGGGGAACATTGCATGGGAAACAAAAAAATTCCTACGCACACGCAAGATCTATCCATAGTGATGAGCATCTACGAGAGGGAGAGTGGATCTACATACCCTTGTAGATCGCTAAGCGGGAAGCATTAAGAAACGCGGTTGATGTAGTCGAACGTCTTCGCGATCCAAATCGCCGAGCGTCCCACAATCCAATCACGATCCATCTCGCAATCCAATCACTATCCGTCCCGCGATCCCATCATGGTCCGTCCCGTAATCAAATCACGAACCGTCTCGCGATCCTGATCACGGTCGTTCCGATCTAGTGCCGAACGGACGGCACCTCCGCGTTCAGCACACGTACAGCATGATGACGATCTCCGCCTTCTTCATACAGCAAGAGGGAGCGGAGAGGTAGATGAGTTCTCCGGCAGCGCGACGGCGCGGCACCGGTGGTGGTGGAACTATTCCAGTAGGGCTTCGCCTAAGCACCGCTGAAAACTAGACTAAAGGAGAAAACGATCTAGAGGAAGTAGAGGGAGCACGTGGCAGTTAGGGTGAGCTCTCCCCTCTAAATCCTCTAGTATATATAGCAGGGAGGGAGGGGAGGAGGCAGCCTCAAACCCTCAAGGGTTTGCCGAAATTGGAGGTGGAGGAGTCCTACTCCAATCCTACTAGGAGTAGGATTCCTCCTCTCCACTTGGAAACCCTTTCCACCTTTCCACCTTTGAGTTTTCCCCACCCCTAGCCACATGGGCCTTAGTGGGGGGTTCGGCCAGCCCACTAGGGTGTGGCACCCCAGCTCAGAGAACCGGATTACCAGTGTTTCCAACCCAGAGATCATGTCTTCTGGAAACACACAACAACTTGGTGCAGAACAGAACTGAACTTTATTGATAGGAGTTGAGTACAAGCGCGTATTTTACAATGGTGACGAGGCCAAAGGCACCCTCGGTGCTCTGACAGTATCTACATTATTTATGTCACATAGCAGGGCCTCGGAATACTAAGTACTTCTATTGTGTAGCGGAACATAGCGCAACTCCACCCACAGGGACACTGCTGTGGACACATCCTAGTTAGCATAGCCAGCACCTTCAGGACCTTCGTCCTCGGATTCTCCTGCATCTGGCATGATACGCCAGGTGAGTACTTTGAATGTACTCGCAAGCTCACGACAACCAAGTAATGCAGCAAACAATAGCATGGCAATCACAATATCATTTAAGCAATTTACTTACTGTTACCGATCATCAACTTACTCTCTTCCGGGTTGTCCCACAACCCTCGGAATACTCATAACCACTGAGTACTTCTGAACACAAGACGAGTTCTTCCAGCATTAACATCACTGTTACGGTTGACCGTCTACTGAGGTCTGGACGGGCTGTCCAATACCATGGACACGGCTATTCGAATAGATTTTCACTCTGCAGAGGTTGCGCACTTTACCCACACCATGAAGCACCTGGCCTCGTGATCCCACTCGGGTGGACCAGCGTTGCTTCAACAAAACCTGCCTGACCCGTGACTCTTTCATCGTACCACCGGCACTCTTCCTCCCCCGGAGGTCAGCCTTGGGTGGCCCCTGTGTCCTCATGACACCTGCCACCGTCATGGCCAAACTATGTAGACCCAAACGGGGTCTACTGTCCCAAACGGGGACGCCGGCACAAACTCAACTATCAACTGGGCTCATAGGGTTATCACCGCCTACCTGATCAGGGTAGCGCGCGTGCATAACCCTCCCTCTTTGGAGGTACCGGTGAAAGATCACGCAGTCACACCCGGTCAGGGCCGTCCCATACCGGCAAATGTGGTTGCACGAGTATGCCCGGACAGGTGACTCAAGATCAACCACTAAGTTCATGTGTCAACTATAGTGGTTCAGTACAGTACTTAAATATTTAAACATTACTATGAATTATCTACATCAACTAAATTAACCTAATGCATATAAAGATGCAATGCTATAGAAATGCATGCATGAAATGGGTATCATGGCTTGCCTTGCTTTGTTGGGTGGTTCAAACACTCTTGATCTTCAAAGGCACCAAAATCTCCTTCTGAAAGTATTTGTAAATACAATTGAAAATGTCACATAAAGCATTTTGATTAACCAGAAATTCTGTAGACATTGGAAAAATACCAAAATTTGTCAGCAACTAAAGGGGTTCAAAACAAACACAATGCAAAAAGAATCAATTGAATTGGAGCTATAGATAAAAAGTTATTGATGGTCAAAGTCTGGTCAAAAATCTGAAATATAATCAAAAATCAGAAAACCTAATAGGGGCCACGTCGAAAGCGTAAAGTGGAGGGGGCGCCTCCACTTACCGCTTCGGGCGCGGGCCGGAGTGGCCGACAGGTGGGGCCTGTCGTTTTAAAACAGAGAGAGGGGGAAGGGAAGAGAGGCGGGGCGGAGCTCCGGCGATGGTCGCTGGCGGTAGAGACGGCGGCGGCGCTCGGAGATGATGGGAATGGATCGGGCGCTCGACGGTGAGCATGCACGTACCCGCAAACTGGCAAGAGGTGGCCGGACGACGTCGTCCCCTTCGTCTCCGGCGGCGGCGGCGCTCGGGTGGGATCGAAGACGGCGGTTCCGGCGATGGATGGCTCGGGCAGGAGGTTGGGGAGCACCAGGGAGATGCCCTGAGCTCGATGGAGGGGTCAATTGGGCTTGGGGAGGCGAGGAAATGCTGGCGACGAGGAAACTACAGAAGGCGGAGCTCCGGCGAGGTTCGAGGCCAGAGGGCCTCTCGGCCTTGGTTCGTTGCTCAGGGGAACAATTGAGAGGAGGAGGAGATGGTTGAAGAGCTCGGAGGGCCTGAGCGAGGCCTTAAATAGGCAGGGGGCGAGGGCGGTGATCTCTCCCTAAGCGGCGAGGCTTGGCCACGTCGCCGGCGTTCGTACGATGCGTTGGCTAGCCGGGAGCGTCGACGGGATGGGAGAGGGCAGGAGAGAGCGACGGGATGGGTCCGACGCCATTAATTGCTCGCGGACGACCACAGTGGCCCAAGCTCACTGTTATGCCCGTGACGAAGCTTGGCCGGAAGCGGCGGCTGCCATCTCCGGCGACCAGGAGGGTTCGAGAGGAGCCACGCGGCTGTCTGCGACGATGTCGGCACCAAGGGACAAGGGGGGGCGGTGATGGACGGCTCGGGCGCGCTCGTCCAACTCTGGCGCCGTGCAGAGCGCGCGCACTGGCATGCCAGTGTCGTGCTCACCACGGGTGCGGCTACCAGGAGGACACGCACGCCGGTCACACCTTGTCCACAGCATCGACCCTTGTCCACTTAGTCACTCTACGCCACTGGCTCGACTAGGTGCACCCTTCTGCGATGTGTAGCTTCAGCTACAGCTCCTGCCAGCAATCTTGAGGAGGTTCTAGAGGAGAAAATAGATAGGGATGGAACCAATGGAGATGTCTGGGATCATCTATGCTGGAAGGACTAGAGACTGGCAAGGTTTGAAAGAGTTTGAGAAAGAAATGAATGGGGTCCCTTTGAAAGCTCTCATTCAGGTCCAGAACACAAATGAGCTTGTGGCCCTCATATAGATGTTCTGCAAATGATGAAACTTGGTGGAAAAAAGTTATTTGGTAGTGCACTCATGCCATAAAATTTATAGATCAATTGTGCACTCCTAGCTTGTACTTCCTTCACAAAGGTTCAAAATAAGCAGAAACTTGGCAGGGTCCTTCTGCTGAAAAATTTAATTGGACCAGATGATGTTTTTGGATATTGAGGCTAGATAGGATCCCTAGAAGCTTGGGGAATTTATTGGGTATTTTCTGGAATAGGAATAATAGGGTTGCTTCACAATGGACAGATTCTGGTCAGAAACAAAATAATTATTCTGGCCAAAATTTCCCATTGGGCAACTAGATATTTTTGGAGAATATGGGATCCTATGATGATAAGAAGATGGGGAAAAAGTTTGGGAATTAATTGACCACCCAAACTATAGGTTGCTTCACAACCCATAGTGATGACCTAAATTCACAAATTGAGAAAATGATTTTAGGAAAAAGATTAAATATTGGAAAATTTGTCCAGGGGAGCATGGAAGGGTTTTATGAAGATGATAAAGGTTTTGGGATGCTTGAAGAATTTTTTTATCAAGACATAGGTCAACTCAACTGAAAAGGTTTTGAAAATCAACTAAATTGCAAATAAGACCCAGATGTTTTTGAAAAGAAAAAGTTGCCAAAATCAGGGTGTCACATAGGGGCTGGTTTGACTCCTCCCATAGCCCATGATGTCCTTTGGGTCGAGATACCCCTCCCGATGGTCCCCGGTACCCTCCCGGCACTCCCAGTACACTACCGAAGTACCCGAAACTTTTCCGGTGACCAAAACAGGACTTCCTATATATCAATCTTTACCTCCGGACCATTCCGGAGCTCATCGTGACGTCCAGGATCTCATCCGGGACTCCGAACAACCTTCGGTCACCATCATACATAACTCTACTATACCGAAATGTCACGAACCTTAAGTGTGCAGACCCTACGGGTTCGAGAACTATGTAGACATGACCGAGACACCTCCACGGTCAATAACCAATAGCGGGACCTGGATGTCCATATTGGTTCCTACATATTCTACGAAGATCTTTATCGGTTGAACCTCTATGTCAAGGATTCAGTTAATCCCGTACGCTGTTCCCTTTGTTCTTCGGTATGTTACTTGCCCGAGATTCGATCGTCGGTATCTCTATACCTAGTTCAATCTCGTTACCGGCAAGTCTCTTTACTCATTCCGTAATACAAGATCCCGTGGCTAACACTTAGTCACATTGCTTGCAAGGCTTATTGTGATGTTGTATTACCGAGTGGGCCCTGAGATACCTCTTCGTCACACAGAGTAAAAAATCCCAGTCTTGATCCATGCCCACTCAACAGACACCCTCGAAGATACCTCTAGAGCATCTTTATAGTCACCCAGTTACGTTGTGACGTTTGATACACACAAGGTATTCCTCCGGTGTCAGTGAGTTGCATGATCTCATGGTCAAAGGAACAGATACTTGACATGCACAAAACTATAGCAATAAACTTGACAGGATCGTATGCTATGTTTATAGTTTGGGTCTTGTCCATCACATCATTCTCCTAATGATGTGATCTCGTTATCAAATGACATCTCATGTCTATGGCCAGGAAACCTTGAACATCTTTGATCAACGAACTAGTTAACTAGAGGCATACTAGGGACACAGTGTTGTCTATGTACCCACACATGTATTATTGCCTCTAGGGCATATTTCCAACAGTCTCCCACTTGCACTAGAGTCAATAATCTAGTTCACATCACCATGTGATTTACATTGTTATGAATCTAACACCCAATGAGTTCTGGGGTTCGATCATGCTTTGCATGTGAGAGAGGTCTTTAGTCAACGGGTCTGCGACATTCAGATCCGTGTGTACTTTGCAAAGCTCTATGTCATACTGTAGACACTGCTACCACACTCCACTTGGAGCTATTCCAAATGGCTGCTCCACTATACATATCCGGATTGCTACTCAGAGTCATCCGGATTGGTGTTAAACCTTGCATCGACGTAACCCTTTACGACGAACTCTTTATCACCTCCATAATCGAGAAATATTTCCTTAGTCCTCTAGTTACTAAGGATAACTTTGACCGCTGTCCAGTGATCCACTCCTGGACCACTCTTGTACCCCTTGACAGACTCATGGCAAGGCACGCACTAGGTGCGGTACACGGCATGGCATACTATACAGAGCCTATGGATAAGGCATAGGGGACGACCTTCGTCCTTTCTCTTTTTTCTGCCGTGGTTGAGCTTTGAGTCTTACTCAACTCCACACCTTTACAAATCAGGCAAGAACTCTTTCCTTGACTGATCCATTTTGAACTCTTTCAAAATCTTGTCAAGATATGTACTCATTGAAAGTTTTATCAGACGTCTTGATCTATCTCTATAGATCCTGACGCCCAACATTTAAGTAGCTTCATTCCGGGTTTTCCTTTGAAAAACTCCTTTTCAAACAAATCTTTATGCTTTCCAGAAATTCTACATCATTTCCGATCAACAATATGTCATCCACTCATACTTATCAGAAATTCTATAGTACTCCCACTCACTTTATTGTAAATACAAGTTTCTCATAAACTTTGTATACACTCAAAAACTTTGATCACCTCATCAAAGCGTATATTCCAACTCCGAGATGCTTGCTCCAGTCCATAGAATGATTGCTGGAGCTTGCATATATTTTAGCATCCTTAGAACTAACAAAACCTTCCGGTTGTATCACATACAACCTTTCCTCACGGATACCGTTAAGGAACGATGTTTTGACATCCATCTGCTAGATTTCATAATCGAAAAATGCAACAACTGCTAACATAATTCCAACAGACTTTAGCATCACTACGGGTGAGAAAGTCTCATCATAGTCAACTCCTTGAACTTGTGAAAAACCCTTTGCCACAAGTCAAGCTTTATAGACGGTGACATTACCGTCCACGTCCGTCTTCCTTTTAAAGATCCATTTGAATGGTCTTTTGCCCTTCAGGTAATACTTCCAAAAACCATACTTTGTTTTCTTACATGGATCCCATCTCGGATTGCATGGCCTCTAACCATTTCTCCGAATCCGGGCCCATCATCACTTCTCCATAGCTCGTAGGTTCATCGTTGTCCAACAACATGACCTCTAAGACAGGGTTGCCGTACCACTCAGGAGCAGTACGCGTCCTTGTCGACCTATGAGGTTCGATAGTAATCCGAAGCTTCATGATCATCATCATGAACTTCCTCTTCAACTAACGTAGGCTCCACAGAAACAACTTTCTGCGCTGCACTACTCTCTGGTTGAAACAAAGGTTCAACAACCTCATCAAGTTCCATCTTCCTCCCACTCAATTCTTTCGAGTGAAACTCTTTCTCGAGAAAGGACCCGTTTTAGCAACAAACACTTTGTGCTTGGATCTAAGATAGAAGGTTTACCCAACTGTTATGTTAGGGTATTCTATGAAGATGCATTTGTCCGCTTTGGGTTCGAGCTCATTAGGTGAAAACCCTTTTTCACATAAGCATCGTAGCTCCAAACATTAAGAAATGACAGCTTAGGTTTTCACCAAACAAAAATTCATATGGTGTCATCTCAACGGATTTAGATGGTGCCCCTTTTAAAGTGAATGTAGTTGTCTCTAATGCGTAACCCCAAAACGATAGTGGCAAATTGATAAGATACATCATAGTTCGCACCATATCCAATAGAGCACGACTACGACGTTCGGACACACCATCATACTATGGTGTTCTAGGTGGCGTGAGCTGTGAAACAAATTCCACATTGTCTTAAATTGTATACCAATACTCGTAACTCAGGTATTTACCTCCACGATCATATCGTAGACATTTTGTCTCCTTGTCACGATGATCTCAAACTTCACTCTGATTTTGTTTGAACTTTTCAAACGTTTCAGACTTGTGTTTCATTAAGTAAATATCAGTTGGGGAACGTTGCATGGGAAACAAAAAATTTCCTACGCACACGCAAGATCTATCCATGGTGATGAGCATCTACGAGAGGGAGAGTGAATCTACATACCCTTGTAGATCGCTAAGCGGGAAGCGTTAAGAAACGCGGTTGATGTAGTCGAACGTCTTCGCGATCCAAATCGCCGAGCGTCCCGCGATCCCATCACGATCCATCTCGCGATCCAATCTCGATCCGTCCCGCGATCCCATCACGATCCGTCCCGCAATCAAATCACGAACCGTCTCGCGATCTTGATCACAGTCCTTCCGATCTAGCGCCAAACAGACGGCACCTCCGCGTTCAGCACACGTACAGCTCGATGACGATCTCCACCTTCTTGATCCAGCAATAGGGGCGGAGAGGTAGAAGAGTTCTCCGGCAGCGCGACGGCGTGGCGGCGATGGTGGTGGAACTAATTCTAGCAGGGCTTCGCCTAAGCACCGCTGAAACGATCTAGAGGAGAAGCTAGCACGTGGCTATTAGGGTTATTTTTCTCCTCTAAATCCTCTAGTATATATAGGAGGGAGGGAGGGGAGGAGGCAGCCTCAAACCCTCAAGGGCTGGCCGAAATTGGAGGTGGAGGAGTCCTCCTCTCCACTTGGAAACACTTTCCACCTTTCCACCTTTGGGTTTTTTCCACCTCCAGCCACATGGGCCTTAGTGGGGGGCTTGGCCAGCCCACTAAGGGGTGGATTGACTCCACCCACAGCCCATGAGGCCCCTTGGGTCGAAATACCCCTCCCGATGGTCCCCGGTACCCCTCCCGGCACTCCCGGTACACTACCGAAGTACCCGAAACTTTTCCGGTGACCAAAACGGGACTTCCTATATATCAATCTTTACCTCCGGAGCATTCCGGAGCTCCTCTTGACATCCGGGATCTCATCCGGGACTCCGAACAACCTTCGGTCACCACCATACATAACTCTACTATACTGAAACGTCACCGAACCTTAAGTGTGCAGACCCTGCGGGTTCGAGAACTATGTAGACATGACCGAGACACCTCTACGGCCAATAACCAATAGCGGGACCTGGATGCCCATATTGGTTCCCACATATGCTACGAAGATCTTTATCGGTTGAACCTCTATGTCAAGGATTCAGTTAATCCCGTATGCTGTTCCCTTTGTTCTTCGGTATGTTACTTGCCCGAGATTCGATCGTCGGTATCTCTATACCTAGTTCAATCTCGTTACTGGCAAGTCTCTTTACTCATTCCGTAATACAAGATCCCGTGGCTAACACTTTAGTCACATTGCTTGCAAGGCTTATAGTGATGTTGTATTACCGAGTGGGCCCTGAGATACCTCTCCGTCACACGAAGTAACAAATCCCAGTCTTGATCCATGCCAATTCAACAGACACCTTCGGAGATACCTGTAGAGCATCCTTATAGTCACCCAGTTACGTTGTGACGTTTGATACACACAAGGTATTCCTCTGGTGTCAGTGAGTTGCATGATCTCATGGTCAAAGGAACAGATACTTGACATGCAGAAAACAATAGCAATAAACTGACACGATCATATGCTATGTTTATAGTTTGGTTCTTGTCCATCACATCATTCTCCTAATGATGTGATCAAGTTATCAAATGACATCTCATGTCTATGGCCAGGAAACCTTGACCATCTTTGATCAACGAGCTAGTTAACTAGAGGCATACTAGGGACACAGTGTTGTCTATGTACCCACACATGTATTTGAGTTTCCAATCAATACAATTATAGCATGGATAATAAACAATTATCATGAACAAGGAAATATGATAATAACTACATGATTATTGCCTCTAGGGCATATTTCCAACAGTCTCCCACTTGCACTAGAGTCAATAATCTAGTTCACATCTCCATGTGATTTCCATTGTTATGAATCTAACACCCAATGAGTTCTGGGGTTCGATCATGCTTTGCATGTGGGAGAGGTCTTTAGTCAATGGTCTGCAACATTCAGATCCGTGTGTTCTTTGCAAATCTATATGTCATACTGCAGATGCTACCACGCTCCACTTGGAGCTATTCCAAATGGTTGCTCCACTATACGTATCCTGACTGCTACTCAGAGTCGTCCGGATAGGTGTCAAAGCTTGCATCGACTTAACCCTTTACGACGAACACTTTATCACCTCCATAATCGAGAAATATTTCCTTAGTCCTCTAGTTACTAAGGATAATCTTGACCGCTGTCCAGTGATCCACTCCTGGACCACTCTTGTACCCCTTGACAGACTCATGGCAAGGCACGCACTAGGTGCGGTACACAGCATGGCATACTATACAGAGCCTATGGATAAGGCATAGGGGACGACCTTCGTCCTTTCTCTTTCTTCTGCCATGGTCGAGCTTTGAGTCTCACTCAACTCCACACCTTACAAATCAGACAAGAACTCTTTCTTTGACTGATCCATTTTGAACTCTTTCAAAATCTTGTCAAGGTATGTACTCATTGAAAGTCTTATCAGACGTCTTGATCTATCTCTATAGATCCTGATGCCCAATATTTAAGTGGCTTCATTCCAGGTCTTCCTTTGAAAAACTCCATTCAAACGACCCTTTATGCTTTCCAGAAATTCTACATCATTTCCGATCAACAATATGTCAACCACATATACTTATCGGAAATTCTGTAGTGCTCCCACTCACTTTATTGTAAATACAAGTTTCTCATAAACTTTGTATAGACTCAAAAACTTTGATCACCTCATCAAAGCGTATATTCCAACTCCGAGATGCTTGTTCCAGTCCATAGAAGGATCGCTGGAGTTTGCATACATTTTAGCATCCTTAGGACTGACAATACCTTCCGGTTGTATCACATACAACCTTTCCTCATGCAAACTGTTAAGGAAACTTTGTTTTGACATCCATCTGCTAGATTTCATAATCGAAAAACGCAGCAACTGCTAACATAATTCCAACAGACTTTAGCATCGCTACGGGTGAGAAAGTCTCATCGTAGTCAACTCCTTGAACTTGTGAAAAACCCTTTGCCACAAGTCGAGCTTTATAGACGGTGACATTACCGTCCGCGTCCGTCTTCCTTTTAAAGATCCATTTGTTCTGAGTGGCCTTTTGCCCTTCAGGTAATACTTCCAAAGCCCATACTTTGTTTTCTTACATGGATCCTATCTCGGATTTCATGGCCTCTAACCATTTCTCGGAATCCAGGCCCATCATCGCTTCTCCATAGCTCGTAGGTTCATCGTTGTCCAACAACATGACTTCTAAGACAGGGTTGTCGTACCACTCAGGAGTAGTACGCGTCCTTGTCGACCTACGAGGTTCGATAGTAACTTGATCCGAAGCTTCATGATCATCATCATTAACTTCCTGTTCAACTAATGTAGGCTGCACAGAAACAACTTTCTGCGCTGCGCTACTCTCTGGTTGAAACAAAGGTTCAACAACCTCATCAAGTTCTATCTTCCTCCCACTCAATTCTTTCGACAGAAACTCTTTCTCGAGAAAGGACCCGTTTTAGCAACAAACATTTTGTGCTTGGATCTGAGATAGAAGGTTTACCCAACTGTTACGTTAGGGTATTCTATGAAGATGCATTTGCCCGCTTTGGGTTCGAGCTCATTAGGTTGAAAACATTTTCACATAAGCGTCGCAGCCCCAAACATTAAGAAATGAGAGCTTAGGTTTCTGCCAAACCAAAATTCATACGGTGTCATCTCAACGGACTTAGATGGTGCCCCCTTTTAAAGTGAATGTAGTTGCCTCTAATGCATAACCCCAAAACAATAGTGGCAAATCGATAAGAGACATCATAGTACGCACCATATCCAATAGAGCACGACTACGACGTTCGGACACACCATCACACTATGGTGTTCCAGGTGGCGTAAGTTGTGAAACAACTTCCACATTGTCTTAAGTTGTATGCCAAACTCGTAACTCAGACATTTACCTCTACGATCATATCGTAGATATTTTATCTTGTTGTCACGATGATCTCAAACTTCACTCTGAATTTGTTTGAACTTTTCAAATGTTTCAGACTTGTGTTTCATTAAGTAAATATCCCCATATGTACTCAAATCATCAGTGAAGGTAGGAAAATAATGATATCCACCGCACGCTACAACACTCATTGGACCGAATACATCAACATGTATCATTTCCAATAAGTCATTTGCCCACTCCATCATACCGGAAAACGGGGTCTTAGTCATCTTGCCCATGAGGCATGGTCCGCATGTCTCAACCGATTCGAAATCAAATGAGTCCAAAGATCCATCAGCATGGAGTTTCTTCATGCGTTTTACACCAATATGACATTTAGCGGCAGTGCCACAAGTATGTGGTACTATCATTATTAACTTTGTATCTTTTTGGCATCAATATTATGAACATGTGTATCACTACGATTAAGATTCAATAAACCACTCTCATTGGGTGCATGACCATTGAAGGTATTATTCATGTAAACATAATAACAATTATTCTCTAACTTAAATGAATAACCGTATTGCAATAAACATGATCTAATCATGTTCATGCTCAACGCAAACGCCAAATAACATTTATTTAGGTTCATCACTAATCCCAAAGGTAGAGAGAGCGCGCGATGGTGATCACATCAACCTTGGAAACACTTCCAACACTCATCGTTACCTCACCCTTAGCTAGCCTCCGTTTATTCCGTAGCTTTTATTTTGAGTTACTAACATTTAGCAACCGAACCGGTATCTAATACCCAGGTGCTACTAGGAGTACTAGTAAGGTACACATCAATAACACGTATATCAAATATACTTCTGTCGACGTTACCAGCCTTCTTATCTACCAAGTATCTAGGGTTGTTCCGCTTCAGCGACCGTTTTCCTCATAATAGAAGCACTCAGTCTCGGGTTTGGGTTCAACCTTGGGTTTCTTTACTGGAGCAGCAACTGACTTGCCATCCATGAAGTTTCCCTCCTTGCCCTAGCCCTTCTCGAAACTAGTGGTTTCACTAACCATCAACACTTGATGCTCCTTCTTGATTTCTACCTTCGCGGTGTCAAACATTGCGAACAGCTCAGGGATCATTATTTCCATCTCTGGCCTTTTATAGTTCATCACGAAGCTCTAGTAGCTTAGTGACAGTGACTTGGAGAACTATATCAATCACTATCTTATCTGGAAGATCAACTCCCACTCGATTCAAGCGATTGTAGCACCCAGACAATCTGAGCACATGCTCAACGATTGAGCTATATCTTGCAGGCAAAGAATCTTGTTGGAGGTCTCATACCTCTCAACACGGGCACGAGCTTGAGATCCCAATTTCAGCTCTTAGAACATCTCATATGTTCCGTGACGTTCAAAACGTTTTGGAGCCTCAATTCTAAGCCGTAATGCATGACGCACTGAACTATCAAGTAGTCATCGGAACGTGCCTGTCAGATGTTCACAACATCTACAGACGACGCTTGAGGGGGTGGCGCACCGAGCGGTGCATTAAGGACATAAGCCTTCTGTGCAGCAATGAGGACAATCCTCAGATCACGGACCCAGTCCGCATTATTGCTACCATCATCTTTCAACTCTATTTCTCTAGGAACAAAAAATACAAGGGAGCTACAGCGCGAGCTAGTAATCTACAACATAATTTGCAAAGACATTTTGACTATGTTCATGATAATGAGTTTAGTTAATCATATTACTTAAAAAACTCCCACTCAAATTGACATCCCTCCGGTCATTCGAGTGTCACATGATCCAAATCCACCAACTCAAGTCCGATCATCACGTGAGTTGAGGTGGTTTCAATGGTGAACATCTCCATCTTGATCATATCTACTATATGACTCATGTTCGACCTTTCGGTCTCTTGTGTTCCGAGGCCATGTCTGTACATGCTAGGCTCGTCAAGTTTAACCCAAGTGTTCCGCACGTGCAACACTGGCTTGCACCCGTTGTATGCGAACGTAGAGTCTATCACACCCGATCATCTCGTGGTGTCTCGAAACGACGAACTTTCGCAACGGTGCACACTCGGGGAGAACACAATTTATCTTGAAATTTAAGTGAGGGATCACCTTATAATGCTACCGTCGTCCTAAGCAAAATAAGATGCATAAAAGGATTAACATCACATGAAAATCATAAGTGACATGATATGGCCATGAACTTGTGCTTTTGATCTCCATCTTCAAAGCACCGGCATGATCTCCATCGTCACCGGCATGACACCATGATCTCCATCATCTTGATCTCCATCAACGTGTCGCCATGAGCTTGTCGCACCGACTGTTGCTTCCACGACTATTGCTAACTCATAGCGATAAAGTAAAGCAAAACGGCGAAAATATTTAAAGACAACTCTATGGCTCCTGCCAGTTGCCGTACTAATCGACATGCAAGTCGTGATATTCTATACAACACATGATCATCTCATACATCACATATATCTCATCATGTAATTGGCCATATCACATCACAACATACCCTGCAAAAACAAGTTAGACGTCCTCTAATTGTTGTTGCAAGTTTTACGTGGCTGCTACGGGTATCTAGCAAGAACGATGCTTACCTACGCAAAAGCACAACGTGGTGTAGTGATTGCTTTTTGATCTTCTAAAAGAACCCTCTTCATTGAACCGATTCAACTAAAGTGAGAGAGACAGACACCCGCCAGTCACCTTTATGCAACAAGTGCACGTAGCGGTGAAACCAGTCTCGCGTAAGCGTACGCATAATGTCGGTCCAGGCCGCTTCATCTCACAATACTGCCGAATCAAGTATCAACTAGTAACGGCAAGCAATATGTATACACCCACGCCCACAACTCCTTTGTGTTCTACTCGAGATCTCATCTACGCATAGACCTAGCTCAGATGCCACTGTTGGGGAACGTTGCATGGGAAACAAAAAATTTCCTACGCACACGCAAGATCTATTCATGGTGATGAGCATCTACGAGAGGGAGAGTGAATCTACATACCCTTGTAGATCGCTAAGCGGGAAGCGTTAAGAAACGCGGTTGATGTAGTCGAACGTCTTCGCGATCCAAATCGCCGAGCGTCCCGCGATCCCATCACGATCCATCTCGCGATCCAATCTCGATCCGTCCCGCGATCCCATCACGATCCGTCCCGCGATCAAATCACGAACTGTCTCGCGATCTTGATCACAGTCCTTCCGATCTAGCGCCGAACGGACGGCACCTCCGCGTTCAGCACACGTACAGCTCGATGACGATCTCCGCCTTCTTGATCCAGCAATAGGGGCGGAGAGGTAGAAGAGTTCTCCGGCAGCGCGACGACATGGCGGCGATGGTGGTGGAACTAATTCCAGCAGGGCTTCGCCTAAGCACCGCTGAAACGATCTAGAGGAGAAACTGCGATCTAGAGGAGAGGCTAGCATGTGGCTATTAGGGTTATTTTTCTCCTCTAAATCCTCTAGTATATATAGGAGGGAGGGAGGGGAGGAGGCAGCCTCAAACCCTCAAGGGCTGGCCGAAATTGGAGGTGGAGGAGTCCTACTCCAATCCTACTAGGAGTAGGATTCCTCCTCTCCACTTGGAAACACTTTCCACCTTTCCACCTTTGGGTTTTTTCCACCTCCAGCCACATGGGCCTTAGTGGGGGGCTTGGCCAGCCCACTAAGGGCTGGATTGACTCCTCCCACAGCCCATGAGGCCCCTTGGGTCGAAATACCCCTCCCGATGGTCCCCGGTACCCCTCCCGGCACTCCCGGTACACTACCGAAGTACCCAAAACTTTTCCGGTGACCAAAACGGGACTTCCTATATATCAATCTTTACATCCGGAGCATTCCGGAGCTCCTCGTGACATCCGGGATCTCATCCGGGACTCCGAACAACCTTCGGTCACCACCATACATAACTCTACTATACCGAAACGTCACCGAACCTTAAGTGTGCAGACCCTGCGGGTTCGAGAACTATGTAGACATGACCGAGACACCTCTACGACCAATAACCAATAGCGGGACCTGGATGCCCATATTGGTTCCCACATATTCTACGAAGATCTTTATCGGTTGAACCTCTATGTCAAGGATTCAGTTAATCCCGTATGTTGTTCCCTTTGTTCTTCGGTATGTTACTTGCCCGAGATTTGATCGTCGGTATCTCTATACCTAGTTCAATCTCGTTACTGGCAAGTCTCTTTACTCGTTCCATAATACAAGATCCCATGGCTAACAGTTTAGTCACATTGCTTGCAAGGCTTATAGTGATGTTGTATTACCGAGTGGGCCCTGAGATACCTCTCCGTCACACGAAGTAACAAATCCCAGTCTTGATCCATGCCAATTCAACAGACACCCTCGGAGATACCTGTAGAGCATCTTTATAGTCACCTAGTTACGTTGTGACGTTTGATACCCACAAGGTATTCCTCCGGTGTCAGTGAGTTGCATGATCTCATGGTCATAGGAACAGATACTTGACATGCAGAAAACAATAGCAATAAACTGACACGATCATATGCTATGTTTATAGTTTGTTCTTGTCCATCACATCATTCTCCTAATGATGTGATCAAGTTATCAAATGACATCTCATGTCTATGGCCAGGAAACCTTGACCATCTTTGATCAACGAGCTAGTTAACTAGAGGCATACTAGGGACACAGTGTTGTCTATGTACCCACACATGTATTTGAGTTTCCAATCAATACAATTATAGCATGGATAATAAACGATTATCATGAACAAGGAAATATGATAATAACTAAATGATTATTGCCTCTAGGGCATATTTCCAACAATATCCCCATATCTACTCAAATCATCAGTGAAGGTAGGAAAATAACGATATCCACCGCACGCTACAACACTCATTGGACCGAATACATCAACATGTATCATTAGCAATAAGTTACTTGCCCGCTCTACCATACCGGAAAACGGGGTCTTAGTCATCTTGCCCATGAGGCATGGTCCGCATGTCTGAACCGATTCGCAATCGAATGAGTCTATAAATCCATCAGTATGGAGTTTCTTCATGCGTTTTACACCAATATGACATTTAGCGGCAGTGCCACAAGTATGTGGTACTATCATTATTAACTTTGTATCTTTTGGCATCAATATTATGAACATGTGTATCACTACGATCAAGATTCAATAAACCATTCTCATTGGGTGCATAACCATTGAAGGTATTATTCATGTAAACAGAATAACCATTATTCTCTAACTTAAATGAATAACCGTATTGCAATAAACATGATCTAATCACGTTCATGCTCAACGGAAACACCAAGTAACATTTATTTAGGTTCATCACTAATCCCGAAGGTAGAGAGAGCGTGCGATGGTGATCACATCAACCTTGGAAACACTTCCAACACTCATCGTCACCTCACCCTTAGCTAGCCTCCGTTTATTCCGTAGCTTTTATTTCGAGTTACTAACATTTAGCAACCGAACCGGTATCCAATACCCAGGTGCTACTAGGAGTACTAGCAAGGTACACATCAATAACACGTATATCAAATATACTTCTGTCGACGGTGCCAGCCTTCTTATCTACCAAGTATCTAGGGTTGTTCCGCTTCAGCGACCGTTCTCCTCATAATAGAAGCACTTAGTCTCGGGTTTGGGTTCAACCTTTGGGTTTCTTCACTAGAGCAACAACTGACTTGCCATCCATGAAGTTTCCCTCCTAGCCCTTGCCCTTCTGGAAACTAGTGGTTTCACTAACCATCAACACTTGATGCTCCTTCTTGATTTCTACCTTCGCGGTGTCAAACATCGCGAATAGCTCAGGGATCATTATTTCCATCCCTGGCATTTTATAGTTCATCACGAGGCTCTAGTAGCTTAGTGACAGTGAGTTGGAGAACTATATCAATCACTATCTTATCTGGAAGATCAACTCCCACTCGATTCAAGCGATTGTAGTACCGAGACAATCTGAGCATATGCTCACCGATTGAGCTATTCTCCTTCATCTTGCCGGCTAAGAATCTTGTTGGAGGTCTCATACCTCTCAACACGGGCACGAGCCTGAGATCCCAATTTCAGCTCTTAGAACATCTCATATGTTCCATGACGTTCAAAACATTTTGGAGCCTCAATTCTAAACCGTAATGCATGACGCACTGAACTATCAAGTAGTCATCAGAACGTGCATGTCAGATGTTCACAACATCTACAGACGATGCTTCAGGGGGTGGCGCACCGAGCGGTGCATTAAGGACATAAGCCTTCTGTGTAGCAATGAGGACAATCCTCAGATCACGGACTTAGTCCGCATTATTACTACCATCATCTTTCAACTTTATTTCTCTAGGAACATATAAAAAATCAAGGGAGCTACAGCGCGAGCTAGTAATCTACAACATAATTTGCAAAGACATTTTGACTATGTTCATGATAATGAGTTTAGTTAATCATATTACTTAAAAACTCCCACTCAAATTGACATCCCTCCGGTCATTCGAGTGTCACATGATCCAAATCCACCAACTCAAGTCCGATCATCACGTGAGTTGAGGTGGTTTCAATGGTGAACATCTTCATGTTGATCATATCTACTATATGACTCATGTTCAACCTTTCGGTCTCTTGTGTTCCGAGGCCATGTCTGTACATGCTAGGCTCGTCAAGTTTAACCCAAGTGTTCCGCACGTGCAACACTGGCTTGCATCCGTTGTATGCGAACGTAGAGTCTATCACACCCGATCATCACGTGGTGTCTCGAAATGACGAACTTTCGCAACGGTGCACACTCGGGGAGAACACAATTTTATCTTGAAATTTAAGTGAGGGATCACCTTATAATGCTACCGTCGTACTCTCATGCAATGACAAGTGAATAAATACTCATCTTGAGAATAACACATCTAGCATGGAAAAATATCGGTCACCCCCTACCGTTTCATGAGCGGTATGAGCTCACAACAAGGAAAATTTATTTTGAAAATTTAGAGATGACACATACAAATTTGCTTGGAACGGCATGGAAATACCGTGTATATGTAGGTATGGTGGACTCGTATGGCAAAATTGGGTAAGGATTTTGGATGCACAAGTAGTATTTCTACTTAGTACAAGTCAAGGCTAGCAAATAGGTTGAGAAGCATCCAGCTAAGAAACAAAAAATCACATAAGCGAGCATTAAGCATAACTAACACCGAATAATGCACCATAAGTAGGATGTAATTTCGTAGCAAAACTATTGACTTTCGTGCTTTCATAGGGAATCACAAACCTTAACATCAATATTCTTACTAAGCATAATTACTCACCAACATAACTCACATATTACTATCGTCATGTCTCAAAACTATTGCAAAGAATCAAGTTTAATTTGTCCAATGATCTTCATGAAAGTTTTTATTATATCCCTCTTGAATATCTATCACTTTGGGACTAGTTTCATAAATTGCAATTGCTTTTGACAAGCTCATATGGATATAAGTGAAGATCATGAGCATAAAAGCTTCATCTCTCAAAATAGTATAAGTGAAGCATGAGAAGATTTCTTCAAAATTACTAACTCTCAAAATAATATAAGTGAAGCATGAGAGCATTTTTCAAACATGTAAAAGCACGCCGTGCTCAAAAAGATATAAGTGAAGGACTAGAGCAATTACTTTGCTCAAAAGATTTAAGTGAAGCATGCAGAGCAATTCTAGCAAATCATAGCATAATTTTTGGCTCTCTAAAATAGGTGTGTACAGCAAGGATGAAAGCAAATAAAGCAAAGATACAAGACGCTCCAAGCAAAACTCATGATATGTGACGAATAAAAACATAGTTCCAAGTAAAATACCGATGGTCGTTAGAAGAAAGAGGGGATGCCACTCGGGGCATCCCCAAGCTTAGTTGCTTATTACTCTTTGGATATTACCTTGGGGTGCTGTAGCATCCCCAAGCTTAGGCTCTTCTTACTCCTTATTCCTTCATCCATCGTGATCTCACCCAAAACTTGAAAACTTCAATCACAGAAAACTTGACAAAATTCTCGTGAGATCCGTTAGTATAATAAAGCAAATTACCACTTCAAGGTACTTCTGTAAACCCATTCATATTTTATTATTGCATTATATCTACTGTATTCTAACTTTACCATGACTTATACCCTCCGATACAAGCCATAGATTCATCAAAACAAGCACACAATGCAACAAAAACAGAATCTGTTTCAGACAGAACAGTCTGTAGTAATCTGTACTCGACCCATACTTCTTAACTCTAAAAATTCTGAAAACTTAGGACAACGTAATGAATTTGTATAAAAATTCTGTGTTAAAATTTCAACTTAAGATCATGTTCCAGTAAAAAATGAAAGTTCGTGCACTGGGAACAAAGTTTCTGTTTCAGATTCAGCATTGCTTCTACTCATCTTATGAATCATCCTAAAGGCTTTACTTGGCACAGACACTAATTAAAACATAAAAACACAATCATAACAGAGGAATAATTGTGCAAACACTGAAAAACAGAAAGTAAAAGATAAAATATATTTTATTCAATGGGTTGCCTCCCAACAAGCGCTATCGTTTTACGGCCCTAGCTAGGCATAACACATAGATTCAAGTATTGTCATCCTTGGTTTTCACTCCATAAAAGGCCCTCATGATTGGTTCATATGGTGGCTTAATTCTTGTTCTAGGGAAGTCTTCCATACCCTTTCTAAGAGGAAGCTGAAACTTAATATTGCCTTCTTTCATGTCAATCATGGCGTAAAAACGGTCTACCAAGTATGATGGGACAAGACTGATTGCAATCAATATCAAGAACAATGAAATCAATGGGCACATAGTTCCTATTTGCAAGAATAAGAACATCATTAATTCTTCCCAAAGGCTTTTTAATAGTGGAATCTGCCAAGTGCAAATTGAGAGAACATTCTTCAATATTGGTAAGACCAAGCACATCACATAGAGATTTCGGAATTGTGAAAACACTAGCACCCAAATCACACAAAGCAAAGCATTCATAAATTTTAATCTTGACTTTGATGGTAGGTTCCCACTCATCATACAATTTTCTAGGAATTGAAATCTCTAATTCCAACTTCTCTTCTAAGGATTTCATCATGGCATCAACAATATGTTTAGTAAAAGTTTTATTTTGTTCATAAGCATGGGGTGAATTTATCATAGATTGCAGCACAGAAATACAATCAACCAAGGAGCAACTCTCATAATTAAAGTCTTTGTAATCAAAAATAGTGGGCACATCACTAGTTAAAGTTTTGACCTCTTCAAACCCACTTTTATCAAAAATTTCATCAAGATTTTCACCCTCCAAATCATTGGGACGCCCTCTATATAAAGTTGACTCTTCTTCAGTGCCTTTATCATCAATTTTAACATTACTAAACAAGGAATCAATAGAGCAAACACCAATCATTTTAAGATCTTCATCATTGTTGTGAAAGTAATCGCTAGAAAATGCTTTTTCTAAAAAAAATCTTTTAGCTCTAAGCATAGTGGTTCTTTTCTTACTTTCATCCATAGAAACATATAAAGCTTTAATCGATTCATTAATCTTAGGTGGAAAAGCATGCAACTTGAGATTTTCTACATCATTGGAAATTCTATCAATGCTCCTAGACATATCATCAATCTTATCCAACTTTTCTTCTATCGTAGTATTGAAAGTCTTTTGAGAAATTATAAATTCTTTAAATATATTCTCAAGATCAGAGGTGTTCCTATTATTGTTATTATAATAATTACCATAGGAATTACCATAATTATTAGAGGAATTTCCAGGAAAAGGCCTAGGATTAAAATTACCTCTATAAGCATTGTTATTGAAGTTCTTTCGCGAGATGAAATTCACGTCTACGGAATCACTATTTTGCTCAATCAAAGTAGACAAACGCACAACCTTTTCACTCAAAGTACTAATTTCTTCTACCGAATTAACCTTTTTACTAGTAGGTGCTCTTTCAGTATGCCATTGTGAATAATTTGCCATAATATTATCTAGCAATTTGGTAGCCTCACCCAAAGTAATTTCTACAAAAGTGCCACCCACGGCGGAATCTAAAAGATTTCTAGAGACAAAATTCAATCCCGCATAAATTTTTTGTGTGATCATCCAAAGATTTAAACCATGAATAGGACAATTTCTTAGCATCAATTTCATTCTTTCCCAAGATTGTGCAACATGTTCATGCTCAAGTTGCTTAAAATTCATGATTTGGGTTCTAAGGGAAATAATTTTCGTGGGTGGAAAATACTTAGTAATAAAAGCGTCCTTGCACTTATCCCAAGAATCGATACTATTGCGAGGCAAAGAAGAAAACCAAAATTTTGCATGATCCCGCAAGGAGAAAGGAAATAATTTCAACTTCAAAATATCATTGTCCACATCCTTTTTCTTTTGCATATCGCATAATTCCATGAAGGTGTTTAGATGGGACGCGGCATCCTCATTAGGAGTACCGGAAAATTGATCTTTCATGACAAGATTCAACAAAGCGGCATTAATATCACACGACTCTACACTACTAGCGGGAGGAGCAATAGGAGTGCTAATAAAATAATTATTATTGGTATTGGAAAAATCACACAACTTGTTGTTTTCTTGAGTCATCGTGACTACGCAAACAAGATTGCAATAAAACAAGAGATCTGATGAGAAAAAGGCAAACGAAAAAGAGAGGGCGAATAGAACGGCAAATTTCTGAAGTGGGGGAGAGGAAAACGAGAGGCAAATGGCAAATAATGTAAATTGCAAGGAGATGAGATTTTTGATTAGGAACCTGCTAGATGAGATTGCTTCCTCCCCGGCAACGGCGCCAGAAAATTCCTTTGACGTGGCTTGAGACTGCGTCGGTATTTCCCCAAAGAGGAAGGGATGATGCAGCACAACAACGGTAAGTATTTCCCTCAGTTATGAAACCAAGGTATCAATCCATAGAGAAAGATCACGCACCCACGTAAACAGCACCTGCACACAAATAACAAATACTTGCATCGCGACGCGAAAGAGAGGTTGTCAAGCTCTCTACGGTAATAAGATAGGTTAGGTAATGATAGTTTTCGCAAATAGATCTCGCAAGAACACAAAATAAAATAAGTAAACAAAAAGTGCAGCAAGGTATTCTTGGGTCTTTGGATATATATATATCTGAAAACAAAAAGGCAACACAGTAGATCGGAAAGCAATATGTTGGAAAAGTAGACCCGGGGGCCGTAGGTTTCACTAGTGGCTTCTGTCATGAGTATAGCACACGGTGGGTGAACAAATTACTGTTGGGCAATTGATATAAGATCAAATAATCATGACGATATCCAGGCAATGATCATTATATAGGCATCACGTCCAAGATAAGTAGACCGAAATGATTCTGCATCTACTTCTATTACTTCACACATCGACCGCTATCCAGCATGCATGTAGTGTATTAAGTTCATGGAGAAATGGAGTAATGCAATAAGAACGGTGACATGATGTAGACAAGATCTATTCATGTAGGAATAGAGCCCATCTTGTTATCCTTAATGGCAAAGATACATGCGTGTCTTGCTGCCCCTTCTGTCACTGGGAAAGAACACCGCAAGATCGAACCCATCACAAAGCACCTCTTCCCATGGCAAGAAAAATCGATCTAGTTGGCCGAACTAAACCAAAGATTCGAAGAAGAAATATGAGGCTATAAGTAATCATGCAAATAGGAGATCAAAGAAGACTCAAATCATATTCATGGATAGAAACTAATCATGAACTCAAAATTCATCGGATCCCAACGAACAAACCGCAAAAGTCATTACATCAAATAGATCTCCAAGAGACCATTGTATTGAGAATCATAGAGAGAGAGGAAGCCATCTAGCTACTGCCTACGGACCCGTAGGTCTATGGTGGACTACTCACAAATCATCGGAGAGGCACCTATGATGATGATGAACCCCTCCGTGATGGTGTTAGATTGGATCTCGAGGTTTTGGAACTTGCGGTAGCTGGAATTGTGTTTCGTCGACTCCTCTAGGGTTTTCTGAAAATTTGGGAATTTATAGGGCGAATAGTCGGTTGAGGGGAGTCCCGAGGTGGGCACCCTCCACCAGGCCGCACCAGGGGCCTCTGGCGCGCCCTGGTGGAGGGTGGCCACCCTGGGGCCCCTCTCTTGTTGTTGTTTGGCCCATCCTGGCTCTTCTGGTCCATAAAAAATCACCAAAAATTCCCATAGCGTTTGGGCTCCGTTTGGTACTGATTTTCTGCGAAGTAAAAAACAAGCAAAAAAAGCAACTGGCACTTTGGCACTATGTCAATAGGTTAGTCCCAAAAAATAATATAAAGTTGCTATAAAATGATTGTAAAACATCCAAGATTGATAATATAACAGCATGGAACAAGCAAAAATTATAGATACGTTGGAGACGTATCAGGTTGCAAGTATTTGTTCTTTGTGTGTAGGTGTTGTTTACATAGTGTTGCGTGATCCTCCTACTGGTTCGATACCTTGGCTTCATAACTGAGGGAAATACTTACCGTTGTTGTGCTGCATCATCCCTTCCTCTTTGGGGAAATACCGACGCAGTCACAAGCCACGTCACGGGGCTATAGCCCGCTATTTCGTGAGTTTAACGGGCTATGCCACATAGCGATAACTTCTCAAACAATTATAGCTGGGCTATAGCCTGCTATTTAAAACTTTGATCCTTTTAAAACTCACCCGATGCTCCTCCAAAAAAGTCTATTGAGCAGTTGAAAATACTCAACTGGAATTGTCGTGGCTTCCAGCAAGGCGCGGTGGTCAGGGCCCTCCTTCACATTCACATGAGTAGGAGCTCTGACATAGTTTTTCTATCGGAAACACATTTAGATGAATTCCCGATAGAGTGTTTGAGGAGGAGAATGAACATGGATCATAAGGAGGTGGTCCGTAGTGATGGTAAAAGTGGCGATTTGGTTCTATACCGGAAGGAGAAGCGGCTTTCTCTATGAACTTCAAGACAAACAATTGCATTGAGGAAATGGCGACGGTGGCTGCAGGCACGTCGGGTAGCCCGGTCACGGGCAGCGGCGTGCGATGGCTGGCCTGGTTCGGGAGGCAGCACGATGCGGTCGGCAGCGGCGGCGCTTCATCCGGCTTCAGATCAGTGGCGGCGTGGAGGGCCTGGTGGAGTGCTCGGTGGCACCTCCGGTCATATTTGTTCTGGCCAGTGCAGCCGCTGGTGATGGTCCTCTCCTTCTTCCGAGGTGGCCGACCTGAGGCTGGGTGGTTGGATCCCGAGATCCGTCATCTTGTCCCGATTGTAAGTCGGGGAGACATAGTTGCCGGTGGAAACCGAGCCGATGGCGGCGTTCTGTGTCGTTACCTTGATGAAGGAATCACCGTGTAACTACGGTCGACCCACTCGTGATGCTTCGGACGAAACCCTCGGATCTAGTCTTCCAGATCGGACGATGGCGGCACTACGGTGTCGTTTCTCTCTTGGGAGCATCGTTTGTGGAGCAGCGCTAGAAGATAGAGGCAGGCGGTGGAGTGGCTTCGTCTTGAACGGAGATTCCGTGGAGATGTCAAGTCATGCCTGGATGACAGGTCCTATGTTGTGTCATGCCTGTTCGGCAGGTGCTACGCACAACAGATCTTCCAGAGCCTCTGTGTCATGGAAGCATTACCACGACCATTGAAGCATGCCTGTCGCTGTGGTTCGTCAAAGCATTTCCGCGATCATCGATGACGGCGTGGTTGTCGAAGCATCGCCATGACCATTGTAGCATGTCATGTTGCTGGGCCGCGGTCGTCAACGCCTTCATGTCATGCCTCGTTGCTCTAGTGATTGAAGCATTGTCATGGTCATCAAAGTCATCATGGACATGGAAGCATTGCCATGGCCACTGAAGCATGCTCGTCGTCGTGGTCGTCGAAACATTCCTACTACGTCATAATGGCCGTCGAAGCATCACCACGACCATTGGAGCATGCCTCGTTGCTTGGCCGCACTTGTCAACACTGTCATGTCATGCCTTGTTGCCCCTAGTCGGTGAAGCATTGCATGGCAGTCGTCTCGGAGTTGGAATAAGCGTTTTGATGAGGTGATCAAAGCGTTTGGGTTTATACAAGTTTACGGACAAGCTTGTATTTACAAAAAAGTGAGTGGGAGCTCTATAGTGTTTCTAATATTATATGTGGATGACATATTGCTGATTGGAAACAATATAGAATTTTTGGAAAGCGTGAAGGAATATTTGAACAAGAGTTTTTCAATGAAGGACCTAGGAGAAGCTGCTTTCATATTAGGCATCAAGATATATAGAGATAGATCGAGATGCTTAATAGGACTTTCATAGAGCACATACCTTGATAAAGTTTTGAAGAAGGTCAAAATGGATCAGTCCAAGAAAGGGTTCTTGCCTGTATTGCAAGGTGTGAAGTTGAGTAAGACTCAATGCCCAGTGACTGTAGAGGATAGAGAAAAGATGAGTGTCATCCCCTATGCTTCTGCCATAGGCTCTATCATGTATGCAATGTTGTGCACAAGACCAGATGTTAGCTTTGCCACAAGTATGGCCGGATGGTTTCAAAGTGATCCAGGAGTGGAACACTGGACGGCGGTCAAGAATATCCTTAAGTATCTGAAAAGGACTAAGGAAATGTTTCTCGTTTATGGAGGTGATCAAGAGCTCGTCGTAAAGGGTTACGTCGATGCAAGCTTTGACACTGATCCGGATGACTCTAAGTCTCAAACCGGATCTGTATATATTCTCAATCGGGGAGCAGTAAGCTGGTGGAGTTCCAAGCAAAGCGTGGTAGCTGATTCTACATGCGAAGTGGGGTACATAGCTGCCTCGGAGGCGGCAAAGGAGGGTGTCTGGATGAAGCAGTTCATGACGGATCTTGGAGTTGTGCCCAGTGCACAGGACACAATGACTCTGTTCTCTGACAACACTGGTGCCATTGCTCTAGCCAAGGAACCAAGGTTTCACAAGAGGACCAGACACCTAAAGCGACGCTTCAATTCCATCCACGATTACATAGAGGAGGGATACATAAATATTTGCAAAGTGCACACAGATCTGAATGTTGCAGATCCATTGACTAAGCCTCTTCCACGAGCAAAGCATGATCAACACCAGAACTGTATGGGTGTTAGATTCATTACAATGTAAATCACATAGTTATTGACTCTAGTGCAAGTCGGATACTGTTGGAAATATGCCTTGGAGGCAATAATAAAACGGTTATTATTATATTTCCTTGTTCATGATAATTGTTTATTATCCATGCTAGAATTGTATTGATTGGAAACTCAAATACATGTGTGGGTACATAGACAGCACTGTGTCCCAAGTGAGCCTCTAAAGACTAGCTAATTGATCAACGATGGCTATGGTTTCCTGGTCATAGACATAAGTTGTCGTTTGATAACGGGATCACATCATTAATTAGGAGAATGATGTGATGGACAAGACACAAACTATGAACATAGCATATGATCGTGTCAAGTTTATTGCTATTGTTTTCTACATGTCAAGTATTTGTTCCTATGACCATGATATCATGTAACTCACTGACACCAGAGGAGTACCTTGTGTGTATCAAACATCGCAACGTAAGTGGGTGACTATAAAGATGCTCTACAGGTATCTCCAAGGGTGTCTGTTGTGTTGGCATGGATCAAGACTGGGATTTGTTACTCCGTATGACAGAGTGGTATCTCAGGGCCCACTCGGTAATACAACATCATAATGAGCTTGCAAGCAATGTGACTAAAGAGTTAGCCACGGGATCTTGTATTACAGAATGAGTAAAGAGACATGCCGGTAACGAGATTGAACTAGGTATAGAGATATCGACGATCGAATCTCGGGCAAGTAACATACCGATGAACAAAGGGAACTGCATATGGGATTAACTAAATCCTTTACATCGTGGTTCGACCGATAAAGATCTTCGTAGAATATGTAGGAACCAATATGGGCATCCAGGTCCCGCTATTGGTTATTGGCCGTGGAAGTGTCTCGGTCATGTCTCCATAGTTCTCGATGTTGGGGAACATTGCATGGGAAACAAAGAAATTCCTATGCACACGCAAGATCTATCCATGGTGATGAGCATCTACGAGAGGGAGAGTGGATCTACATACCCTTGTAGATCGCTGAGCGGGAAGCGTTAAGAAACGCGGTTGATGTAGTCGAACGTCTTCGCGATCCAAATCGCCGAGCGTCCCGCGATCCAATCACGATCCATCTCGCGATCCAATCACGATCCGTCCCGCGATCCCATCACGGTCCGTCCCGCGATCAAATCACGAACCTTCTCGCGATCCTGATCACGGTCCTTCCGATCTAGTGCCGAATGGACGGCACCTTCGCGTTCAGCACACGTATAGCTCGATGACGATATCCGCCTTCTTGATCCAGCAAGAGGGAGCGGAGAGGTAGATGAGTTCTCCGGCAGCGCGACGGCGCGGCAGCGGTGGTGGTGGAACTATTCCAGCAGGGCTTCGCCTAAGCACCGCTGAAAACTAGACTAAAGGAGAAAACGATCTAGAGGAAGTAGAGGGATCACGTGGCAATTAGGGTTAGCTCTCCCCTCTAAATCCTCTAGTATATATAGGTGGGAGGGAGGGGAGGAGGCAGCATCAAATCCTCAAGGGTTGGCCGAAATTGGAGGTGGAGGAGTCCTACTCCAATCTAGGAGTAGGATTCCTCCTCTCCACTTGGAAACCCTTTCCACCTTTCCACCTTTGAGTTTTTCCCACCCCTAGCCGCATGGGCCTTAGTGGGGGGTTAGGCCAGCCCACTAGGGGCTGGTTTGACTCCTCCCACATCCCATGATGTCCTTTGGGTCGAGATACCCCTCCCGATGGCCCCCGGTACCCTCCCGGCACTCCCGGTACACTACCGAAGTACCCGAAACTTTTCCGGTGACCAAAACAGGACTTCCTGTATATCAATCTTTACCTCCGGACCATTCCGGAGCTCCTCGTGACATCCAGGATCTCATCCGGGACTCCGAACAACCTTCGGTCACCCCCATACATAACAGTACTATACCGAAATGTCACCGAACCTTAAGTGTGCAGACCCTGCGGGTTCGAGAACTATGTAGACATGACCGAGACACCTCCACGGTCAATAACCAATAGCGGGACCTCCATGCCCATATTGGTTTCTACATATTCTACGAAGATCTTTATCGGTTGAACCTCTATGTCAAGGATTCAGTTAATCCCGTACGATGTTCCCTTTGTTCTTCGGTATGTTACTTGCCCGAGATTCGATCGTCGGTATCTCTATACCTAGTTCAATCTTGTTACCGGAAAGTCTCTTTACTCGTTCCATAATACAAGATCCCGTGGCTAACACTAAGTCACATTGCTTGCAAGGCTTATTGTGATGTTGTATTACCGAGTGGGCCCTGAGATACCTCTCCGTCACACGGAGTAACAAATCCCAGTCTTGCCCATGCCCACTCAACAGACACCCTCGGAGATACCTGTAGAGCATCTTTATAGTCACCCAGTTATGTTGTGACGTTTGATACACACAAGGTATTCCTCCGGTGTCAGTGAGTTCCATGATATCATGATCATAGGAACAGATACTTGACATGCAGAAAACTATAGCAATAAACTGACACGATTATATGCTATGTTTATAGTTTGGGTCTTGTCCATCACATGATTCTCCTAATGATGTGATCCCGTTATCAAATGACATCTCATGTCTATGGCCAGGAGACCTTGACCATCTTTGATCAACGAACTAGTTAACTAGAGGCATACTAGGGGCACAGTGTTGTCTATGTACCCACACATGTATTTGAGTTTCCAATCAATACAATTATAGCATGGATAATAAACGATTATCACGAACAAGGAAATATAATAATAACCAATTTATTATTGCCTCTAGGGCATATATCCAACAGTCTCCCACTTGCACTAGAGTCAATAATCTAGTTCACATCACCATGTAATTTACATTGTAATGAATCTAACACCCAATGAGATTTGGGGTTCGATCATGCTTTGCATGTGAGAGAGGTCTTTAGTCAACGGGTCTGCGACATTCAGATCCGTGTGTACTTTGCAAATCTCTATGTCATACTATAGACACTGCTACCACACTCCACTTGGAGCTATTCCAAATGGCTGCTCCACTATACGTATCCGGATTGCTACTCAGAGTCATCCGAATTGGTGTTAAACCTTGCATCGATGTAACCCTTTACGACGAACTCTTTATCACCTCCATAATCGAGAAATATTTCCTTAGTCCTCTAGTTACTAAGGATAACTTTGACCGCTGTCCAGTGATCCACTCCTGGACCACTCTTGTACCCCTTGACAGACTCATGGCAAGGCACACATTAGGTGCGGTACACAGCATGGCATACTATACAGAGCCTATGGATATGGCATAGGGGACGACCTTTGTCCTTTCTCTTTTTTCTGCCATGGTCGAGCTTTGAGTCTTACTCAACTCCACACCTTTACAAATCAGGCAAGAACTCTTTCTTTGACTGATCCATTTTGAACTCTTTCAAAATCTTGTCAAGATATGTACTCATTGAAAGGTTTATCAGACGTCTTGATCTATCTCTATAGGTCCTGATGCCCAACATTTAAGTAGCTTCATTCCAGGTTTTCCTTTGAAAAACTCCTTTTCAAACAACCCTTTATGCTTTCCAGAAATTCTATATCATTTCCGATCAACAATATGTCATCCACATATACTTATCAGAAATTCTATAGTGCTCCCACTCACTTTATTGTAAATACAAGTTTCTCATAAACTTTGTATAGACTCAAAAACTTTGATCACCTCATCAAAGCGTATATTCCCACTCCGAGATGCTTTCTCCAGTCCATAGAAGGATCGCTTGAGCTTGCATATATTTTAGCATCCTTAGAACTGACAAAACCTTCTGGTTGTATCACATACAACCTTTCCTCACGGATACCGTTAAGGAAACGATGTTTAGACATCCATCTGCCGGATTTCATAATCAAAAAATGCATCAACTGCTAACATAATTCCAACAGACTTTAGCATCGCTACGGGTGAGAAAGTCTCATCGTAGTCAACTCCTTGAACTTGTGAAAAACCCTTTGCCATAAGTCGAGCTTTATAGACGGTGACATTACCGTCCGCGTCCGTCTTCCTTTTAAAGATCCATTTGAATGGCCTTTCGCCCTTCAGGTAATACTTCCAAAGCCCATACTTTGTTTTCTTACATGGATCCCATCTCGGATTGCATGGCCTCTAACCATTTCTCGGGATCCGGGCCCATCATCACTTCTCCATAGCTCGTAGGTTCATCGTTGTCCAACAACATGACCTCTAAGACAGGGTTGCCGTACCACTCAGGAGCAGTACGCGTCCTTGTTGACCTACGAGGTTCGATAGTAACTTGATCCAAAGCTTCATGATCATCATCATTAACTTCCTCTTCAACTAACGTAGGCTCCACATAAACAACTTTCTGCGCTACACTACTCTCTGGTTGAAACAAAGGTTCAACAACCTCATCAAGTTCCATCTTCCTCCCACTCAATTCTTTCGAGAGAAACTCTTTCTCGAGAAAGGACCCGTTTTAGCAACAAACACTTTGTGCTTGGATCTAAGATAGAAGGTTTACCCAACTGTTATGTTAGGGTATTCTATGAAGATGCATTTGTCCGCTTTGGGTTCGAGCTCATTAGGTGAAAACCCTTTTTCACATAAGCGTCGCAGCTCCAAACATTAAGAAATGACAGCTTAGGTTTCCGCCAAACCAAAATTCATATGGTGTCATCTCAACGGATTTAGATGGTGCCCCTTTTAAAGTGAATGTAGTTGTCTCTAATGCGTAACCGCAAAACGATAGTGGCAAATTAATAAGAGACATCATAGTTCGCACCATATCCAATAGAGCACGACTACGACGTTCAGACACACCATCATACTATGGTGTTCCAGGTGGCGTGAGCTGTGAATCAAATTCCACATTGTCTTAAATTGTATACCAATACTCGTAACTCAGGTATTTACCTCCACGATCATATCGTAGACATTTTATCTCCTTGTCACGATGTTCTCAAACTTCACTCTGATTTTGTTTGAACTTTTCAAACGTTTCAGACTTGTGTTTCATTAAGTAAATATCCCCATATCTACTCAAATCATCAGTGAAAGTAGGAAAATAACGATATCCACCGCACGCTACAACATTCATTGGACCGAATACATCAACATGTATCATTTCCAATAAGTTACTTGCCCGCTCTACCATACCGGAAAACGGGGTCTTAGTCATCTTGCCCATGAGGCATGGTCCGCATGTCTGAACCGATTCGCAATCGAATGAGTCTATAGATCCATCAGTATGGAGTTTCTTCATGCGTTTTACACCTATATGACATTTAGCGGCAGTGCCACAAGTATGTGGTACTATCATTATTAACTTTGTATCTTTTGGCATCAATATTATGAACATGTGTATCACTACGATCAAGATTCAATAAACCATTCTCATTGGGTGCATGACCATTGAAGGTATTATTCATGTAAACAGAATAACCATTATTCTCTAACTTAAATGAATAACCGTATTGCAATAAACATGATCTAATCACGTTCATGCTCAATGCAAACACCAAATAACATTTATTTAGGTTCATCACTAATCCCGAAGGTAGAGAGAGCGTGCGATGGTGATCACATCAACCTTGGAAACACTTCCAACACTCATCGTCACCTCACCCTTAGCTAGCCTCCGTTTATTCCATAGCTTTTATTTCGAGTTACTAACATTTAGCAATCGAACCGGTATCCAATACCTAGGTGCTACTAGGAGTAATAGCAAGGTACACATCAATAACACGTATATCAAATATACTTCTGTCGACGGTGCCAGCCTTCTTATCTACCAAGTATCTAGGGTTGTTCCGCTTCAGCGACCGTTCTCCTCATAATAGTAGCACTTAGTCTCGGGTTTGGGTTCAACCTTTGGGTTTCTTCACTGGAGCAACAACTGACTTGCCATCCATGAAGTTTCCCTCCTAGCCCTTGCCCTTCTCGAAACTAGTGGTTTCACTAACCATCAACACTTGATGCTCCTTCATGATTTCTACCTTCGCGGTGTCAAACATCGCGAATAGCTCAGGGATCATTATTTCCATCCGTGGCATTTTATAGTTCATCACGAGGCTCTAGTAGCTTAGTGACAGTGACTTGGAGAACTATATCAATCACTATCTCATCTGGAAGATCAACTCCCACTCGATTCAAGCTATTGTAGTACCCAGACAATCTGAGCACATGCTCACCGATTGAGCTATTCTCCTTCATCTTGCAGACAAAGAATCTTGTTGGAGGTCTCATACCTCTCAACACGGGCACGAGCTTGAGATCCCAATTTCAGCTCTTAGAACATCTCATATGTTCCGTGACGTTCAAAATGTTTTGGAGCCTCAATTCTAAGCCGTAATGCATGACGAACTCAACTATCAAGTAGTCATCAGAACGTGCCTGCCAGATGTTCACAACATCTACAGACGACGCTTGAGGGGGTGGCGCACCCAGCGGTGCATTAAGGACATAAGCCTTCTATGCAGCAATGAGGACAGTCCTCAGATCACGAACCCAGTCCGCATTATTGCTACCATCATATTTCAACTCTATTTCTCTAGGAACATATAAAAAATCAAGGGAGCTACAGCGCGAGCTAGTAATCTACAACGTAATTTGCAAAGACTTTTTGACTATGTTCATGATAATGAGTTTAGTTAATCATATTACTTAAAAACTCCCACTCAAATTGACATCCCTCCGGTCATTCGAGTGTCACATGATCCAAATCCACCAACTCAAGTCCGATCATCACGTGAGTTGAGGTGGTTTCAATGGTGAACATCTTCATGTTGATCATATCTAATATATGACTCATGTTCGACCTTTCGGCCTCTTGTGTTCCGAGGCCATGTCTGTACATGCTAGGCTCGTAAGTTGAACCCGAGTGTTCCGCACGTGCAACACTGGCTTGCACCCGTTGTATGCGAACATAGAGTCTATCACACCCGATCATCACGTGGTGTCTCGAAACGACGAACTTTCGCAACGGTGCACACTCGGCGAGAACACAATTTTATCTTGAAATTTAAGTGAGGGATCACCTTATAATGCTACCGTCGTCCTAAGCAAAATAAGATGCATAAAAGGATTAACATCACTTGCAAATCATAAGTGACATGATATGGCCATGAACTTGTGCTTTTGATCTCCATCTCCAAAGCACCGGCATGATCTCCATCGTCACCGGCATGACACCATGATCTCCATCATCTTGATCTCCATCAATGTGTCGCCATGAGGTTGTCGCGCCGACTGTTGCTTCCACGACTATTGCTAACTCATAGCGATAAAGTAAAGCAATATGGCAAAAATAATTAAAGACAACCCTATGGCTCCTGCCGGTTGCCGTACTCATCGACATGCAAGTCGTGATATTCTATACAATACATGATCATCTCATACATCACATATATCTCATCATGTAATTGGCCATATCACATCACAACATACCCTGCAAAAACAAGTTAGACGTCCTCTAATTGTTGTTGCAAGTTTTACGTGGCTGCTACGAGTATCTAGCAAGAACAATTCTTACCTACGCAAAAACCACAACGGTGATACAAAAATTGCTATTCAACCTTCTCAAGGACCGCCTTTGTCAAATCCGATCCGACTAAAGTGGGAGAAACAGACATCCGCCAGCCATCTTTATGCAATGAAGTTACATGTCAGTTGATGGAACCGGTCTCTCATAAGCGTACGAGTAATGTTGGTCCGGGCCGCTTCATCCCACAATACCGTCGAAACAAGAAAAGACCAAGGGAGGAAGCAATCCGAATATCAACGCCCACAAACTCCTTTGTGTTCTACTCAAGATCTCATCCACACATAGACCTAGCTCTGATGCCACTGTTGGGGAACGTTGCAAGGGAAACAAAAAATTTCCTACGCACACGCAAGATCTATCCATGGTGATGAGCATCTACGAGAGGGAGAGTGGATCTACATACCCTTGTAGATCGCAAACGGGAAGCGTTAAGAAACGCAGTTGATGTAGTTGAACGTCTTCGCGATCCAAATCGCCGATCGTCCCGCGATCCAATCACGATCCATCTCGCGATCCAATCACGATCCGTCCCGCGATCCCATCACGGTCCGTCCCGCGATCAAATCACGAACCGTCCCGCGATCCTGATCACGGTCCTTCCGATCTAGTGCCGAACGGACGGCACCTCCGCGTTCAGCACACGTACAGCTCGAGGATGATCTCCGCCTTCTTGATCCAGCAAGAGGGAGCGGAGAGGTAGATGAGTTCTCCGGCAGCGCGACGGCGCAGCGGCGGTGGTGGTGGAACTATTCCAGCAGGGCTTCGCCTAAGAGCATCTCCAGCCGTTGGCCCCCCAGGGGCCCGAAATAGCGCCGCCTGGGGGCCAGCCGGCGCTAAAATTGGCATGGGGGGGCTCGGCTTCCCAGTCGCGCCCCCAGCGTCGCCCCCCAACCGACGCTTTCGGCCCAGTACGGGCATAGAATCGGCCAAAAGTGGCCCAAACAGTAAATATAATTCGGGTTTTTCATTAACAATATAATACAAAACTAAAAAAAACTATGTCGACTACGTCGTCCCACCGCCGCCGTCCCGTCGCCGCGCCGCCGCATTCTACATGCCGAGAAGCTTGTAGAAGTTGGTGTAGTCGCCGCCGTCATCCCCGTCGCCGTCGCCGTCACTGCCGTCGCCGTTCTGCGCGCCGTGGCCGCCGTCCCTGCTGCAGCCCTGCCCTGCGTCACCGAAACGGTGCAGGTCGGGGTTGGAGGGCCCAGGCGCCTCGCCGTCGCTGTCGTCATCGAGGATGATGAGGCCGGCGATCTCCTCCTCGCGGCGGGCACGGTGGCGAGCCTCGATCTCCTCGAGAGCCCGGCGCTGCCGCTCCATCTCCTCCTGGACGTATTCGTCCCGCGCCCACTTCATGGCCGCCTCGTCCGCGGCGGCCATGGCGAGGTGCTCCTGCTTGACCACCGCCATGCCAAGCTCCGTCTTCGGCCTGACAAGGTGGAGGTAGCCGCGGGGAGGTGAGGGCTCGCGGCGTCGGCCCTCGTTGATGGTGATGCCCCCGCCGCCGCTGCGCCTGCTGCGCCGGAGCGGCGTCACGCCGGGCTCGGCCTTCACGGCGACTAGCGGCGTGCGCACTGCGCCGGAGGAGTGGGAGAAGTGGGAGGACGACGACGACGGTGCCTCCATGCGCCGTGGCTGCCACGACGAGCCCCTCCGGTGGGAGATGGACGTCGGCTTGTCCGGGTACTCGAGGCACGGCTCGTTGCCGCCCTCGATGTGCTCGAGGATGGCCTCGAGCGTGCGTCCGGGGACGCCCCACCAAAGACGGCGGCCCTCGCTGTTGTTGCGGCCGCGCGCAGGGCCTCCGTTGGTGGAGGTGAGCTGCTCCTCGCGGCGGCGCTCGAAGTACGCCGTCCAGAGGTTGATGCTATCGGGAGCGTACCTCGGCTGCCGGCGCACTTCCTCGGACAGGGAGGACCGGATCCGGGCGATCTCGGCGCGCCGCTCGGCTCCGGTGGGCACCGGTGGCATGGGGACGCCGCCGGCGCTGAGCCTCCAGGCGCCCGGCACCCACATGTCAGGCGGCGTCGGGTACTCCGCCTCGTACAATAGGCGGGCCTCGTCCTCGTCGAGGCACCGGCGGCCGAAGCCGTTGCGGGCCGCGCCGTCGCCTGGGTAGCGCTCCGCCATTGGGGGGGAGAGGGGGGAGAGAAGATCGCCGCGCGGGGGGAGAGAGAGGGGCATCGGTGGTGGGACATGGGGGCAGGCGGCGTTGTGTGGCGAACACCGGCGAGGTCGGCTTTTATAGGAGGCGAGCGGGCGGCACCGTGCGGACGCGTGGGAGGCGAGGTGTGGACGCCCGTCGCCCTGTACTGACTGCGCCACCCCGTGAACGCCAGCTCGTGAATGCGCCGCATCAATGGAAGGCTGACCGGCGGCAGCCTTGCATTGATTCCTCGCGGGAAACCGAGGCGATGAGGACGACGACTCCGCGCGGTCGCTGACTCGGCGGACCCACCCGTTTTCGCGCCAAAAACGTTTCGCCCGGTGCCCCCCAGCGCGCCGGGTTCGGCCTGGGTACCTGGTGCAAAATTCGGCCCTAACCTTTGAAAAATGGGCTCTTGGGGGCGTGACTGGGCCGATTTTCGCCCGCCGGCGATAAAAAATGGCCTTGGGGGGGCCTGTTGGGGGGGCGGCTGGAGATGCTCTAAGCACCGCTGAAAACTAGACTAAAGGAGAAAACGATCTAGAGGAAGTAGAGCGAGCACGTGGCAATTAGGGTTAGCGCTCCCCTCTAAATCCTCTAGTATATATAGGAGAGAGGGAGGGGAGGAGGCAGCCTCAAACCCTCAACGGTTGACCGAAATTGGAGGTGGCGGAGTCCTACTCCAATCCTACTCGGAGTAGGATTCCTCCTCTCCACTTGGAAACCCTTTCCACCTTTCCACCTTTGGGTTTTTCCCACCCCTAGCCACATGGGCCTTAGTGGGGGGTTCGGCCAGCCCACTAGGGGCTGGTTTGACTCCTCCTACAGCCCATGAGGTCCTTTGGGTCGAGACACCCCTCCCGATGGCCCCCGGTACCCTCCCGGCACTCCCGGTACACTACCGAAGTACCCGAAACTTTTTCGGTGACCAAAACAGGACTTCCTATATATCAATCTTTACCTCCGGACCATTCCGGAGCTCCTTGTGACGTCCAGGATCTCATCCGGGACTCCGAAAACCTTCGGTCACCACCATACATAACTCTACTATACCGAAATGTCATCGAACCTTAAGTGCGCAGACCCTGCGGGTTCGAGAACTATATAGACATGACCGAGACACCTCCACGGTCAATAACCAATAGCGGGACCTCCATGCCCATATTGGTTCCTACATATTCTACGAAGATCTTTATCGGTTGAACCTCTATGTCAAGGATTCAGTTAATCCCGTACGCTGTTCCCTTTGTTCTTCGGTATGTTACTTGCCCGAGATTCGATCGTCGGTATCTCCATACCTAGTTCAATCTCGTTATAGGCAAGTCTGTTTACTCGTTCCGTAATACAAGATCTTGTGGTTAACACTTAGTCACATTGCTTGCAAGGTTTATTGTGATGTTGTATTACCGAGTGGGCCCTGAGATACCTCTCCGTCACACTTAGTAACAAATCCCAGTCTTGATCCATGCCCACTCAACAGACACCCTCGGAGATACCTGTAGAGCATCTTTATAGTCACCCAGTTACGTTGTGACGTTTGATACACACAAGGTATTCCTCCGGTGTCAGTGAGTTGCATGATCTCATGGTCATAGGAACAGATACTTGACATGCAGAAAAGTACAGCAATAAACTGACACGATCATATGCTATGTTTATAGTTTGGGTCTTGTCCATCACATCATTCTCCTAATGATGTGATCCCGTTATCAAATGACATCTCATGTCTATGGCCAGGAAACCTTGACCATCTTTGATCAACGAACTAGTTAACTAGAGGCATACTAGGGACACAGTGTTGCCTATGTACCCACACATGTATTTGAGTTTCCAATCAATACAATTATAGCATGGATAATAAACGATTATCACGAACAAGGAAATATAATAATAACCAATTTATTATTGTCTCTAGGGCATATTTCCAACACTCGAACCTGCAGGGTCTGCACACTTAACGTTCGGTGACGATTCGGTATTGTTGATAGGGATGAAAATGGAGTGGAAACTTTCTGTTTTTCCGGAGGAAAAATGGAAACGGAGAGGAAATATGGAAACGGAAACGGAAATTTGCAAAACGGAAGTGGAAATGGAATATTTTATGTGGAAACGGAAACAAAAATGGAACTGTGTTTTCCGGCGGAACATACGTGGAAATGGAACTTTCCGTTTCCTGGAATATGGAATTTCCGTTTTTACTATAAGGCATACTATAGGCGTATGACTGCTTTGTAGCCCAACCAAGAAACAACACACAATGTCACAATGAGCAGAATGGATCATTTGAGAGTGCAAAACGCGTCACATACCTATCACACATGTACTCAACTAGACCCTATATGTAATTCTCTGGTACTATTATAATACTATGCTAAATTGCTAACATAATCATTTGATTTTCTTGCCATGTTAACAATTCACTAATCTTGTTTGTATTTGTGTGTATTTCTTTATGATTCAAGGGTTTTTTAAGTTCCGGTCAATGCCCACTTCTGTTTCTGTGTCCGTTCTGTATTTGCTCCGTGTCTGTTTCCGATAGAATTTGTTTCCATATTCATTTCCGGGGTTTCTGTATTCGTTTCCGCTTCAGTAAAAAAATATGAAAACAAATGTGGTAGCACTCAGCTCTGTCCATTTCTGCTCCGTTTCCATCCCTAATTGTTGAGTTATATATGTTGGTGACCGAAGGTTGTTCGCAAATGAGATCCCGGACGTCACGAGGAGTTGCAGAATGGTCAGGAGGTAAATATTTATATATAGGAAAGTGGTATTTGTGTTCCGAAAAGTTTCGGGTGTTTCCGGTAGTGTACCGGGAGTGCCGAAAAGGTTCCGGGGGTCCACCGGGAGGGGCCCACCCACCGCAGGGGTCCACATGGGCCCAAGAGGTGGCGCACCAGCCCATGGTGGGCTGGGAAGCCAACCCCTATAGGCCCATGTGCCCAAAAGGTGGAAGGGTGGAGGTGCCTTGGAGGGGAGGGACTCCTCCCTAGGGTTCCCACCTCCCTTGTGGGGGGAGCACTCCTCCCCCCACTTCGGCCGAACCCCTCCTTGGAGGAGGGGCTAGGGCTTCACCCCACCTACCACTTCCTCCTATAAATAGAGAGGGAGAGGGAGGGCATCTGCACCTTAAGCGACGGCGCAGCCCTCTCTCTCTCCTTCTAGATTAGTTCTCCTCTAGATCGGTCTCGGCAGTGCTCGGCGAAGCCCTGCCGAAACAGCTACACCACCACCGCCACCACATTGTCATGCTGCCGGAGAACTCATCTACCTCTCCGCCCTCGCTTGCTGGATCAAGGAGGCAGAGAACGTCATCGAGCTGTACGTGTGCTGAACGCGGAGGTGCCGCCCGTTTGGCACTAGATCATGATTGGATCGCGGGATGGATTGCGATTTGGATCGCAAAGACGTTCGACTACATCAACCGCGTTTCTTAACACTTCCCGCTTAGCGATCTACAAGGGTATGTGGATCCAATCTCTCCTCTCATAGATGCTCATCTCCTAGATTGATCTTGGTGAAGCGTAGGAATTTTTTGTTTCCCATGCAACGTTCCCCAACAGTGGCATCATGAGCTAGCTAGGTCTTTGCGTAGATGACATCGCGAGTAGAACACAAAGGAGTTTGTGGGCGTTGATATTCAGATTGCTTCCTTCCTTGGTCTTTTCTTGATTCAGCCGTATTGTGGGATGAAGCGGCCCGGACAAAGTTTACATGTCCTCGTACATGAGACCGGTTCCATCGACTGACATGTAACTTTGTTGCATAAGATGGCTGACGGGTGTCTGTCTCTACCACCTTAGTTGAATCGGATTCGACAAAGGCGGTCCTTGTAGAAGGTTAAATAGCAACTTGTATATCACCGTTGGGGTTTTGCGTAGGTAAGAATCGTTCTTGATAGATACCCATAGCAGCCACGTAAAACATGCAACAACAAATTAGAGGACGTCTAACTCGTTTTTGCAGGGTATGTTGTGATATGATATGGCCAAAGACATGATGAAATATATTTGATGTATGAGATGGTCATGTTTTGTAATAGTTCATATCGACTTGCATGTCGATGCATACGGCAGGAGCCATAGGGTTGTATTTAATTATTGTATGACCTGTGTGTCAATCATTAAGCGCCATGTAATGCTTTACTTAATCGCTAAGCGGTAGCAATAGTAGTAGAAGCATGGTTGGTGCGACAACCCCGATGGCAACACAATGATGGAGATCATGATGATGGAGATCATGGTGTCATGCCGGTGACGATGGAGATCATGCAGGTGCATTGGAGATGGAGATCGAAAGCACAAGTTCATGGCCATATCATGTCACTTATGATTTGCATGTGATGTTAATCCTTTTATGCATCTTATTTTGCTTAGGACGACGGTAGCATTATAAGGTGATCCCTCACTAAAATTTGAAGATAAAATTGTGTTCTCCCCGAGCGTGCACCGTTGCGAAAGTTTGTCATTTCGAAGCACCACGTGATGATTGTGTGTGATAGACTCTACGTTCGCATACAACGGGTGCAAGCCAGTTTTGCACATGCGCAACACTCGGGTTAAACTTGATGAGCCTAGCATGTACAGACATGGCCTCGGAACTGAAGAGACCGAAAGGTCTAACATGAGTCATATAGTAAATATGATCAACATGGAGATGTTCACCATTGAAACCACCTCATCTCACGTGATGATCGGACTTGGGTTGGTGAATTTGGATCATGTAGCACTCAGATGACTGGAGGGATGTCAATTTGAGTGGGAGTTTTAAGTAATATGATTAACTAAACTCATTATCTTGAACAATAGTCTAAGTAACCTTTGCAAATTTATGTTGTAGATCAATGGCTCGCAGAGTAGCACCCCTGAATTTCAATGTGTTCCTAGAGAAAGCCAAGCTGAAAGATGATGGAAGTAACTTTGTAGACTGGGCCCGTAATCTAAGGATTATCTTCACGGCTTCCCAAATGGCTTATGTCTTTGATGCATCGCTCGGTGCGCCATCCCTCTAGTGTCGTCTGCAGGCGTTGTGAACGCCTGGCAGGCACGTTCTGATGACTACTCAATAGTTCAGTGTGCTACGTTGTATGACTTAGAACCGGGACTTCAAAGGCATTTTGAACGTCATGGAGCATATGAGATGTTCCAGGAGTTGAAGTTTATTTTTGAATAGAATGCCCGGATCGAGAGGTATGAGACCTCCGATAAGTTCTATGCTTGCAAGATGGAGGAGAACGGGTCTGTCAGTGAGCACGTACTCAGAATGTCTGGGTATTCCAACCGTCTGGCTGAGTTGGGAGTTACGCTCCCGCCAGAGGCGATCGCTGACAGAGTTCTTCAATCGCTACCACCTAGCTACAAAAGCTTTGTGTTGAACTATAACATGCAAGGGATGAACAAATCTGTCGCCGAGCTGTTTGCGATGCTGAAAGTCGCTGAGTCAGAAATACAGAGAGAACATCAAGTGTTGATGGTCAATAAAACCACTAGTTTCAATAAAAATGGCAAGGGAGAGAAGGGTAACTCCAAGAAGAGTGGCAAAGAAGTTGCTCCTCCCGTGAAGAAACCTAAGGCTAGACCCAAGCCCGAAACTGAGTGCTTTCATTGCAAGGGAACTGGCCACTGGAAACGGAACTGCCCCAAGTATTTGGCTGACAAGAAGGCGGCCAACGCCAAACAAGGTATATATGATATACATGTTATTAATGTGTACCTTACCAACTCTCGTTGTAGTGCGTGAGTATTTGATACCGGTTCGGTTGCTCACATTTGCAACTCAAAGCAGGAACTACAGAATAGACGGAGGCTGGCAAAGGACGAAGTGACGATGCACGTGGGAAATGGTTCCAAGGTTGATGTGATCACCGTCGGCACGCTCGCTCTTCGATTACCATCGGGATTCGTGATGAACCTGAATAATTGTTATTTAGTGCCTGCGTTGAGCATGAACATTATATCTGGATCTTTTTTAATGCGATACGGTTACTCATTTAAATCAGAGAAAAATGGTTATTCCATTTATGTGGGTAATATCTTTTATGGTCATGCACCCAATGTGAGGGGTTTATTCTTATTTAATCTCGATAGTGATGATACACATGTTCATAACATTGATGCCAAAATATGTAGAGTTGATAATGATAGTACCACTTTCTTGTGGCACTGCCGCTTAGGTCATATTGGTGTAAAATGCATGAAGAAGCTCCATGCTGATGGACTTTTGGAGTCACTTGATTTTGAATCACTTGACACATGTGAACCATGCCTCATGGGCAAGATGACTAAGACCCCGTTCTCCGGAACAATGGAACGGGCAAGTGACTTGTTGGAAATCATACATACTAATGTGTGCGGTCCGACGAGCATTGAGGCGCGCGGCGGATATCGTTACTTTCTCACCTTCACCGATGACTTAAGTAGATATGGGTATATTTACTTGATGAAACATAAGTCTGAAACGTTTGAAAAGTTCAAGCAATTTCAGAGTGAGGGGTAGAATCATCGTAACAAGAAGATTAAATTCCTACTATCTGATCGAGGAGGAGAATATCTGAATTATGAGTTTGGCAATCACTTAAGACAATGTGGAATTGTTTCATAGTTGACGCCACCTGGAACACCACAGCGTAATGGTGTGTCCGAACGTCGTAATCGAACCATATTGGATATGGTGCGGCCTATGATGTCTCTTGTCGATTTGCCACTATCATTTTGGGTTATGCATTAGAGACAGCTACGTTCACTTTAAATAGGGCACCATCTAAATCCGTTGAGACGACACCGTATGAACTTTGGTTTGGCAAGAAACCAAAGTTGTCGTTTCTTAAAGTTTAGGGATGCGATGATAATGTCAAAAAGCTTCAGCCAGAAAAGCTCGAACCCAAAGTGGAGAAATGCATCTTCATAGGATACCCAAAAGAGACGGTTGGGTATACCTTCTATCTCAGATCCGAAAGCAAAGTGTTTGTGGCAAAGAACGGGTCATTTCTCGAGAAAGAGTTTCTCTTGAAAGAATTGAGTGGGAGGAAGATAGAACTTGATGAGGTTGTTGAACCTTTACTTCAACCAGAGTGTAGCGCAGCGCAGAAAGATGTTTTTGTGGAGCCTACATCACTTGAAGAGGAAGCTAATGATGGTGATCATGATGCTTCGGATCAAGTTACTATCGAACCTCGTAGGACGACAAGGGCACGTACTGCTCCTGAATGGTACGGTAACCCTATCTTAGAGGTCATGTTGTTGGACAACGATGAACCTACGATCTATGGAGAAGCGATTGTGGGCCCGGATTCCGACAAATGGTTAGAGGCCATGAAATCCGAGATAGGATCCATGTATGAAAACAAAGTGTGGACATTGGAAGTATTACCTGAAGGGGGAAAGGCCATTCAGAATAAATGGATCTTTAAGAAGAAGACGAACGCGGACGGTAATGTCACCGTCTATAAAGCTCGACTTGTGGCAAAGGGTTTTTCACAAGGAATTGACTACGATGAGACTTTCTGACCCGTAGTGATGCTCAAGTCTGTCAGAATCATGTTAGCAATAGCTGCAGTTTTCGATTATGAAATTTGGCAGATGGATGTCAAAACAGCGTTCCTTAACGGTTTCCTCGAGGAAGAGTTGTATATGATGCAACCAGAAGGTTTTGTCAATCCAAAGAATGCTGACAAAGTTTGCAAGCTCTAGCGATCCATTTATGGACTGGTGCAGGCATCTCGGAGTTGGAATAAGCGTTTTAAAGAGGTGATCAAAGCTTTTGGGTTTGTACAAGTTTACGGAGAAGCTTGTATTTACAAGAAAGTGAGTGGGAGCTCTATAGTGCTTCTAATATTATATGTGGATGACATATTGCTGATTGTAAACAATATAGAATTTTTGGAAAGCGTGAAGGAAATTTGAACAAGAGTTTTTCAATGAAGGACCTAGGAGAAGCTCCTTTCATATTAGGCATCAAGATCTATAGAGATAGATCGAGACACTTAATAGGACTTTCACAGAGAACATACCTTGATAAAGTTATGAAGAAGTTCAAAATGGATCAGTCCAAGAAAGGGTTCTTGAATGTATTGCAAGTTGTGAAGTTGAGTAAGACTCAATGCCAATTGATTGCTGAGGATAGAGAAAAGATGAGTGTCATCCCCTATGCTTCTGCCATAGGCTCTATCATGTATGCAATGTTGTCCACAAGACCAGATGTCAGCCTTGCCATAAGTATGGCCAAAAGGTTTCAAAGTGATCCAGGAGTGGAACACTGGACGGCGGTCAAGAATATCCTTAAGTATCTGAAAAGGACTAAGGAAATGTTCCTCGTTTATGGAGGTGATCAAGAGCTCGTCATAAAGGGTTACGTCGATGCAAGCTTTGGCACTGATCCGGATGACTCTAAGTCTCAAATCGGATACGTATATATTCTCAATGGGGGAGCAGTAAGCTGGTGCAGTTCCAAGCAAAGCGTGGTAGCTGATTCTACATGTGAAGCGGAGTACATAGCTGCCTCGGAGGCGGCAAAGGAGGGTGTCTGGATGAAGTAGTTCATGACGGATCTTGGAGTTGTGCCCAGTGCACTAGACCCAATGACTCTATTCTATGACAACACTGATGCCATTGCTCTAGCCAAGGAACCAAGGTTTCACAAGCGGACCAGACACATAAAGCAACGCTTCAATTCCATCCGCGATTACATCGAGGAGGGAGACATAAATATTTGCAAAGTGCACACAGATCTGAATGTTGCAGATCCATTGACTAAGCCTTTTCCATGAGCCAAACATGATCAACACCAGAACTGTATGGGTGTTAGATTCATTACGATGTAAATCACATAGTCATGTGAGCAAGATTATTGACTCTAGTGCAAGTGGGAGACTGTTGGAAATATGACCTAGAGGCAATAATAAAATAGTTATTATTATATTTCCTTGTTCATGATAATTGTTTATTATCCATGCTAGAATTGTATTGATTGGAAACTCAAATACATGTGTGGGTACATAGACAACACTATGTCCCTAGTGAGCCTCTAAAAGACTAGCTCGTTGATCAAAGATGGCTATGGTTTCCTGGTCATCGACATAAGTTGTCATTTGATAACGGGTTCACATCATTAGAAGAATGATGTGATGGACAAGACCGAAACTATGAACGTAGCATATGATCGTGTCAAGTTTATTGCTATTGTTTTCTGCATGTCAAGTATCTGTTCCTATGACCATGAGATCATGTAACTCACTAACACCGGAGGAGTACCTTGTGTGTATCAAACATCGCAACGTAACTGGGTGACTATAAAGATGCTCTACAGGTATCTCCGAGGGTGTCTGTTGTGTTGGCATGGATCAAGACTGGGATTTGTTACTCCGTATGACGGAGAGGTATCTCAGGGCCCACTCGGTAATACAACATCATAATGAGCTTGCAAGCAATGTGACTAAAGATTTAGCCATGGGATCTTGTATTACGGAACGAGTAAAGATACTTGCCGTTAACGAGATTGAACTAGGTATGGAGATACCGATGATCGAATCTCGGGCAAGTAACATACCGATGAACAAAGGGAACTGCATACGGGATTAACTGAATCCTTGACATCGTGGTTCGACCGATAAAGATCTTCGTAGAATATGTAGGAACCAATATGGGCATCCAGGTCCCGCTATTGGTTATTTGCTGTGGAAGTGTCTCGGTCCTCTCTGCATAGTTCTCGAACCCACAGGGTCTGCACACTTAACGTTCGGTGACGATTCAGTATTGTTGAGTTATATATGTTAGTGACCGAAGGTTGTTCGGAGTCCCAAATGAGATCCCGAACGTCACGAGGAGTTCCGAAATGGTCCGGAGGTAAAGATTTAGAGAAAATTCCTTATTTGACACTACCTTAAAATGTGGTTCCCTATTTGGCCCTGGAGAATTATTTTTTCCCTATTTGACATCTGCTCTAAATTTCTTTCCTAATATGACACTCCAGTGCATTTTGTTGACTAACGGTGTTAAAGACAGACATGAGAAGACCTTTTTACCCCTGGTGCATAAGGTGATCAAAAATCTGTACATGACAACATCTGCAGTGATGTTACATATTTGGTCATGTTAAATGACCGATGGAGACCCCATAATTTGGTCAAGAACTGGTTTCAATGCAAAAAATGTACTCTAATTTTAATTCAAAAAAATGAAAAATCGGGCAAAACCTCCCCTGTAATTCCCATATCTCACACAATTCATAGAGATTCATATATATATAGAGAGAGAGACAATATGCATCACAACATGTACAACTACCAGAAACATCCATGTTCACATTCACCACATACTGTTTCGCATGCATCACATACTGTTTCACACATGAGGTCAAGTCCATAAGTACATCACATGAACAGCACAAAAGAACCTCCAAAAGTAACCATGACATTAAAGGAAAACATGAGAATCACAAACTTAGCCTCCTTTTGCTCCTTGTGCTCATTGAAGGGCTTGCGGCGTTAAACATTTTGCTTCTTGTGCACATTGCTGGGCTATCTTGTGGCACCATAGGAATCTTTTCAGCACACTCTTTCTTTTTACTCTTGCCCCTAACCTTCACAGGAACATTTGTTTCATCGCGAGGCATAGGAAACTTGATGGAAATTGGCTTCGGTTGATTTGTGCCGGTTTTTGATCTGCACATGCATTTAAGACAGCACTAGTTTTTAGCCGTTGAAAACAAAAATTATTCATAACATGTGAACTAAAAAGAGAAACAATACCTCTTGGATCGAACCGATTCAGATTTGGCCCCTTTTCCCAAGCTTTTGCTATGGTGAGAAGGAAGCAATCAGAATACATAACAAGTTTTAGTTTAACAAATCTAAAAATCTGAACTAGTTGTAATCACCTTTTTGATGCTCCAGCACTAGAGTTAACATGTTTCCCCTTTTTCTTAGTTGTAGTTTCCAAGCTTTTGCTATGGTGAGCAGAAAGGTACTTAGAATTCAAACATTGTTTTCAAGTATTTATGAGCATAAGTGTAAAATTATGAACCTTGGGGGAAAACACATTCTTGTTGGTGCTCCATCATCACAAGGCACAATGGATAACTCAGCTGTTTTGGTTGCCTTTGTCCTTTTCTTTGGTGGTTCTCTACACAAGCAATAGGAAAGTAGTGAACATGTATAGTTGGAAGAATAATGCAAGAATGAGTAAATCTATATTACCTCACAGCCATCATTGCAGCAATGTCCTCTGGGTTTCCCTTCTTACATTTGTGCCAATGATGCCCATATTCCTTACAAATAGGGCATAAGTGCTGGCCACTTTTCCTTTTCTTCTCACCACAACCTTTGTACCTCTCAGTTTTAGGCCTACCAGCTGTGGCCTTCAATAGTGGTGGATGCATGAAGAATCCATGTTCAGATTTAGGCCATTGGGTCTTGTCCGGCATAGCAGGGATTAGTTGGGCATAAGCTGCTCTATATTTGTCAATGGAGAAATACAAGTCCACATAGTGTCGTATGTGTGCATTGCTAAGTGACGTGATGAATGCAAGAGCATGTTTGCAAGGAAGACCGGAAACTTGCCATTGTCGACAAGAACATGTCCCCTCTTGCAAGTTCACCACAAACCTAAAGCCACTACCACCTAATGCAGTCACTTCAGCCACTTCTTCTGAGCTTTCTACCACCTCCAAGTTTAATTCCCTAGTCATTGCATTCAGCTTCTTAATTATGTGGGGCAGAATCAAACCATCTAGTTCCTTTGCTACTTTTCTCCTTCGGTTCCACAATATCATAATCAATTGTCTCGCCTTATCAAAGAGGTCGTCCAAGTTCAAGGACTTGTGGTGCTTAATCCAATTGTTAAAGCACTCAGCCAAGTTGTTGGTTACGTAGTCCACCTTGCATATAGTTGAGAACTGACTCCTAGACCACAACCTATTGTGCCACTGCCTTATATATGCAGTTGCAGCTGGCTTTGTTGTCTCCATAGCAACCCAATGTTTGTCAAATAAATATGGGTTCCATGAGTAAGCAGCAGCCCAAAGGTGGTCATCAAACACCTTTCCATGGAACTTCTTCTTGAAGTTGGTCACCAAGTGAAACATACATTCCCTATGTTCCGCCTCTGGGAACACTTCTTTCACCCCTGTCATTACTGCCTGACCAGCATCGGTGCATATGGCTAGACCATTTGGTGATCCTATGGCATGTCTTAGCAATTGCATGAACCATATCCAATTCTCATTAGTTTCAGAATCAAAGACTCCAAAACTAACCGGATACATCCAATTATGGCCATCAACGGCGGTAGCACTAGCCAGCTGCCCCTTGAACCTGCCCGTCAAGAATGTGCTATCTATTGCCAAATACGGTCTACAACCACTAAGGAACCCCTCTATGCAAGGTTTCAGAGCAACAAAAATTCTTCTAAATCTGATTTTACCATTTATTGTGTGATGATCGATCTGCACTATGCTACCGGGGCAACAACTTTCAACTTGTGCCTTAAACCTAAACAAATTGTCAAAGCTGCTATCCCAATCACCATATAGTTGCTTCAAGGCTAGCAACTTACCCATATATACTCTCTTGTAGTTGATTTTGACCTTGTGGTGTTCTTTAAGCTTCTTTCGCAATTCCTTTGCTCCTAGAGTTGCATCTTCAATGAGCCAGTCCTTCACCTTCTCACATATCCAATGCTTAGTTGCATTCTTCACCTTCTTTTTCCTTCTTGCACTAGAGCAATCATGACCAAAAGGTTTTTTTTTCACCTACAAAAGAAGAATATAATTAGTTAGCTAAAAACTCTCAAACATGTATCCTCCATGGACAATTATCTTCATCTCCATGCAAAAAATGTTCACAAATGAGCAAAGTTAGATAATTACCACTACGGTACACAAATCATCCGTTGTAGAAGCATGTATCCTCCATGGACAATTATCTTCATCTCTTCTTTTACAATAGCCCCTGAACCTACATGGTGCACTCTTCTCCGTGTCATACTCAAATTCATGTTTGATTGCATGCTGAGAAAGGGCCAACTTAAACTCATTCATATTGGGATATATGGAACCTTCGGTCATAGGAGGGTCATCCTTATCGTACTCTATATTTGGGGCATGATTGACCTCATGCAACTCCTCATCCTCCTCTACTTCAGTCTCATCCTCGCTCTCATCCTCACTCTCATGCTCACTCTCATCATCAACAACATAGTCTTGGTCCTTTTCTTTATCAGGAAAAAGAACCACATTTAGAGCTTTAGGTTCTTCCTTCAAATACATATCCTCTTCATCAATACCAACATGCTCATTCTCCGGTATTGGGTTACGAAGATAATTATCCTCATCTTGTCCTGCGTTGTTGTTAGGTTGGATATGCACATCACTATAGTACTCAGTGATAGGCTCATATGGTTCAGAGGGATCCCAATATACAATGAACATCTGCACCATCTTTGTCTTAGCGTGTCTCTCAAACATATACATCAACTCTTGGTCTGATTCTATTTCTGGAAACATTTTCAGAACTTCATCATAGTAGTGAACATGCGCAACTTCCAAATAACGTGGCTGGTACTGCACTATAATTGATTCAACCAAATCTTTGTAATTTGTCAAGTCGGAATCAACAGCCTTCTCAAAATAAAAACACTTCATCTCTTTTCTAGCTTTTTTTGGGTTGCCAAGCAATCTAATTTTCAGCAAATAACTAGAATTTGGATCCATCCTGTATATAGAAGAGAAACTTATGCATGAGCATTGCTACTGTATCTAATTTTCAGAAGAGAAACTATACTGTACATACCTCGCAGCATCGCCATGGCATGCGCCCGCACCTGAGCTCACACACGAGCGCTCCACAGCCGCGCCATGGCCTGCGCCCACAACTGAGCTCACGGACGATCCATCCCCAGCCCCGCCTTGGCCGCCCTCCGCCGTGCCTGGGTCGCCGTCCGCCGCCGTGCCTGATCCGGTGCCCGCAGCTGCGCCTGAGCCTCCACCCGCAGCCTCCCCTTGGTCCATGGCCCCTAAGCTCACTCCGCCGCCGGTACGGACCAGCACGCCGCCGCCGCCGCCGTCGGTACCGGCCAGCACACCGCCGCCGCCACTGCTAGGGTTTGGGTGGGGAATCGAGAGGAGACAGAGACGAGAGGGACGAGAGGTTCGGGTCGGGGCGTTTTCTCTTTTTTGTTCGATGTGTACGACGTACGTTAGCGACCAGCTGAGGGGTATCTTGGTCCATCTGATTTTTTTTTGACGGATTGGTCTAACGGAACCAACGGCAGTGCCACACAAGGAAAGAAATTAAGATTAGATGACATATTGGGAAGAAAAATTTCTCCAGGGTCAAATAAGGAACCGTATTTTAAGATAGTGTCAAATAAGGAATTTTCTCAAAGATTTATATATAGGAAAGTGGTATTCGGGTTCCGAAAAAGTTTCGCGTGTTTCCGGTAGTGTACCGGGAGTGCCGAAAAGGTTCCGGGGGTCCACCGGGAGGGGCCCACCCACCCCGGGGGGTCACATGGGCCCAAGAGGTGGCGCACCAGCCCCTGGTGGGCTGGGAAGCCGACCCCTATAGGCCCATGCGCCCAAAAGGTGGAAGGGTGGAGGTTCCTTGGAGGGGAGGGACTCCTCCCTAGGGTTGCCACCTCCCTTGTGGGAGGAGGACTCCTCCCCCCACTTCGGCTGAACCCCTCCTTGGAGGAGGGGGTAGGGCTGCACCCCACCTACCCCTTCCTCCTATAAATAGAGAGGGAGATGGAGGGCAGCCGCACCTTAAGCCACGACGCAGTCCTCTCTCTCTCCCTCTAGATTAGTTCTCCTATAGATCGGTTTCGGCAGTGCTTGGCGAATCCCTGCCGGAACAGCTCCACCACCACCGCCACCATGTCGTCGTGCTGCCGGAGAACTCATCTACCTCTCCGCCCTCGCTTACTGGATCAAGGAGGCGGAGGACGTCATCGAACTGTATGTGTGCTGAATGTGGAGGTGTCGTCCGTTCAGCACTAGATCGTGATTGGATCACGGGACGGATTGCGATTTGGATCGCGAAGACGTTCGACTACATCAACCGTGTTTCTTAACGCATCCTGCTTAGCGATCTACAAGGTTATGTGGATCCAATTTGTCCTCTCGTAGACTCTCATCTCCTAGATTTATCTTCGTGAAGCGTAGGACAATTTTTGTTTCCCATGCAACGTTCCCCAACACTAACGTGTCTTAAGATATTAATAGATGGCAAGTGGTGCGCACTCACCCCATCCCAAGTGACCCTTGGGAGGCCTCCGAAGGAGCGCTCGTCAATTAGACACTCCTCACAAGTGGGCGACGTATACTTCTTTTTGTGCAAATGCAATCGCATCGTTTTTTTCTCACTTATTTTTTGATAACGGGTTTATTTCCAAAAAATTCAAGGGGGTTTTTGTAAAAATGCTGACGGTGAACGGGCAGAAGCAATCGATACTTTATTAGTAGGTAAAGATATGAATTTTTTTTTCTTTCTCGCTTCTCTCAATTTTGTTATGCTGATTTTAATTTATCTAGTTTTCTATATGATATTGATTTTTATCCTTATTTTCTCACTTCCCTTTAACTTTTTTATGACGATTTCATTTGTTATTTTTTTCTTGCTCCTCCCAATTGCGTAGATCCAACATTAGTTTTTTCATTCATATGAATTTGTTTTTTTCTATCGCTTCTCTCAATTTTATTATGCTGATTTTAATTTTTTATTTTCAAACGATATTGATTTTTATCTTTTTCCCTCGCTTCTCCCTAATATTTTTATGAGGACTTTGAATTTTTTTTCTTACTCCTCCCAATTGCATAGATCCAATGGTGCGACACTACAACTTATGGACGAGTAACTTTCTTTTTTCTCTAGCTTCTCTTAGTTGTGCATATTCCATGGACGACGCAACAAGTATAGATGAGCAACATATGTTTTTCTCAATCTTCTCTTCTTTGGATTGGTCCAATGGTGTCAGTTTCTTTTTCATCCATCCAGTTAATATCAATTTAAAAAATGAGTCCGATGCCATGTCTTTTTTTCTCTTGCTTCTCTCAATCCCGTAGATCCAACGGTGCGACACTACAATTTATGGACGAGTAACTTTTTTTTCTAGCTTCTCCTAGTTATGCAGATCCCATGGACGACGCAACAAGTATGGATGAGCAACACATGTTTTTTCCAATCTTCTCGTTTTTGGAGTGGTCCGGTGGTCTCAGTTTCTTCTTCATCCATCCAGTTAATTTCAATTTAAAAAATGAGTCCGCTGCCACGTCTTCTTTTTATGATTTTTCTCTCGCTAGCTTTTCCCAATTCCGTAGATCCAGTGGAGCGATGCAATCGGTATGGATGAGCAACGATTTTTATTTTTACTTTTTTCTCTCGCTTCTTCCATTTTTTATGATCATTTTTTTCTTTTATCTTGCTCCTCCCAATTGTGTAGATCAAATGGTATGACCATATAAGTATGGACGAGCAATTTTCTCTCTCTAGCTTTTCCCAATTATGCAGATCTTAAAGTACGACGCAACAAGTGTGGATAAGCAACACATGTATTTCCCCACCTTCTCTTTGGTCCAATGGGCTCATTTCTCTTTTTCACCCTTCCAGATAATTTCAATTATGAAAAAATGAGTTCGCAGCTGCATCTCATTTTCTCTTTCTTCTCCCAATCACGTAGATCCAGTGATGCGGTGCAACAAGTATGGAAGAGCAATGGTTTTTTCTTTATTTTTCTATTTTGTCTCACTCTCCCAAATTCTTTTTATGATTTTTTTTCTCTCCTGCTCCCACAATTGCGTAGATCCAATGGTGAAACACTACAAGTATGGATGATCAACTGTTTTTTTCTCTAGCTTCTCAGCATTGTGCAGATCCCGTGGTGCAACATAGCAAATATGGACGAGTGATGTATGTTTTCCCTGCCTTCTCTTCTACGCAGTGTTCTGATGGTGTCAGTTCTCTTTTTCATCCATCCAACAATTTCAATATTGAAAAAATGAGTCTGCTACCATGTCTACTTTTCTCTTGCTTCTCCCAATACCGCAGATCTAGTGGTGCGATGCAACAAGTATGGACGAGCAATGGTTTTTTTCTCTCACTTATCCCATCTTTTTTATTATGATCTTTTTTCCCTCTTGCTCCTCCGATTGCGTAGATCCAACAGTGCAACACTCCAAATATGGCGAGCTTTTGTTTCTCTAGCTTCTCCCAATTTTGCATATTCCTTTTTGCGACACAAAAAGTATGGACGGTTAACGTATATTTTCCATGCCTTATCTTCTACGCAGTGGTCTGGTGGTGTCAATTCTTTTTTTCATCCATCCAATAATTTTAATATTGAAAAAACGAGTCCGCTGCCACATCTTCTTTTCTGTTGCTTCTCCCAGTCCAGCAGATCGAGTGGTGCGATGAAAAAAAGGGCGACGCAAAATGTATATTTATTTCAACCCTTATACTTTCGTGTGAGTCAGTTTCTTCATCCATCCAGATCATTTCAATTTTGAAAAAAATGAGTCTGCGACATGTCTTCTTTTCTCTCGCTTTTCTGAACCACCCCCACCCATCGGTACGATGCAATGAGTATGGATGAACAACCTATATTTTTTTCCTGCCATCTCCTCTTCGTAGTGGTCCAATGGTGCAAGTGACAGAACTAGGATTATCAATTCGTAAACCCACCGAGAGAACGTGTGACAACTCGTCTCTCAACACGAGGGGCTTGGTGAATAGTATCGGGCTGTCCCATGTCCCATGTTGGGGAACGCAACAGAAAACAAAAAAAAATCGACATGCGCACCAGCCTAGGACCGCTATGAAGATGCATACAAGGTTTGATCTTATCGTTACCAACTCATAGCGCATCGAAAGTAGATTTGGCGAAGATCGTTGGTGCAGATCCTAGTAGATAAGGATTTTACAATCTCACAACAACGAGGATGCATGTTCTCCCTCAGAAAGCCCCTCGGGCGGTTGAGGGAGTCCTGGATTAGGGGGTCCTCGGGGTGCTAACTAACCTGCTATGGGCTAGCCCGATGGGCTGCCTTGTGGCATCTCCTGAAAGGCCGGATTATAGAATGGCTCCGTGCTTGAGGATAAGAACCCGAAGACCCGGTTAGCCCTCCAAGAAAGAATGGGCGTATCTATGCCCGGATGGAAATCAACCATGTGTAACCCTAGGGTCCCCCGGTGTCTATATAAACCGGGGAGCTTAGTTCGTAGAGGATTAATCAGATACATCTAGGGTTTTAGCTCTTTGATCTCGGGGTAGATCAACTCTGTAACCTTCATACACATCAATACAACCAAACAGGACGTAGGGTTTTACCTCCTCATGAGGGCCCGAACCTGGGTAAACATCGTCTCCCTAGTCTCTTGTTACCATCAATCCTAGATTCACAGTTCGGGACCCCCTACCCGAGATCCGCAGGTTTTGACACCGACATTGGTGCTTTCATTGAGAGTTCCGCTGTGGGATCACTTGTGGATTGATGACTCGCCTTATCATTGGCAAACAGGCCCGAAACGAGGACATCTTCGTCCCCGGATAGGTCTTCGCGTTTGGCAGCGTCGTGCTGCATGCTGACTCAACCGGCCATCTAGGCCGGCTCGAAAACTTCTGCCACGGTCAAGAAATCAGGTTCGGGAACCTGGAGTTCACCGCCGACTCCCGTGGCAATCTGTCCCACACCGAACTCCCGGCTTCGTCCGACGGTCCCGGATACCCCGGAGCTTCAACTCCGGGCCTGCCCTCCGGCTTGACCATCAGATCCGTTCCCGCCAAAGGCCCGGCCTCGAGCCCGGACTTGATGATGCTGCCTGACCGTCAAGGTTCGGTCCTTGCCGAGCACGCCTATCCCGAGGACGCCCTGGAGCTCGACTCCAAGGGCCCTCAGGAAACAGACCCGGTTGCCTTTTCGTGATTGAACGAGGCTCTAGACCGGATCCAGTTGATGGCAATCGCGAACGATCTCACCTAGACCCACGATCCGGCCAACCTAGAGGCCGGATACGGAAATCTTTACGGCCCACCCGCCACCCATCTGGTAGCCACGGTCGAAGACTTGACTGACATATTGGACTACGCCTTCGAAGAAGCGGAACTCATGGACGAAGAGGTCGGCGACCCCGCCCCCGTAGCCACCGGGCGGTGGACAGCCACCTCGACTTATGATGTCTATATGGTGGACACCCCTAACGATAGGGATAACCACACCACAAGGAATAATGGCGAAAAATCTGGCGAAGCATCGAAACGCCGGAAACAACGCAAGCGGTCCAAAGCCAGCAAAGGAAGGGAAACCATTGTAGGCACCGGGGAAATAATCACCCCGGAGGACCTCGGCGATCCTGAAGCCCCCGCAGAGCCGGTAGAGGACCCGGAAAGGCTCACGGATCAGCAAGACGCCGAGGACCTCAATGATTCCGGATATGATGACTACTTCCCACACGCCAAAGAGGAAGAAAACATCGAAGCGGAAAACTTCACCGTCCCCGAAAACCCAGAGGACCAAGAACGATTTAGGCAGCAGCTCATAGCTACAGCTCGGACCTTAAAAGCAAAGCAACAACAGCTCAAGGCCGAACAAGACACCATCAACAACAGATGGACAAAAGTTCTGGCGGCCGAAGAAGGGTTCAGCGCGGAGCGGCCAAACCATAAGAAGAGTTACCCTCGCCGACGCTTGTTGCCACAATTCGATGACGAGGCCCTCGAGCCCGAATCCCCAAGGCGCACTCAGTATAACCAGCCGGACCGCCCCCCTCGAGGGCAGGACAGCATGGCTCAAGATGCCGAATAATGGACCACGTCACCCCATAGGAGGGGAAAGGGACCACCACAACCCGAGGATCGATACGATCTTCGACAGGACCTGGACTATAGGTCAGGCACGCTAGATCCATCTACGGATCCAGGGGAGCTCCCTCGTTAGACGGGATGGCTGCCGATCATGGCTCGACCGCAACCATAGAAACCGGGATCAATACCGGGCTTACCCAATAGCCAATTCCCGGCAGGACGTAGCCCGGATCAGAGGCGCCGCACACCCGATGTGTTTTACAGACGAGGTCATGCGGCACCAGTTCCCCGAAGGGTTTAAATCCGTCAACATAGAATCATTCGACGGAATGACGGACCCGGCCGTCTGGATTGAGGATTTCCTCCTCCACATCCATATGGCCAGAGGAGACGATCTCCATGCCATCAAATGCCTACCACTAAAATTGAAGGGACCAGCTCGGCAGTGGCTAAACAGCCTCCCCGAGAACTCTATCGGGAGTTGGGAGGAGCTCGAGGACGCCTTCCGGTCTAACTTCCAAGGCACTTACGTTCGGCCCCTGGACTCTTCCGACCTAAGCAACGTCGTCCAAAAGCCTGGCGAATCGGCCATGCAGTTCTGGAATCGGTTCTTGACCAAGAAGAACCAGATCATCGACTATCCGGATGCCGAGGCGATAGCCTCGTTCAGACACAATATCAGGGACGAATGGCTAGCTCGCCAGCTTGGCCAGGATAAGCCAAGAACGATGTCTGCCCTCACCTCCCTCATGACCCGCTTTTGCGCGGGCGAGGACAATTGGTTAGCTCGCCGAAGCCACAATCCCAAAGACCCCGGCACTTCTAAAGTGCGGGATGGTTATGGAAAGCCAAGGTGAAACAAAAAAAATGCCGCCATAGCAACGGCAACTCGGAAGACACGGACGTAAACGCCGGTTTCCGAAACACAAAACCCGAGCAACGGAAGAAGCCCCTTAAAGGGAATAGGGATGGACCTACCGCTCTAGATAGAATCATGGATAGGCCCTGCCAAATCCACGGCACGCAAGAAAAGCTGGCCACTCACACCAACAGAAACTGTTGGGTGTTCAAACAAGCAGGCAAGCTCACAGCAGAGGAACATAACAAGAGCCCACAAAGCGAGGATGATGAAGAACCTCGCGGGCAGAACAACGGCGGGCAAAAGCAATTCCCTCTGGAGGTTAAAACCGTAAACATGATATATGTCACTCATATACCCAGAAAGGAGAGGAAATGAGCACTTCGGGAGGTCTACGCCGTAGAACCCATAGCTCCGAAGTTCAACCCGTGGTTGGCATGTCCGATCACCTTTGATCGAAGGGATCACCCCTCCAGCATCCACCATGGGGGCTCGGCCGCCCTCGTCCTAGACCCCATTGTCGATGGGTTCCACCTCACTAGAGTCCTCATGGACGGAGGAAGCAGTCTTAATCTGATCTACTCAGATACAGTAAAAAAGATGGGTATCGACCCGTCGAGAATTAAACCCAGCAACACTACCTTCAAGGGAGTAATCCCCGGTGTGGAAGCACGGTGTTTGAGTACCGTAACGCTTGAAGTTGTATTCAGCCCGCCTGATAACTTCCGTAGCGAAGACTTAATCTTCAATATAGTGCCCTTCCGCAGTGGCTACCATGCACTGCTCGGCCGCACAACGTTTGCTCGCTTTAATGTCGTACCCCACTACGCATACCTCAAGCTCAAGATGCCCGGGCCAAAGGGGGTCATCACAGTCAACGGCAATACAGAGCACTCACTCCGGACAGAAGAACACACAGTGGCTCTGGCGACCTAATTCCAGTCAATCAGGAGACAAGCTGCGACAGGTGAACAAGCAAACCCGAGCCCGACCCGATCTCCCGAAACAACCTCCTATTCAGTACAAGTAGGAAGGCGCCCCCCCAGCTACCCATCAGGTACGTACCAAGAAGACAAAATTTTGCACTTAAAATACCATGGACATCTGCGGGGGGACACCTCGTCACAATAGAGTGGTTGGTTAGACCGCACCACTCCTAGCACAGCAGGCGTCAAGCTCATGCATGTCTTGGCAACTTAAACATGCCCCTTCCCCGAGGGTCTGTCCGCCGATTATAACCACCTTTTATGGGGAACACCACTCATCAAGAGCAAAGGAATGGAGGCGCACAGGGCACATCAGGGACATCAAGCCACAGACCAAGAGCCCACGATCGATCCTCCCCCTCGTATACATTTGTTTCTAAAGCATACCTGTAACAGTTACGCCCGTAGTATGGATTGTAAAGATTCGTAATAAGCAGAGATCATCCTTATGGTCCGATCATGGCGTCTTTTAAATACTCTCCAATTACAACTGTTTGGTACAACCTCGATGCAACCGTCTAATAAAGAGGGGGGCCTAGCCATAAAGCTCGTCCCAAGCATCGTTCCGGCGTTTCTCCTTTATACGTCCGGCGTGTCGGATTTTTTGCGTTATATGCATCGGTTCCGAATTATGTCTTAGGTCAAAGGTTGGGTTGCTCGGCTCCTGTACTTACCCTCTTACGTTCCGCTCGTTCGGCTAAGAGGGTAAAGGGAGAACTACTGCAATTGTACTTCCAACTCGCCTGGTCAAGTACCTCAGTGGAGAAAGCCAAAAATCGACCGTCATAATAAGCGCGAACTGGTCTGCAATCCGAACACAAGTGTCAAACTAAGAATCGATGGAGATTATTCCGTGTCATACGAGGGGTTTGCATTATTGCAAGCCATGTGGTAATGGTTTCTACCTCGGCTAACCCGAACACCACACAACACCGGGGGCTGGTAATCATCCCCCATAGTCAAGCTCCTCCGGCTAAGTGAAAGCAGTAAAGCCGCATAGTCTGATTGCTTCGTTCCCACCTTCCACACTACTGCCTCCGGGTCCCGATAATTCGGCCAAGGGTACTATTGCGTGTGATGGAACACCTCTAGTAATAATTACATGGGGGCTAAAGCCGACGACTGACAACTTTCAATTCTAAAAACGTCCACATAGGAGTCAAAATAATCAAAACACCAAAGCATGATAAACGATGCATATGTATTATCAAAATACAACAGTAATCGGGTACATAAATAACACGTTCACTCAAAAATTACATCTTTAGGGAACTAGGTCTCTACCGACCGAGCACCCTCCATCGCAGCAGCAAAATATAGCTCGGGGCGCATGTGCACCTTCCCGGGCGGCGGGGACGCTGTGGCCATCTCGAGCGGCTTCACTCCCGGCCAGTGCATCATCGTCCTCGCAAAAGCCATCCACGCTCCCTCAATACAAGCAGAGTGCTTCACGGCCTCAATACGGGAAGAGGCGTCGCAGAGCCTCAGCACCGGGCCGAAATAGCTACTTGGCAGGCGCTCAGAAGGCCACAACCGAATGCAAAGGTCCTTCAAGGCTGGCTCTGCCATTCGACGCAGCTCCATCAGCTGCTTCATTTGCTGGCTAAGGATGGGACGGGGCTCGGGGTTCTGAAATTGCGCCCAGAACAGCCTATTTTCGGCATCCCCGTCCCGAGCCGCATAGTGCTTGGCCACATCCGCCGCACTCTTCGGAAGGTCCGTGAAGGCGACTGGGGAACGCCATAGCCGTGTAAGACGAGCAAACCTGTTACCACCAAAGGCGCATTGAAGTAAGTACAGCTTACGATCCGCGATGGCCCTGACTTGGCAAAGTTCTTCCTCGTAAGACCGCCTATCCACAACCTCCGATGTAAGATCGAAGGATAACGTGGATAGTTCGGCCGCCTGATCCTTGGTCTTTTGCTCAAGAGCCTCGCACTTATTGCTGGCAGCTTGGAGCTCTTGCTGCACTTCGGCTACCCGAGCTTCGTGCTTTTCGCTGATAGCCCTCAAGGAGCTCAGTTCGGTCGCCGCCTTGTGTTCGACCACCTCCTTCTTGGCCTTCTCCAGCTCGTCCTTGAGGTTTTCAACCTCGGATGAAACGGCTGCACATGCAAGGAAAGATCAACATTCAGGATTCATAAAGTAAAAACCTCAATGAATGGGAATTCGGCAGAGGCTCCGAAACAAAGCTCCAACTTACTTTGCATTTCGTCAAACCATTTGTTCAGACGGTCTAGCTCCTTGTCGGAGCTCTTAAGCTTCCGGTTCAGCTCGGTCAGCTCTACGTCACGAAGAGATGCCGCCGATGACGAGGCCTGCAAGGTAAACTTGTATCGGATACAATAACACTCTAGTAACTCGGCTCGTCGCTAAACTGGAACCTAAAATTCTCTGATCCCCGGGTAAGTTTTTAAACTCACTCACGGATCGGGGGCTACCACGCCTACGTGGAATATATAAAACTTCAAGAATAAGGGTATTACATGGTTTACCTTGAATCCCGTCAGAAGACCGCCGAAGGCCTCCTTCAGTCCGCTATCAACGGACCGAATGCCTTTCAGCACTGCACCCACAAGGATGCAGTGGTCTTCGGTGATAAGGGAGCTACGCAAGGCTTCCTCCATCATCACTGGCCACCCAGTTGGAGCCTGCTCGGTCACAAGAGGCTCCGGTGGTGGCGCCGTGGCCTCCCCTTCCTAGGGGGCAGAGCCCTCGACACCGGTGGCTCAAGGGTCCCCAGAGCTGTCTTTGGAGGGAGCTTCGATGATTCGCGACCTCCCTCTTTGTTTACTAGGAGGGGCTCAACCTCCTGGTCCTCGGTGACGACCTCCTCGCCCTCGTTGTTCGGCCGAGGAGGGGTCCGTCGAGATATCGCCTCCCTGGCCTCTTCAGCGGCCTGGGGAGGGGAAGTACGGGACGCGTTTACGCTCTCCGCTAGTTCGGCCGGCGGTGGATCTCCCTCTGAGACCTGTTCGGTCGGGAGATCACGGGCCGGGCTGTCATACGAAGGATGTTCGGTCAGCCAATAAAGAAAAGACTTTGTATAAAAGAAGGGTTCGGAATCTTTACCTCTGAGCCGCCGGCTTGGTCCTCACGACCCGTCGAGGGATCACTTCGAATGCTTCGGATCCCTCATCCGAATCTGAGCTGACGTCAGGCAGGGTCACTTTCGCCCTACAGGGCCTCTTCAGAGGAGGGGGGTTGAGTCCTCCTCGACATCCTCGGAGGCCGCTCTCTTCTTGGGCTGGGGGGAATCGATTGCCCCCCATCCTCCGTTTGCTCCTCCTCATGGGCGGAGGAGGCTTGGGTCTCCCCGGACCTGGTGTCCGGAGGGCCTCTTGGGCGAAGTCCTTCTCGGGTCTCCTTCTTCTCGCCCTTCTTCTTCCTGTCCTTCTTCTTCGGCGCCGAATACGGTGCCTCGATCAGCAAGGCTGCCAGTAAAGGCGACCTGGGGGCTTCGAGGAGCGGGGAAGGACCATTGATCCGCTCGGACTTGGCGAGCCAGCCCTTTGAAAACCAAGGAGGGAAGGATTAAAGATACTACTAAATGATGGAGCTCAAAGACTGAAATCTGAAACTTTACCTTGAGCGGAGGGTTCTCGGCGTCTAAGCCGGTGTCTTCCTCTTCGGCTGGCCATGCCTCCTGAGGCTTGAAAAGAGCCTTCCATAGCTTCTCCCGAGTAGTGCGGTAAAGCTTGCGCACGGTGGGAGGGTCGTCCGACTTACATGCCCACATCGGCGTGGCCCGGAGTTGGCAAGGGAGGAGCCGGCGACGCAGCATGACCTGGATCACGTTGGTCAAGACGATGTTCGCCTCCAGCATCTTTCCGATGCGTTCCTGCAGCGCCTTCACCTCTGTGGCGGACCCCAGTCCAGGCCTTTCCGGATCCATGAGGTCAGCCTAGTAGGGGCGCCAAGATCGGAAATCGGGGAGAGCCGCCCAATTCGCAGCGCGAGGTTCAGTGATATAGAACCACTCCTTCTGCCAAGTCTTGATGGTGTCGATGAAGGTGCCCTCCGGCCACTGGACCTTCGGGAGCTTACTCATCACCGCTCCCCCGCAGTCTGCATGTTGACTGCTTACGGACTTCGGCTTGACATTGAAGACCTTCAGCCACAGGCCGAAGTGTGGCTGGACCCTCAGGAAGGCCTCATAGACGATGATGAATGACGAGATGTGCATAATAGAATTTGGGGGGAGGTCGTGGAAGTCAAGCCCATAGAAAAACACCAGGCCCCTCACAAAGGGGTGCAGGGGGGAGCTCAACCCCCGGATGAAATGAGGGACGAACACCACCCGCTCCCCTAGCTGTGGCGTGGGAACTACCTGGCCCTCTTTGGGGGCACGGTGTATGATGTCTACTACGCAACCTTCTTCTTGTAGACTCGTGTTGGGCCTCCAAGCGCAGAGTTTTGTACGACAGTAGCAAATTTCCCTCAAGCGGATGACCTAAGGTTTATCAATCCGTGGGAGGCGTAGGATGAAGATGGTCTCTCTCAAACAACCCTGCAACCAAATACAAGAAATCTCTTGTGTCCCCAACACACCCAATACAATGGCAAATTGTATAGGTGCACTAGTTCGGCGAAGAGATGGTGATACAAGTGCAATATGGATGGTAGATAAAGGTTTTTGTAATCTGAAAATATAAAAACAGCAAGGTAGCAAGCAACAAAAGTGAGCAAAAACGGTATTGCAATGCTTAGAAACAAGGCCTAGGGTTCATACTTTCACTAGTGCAAGTTCTCTCAACAATACTAACATAGTTGAATCATATGTAAATCCCTCACGTGCCACAAAGCGTTCACTCCAAAGTCACAAATAGCGGAGAACAAACGAAGAAATTATTGTAGGGTACGAAACCACCTCAAAGTTATCTTTTCCGATCAATCTTATGAGCTATCCCTATAAGTGTCACGAACAGCCCTAGAGTTCGTACTAAAATAACACCTTAAGATACACATCAACCAAAACCCTAATGTTACCTAGATACTCCAATGTCACCACAAGTACCCATGGGCTTGATTATACGATATGCATCACACAATTTCAGATTCATCATGTTCAATCCAACACAAAGAACTTCAAAGAGTGCCCCAAAGTTTCTACCGGAGAGTCAAGATGAAAACGTGTGCCAACCCCTATGCATAGATTCCCAAGGTCACGGAACCCGCAAGTTGATCACCAAAACATACATCAAGTGGATCAATAGAACATCCCATTGTCACCACGGATATCCCATCACAAGACATACATCAAGTGTTCTCAAATCCTTAAAGACTCAATCCGATAAGAAAACTTCAAAGGGAAAAACTCAATTCATCACAAGAAGATAGAGAAGGGAAAACTCCATATGATTCATCTATATCAATAAAGCTCGCGGTACATCAAGATCGTGTCATCTCAAGAACACGAGAGAGAGAGATCAAACACATAGCTACTGGTACATACCCTCAGCCCCGAGGGTGAACTACTCGCTCCTCGTCATGGAGACTGCCGGGATGATGAAGATGGCCTCCGGTGATGGTTTCCCTCTCCGGCAGGGTGCCGGAACGGGCTCCCGATTGGTTTTTCGTGTCTCTGGAGGCTTGCGGCGGCGGAACTCCCGATCTAGGTTTCTTTCTGAAGGTTTCTTGATTTATAGGAGTTTTTGGCGTCGGTCTCACGTCAAGGCGGTGCCCGAGGGGCCCACAAGCTAGGGGGCGCGCCCTAGGGGGGGGCGCCCCCCAGGCTTCTGGCCTCCTCGGTCACTTCCTGGCCCAACTTTTTGCTCCAGTATTTTTTATATTTTCCAAAAATACTCTCCGTAAATTTTCAGCCCATTCCAAGAACTTTTATTTCTGCACAAAAACAACACCATGGTAGCTCTGCTGAAAACAGCGTCAGTCCGCGTTAGTTCTAATAAAATCATACCAAAATCATATAGAATTATTGTAAACATGGCATGCATACTTCATAAATTATAGATACGTTGGAGACGTATCAGCATCCCCAAGCTTAATTCCTGCTCGTCCTCGAGTAGGTAAATGATAAAAGAAATAATTTATGAAGTGTGAATGCTACCTAACATGTTCATCATATTATTTTCTTCTTTGTATAGCATGGACATTTGGACTTGTAAAAGATTCAAAGCAATAGTCTAGTTTTAACATACTGACTTCAATACTCAAGCATGTCAACAAGCAACCATGTCTTTCAAAATATCAACACTAAAGAAAGTTATCCCTAGCCCATCCTGCTCAATCATTGATCCATTCATGAAACACACTCAAATATTAGCTATGCCCAATGCTCAAGTACGATCATAGTGCCCCCTAGTTGGTGCTTATAAGAGAAGATGGAGACTCAAAGAAAAAATAAAAACTGCATAAAGTAAATAGATAGGCCCTTCGCAGAGGGAAGTAGGGATTTGTAGAGGTGCCAGAGCTCAAGGTTTAAATTGAGAGAGAAAAATATTTTGAGTGGCATGCTTTTCCCGTCAACGAAAACAACAAAGTAGCTCACAATACTTTCCATGCTAGATGTATCATAGGCGGTTCCCAAACAGAATGGTAAAGTTTTAACTCCCCCTCCACCAATCAATCACACTCCACGGCGAGCCGAATCCACGGGTACCGTCCATACAAACAACAATCCTGGGGGAGTTTTGTTTCATTATATTTTGATTTGAATTTTGAGCATGGAACTGGGCATCCCGAATACCAGCCACTTTCTCGTGAATGATAGTGAATCAACACATATCGTGAGAATAACACACCTAGCATGGAAAATATTGGATACTCCCCACCATTTCATGAGCGGTACGGGCACACAAAAGAGAAAATTTATTTTGAAAATTTAGAGATGGCACATACAAATTTGCTTGGAACGGCATGGAAATACCGCATATAGGTAGGTATGGTGGACTCATAAGGCAAAACTTGCTTTAAGGATTTTGGATGCATAAGTAGTATTTCTACTTAGTACAAATGGAGGCTAGCAAATAGATTGGGAAGCAACCAAGCCAAGAAACGAAAATTCACATAAGTGAGCATTGAACATAACTAACACCGAATAATGCACCACAAGTAGGATGTAACTTCATTGCATAACTATTGACTTTCGTACTTGCATAGGGAATCACAAACCTTAACACCAATATTCCTACTAAATCATAATTACTCACTAACATGACTCACATATTACTATCATCATGTTTCAAAACTATTACAAAGAATCAAGTTTAATTTGTCCCATGATCTTTCTGAAAGTTTTTATTATATCCTCCTTGGATATCTATCACTTTGGGACTAGTTTCATATGTTGCCATTGCTTTTTGGCAAGCTCAAACAAATTTAAGTGAAGTACAGGAGCAAAAAAAATTCATCTCTCAAAAAGGTATAAGTGAAGCATGAGAGGAAATGACAAGCTACTCTCAAAAGATATAAGTGAAGATCAATGAGTAGTCAAACAATTAAGTAGCTATGTGAGGACTCTCTCTCTCTCTCAATAAATATTTTCAGATCTTAAGCATTTTATTAAGCAGCAAGCAAAACAAAAATAATATCACTCCAAGAATAGCACGCATCATGTGAACGAATAAAAATTTAGGCTCAACATAGGCTAACCGATAATTGTTGATGAAGAGAGGTGGGATCCATAGCATCCCCAAGCTTAGATGCTTGAGACTTCTTGAAATATTTACTTGGGGTGCCTTGGGCATCCCCAAGCTTGAGCCTTTGTATCCCGTTCAATCTTCTCATATCATGGTTTCACCTATTCTCAAAAACTTCATCCACACAAAACTCTAAAAGAACTCGTGAGATAGGTTAGCACACATAAGAATAAATCAACACTTCATGTACTGCCAAGACAAGTTTCACAATAATTTTCAAACATTAGGTACTGTATACTATCATTTCCACAATTTATATCTACCAATATAGGCTATGAAAACCATAGGACAAGTAGATAACAAAACTATGACAGCAATCTGCCTAAATAGAACATTCTGTAGCAATTTATGAAAACAGTGTTCTTCTGTAACTCAAAAAATTATGACAATTTAGGACATGCTATAAAATTTATATGACAATACTGTGTAAAATTTTCAGAAACTTTCAACGTTCCAGTAAAATATGAAAATTCAAACACTACAGCAAAAGGTTCTGTTTTTTACACAGCACACATCAAACATGCAATGCAAGCATCCTAAGGCAATTCTTGGAACTTTTTATTGAAAAACAAGATTATAAATAACACATAACAGAGAACAACAAAATAAAATGACGGTCCAAGCAAAACTCATATTATGTGACGAATAAAAATATAGCTCTAAGTAAGATATACCGATAATGTTGAAGATGAAAGAGGGGATGCCTTCCGGGGCATCCCCAAGCTTAGCCGCTTGAGTCTTCCTTGGATATTACCTTGGTGGTGCCTTGGGCATCCCCAATCTTATATTCTTGTCACTCCTTGTTCTCCTCATATCGGTGTCTCACCCAAAACTTGAAAACTTCAATCACACAAAACTTAACGGAACTTCGTGAGATGGGTTAGTATAATAAACAAAGATAATTCACTTAGGTACTGTCAAGACAAGATTAATAATTGTTCTCACATAATACCTACTGTATTCTATCATTCCCATAATTTATATCACTGAATATAAGCTATGGAAACACTAAAACAAGCAAACTATGCATGCAAAACAGAATCTGTCAAAAACAGAACAGTCTGTGAAGATCTGTAGTATAACCATACTTTCCTTCCTCTAAACAATCTGAAAAATTAGGAAAACCTGGGCAATTTGTATATAAATCATGTGTAAAAAATTCAGATCAAAAACACGTTCCAGTGAATTTAAAAAATTCCTGGACAGAGAGCAAAAGTTTCTGTTTTTGCACAGAATCAAGTCAACTATCATCCACATTATCCCAAAGGCTTTACTTGGCACTTTATTGAAACAAAAGCTATAAAACATGATTATACAGTAGCTTAATCATGTGGAAACACAAAAACAGAAGGTAAAAGTGTTGGGTTGTCTCCCAACAAGCGCTTTTCTTTAAAGCCTTTTAGCTAGGCATGATGATTTCAATGATGCTCACATAGGAATAATAATTGAAACATGCAAAAGAGCATCATGAATCTCATGACAAGCACATTTAAGTCTAACCCACTTCCTATGCATAGGGATTTTGTGAGCAAACAACTTATGGGAACAAGAATCAACTAGCATAGGAAGGTAAAACAAGCAAAACTTCAAAACTTTGAACACATAGAGAGGAAACTTGATATTATTGCAATTCCTACAAGCATATGTTCCTCCCCCATAATAATTTTCAGTAGCATCATGAAGTAATTTCACAATATAACCAGAACAAAAAGCATTCTTTTCATGATCTACAAGCATAGAAAATTTGTCACTCTCCACCTAAGAAATTTTCTTCTCATTCATAATAGTGGGAGCAAACTCAACAAAATAACTATCATGAGATACTTGATTGACATAACCACTTTGAATATTAGAATCATGATGACAAGTTTCATGGTTATTAGCACTCTTTATAGCATACATGTCATCATCATAATCATCATAGATAGGAGGCATGCCATCATCATAATATATTTGCTCATCAAAACTTGGGGGACTAAAAATATCATCTTCATCAAACATAGCATCCCCAAGCTTGTGGCTTTGCATATCATTAGCATCATGAATATTCAAGGAGTTCATACTAACAACATTGCAATCATGCTCATCATACAAAGATTTGGTGCCAAACATTTTAATAACTTCTTCTTCTAACACTTGAGCACAATTTTCCTTTCCATCATTTTCACGAAAGACATTAAAAAGATGAAGCATATGAGGCAACCTCAATTCCATTTTTTGTAGTTTTCTTTTATAAAACCAAAATAGTGATAAAACAAGAAACTAAAAGATTCAATTGCAAGATCTAAATATATACCTTCAAGCACTCACCTCCCCGGCAACGGCGCGAGAAAAGAGCTTCGTTGACGGGATGTGAGTGCCGCTTACCTAGCCTCCCCGGCAACGGCGCCAGAAAAGAGCTTGATGTCTACTACGCAACCTTCTTCTTGTAGACTCGTGTTGGGCCTCCAAGCGCAGAGTTTTGTAGGACAGTAGAAAATTTCCCTCAAGTGGATGACCTAAGGTTTATCAATCCGTGGGAGGCGTAGGATGAAGATGGTCTCTCTCGAACAACCCTGCAATCAAATACAAGAAATCTCTTGTGTCCCCAACACCCAATACAATGGCAAATTGTATAGGTCCACTAGTTCGGCGAAGAGATGGTGATACAAGTGCAATATGGATGGTAGATAAAGGTTTTTGTAATCTGAAAATATAAAAACAGCAAGGTAGCAAGTAACAAAAGTGAGCAAAAACGGTACTGCAATGCTTAGAAACAAGGCCTAGGGTGTTGGGGAACGTTGCATGGGAAACAAAAATTTTCCTACGCACACACAAGATCTATCCATGTTGATAAGAATCTACGAGAGGGAGAGTGAATCTACATACCCTTGTAGATCGCTAAGCGGAAACGTTTAAGAAACGCGGTTGATGTAGTCGAACGTCTCCGCGATCCAAATCGCAAGTCGTCCCTCGATCCGATCACGAACTAGCGCCGAACGGACGGCACCTCCGCGTTCAACACACGTACGGCTTGATGACGCCTTCACCTCCTCGATCCAGCGAGCGATGGTGAAGTAGTGGTTGAGTTCCAGCAGCACGATGGCGTGGTGATGGTGGTGAGGAACAATCTCTGCAGGGCTTCGCCAAGCACTACGGAGATTATGACGGAGGAACTAGAGGGTTAGGGTTGCCGCACACGGCTTGGGGAAATCTTGATGTGTCCCGTGTGCTAGCCCTGCCCCTCTATTTATATGTTGAGCCTTGGGGTCTAAACTTGGAGTAAAAGCCTCCTCCAGGTCGGTTTTGCCCGCACAAGGTCGGTTTGGCCCGCAGGAAAAGAGTCCAACTCGGATCCCTGCAGTACCGCGCACAAGCGGTAGTACCACTTCACACAAGCGGTAGTACCGCTCGGGCGGTAGTACCGCTTCACACAAGCGGTAGTACCGCTCGGGCGGTAGTACCGCTTCACACAAGCGGTAGTACCGCTCGGGCGGTAGTACCGCTTCACCAAGCGGTAGTACCGCTTACGCGGCAGCAAAACTACTTTTGCACTTTCCAATACCTCGTGGGCTTTTATCCCTTGGCCCATATAAAGTGTTCTTGCACCCTAACACTTCGGTAAACATCCGGAACCACTTCCGGTGAATTCCGGAACCCTTCCGGAGATCAAAACACTATTATCACATATATCAATCTTTATCTCCGGACTATTCCGGAGATCCTCGTCATGTCCGGGATCTTATCCGGGACTCCGAACAACCTTCGGTCACCAACAAAATAACTCAACTATACTAATCGTCACCAAACGTTAAGTGTGTAGACCCTGCGGGTTCGAGAACTATGTAGACATGACCGAGACACCTCTACGATCAATAACCAATAGCGGGACCTGGATGCCCATATTGGCTCCTACATATTCTACGAAGATCTTTATCGGTCGAACCTCTATGTCAAGGATTCAGTTAATCCCGTATGCTGTTCCCTTTGTTCTTCGGTATGTTACTTGCCCGAGATTCGATCGTCGGTATCTCTATACCTAGTTCAATCTCGTTACCGGCAAGTCTCTTTACTCGTTCCGTAATACAAGATCTTGTGGCTAACACTTTAGTCACATTGCTTGCAAGGCTCATTGTGATGTTGTATTACCGAGTGGGCCCTGAGATACCTCTCCGTCATACGGAGCAACAAATCCCAGTCTTGATCCATGCCAACCCAACAGACACCCTCGGAGACACCTGTAGAGCACCTTTATAGTCACCCAGTTACGTTGCGACGTTTGATACACACAAGGTACTCCTCCGATGTCAGGGAGTTGCATGATCTCATGGTCATAGGAACAGATACTTGACATGCAGAAAACAATAGCAATAAACTGACATGATCATATGCTACGTTTATAGTTTGGGTCTTGTCCATCACATCACTCTCCTAATGATGTGATCCCGTTATCAAATGACATCTCATGTCAATGGCTAGGAAACCTTAACCATCTTTGATCAACGAGCTAGTCAACTAGAGGCTTACTAGGGACACAGTGTTGTCTATGTACCCACACATGTATTTGAGTTTCCAATCAATACAATTATAGCATGGATAATAAACGATTATCATGAACAAGGAAATATAATAATAACCAATTTATTATTGCCTCTAGGGCATATTTCCAACAGTCTCCCACTTGCACTAGAGTCAATAATCTAGTTCACATCACTATGTGATTTACATTGTAATGATCGAACACCCATGCAGTTCTGGTGTTGTTCATGTTTAGCCCTTGGAAGAGGTTCAGTCATCGGATCTGCAACATTCAGATCCGTGTGTACTTTGCAAATATTTATGTCGTCCTCCTTGATGTAATCGCGGATGGAATTGAAACGTCGCTTTATGTGTCTGGTCCTCTTGTGAAATCTTGGTTCCTTGGCTAGAGCAATGGCACCAGTATTATCACAAAACAGAGTCATTGGGTTAAGTGCACTAGGCACTACTCCAAGATCTGTCATGAACTCCTTCATCCAGACACCTTCCTTCGCCGCCTCCGAGGCAGCGATGTACTCCGCTTCGCATGTAGAATCTGCTACCACGCTTTGCTTGGAACTGCACCAGCTAACCGCACCCCCATTAAGAATAAATACGTATCCGGTTTGCGACTTTGAGTCATCCGGATCAATGTCAAAGCTTGCATCGACGTAACCCTTTACGACGAGCTCTTGATCACCTCCATAAACGAGAAACATGTCCTTAGTCCTTTTCAGGTACTTCAGGATATTCTTGACCGCCGTCCAGTGTTCCATTCCTGGATCACTTTGAAACCTTCCGACCATACTTATGGCAAGGCTGACATCGGGTCTTGTGCACAGCATTGCATACATGATAGAGCCTATGGCTGAAGCATAGGGGATGACACTCATCTTTTCTCTATCTTCTGCAGTCACTGGGCATTGAGTCTTACTCAACTTCACACCTTGCAATACAGGCAAGAACCCCTTCTTGGACTGATCCATTTTGAACTTCTTCAAAACTTTGTCAAGGTATGTGCTTTGTGAAAGTCCTATTAAGCGTCTCGATCTATCTCTATAGATCTTGATGCCTAATATGAAAGCAGCTTCTCCTAGGTCCTTCATTGAAAAACTCTTGTTCAAATATTCCTTCACGCCTTCCAACATTTCTATATTGTTTCCAATCAGCAATATGTCATCCACATATAATATTAGAAACGCTATAGAGCTCCCACTCACTTTCTTGTAAATACAAGCTTCTCCGTAAACTTGTATAAACTCGAACGCTTTGATCACCTCATCAAAACGAAGATTCCAACTCCGAGATGCTTGCACCAGTCCATAAATGGATCGCTGGAGTTTGCAAACTTTGTCAGCATTCTCTGGATCGACAAAACCTTCTGGTTGCATCATATACAACTCTTCCTTAAGGTAACCGTTAAGGAACGCTGTTTTGACATCCATCTGCCAAATTTCATAATCGAAAAAGGCAGCTATTGCTAACATGATTCTGACGGACTTAAGCATCGCTACGGGTGAGAAGGTCTCATCGTAGTCAACTCCTTGAACTTGTGAAAAACCCTTTGCCACAAGTCGAGCTTTATAGACGGTGACATTACCGTCCGCGTCCGTCTTCCTCTTAAAGATCCATTTGTTCTGAATGGCCTTACGCCCTTCAGGTAATACTTCCAAAGTCCATACTTTGTTTTCATACATGGATCCCATCTCGGATTTCATGGCCTCTAACCACTTCTCGGAATCCGGGCCCATCATCGCTTCTCCATAGCTCGTAGGTTCATCGTTGTCTAACAACATGACTTCTAAGACAGGGTTGCCGTACCACTCAGGTTGAAGTAAAGGTTTAACAACCTCATCAAGTTCTATCTTCCTCCCACTCAATTCTTTCGAGAGAAACTCTTTCTCAAGACATGTTCCGTTTTTAGCGACAAACACTTTGCCTTCGGATCTGAGGTAGAAGGTATACCCAACTGTCTCTTTTGGGTATCCTATGAAGACGCATTTCTCCGCTTTGGGTCTTTTCAGGCTGAAGCTTTTTGACATAAGCATCACATCCCCAAACTTTAAGAAACGACAGCTTTGGCTTCTTGCCAAACCAAAGTTCATATGGCGTCGTCTCAACGGATTTCCATGGTGCCCTATTTAAAGTGAATGCAGCTGTCTCTAATGCATAACCCCAAAACGATAGTGGCAAATCGGCAAGAGACATCATAGATCGCACCATATCCAATAAGGTTCGATTACGACGTTCGGACACACCATTACGCTGTGGTGTTCCAGGCGGTGTCAATTGTGAAATAATTCCACACTGTCTTAAGTGACTGCCAAACTCATAACTCAGATATTCTCCTCCTCGATCAGATCGTAGGAATTTAATCTTCTTGTTACGATGATTCTCAACTTCACTCTGAAATTGTTTGAACTTTTCAAATGTTTCAGACTTGTGTTTCATTAAGTAAATATACCCATATCTACTTAAATCATCAGTGAAGGTGAGAAAGTAACGATAACCACCGCGCGCCTCTATACTCATCGGACCGCACACATCAGTATGTATGATTTCCAACAAGTCACTTGCCCGTTCCATTGTCCCAGAGAACGGCGTTTTAGTCATCTTGCCCATGAGGCATGGCTCACATGTGTCAAGTGATTCAAAATCAAGTGACTCCAAAAGTCCATCAGCATGGAGCTTCCTCATGCGTTTTACGCCAATATGACCTAAACGGCAGTGCCACAAGAAAGTGGTATTATCATTATCAATTCTACATCTTTTGGCATCAATGTTATGAACATGTGTCTCATTACTATCGAGATTCAATAAGAATAAACCCCTCACATTGGGTGCATGACCATAAAAGATATTACTCATATAAATAGAACAACCATTATTCTCTGATTTAAATGAGTAACCGTCTCGCAATAAACAAGATCCAGATATAATGTTCATGCTTAACGCAGGCACCAAATAACACTTATTTAGGTTCATCACTAATCCCGACGGTAATCGAAGAGCGAGCGTGCCGACGGCGATCACATCAACCTTGGAACCATTTCCCACGCGCATCGTCACTTCGTCCTTTGCCAGCCTCCGTCTATTCCGCAGTTCCTAATTTGAGTTGCAAATATGAGCAACCGCACCGGTATCAAATACCCAGGCACTACAACGAGAGTTGGTAAGGTACACATCAATAACATGTATATCATATATACCTTGTTTGTTGTTGGCCGCCTTCTTGTCAGCCAAATACTTGGGGCAGTTCCGCTTCCAGTGTCCAGTTCCCTTGCAATGAAAACACACAGTTTCTAGTTTGGGTCCAGCCTTGGGTTTCTTCACGAGAGGAGCAACTGCTTTGCCACTCTTCTTGGAGTTACCCTTCTTACCCTTGCCATTTTTCTTGAAACTAGTGGTTTTATTGACCATCAACACTTTGATGCTCCTTCTGAATTTCAGACTCAGTGGCTTTCAGCATCGCAAACAGCTCGGCGACTGACTTGTTCATCCCGTGCATGTTATAGTTCAACACGAAGCTCTTGTAGCTAGGCGGCAATGATTGAAGAACTCTGTCAGTGATAGCCTCTGGCGGAAGGGGCATCCCCAATTCAGCCAGACGGGTGGAGTACCCAGACATTCTGAGTACATGATCACTGATAGACCCGTTCTCCTCCATCTTGCAAGCATAGAACTTATCGGAGATTTCATATCTCTCAATCCGGGCATTCTTCTGAAAGATAAACTTCAACTCCTGGAACATCTCATATGCTCCATGACGTTCAAAACGTCTTTGAAGTCCCGGTTCTAAGCCATACAACATTGCACATTGAACTATTGAGTAATCTTCAGAACGAGCCTGCCAGGCGTTCACAACGTCTAGAGACTCAACTGGAGCGGGTGGATCACCAAGCGGTGCATCAAGGACATAAGCCTTCTGGGAAGCCGTAAGGATAATCCTTAGATTACGGGCCCAGTCCACAAAGTTACTTCCATCATCTTTCAACTTAGCTTTCTCTAGGAACGCATTAAAATTCAGGGGTGCTACTGCGCGAGCCATGATCTACAACATAAATATAGCAAAGACAACTTAGACTATTGTTCTAGATAATGAGTTTAGTTAATCATATTACTTAAAAAACTCCCACTCAAATTGACATCCCTCCGATCATTCGAGTGTAACATGATCCAAATCCACCAACTCAAGTCCGATCATCACGTGAGTTGAGGTGGTTTCAATGGTGAACATCTTCATGTTGATCATATCTACTATATGACTCATGTTCGACCTTTCGGTCTCTTGTGTTCCGAGGCCATGTCTGTACATGCTAGGCTCGTCAAATTTAACCCGAGTGTTCCGCGTGTGCAACATGGCTTGCACCCGTTGTATGTGAACGTGGAGTCTATCACACCCGATCATCACGGCGTGTCTCGAAATGACGAACTTTCGCAACGGTGCACACTCGGGGAGAACACAATTTATCTTGAAATTTAAGTGAGGGATCACCTTATAATGCTACCGTCGTCCTAAGCAAAATAAGATGCATAAAAGGATTAACATCACATGCAAATCATAAGTGACATGATATGGCCATGAACTTGTGCTTTTGATCTCCATCTCCAAAGCACCGGCATGATCTCCATCGTCACCGGCATGACACCATGATCTCCATCATCTTGATCTCCATCAACGTGTCGCCATGAGGTTGTCGCGCCGACTGTTGCTTCCACGACTATTGCTAACGTTTAGCGATAAAGTAAAGCATTACATAGCGCTTAATGATTGACACGCAGGTCATACAATAATTAAAGACAACTCTATGGCTCCTGCCAGTTGCCGTACTCATCGACATGCAAGTCGTGATATTCTATACAAAACATGATCATCTCATACATCACATATATCTCATCATGTAATTGGCCATATCACATCACAACATACCCTGCAAAAACAAGTTAGACGTCCTCTAATTGTTGTTGCAAATTTTACGTGGCTGCTACGGGTTTGCAAGAACCGTTCTTACCTACGCAAAACCACAACGTGGTGTAGTGATTGCTTTTTGATCTTCTAAAAGAACCCTCTTCATTGAAATCGATTCAACTAAAGTGAGAGAGACAGACACCCGCTAGCCATCCTTATGCAACAAAATTACATGTTAGTTGAAGGAACCTGTCTCGCGTAAGTGTACGCGTAATGTCGGTCCGGGCCGCTTCATCTCACAATACCGCCGAATCAAATATCAACTAGTAACGGCAAGCAATATGTATACACCCACGCCCACAACTCGTTTGTGTTCTACTCGAGATCTCATCTACGCATAGACCTGGCTCATGATGCCACTGTTGGGGAACGTTGCATGGGAAACAAAAAATTTCCTACGCACACACAAGATCTATCCATGTTGATAAGCATCTACGAGAGGGAGAGTGAATCTACATACCCTTGTAGATCGCTAAGCGGAAGCGTTTAAGAAACGCGGTTGATGTAGTCGAACGTCTCCGCGATCCAAATCGCAAGTCGTCCCTCGATCCGATCACGAACTAGCGCCGAACGGACGGCACCTCCGCGTTCAACACACGTACGGCTTGATGACGCCTTCACCTCCTCGATCCAGCGAGCGATGGTGAAGTAGTGGTTGAGTTCCAGCAGCACGACGGCGTGGTGATGGTGGTGAGGAACAATCTCTGCAGGGCTTCGCCAAGCACTACGGAGATTATGACGGAGGAACTAGAGGGTTAGGGTTGCCGCACACGGCTTGGGGAAATCTTGATGTGTCCCGTGTGCTAGCCCTGCCCCTCTATTTATATGTTGAGCCTTGGGGTCTAAACTTGGAGTAAAATCCTCCTCCAGGTCGGTTTTGCCCGCACAAGGTCGGTTTGGCCCGCAGGAAAAGAGTCCAACTTGGATCCCTGTAGTACCGCGCACAAGCGGTAGTACCGCTTCACACAAGCGGTAGTACCGCTTCACACAAGCGGTAGTACCGCTTGGGCGGTAGTACCGCTTCACACAAGCGGTAGTACCGCTCGGGCGGTAGTACCGCTTCACCAAGCGGTAGTACCGCTTACGCGGCAGCAAAACTACTTTTGCACTTTCCAATACCTCGTGGGCTTTTATCCCTTGGCCCATATAAAGTGTTCTTGCACCCGAACACTTCGGTAAACATCCGGAACCACTTCCGGTGAATTCCGGAACCCTTCCGGAGATCAAAACACTATTATCACATATATCAATCTTTACCTCCGGACTATTCCGGAGATCCTCGTCATGTCCGGGATCTTATCCGGGACTCCGAACAACCTTCGGTCACCAACAAAATAACTCAACTATACTAATCGTCACCAAACGTTAAGTGTGTAGACCCTGCGGGTTCGAGAACTATGTAGACATGACCGAGACACCTCTACGATCAATAACCAATAGCGGGACCTGGATGCCCATATTGGCTCCTACATATTCTACGAAGATCTTTATCGGTCGAACCTCTATGTCAAGGATTCAGTTAATCCCGTATGTTGTTCCCTTTGTTCTTCGGTATGTTACTTGCCCGAGATTCGATCGTCGGTATCTCTATACCTAGTTCAATCTCGTTACCGGCAAGTCTCTTTACTCGTTCCGTAATACAAGATCTCGTGGCTAACACTTTAGTCACATTGCTTGCAAGGCTCATTGTGATGTTGTATTACCGAGTGGGTCCTGAGATACCTCTCCGTCATACGGAGCAACAAATCCCAGTCTTGATCCATGCCAACCCAACAGACACCCTCGGAGACACCTGTAGAGCACCTTTATAGTCACCCAGTTACGTTGCGACGTTTGATACACACAAGGTACTCCTCCGATGTCAGGGAGTTGCATGATCTCATGGTCATAGGAACAGATACTTGACATGCAGAAAACAATAGCAATAAACTGACACGATCATATGCTACGTTTATAGTTTGGGTCTTGTCCATCACATCACTCTCCTAATGATGTGATCCCGTTATCAAATGACATCTCATGTCAATGGCTAGGAAACCTTAACCATCTTTGATCAACGAGCTAGTCAACTAGAGGCTTACTAGGGACACAGTGTTATCTATGTACCCACACATGTATTTGAGTTTCCAATCAATACAATTATAGCATGGATAATAAACGATTATCATGAACAAGGAAATATAATAATAACCAATTTATTATTGCCTCTAGGGCATATTTCCAACATAGGGTTCATACTTTCACTAGTGCAAGTTCTCTCAACAATACTAACATAGTTGAATCATATGTAAATCCCTCACGTGCGACAAAGCGTTCACTCCAAAGTCACAAATAGCGGAGAACAAACGAAGAAATTATTGTAGGGTACGAAACCACCTCAAAGTTTTCTTTTCCGATCAATCTTATGAGCTATCCCTATAAGTGTCACGAACAGCCCTAGAGTTCGTACTAAAATAACACCTTAAGATACACATCAACCAAAACCATAATGTCATCTAGATACTCCAACGTCACCACAAGTACCCATGGGCTTGATTATACGATATGCATCACACAATTTCAGATTCATCAGGTTCAATCCAACACAAAGAACTTCAAAGAGTACCCCAAAGTTTCTACCGGAGAGTCAAGACGAAAACGTGTGCCAACCCCTATGCGTAGATTCCCAAGGTCACGGAACCCGCAAGTTGATCACCAAAACATACATCAAGTGGATCAATAGAACATTCCATTGTCACCACGGATATCCCATCGCAAGACATACATCAAGTGTTCTCACATCCTTAAAGACTCAATCCGATAACAAAACTTCAAAGGGAAAAACTCAATTCATCACAAGAAGATAGAGAAGGGAAACCTCCATATGATTCATCTATATCAATAAAGCTCGCGGTACATCCAGATCGTATCATCTCAAGAACACAAGAGAGAGAGATCAAACACATAGCTACTGGTACATACCCTCAGCCCCGAGGGTGAACTACTCCCTCCTCATCATGGAGACCGCCGGGATGATGAAGATGGCCTCCGGTGATGGTTTCCCCCTCCGGCAGGGTGCCGAAACGGGCTCCCAATTGGTTTTTTGTGGCTTTGGAGGCTTGCAGCGGCGGAACTCCTGATCTAGGTTTCTTTCTGAAGGTTTCTTGATTTATAGGAGTTTTTGGCGTCGGTCTCACGTCAAGGCGGTGCCCGAGGGGCCACAAGCTAGGGGGCGCGCCCTAGGGGGGGCGCCCCCAGGCTTGTGGCCTCCTCGGTCACTTCCTGACCCAACGTTTTGCTCTAGTATTTTTTATATTTTCCAAAAATATTCTCCGTAAATTTTCAGCCCATTCCGAGAACTTTTATTTCTGCACAAAAACAACACCATGGTAGCTCTGTTGAAAACAGCGTCAGTCCGGGTTAGTTCTAATAAAATCATACCAAAATCATATAGAATTATTGTAAACATGGCATGAATACTTCATAAATTATAGATACGTTGGAGACGTATCAGTGTACGACGTTGTCCGGAAGGTAGCCGGAGCGCTTCAGCTCTTGAATGTCCTCCTCGGTGACGCACGAGGCCTCCCACTTGCCCTGCGAGCCTGAGCTGGCCATAGCCGAGCTTGGATGGAAGAGAGGGAAGATCTCGGAAGGATTGGGGCGCGAGTTGGGTCTGTGCGCTCGGGGCAGATGAGGCCGGAGAGAGTGGATCCGAGAAGCGTGAGAGGGTTTTGGGCGTGTCCTCCTCCCTTTTATGGGGGGGGGGGAGGCTGTAAAACCAAGCATCCCCTTACTGCGCCGTGGGCTACGCCGGTTCCCGAAACGACCGTTCCATTTCGTGCGCGTGGGATAAAACCAAATCATTGATCATATCCCGTAAAATATGGGGCGCGATCTTCGCATCGATTAGACGTGCCAATGAAGAGGCGGCCTCGAACCGCGAATCGAGTTTTTTGGCTGGCTGCTACCTGCATAAAACCTATCGTCAGGAAAAGTTGGCAGGGATGGCACTATTCATGCTTACGCGTTTGGCCTTCGGGGCTAGACCGAGCACGTTCGGAAACCAGGGTGTTATCGGCGGCCGAACTGAAGACAACCGAGCATAGTGAGAACTCGCCCCGCAAGCCGAACACTCTAGGCGGACAGGGTGTCCGGACAATGATGAAGATCGGCGTTGGAGGCAAGTTCGGGGGCTACTGAGGGAGTCCTGGATTAGGGGGTCCTCGTGGTGCTAACTAACCTGCTATGGGCCATCCCGATGGGCCGCCTTGTGGCATCTCCTGAAAGGCCGGATTATATAATGGCTCCGTGCTTGAGGATAAGAACCCGAAGACCTGGTGTGCCCTCCATGAAAGAATGGGCGTATCTATGCCCGAATGGAAACCAAGCATGTGTAACCCTAGGGTCCCCCGGTGTCTATATAAACCGGGGGGCTTAGTTCGTAGAGGACAAGTCAGATACATCTAGGGTTTTAGCTCTTTGATCTCGAGGTAGATCAACTCTGTAACTTTCATACTCATCAATACAACCAAGCAGGATGTAGGGTTTTACCTCCTCACAAGGGTCCGGACCTGGGTAAACATCGTCTCCCTAGTCTCCTGTTACCATCAATCCTAGATTCACAGTTCGGGACCCCCTACCCGAGATCCGCCGGTTTTGACACCGATAGCGGTCTCTTAGACAATCCTTGGGGAGGCTGTCGGAAAAAACTTCGGACAACCAAAACGAGGATGGTAAAGAATGAAGTACAGATAAAACGGATGACAGAGTTACCAACAAATCAGAGGAGAGGAAGTCTGGGAGGCCAATGCTCTTAACCATGCTGCCATCTTCCGTGGCCGGTTGCACCGACCAGAATCAGTCGCCGTTGTCGATGATTTGGGACAAGAGCCACGGGAAAGTGACCAACTTCGTAGTCTCAGGAGTGGGTTGGGGATGTCCGGATCCCCGGCAGTTTGGAGAAGCTCGGCGTAGGTAGCGGCCCACGGGAGGTCGGGGTTAGCAGTCTGAGCGAGCTCGACATCCCTTTCATTAGCGTCATACCTCCACCGGCGGGTGGTGATTGACCTCGTCAAAGAAGTAGGGACTGAAGCCACCACCGAATAGCCAGCCACAGAAGACGCAACGGAAGATCACATCCCACCCATCACAAAGACTGCCACCGCCACGCTTTCTTGGAGAAGGAACCAACACCGCCACCCATCTCACCCCAAACAGAAGAAGAAAGAAAAGTCACGCAACCTAGCGGCAAGAGAAAACGACGCCATGTGTAAAAGCGAACCGACGGAGCGAGACGTGTGAAAGATACACTCAGAGCATCTACATCCGGAACTTACAAATCCGGCCCCTCAAACGCATGTGGACGCGTCCGCACGCGTCCGCAGGCACTGATCGGGCGTGCCTCATATTTCGCTCTCCACATCCGCATATCTCATATCCGGTGCCCTATATCCATACTACCCATGCAACGTTGAGCTACTCTATGTGATCAAACATTGGACAACAATATCGGAAGGACACAAACACAAAATTGGCTTCAAACAGACATCAAACAGCAGCCAAAAGATCATCTCAAGTTCACCAGACACAGTTCTTAAATGACAACAACTAAAAACTATATAAACATTGAGTAGGGGGTGTGGGTGGAAGATCACCACTTCCTCGCCGACCCTTTGCCCTTCCGGTCGCCGGCGCAACTATAGTCGTCTGCGGCTGGAGGAGGGTCACAGGACGAGGTGCCGCTGTTGCCGCCGTCAGAGTCGGAGTCCAAGAGGACGATGAGGTCATTCATCTGACAGACAGCCCTATCCTGCTCCCGCTTCATCTTCGTAAGCCGGGCCTTCTCCTTTGCTAGCTCCTTCGCCTCGCGCTCCGAATGCTCAATAGCAAGCCGGAGCGCCTTGGCCTTCTTCTGTCGGAAGGCGCCAAGCATCCTTCTCCGCCGTCGTGAGGGACCGGTGGTAAACCCATGCGAGGAGGTGTTCGCCCTCGTCGGGCCCCGCCGGCATTCCGCGACGGCGGCGCGCGGACTGCTCCGCTTCCCTCACCCTTGCCCACTGCCTCTCACGGCGGGCAGCGTGCGCCTCCGAGTCCGGAGTTAGCGTGCGGGCAAATGACGTGGGCTCTAGAACACAAAGCTGCACGCGTGGAGGAGCGGCCGACGGGGGAAGGACAGCGCGCGGGGTAGGTCCGGACTGTGCAGTCCTGGCGGAACTGCGCGCGGGCCGGGAGGGTCCAACTCCGGCGTCATAGCTCCACCGGCGCGGGAGCTACGACTGAGCTCCAGATCCGGAGCTGCCACCGGTCTCCACCTTGGACCGCTCCAAGGCGATGCGGAGGGCCAGCTCCTCGGAGTCCACATCCGAGCAGTCGGAGCCGGAGCGGCTGGCGGAGCTCGACATTGGACTCGACGGGATCGGACTCGAAGAGGGAGAGGAGGGGATAGAGCGAGACAGAGTGAGCTAGGGTTCGGAAGGAGGCGCCCGAAATGGGGATTTTGTGCGGCAGAGGTGGGGTCAGTGGTGGGCCGGCCCTGTCAGGCGGACTTGTCCGAGCATGACCGGGCCGCCCCATATCCGTCCTATATTTGGGCTGGATATGAGGGGTGTCGGTCAGACCGGGCGTTTGTGACGGGTTTAAGAGGTCCGGTTGGATCGCGTTTTTGTGACCGGTCACTGACCGGACGGCCTGTCCAGACGTTTAAGACATGTATGAGAGGTCCGATTGTAGATGCTCTTACAAAGATGGCCGACTCCACAGCCCACACCCATCGATCAACCAGGAGGTTGTTTTAGGAGATGACGCTGTTTTTTTTTTTTGAGGGAAGGAGATGACGCTGGTACGTGTACCTTTTTGGTCAGAGAGTGTCAAGGACATGCATTCTTTTTGGCCCACCGCCAAGCGCCAATGACAAAATCATGAGAACGTGTTCATTTTTTTTTTCTTTCTTTTTTTTTGAAGTAACTAGGGAATTTATTCAACGATCACCATCTCCAGAATACAAGCAATGTCTGGTAAATTCCCTAGCCACATGTGGCGGCCCACCGGCAGAGACGCAGCTCCTTTTGCTATCGAGTGGACCTCGAAATTATTCTCCCTACGTTCATGACGGAAAATAACAGAAGAAAAATTATTCCTACTAAAATGAATTTCCTCAAGAATGGGTGCATAAACCGGCGAGGCTTCCTTGTTAATATTCGAAATCACTTGTAAGCAATCCGACGCAATCACTAGATCCCGCACGTTCAAGTCCTGTGCAAGGGCGAGAGCCTCGCTGCAGGCCTGCGCCTCCAAGCTCGCCGGGTCAATCAGACCATCAAAGACCACTGCTGATGCTCCAAGGAATAGCCCTGACTTGTCTCGGCACACTACAACCGCTGCTCCCTTCTCCCCAAGAGTTGAGACTGCACCATCGCAATTCAGTTTAACAGCTTCTCCCGTTGGTGGCAGCCACACATGGCCCCTGGGAGACACCGCGGACCGAGCCGGCTGCGCGCGCACTGTATGAACAGCAGCGATCTCCAGCTCCTCTAAGAATCTGCTGATAAAGCTCATTGTTGACAGCGGGCTCTGGAACTCGTTCTCATGAATAGCTTTCCGGCGAGCCCACCAAATTGCCCACATAGTCACTAGCACTCGTGCAAGATCTTGTTGATTTGTAGATTCAAATAGCCAGAACAACCAGAGTCTTGCATCTTCATTTTGATTCGAGATCACATGTTCAAGCAGCTCCTCATCACCCAAACTCCAAATACACCTGGCCATACGGCAGCTAAGAAGAGAATGGCGCCAGGTATCTTCAGCTGCACCGCAAATAGAACATGCTGGGGAGTCAGCCATGTTCCTCTCATGACGCACACGCCCCGTGGGAATCGATGTATGCGCTAGTCTCCATACAAACATACGGATTTTTGAGGGAACCTTCGCTTGCCATAGTTGAGACCATGAATACTTGTCTGATGCTATATTTGAATGCCCCGGCCGATGCTCTAGCCAGTCCTCTCTCTGTGTTTTAATTGCAGAAATCATCCTGTATGCCGAACGTACCGAGAAAACTCCCCGTTTGTCATAGTGCCAGGCCCAGAAATCATCTTGTATGCGGGTGCTGAGGGGTATATTGAGTATAACCTCAACATCAGGCGCAATAAAGTGCTCAGAGAGTGCTTGCTTGTTCCATATCCTGGTGGTAGGATCAATTAGTTCGGAGACCAAAACTGGAGGGTTAATGGATCGCGAACAAATCGGTCTAAGTTTGAAGTCCCTTGGAAGCCAGTTCTCATTCCAGATATTTCGTTTGTGAGCCCGATCCAATCCGCTTAATAAGTCCCAGTGTCAACACATCCCTGCCCTCGAGAATAGAGCGCCAAACCTGGGAGGGAGCTGAGCCCAAAGTGGCTTCTAGCAGGTGGCCATCTGGATAGTACCTGGCTTTAAGCACCCGTGCGCTGAGGGAGTCCGGGTCCTGTAGCAATCTCCATGCCTGACGTGCAAGAAGAGCTCAAACCGCCCATGAACTTTGGCTTCGACATTGTTTTCCACGACACCCAAGCAGTTTTCCTCTAGCCATTCTTGCTTCCCCACCAAAACTTCCGGATGATGCTGTTAATATGCTCGCAGGAGTTTGAAGCAAGACATAGAATACGTTGGAATCGCTTGAGCCACTGACTTAATAAGCACCTCTTTCCCTCCAGCTGATAAGCACTTCTCCATCCAACCTTGAACATTCTTCCAAATTCTGTCCTTTAAGTATCTGAACGATCCCTCTTTCGCCCTACCAACATCGGACGGCAAACCCAGGTATTTTTCAGATAACGACTCATTGTGGACAGCGAGGATGTTCTTGATAGACTCTCTGGCAGAACCAACAACACCTTTGCTAAAGATGATGGATGATTTTTCCATGTTAACCTTTTGTCTAGAAGCATTACAATAAATCTGTAAAAGCTCATTCACCCGTGTAGCCCTTGCATCGCTGGCCTCAAAAAAGAGTAGACTGTCGTCGGCAAAGAGGAGATGATTGACTATAGGGGCGTTGGCCGCGACAGAAATCCCCCGAACTCCCCCTTGAGCCTTCAACAAGCACGAGAGCCCTTCGGCTGCAAGCAAGAACAGATATGGCGAGATTGGCTCCCCTTGCCGCAAACCACGAGAGGGCCTGAAAACATCCAAACTACCTCAATTAAATAAGACGGAGAAGGAAACCGATGTCACACACCTCATAACTGTCTCGGTGAAACGGGGGTTGAAACCCATCTTGAGCATGACTGCACGTAGATAGGACCACTCCAAACGATCGTAGGCCTTCATCATATCGAGCTTCAGAGTGCAGTATCTATTGCCTTTCACCCTCTTGGTTTTCATGTAATGCAAGCATTCATAGGCTGTAATGAAGTTATCTGTAATGAGACGTCCAGGGACAAAGGCGGACTGCTCTTCGGAGATGATCTCGGGGAGAAAAACTTTCAGCCTATTTGCTAAGACCTTTGATGCGATCTTGTAGATCACATTACAAAGACTTATCGGTCGAAATTGTCCTAAAACTTTTGGACTTGCTATCTTGGGAACCAAAACAATGAACGTGTTGTTTATCTCCTCCGGTGAGTCTACTCCATCAAGCACTCTGATAATCATCCTTGTAACCTCATCACCACATAAATCCCAGTGTTTCCGAAAGAAATGCGCAGGGAAACCGTCTGGGCCTGGGGCCTTAGTCGGAAATATCTGAAACAGAGCCTCTTTAACCTCTTCCTTGCTATATCTTTCATTGAGCCAAACATTCATAGCGCCATCCACTCTCACTGGAATGTGTGATAGCACTTCTTCCATGCCAATGGTTCCTTCAGAAGTGTACAGATTAGAGTAGAACTCCGCTGCCATGCTCGCCAGTTCATTAGGATCCGTACAGGTAGTCCCATCAGACCGTTGTAGCTGCGTTATCCTGTTTTTAGCCCGCCGAGCACTCGCCTTCCTCTGAAAGAAATTGGTGTTGCTGTCACCCTCGGCTAGCCATGTAATACGTGAGCGTTGCCTAGCCATAATCTCCTCCCTGTACGCAAGTTCCACCATCTGGTCCTCTATTCTTCACTCCTCCTCATTTGGTCCAGTTCTCAATGGGTCCGCCCGAAGCGTAGAAAGTTGTCGACGTAGCAACCTTAGTTCCTGACGAACAGAGCCAAAAGTGCACCTCCCCCAGCGCGACAAGGATGTAGCAACATGTTGTAATTTATTAGCAAGATCAGCAACCGATGATGCAGGGCCGTCACCGTTCATGCATTCTCAACTACGCCCTGAAATCTTCCATCAGTCTCCCAGGCACATTCGTAACGAAACGGCTTCTTGACGGCAATGCGAAGATTGCCCGCTTCAAGATCGTTCATAAGCAAGATAGGGTTGTGGTCACTTTTTGCTGCTGTTAAGTGCTCCACTCTCGCAAAAGGGAACACGCTCGACCAGCATGTCGATGCTAAAGCCCGGTCCAAACGAACCCTGCAATATTGTCCTCCTGTCACTCGCTTCTCGAATGTCCAATCCAAGCCTCTGTACCCGAGATCAGACAGGCCGCAAATATCAACCGCATCTCTAAACCCCGCGATCTGAGAGCTATCCCGGGGGTTAGGTCCCATCTGCTCCTCTGGATGGAGAATCTCGTTAAAGTCGCCTATACAGAGCCATGGAAGTGTGCTTTCTCCTCTCAATCTTTTCATCGTGTCCCAAGTTTTGTAACGCAGACTCCTATTGGCCTCCCCATAGAAGCATGTGAGGCGCCATTGATCCACCCCTGGCTCCGAGATCCAAGAGTCAATGTGACACTGCGAAAAGTTCTTTATTACCAGATTAACATCCGATTTCCAGAAGATACATAAGCCTCCGCTTCGACCACTACTAGCTACAGCAAAACTACTTTGAAAACCTACAGAAGCCGCCAAACCTTCCACTCGATTCTTTGCTAATTGAGTCTCCACAATGCAAAGAACCAACGGCGCACTAGCCCCCACGAGATCACCGAGCTCATGGACTGTCGCAGGATCGCCAATCCCACGACAGTTCCAGCACAAAGTTCTCATCAGGCCCGGCGGTCCTCCTGGAAGGAGGCCGCCTCCATTGATTGTTCCACATCCACTCCATCATCACCTTGTTGTCTCCAACTCTTGACCACAGGGTCCTTCTCCGGCGTAGTGACTAGAGTACTATCACTTGAACTTGGGATTGAGCCTTCCAGCAACTTGACCGTCCCTGCAACCTTGCCAGCAAGACATGAGATCGGCTGCCCCCTGATGGTAAGGGCCCCATCAGCATTAACTAGTCGCTTTCGAATTCCTTTTCCTCCTCTTTCAGTGGTCTCCCCAACAACATCCAGATCCAGCTGTTGCGGTACTGGTGGAAAAACTTCTCCTTCATAGCCTCCCCCGCCTCTCCCTACCGCCGGTCCCCTTCCCCCTCTACCTCCTCGGCCCCCTCTTCCTGAATCTCTTTCTCTCCCTCTGCTCCCTCCATCTCCTCTCCCCCTACCACCAAACGGTTGGGTCATAGGGATCTCTGGTTCCCACAACAACCAGTCACCCCACTCGAAGGAACTAGGGTCATGCACCCCATCTCCACACTCGTCGGCCAAATGCCCCATGAGGCCACACGCAAAGCAAAAGTCCGGGAGTTTTTCGTAAAAGACACTATATTTCTTGTGTTCCTTCAGTGTTATAGGCACAAAACGGACCAGCGGTATGCGCACATCGACAAACACCCGAGCTCGTAAAGTACTCGCCGGGTTGATTCTTCCCTCATTCACAATCACGGTGAAGGGTGGCTCGCCCACCTTTGCAGCAACCTTCTCAGCCAGCTCTCTTCTCCTTGTGAGGCCATCAGGTAGTCCTTTCACTCGAGCCCATACCGGGATCTTATTAAGCCTGTACTCATTGACGTCTGTGAAGCCATCATACTCCTGGATCACCACCGGAGCCCTTCGAAATAACCATGGTCCTCCATCCATAATCTTCCTCCAATCTCCCAAACAATGACACTGGACAAGAAATAGATTGGGCCCCTTGATATTGAAGGTGACCCCTGCGCCGCCGACCAAGCATTGCGCATCTGAGTCAGGAGCGCCGCATGACTAAAAGGCTTCGTGGTATGAACACGGAACAAGGCGAGCCAGCGGACATCCTTAACCAGATATTCCACCTCCGTCGAGAAATCAAGATCTTCCTCCTGCAGTCCATGCAGCCGCATCCCCGCAAATTGGTCCTCAAGCCCCGGAACGGGGCCAAAATAACCGCCGTATTCCTCCTCCCCACCCTCAGATGTGTTCAACCTCTGCGATCCGACACCCCCGCCATCCGTCCTCCTGGGATCCTCCTCCTCCCTCAACACCCGTTCACGCCCTGATCCTCCAGATCCAATCTCCCCCTCTGCCGACTTCACCGCATCTGCCGCCGGCAAATCTCCACCCATATCCTCCAACTCCTGCACCGTTGGTTCGGCCATGCAATCGCCGCCACGTGACGAGACGAGGTATATCTCGGTGATAATCGGAGAAAACCGACGACCAAACGAGATTTTACGTGGACTCTGGCTAAATCGCCAGAGGAAAGGTGGAACCCTAGAAAACTAGGGGAAAACTGAAGGTCACCAACAGCCTCAGGTACGGTTCGGTCAGTCGTGCTCACCCATAATCAGTACTTCACTTTCACTTTTTTCTTTGGATTTCGATTAGAGGCCCAGGTTAGCTGATGGGCCGTGGACGACTATGGCCCAGCGAGCGTTTAGCACGCCGCTCGGTCCGCCGAAACTTGTTTTAGTACCACACGGCGAGCTTGGGTGGCAGCTTCGCAGTTTAAATACGGTCGTACCGACCCTGTTGTCACCGACGATGCGGTCACGAATCAGTTAGCGCTGGTCCATCGGGTCTGCGGAGCTTCTCCAAATTGTGCCAATCCTACGGTGCAACTCAACAAATATGGACGAGCAACATATGTTTTTCCCTACCTTATGTATTTCCCCACCTTCTCTTCTTCGCAGTGGTCCAGTGGTGTCACCGTGTCAGTTCTCTTCTTCATCCATCCAAATAATTTCAATTTTGAAAAAATGTGCCTGATGCCACGTCTTCTTTTTTCTTTTTTCTCCCAATCCCGTAGATCCAATGGTGCGATGCAGAAACTGTGGACGAGAAATGTATATTTTTCAACCTTCTATCCTTCGCAATGGTCCGTCAGAGTTAGTTTTTATTCATCGATACAGATGATTTCAATTTTGACAAAAAAATTAGTCCGCCGCCACGTCGTCTTTTCTCTTGATTTGTCGAACCGTGCCCATCCATCGATACGATGCAATGAGTAAGGATGAGCAACCTATATGTTTTTCCTATCATCTCCGCTTCGCAGTTGTTTGGCGGTGTCAGTGTAGAGCTAGGATTCTCAATAGCTAAACCAAATAAGCGGAAGTGTGACAGCGCGTGTCTCAACACGACAGGCTTGCTGACTGTGCATAGTATTGGGGTGTCCCACCTACTGGCAAGCTAGCCCACCAGAAAAACCTCGGGGGCCATCAAGCCAAGGCGAGGCCCAAACCTCTTATCTTGCAGGTAGTTCCCATACCAGAAGATCATCAGCTTGGCGGACAAGCCAAGGACTCCAGGTCCGAGCCGGACTCTAGGTCGGTTAGAAAACCTTGCAATCATAGGCCTCGCCCCTCTTTATAAGGTGAGGCCCGAGGATAGCTCAGGTGTAACACAAAATTTTCGCCCCTTTTGAGTTTACTTCAATTTTCATTTGAATCTTATTTGTACTAGGGATTGGATCTTATTTGTCTCAACTGGTTCAATGAAAGTTGTAATAGAACTTAGATAGGGAAATACTTCCCTCCAAACGTCCGATTTGTAGTATTTTGTGTCCCGTCGATTTATCTTTGATCTTATGGCAGAGAGTTGCACTACAATTGTTGTGAAAAATTCCAAGCTTCCTTATTTTCATTTCACACCCTCCGGTAATCACTCCTTATCATGAATTGTTTTACCGAGACTAACTCATCTCACCCTACTCCTTATCTCTCGCACAACCATTCATCCCCAACGTTGTTCTCGTCTTTCCCCTTCATCGCCATAACTCTCTCTAGCATTCTGCGCCACAAGGAGCTGGAAGGCCCCGGATGCAAAACTATACCTAATTTAGTGCGTTGCTCCCAAGTCCGGAATAGAGGCGCATATAATACCTCCTCGTATCATATAATTTCAACCATACACGTATGGTTATATGATACGAGGTTCACATTGCTGGTAATGATTACATATTCAACTAATAGAAACAATATGTAAGTAATACGTCTTAAATGATAGTAGATCTAATTATTGCATCCAACTCATATAATATTGCATCCATTGCGTAACAGAAACATGGCGAGTCAGACAAGATCCAAATGCCTGGATAGGTTGGAATAAGAAAGCAAATTGGTCCCATCCCAAAGGTCCTCCGCTTCCACCCGGGATCTCGTTGCTACTCGTCGTCATAGTACTCACTAAAAAATGTGTGCTATTCTATGACAAAAAATCCTGGTCAAGAAAGTCGAACCGTCATGTAAGATCATTATTTATGACATTAACTGTCACTAGCAGATTTCCACCCTGGTCAGCGTCCTCGTAACTTCGGTGACATTCTAGCCTCATTTTAGGTGACGTTTTTGTCCGTCGCTAAACTTGTCTATTTTCTAGGATGTTTATTATTGTCACTAAAATTATTGGAGCGTTGCCTTTGTGAATGATTTTCTGAGATTAACAATAGAAGGCCAGGTGTCCGTATCTGATGACTTTCGTATAGATTGTTGGGAAACATAGTAGAAAAACAAACAAAATCGCACCTACGCACACCCAAGATCAATATGAATATGCATTAGAGGTTGGGATCACGATCGTTACCATCACTGAGTTGCACCGAAAGAAGAATGTGTTAGTGTAGATCGTACTTGGAGTCCCTCGAACTATCGATGAACAATCCCGCGAACCGCCCGTCTAGCTCGAGTCCATCAATGCAGTTTGGTGAGGCACAAAATATTTTGTTGTGACGCCTAAGGAAATCTAGTCATGATGAGCATCATATTTTTAGATTTTAAAATTACTTTTACAAAGTCCCTTATCTCATCATGACATCACTCAAGTATACTTTGTGAAATGACATTTCAATAGTCCTTGTCTCATCCTAGCATTTGATTCATACTTATTTTATATCTACCATATCTGCTCTGATAGTTTTTCTTCCATTGCAAAGCACGGGCATATTTTCTATGTTTATCGATCTGTATACCTACTAATAAAGTACGTAGCATTTCTCCCCGTCCGTCATACGTTTTATAAAAAAAGCTTGTGTGTTTTTCTTTAAGTAACCTGCAGTCCAACATTAAGTGCCCTTGGGTTTCGACCCAACTACATTAGCCGCTATCTTGCGCGCTGGTTAGTATCCCGCGTTCAGTATCAGTGCAATAGGCCTAGTTCTTCCTGTTTTCAGCCCGTTTAGGTCCCTGACTATTATTATTTACAGAAATATGTTAAACATGATCACGCTATAACTTTACAACCGTAACTCGGATTAAAATAATTTGTGTATGTAGTTTGATCAGAAAATGTGTAGTTTTCAACCGTGCTATTATCTGTTCTTGTGAACCACTTTAAAATTATGTTTAGTGCATAACCTTAATTAATATAATTAATTGATATGATTTATTTTAAAAAATGCTAACACACAATATAACAGTTATATATATATGACAAATGTTAGGACGGTTTATATATACGGATCGGACGGAGTATAATGTATTAGTTTCAATGTGCATATAGGAGTAATTAAGAAAGCAGAAAATATAGGGCGTGAGAAAAAAAATTAATCTTCAAGCGTATGCAAAGACAGCCTAAAATACGTTTAATGGAATCCTTTTATTGAGATTTTTTCGCTACTTGGTGCAAGTTCCAAACACTGTTTCAACTTACAAATAATACCTTCGTATATTTTTGCACAACCTGCAGCACATTAAAAATATGAGCAAAATCCATAAATATTAGGAAATCTAAAAATTACACGTGCACATAATAGAAAAGGCTTATAAAGTAAAATTCATAAGAAAATACTGTTTCAACTTACAAGTAATACCTTCGTATATTTTTGCGCAACCTGCAACACATTAAAAATATGAGCCTTAGAGTAGTAAAAATATTAGGAAAATAGTAATATAAGAAAACGGAAAATATTAGGAAAAGGAAAAAAACTTGTTAATTTTATTTTAGACTTTACATGTGCACGTAATTGAAAATCCATAAATATTAGTAAATTTAAAAATTACACGTGCACATAATAGAAAAGTCTTATAAAAGAAAATTCATAAAAAATATAAAAAGACTGACATCACACCGAACTTCCAACCCCCCGGACCTTCCAGGAAGGACCTAGGGTCACAGGCCGCCAGGACGGGCCCCAGGAAGGACCTAGGGTCACAGGCCGCCAGGACGGGCCCAGCCAGAAGTGCGTAGCGACTGCTTTTGCCTCGGTAGAGCTGATGACTGCGCTCTGCGTCCTCAACGATGAGAAGGCCAGCGCTCGCCTATTTAAACCGCGCAGGATGCTATTAGCCAAGCGATGTGGGACTAAACATTCCATTCCACGCGCTGCGTTCGTTTGCCAGAATGTGGGGATGAAGTGTTCCTGATTTCCTCCACAAAAACCTCATGAACTTCATCAGCCAGAATGTGGGGATGGAATTTAGCTGCAGAAACAGCTCCCATCTGAACAGTTTTACTGGTACTTGCAGAAGAAGCACATTTGTTGGAGAAATTTGCTTTGTCCAACTCATCAATTGCCTCCTCTTCTCCACCATCTTCCATATCATCTCTATCATGTTGTTTTCCTGTCTCATCATCAGCTTCTATGTTATCCAAGTCAGGATCCAGATCATCTCCATCAGAGTCCTCACCAATCTGATCAAAGCCTTCCATAGTGAAAAATAGAATATATAATTTCCTTTTCATGTCCACTAGTCTCTCAAAGGGAATTTTCCTAGGGTCCCTACAAGCCACTTTGATTATGATAGTCTCATAAAAGCTTTTGAAATGCCATTCCAGTCCACATCAACCAGTATACCAAAACAGGCAGCAACTTGAGCAAAAACTTTCCAAGCACACCACTTAGGGGGAATTCCTTCTATCTTCACCCAAGCTTCTGTTAACTCACCAAAAGGATCTAGCATGCCCTGACATTCACAGATCTTGACTCACACTCCATCCATTGGCAGGTCGAAGGCTGGGAATTCAATCGAGCCGTATACATTTTTCTCGGGGGGGATCTTAGCAAGAACTTCTTATCTTCTAACTCCCTGATTTGCCATGGTCACTCTTTTGTTTTACAAAAAATTCCATTCAGCTGGATTAGCAGTTCAGAAGTAGCAACTTCACCTTTGATCACCTTAAGAAGAGCACAATTCTTGTAATTCAACCAACTAGATTCAACTGCTATAGGAGTGTCAATATGGTAAAAACCAAGTCCAACAGTTGCACTTCTAAAGTAAGTAGCAGTAGGTTGAGGTTTAGCCCATGTGTAAGAGCACATTTCTCCATGTGTGGTTTTGGTAATTGATGACAATCCCTATGGACTAATGGTTGCCTTGAGTTATATTCGAAGGATCTGTCCGTAGGTACTTCTTGAAGTCCATCTGTTGGTTTCAAGGAGTTTATATGGTGACCAAGGTGGTATTCAAGGTTTTATCCAAAGATTGGTCATGTGAGAGTTGATCTTATTGCAAGCATGTCTTGAAGAAGAAGATTGTGTGAGCACTCATGATTACCTTCAAGACATCATCTTTATGAAGAGAGAAGATAAGATACGAGGTTGATCAAGACTAAGTCAAAGAGTGAACCAAGTTGATCAACACACAAAGCGTACAAGATATACCGAGAGGGATCAAGTGATCCCATGGTATGGTAAGCATTGTTCATTACGCTTTGTGTACTAACCCATGGTCTACGTGAGTGTTCTTTGTAGGGTTAGGTATATTTACATGGGATTGCATCAAGAGGAAGATCCCATACAACCCATGGAAGATGACATCAAGTGGTGATCGTCATCAAGGTTGCGGTTGTAAGAGATATGCCCTAGAGGCAGTAATAACAGTTATTTTGTATCTCCAAGTTTGTAATGAATGTTTATGATCCATGCTATAACTGCAATGATTCTCGAGTCTCAAATATCCACGAGGCCCGGAGGGAAACTCATTTGCACGTGTGGTATAATAAACGGTAAAATGTATTCCTAGTTTTGCCTCTAAGACTGGCTCAAGTATTGCATGATGATCATGTTTTCCTGATCATGGGCATGGCTATGCCGGCAATTTTGAGGGCACAATGTTGGTAGAACACTTGTGTTGAATCAACCCGAATTGATGTTATGCTATGAGATACATTCGTCACAAGTTAATGGTTAATAACACAGAGATAGTTAATGTTTGCATAATTCCTTAGACTATGAGAGTATCGAGTTCCTTCGTGCTTGCTTCGTGACCTTTGGGGTTTGTTAAACGTCATCCGTTACTGGGTGGCTATTACGGCAGCTTACGGGTTCACGGTAAAGTATGGCAAGTAACAAGATAGCTCAAGATTGGGATTTGCTCCTCCGACGATGGAGAGATATTCTCGGGCCCTCTCGGTGTTACGGTATCCATCATCGTCTGGCCAGCACAGTGTGATTTGATCACAGGGATGCCGGAACACGAAAACGAGAAAAGAGAACAAAACCGGTGACGAGGTAACTTGCATAGTGGACAAGTTGTTGATCCACGGGGATGCAGAAAATCTCACCTCGGGTGTTTGTAACATATCGCGAAGCAACAGGAATAGCACACGGCAACTGGAGGTTCACTCGAATATTCATTCGTGTGGGTATAGGGGTCAATATGGGTGTCCACGGCTCCGATGTTGATCATTGATCGGAAGGGGTTCCGGGTCATGTCTATACTTCACCGAACCTATAGGGTCACACGCTTAAGGGTCATCTATCTGCTGAATACTAGACAGGGAGTCTGAGAGAAAGTCTCCGGAAAAAGTTTCGGAGACAGCGGAAAAGTTCCGAAGAGAGAGGTCACCGGATGAGTTCCGGTAAAACTAAAAAGTTGTTTCAGGGGATACCATTAAGTCAAATTGGTTTCGGCACACGCTTGATAATTCTTGGAGGGTGCCAGAATCATTCTGGAAACTTCTGGGAATTTTCCAAAAGAAAAACCGGAAATGTTCCGGAGCTGCCGGAACCGCTTTGTTTGCTTTTCGCAGATGAAAATTACTAATCCGGAATTGTTTTGGAACGTGTCGAAAATTATTTTAGTGGGTACTGGAAATGTTCTAAGCCCACATAAATATTGTCGGTTCGAACAGACGCTGAAATATGTCGTCATGAATAGTGAAATCAGCTTTATGGTTACTTTATTTGAAAGCCACCTTTTAGGGCTTTTGCAAAAAGGCTTCTAGAAGGACTTATGGACCAAGTAACCCCCTTTGGGGGGCACCCCATGAAGGTGGCCGGCCAAGGGTGGAGCTCCTCCTTGGAGCTCCACATGGCACTCCTTTTTTCCCTTATGCCTTTTATGTGAGACATAAAGTGGGGGTCCTTTGGTATTTTTGAATGCCCATCTTACCCCTTGGTTTTCCTATAAATAGGAGGTGAGGGGGCTGCCCAAACTTCATCCTTGCTCTCATACACATGCCATAGACTTGTCTGGCTTCTCTCTCCCTCCCAGCGAAATAGTTTCGTAGAGCCGAAAGGCTGTCTGGGTTCCGACAGGAACTAGTTCTCGACGACGAAACCCTGCCAGATAGCTGACACCGTATGTGTGCAACCCCGTAGAGAGGTCGTAGTTTTGATCTTTTGCCCGAGGGGCTGTTCGAGTGTCTTCCCGAAGGGCTGTCCGAGTTTCCGTTCGGGTTTCGAGGGTCCTCCCGAAGGGCTGTCCGTGACATCGTCCGAGGGACTGTCCGACCGCCTCCCGAAGGGCTGTCCGACAAGGGAGTACATCCTCGCGGTTGGGACGTTGTAAATCCTAGCTGCGGGGATCTGCACCAAAGATCTCCACCGACTCTTCTTCTGCTGCGCTTCGAGTCGGTACGGATCAGATCAAACCTTGTATGCAGTCTCCATAGTGGTCCTGGGCGTGCTCGTTGTACCGAATTTTTTTGTTTTCTGTCGTGTTCCCCTAAAGTGACATCATGAGCCGTGCTATGTGTAGATGCAGGTTACGATCTAGAATACATTGAGATGTATGGGTATTGCATAATATAATTTTGGAGTAGATGAGATCTATTGCTGAAAATTATTTATGTGGGTGGCAGATGAAATCTGTTACCCGATGTTCTTGTTGCTTCCCTGGAATTTGCGTATTTCTGATCTTGATAACGGCATGGTGGAGTTTCAACGTTCTGGCAATCTGTGATTCTGGCTGATCAAAGAAGTGCTTCAGTTCGTTGAATTCCACCATAGTTAGAGAAAGATGAAATTTCGCAGATGAAAGGGCAATGCAGATATGATCTGCACGGGGGTCATGCGTATGAAGAAGTTTAGTATGGGGCTCGAGATTTTATTATCTCGTGTTTCATACACCCTGGAAAGTTAAACTAGCGACTTGAATTAATCATACTTGATGATAAAACGTTGGTAGCTGCAGTTTAAGTCAAAACCTTAGAAGCCACATAAAATAAAATTTTGCATAAACCGATTAGAGGCGTCTAACTTGGTTTTGCAGGATAAGCATGTGATGTGGTATAGCAATGCTCATATTAATTTGATTATGTATGAGATGACTATATGATGTAAATTAACATGACCTGCGTGTCATGATTCGGCATGATGGCTGGAGCCATATGATTGTCACTTTAATGACCTGCGTGTCAACCTTGAGTAATGCACTTATTTTATTAGCTATAGAGATAGCAATATTATCTGATGCATCAACAAGGTGGTGGCAATCTTCGCGAAGGTGAACACTGACGCAAATGCCGAAGACGAAGAAATGTTTGACTTCTCCGTCAGAAGGGGCTATACCATGTCATGCTAATTATGAATTGCCTGAGATGTTTATCCCTTATGATGCACCCTTCTTGATTGCGCGGTAGTCGCTTTTTATTAGGGTGATCTCTCACTTTAAAATATCAAAGTAGTTAGTGTTCACCCAAGTTTAGCACCGTCTGAAATTCGTATCTTTTCGGGCTGCGCCATGTCCACATGGGTACGAACGAATCGAGAGGAATGAGGCGGGTGAGGTCAAACCTCGCAGCAAGATCACTTGGTTGTCTTTGATGTTCAGGCAGGATAGTCCTGAGCTCGGAACACACCCATCGAAAGATGAACAAGAGTCACATAAAGATGTGATTGGCAAGTTTGCCTACCGATTAAAATTCCCGTCATCAGTGATGTCCACATCAATGGCGTTGAATTGAAATGTGGATCTTGAATCACTCATAATCAATTTTGAGAGATATTGATTTGAGTGGGAGCGCACTTTAGAATAAAATTGTTTATTCACTAGTGCAAATTCATTATGAACAAAGTCTAAGTGAAACTTTTGTTTACCGTTGTAGATCAAATGGCTCACAACAACGCGTTCAACTTAGGCCCGATGTTAGAGAAAGAGAAGTTAGCTGCGACTGGAAATAAGTATGCGGACTGGGTTCGCAACCTGAGGATTGTCCTCAGGAGCGCTAAGAAATTGTATGTGCTTGAAACTGATCTTCCAGCTAAACCGGCGGCAGAGGCCCCGGAAGATGAACAAAATGTCTGGGCCACTAAGGATGATGATCACAACTTAGTGCAGTGCCTCATGCTAGCTTGCATGAGTCCAGAGCTTCAAAAACATCTTGAATTCCACAAACCCCATGATATGATCCGGGAATTGGATGCTCTGTACAAGGAAACCGCAAAGTCTGAACGATTTGATATCATGAAGGCTTTGATGGAATGCAAGATGGCTGAGGGTAGTTCATTTGGCGAACACGTGGTCAAAATGATTGGCTATTCTGAAAGGCTTAAAGCCCTGGAATTTACACTTCCACTTGGCCATATGATGGACATGTTGCTTTATTCACTCCCCCCGTCTTACGACGGTTTTGTCATGAACTACAACATGACAGGGATGGAGAAGACACCGGAAGAGGTGCTCGCCATGCTGAAAACTACAGAAGGAGGACTGCGGAAAAATCGCAAGCAAGTGTTGCTTGTGAATAAAACTGCCAGATTCAAAAAGAAAGGAAAGCCAAAGAAGGGCAAGGGCGCCGGTAAGACCGGCTCCCAAAGCAAATCTAAGGGCGGAGCCAAGAATGAAACTGAGTGCTTCTACTGCAAGGGCACAGGACACTGGAAGAGAAACTGCAAGAAGTATCTAGAAGATAAGAAGTCCGGGAAAACCGGAAAAGGTATAATTGTTATACAAGTTAATGTCATTGACGTTTTGCTTGCTAGCGAAAATTCTAAGTCTTGGGTATTTGATACCGGATCGGTTGCTCACATTTGCAACTCGATACAGGGGCTTCAGAAGGTGCGCAAGCTGGCAAAGAATGAAGTCGTGATGCATGTCGGGAACGGCGCTGGGATCGCCGCTCAAGCCGTAGGCATTATGCCTCTACGTCTCCCTTCAGGATTTATTTTGGAACTAAGTAACTGTTATTTTGTTTCGCTGTTGTGTAGAAACATTATCTCTAGATCATGTTTAGTACATGATGGGTATTCATACAAGTCTGAGAACAATGGTTGTTCACTTTATTGTAAGGATATGTTTTATGGATTTGCACCCATTGTTGGGGGCCTTTTCATACTAAATCTTGAATGTGGAAATGATGTCTTTAACGTGAATGCTAAACGCCTTCAGAAGGCTGATACCACCACCACTTACTTGTGGCACTGTCGGCTTGGCCACATCGGAAAGAAACGCATGCAAAGACTCCAGAGAGATGGAGTTCTACCGTCCTTTGATTTTGAATCATTTGACACATGTGAAGCTTGTCTGATGGGAAAAATGACCAAGACGCCGTTCACGGGTCATCCTCAACGGGCGGGTGAATTATTGGAAATAATACATAGTGATGTATGTGGTCCAATGAGCATAGCCGCACGGGGTGGGTATTTCTACTTCGTGACTTTTACTGATGATTTAAGTAGGTATGGATATATCTACTTGATGAAGCATAAGTCAGAAACCTTTGAAAAGTTCAAAGAATTTCAGAATGAGGTAGAAAATCATCGTAACAAAAGGATTAAGTTTCTGCGGTCTGATCGCGGGGGCGAATACCTTAGTCATGAGTTTGGCCAACATCTGAGTGACCGTGGAATCGTTTCACAGCTTACGCCTCCCGGAACTCCACAGCGAAACGGAGTTTCGGAACGACATAACCGAACCTTGTTAGACATGGTAAGGTTGATGATGTCTCTTACAGATCTGCCGATATATTTTTGGGGTCACGCACTAGAAACTGCTTATCACATATTAAACAGAGCACTGTCTAAGTCTGTTGAGACGACACCATACGAGTTATGGCATGGAAAGAAACCCAATTTGTCACATCTCAAAATCTGGGGTTGTGAAACTTATGTAAAACGTTTACAACCAAGCAAACTCGATCCCAGATCAGACAAATGCTACTTTGTAGGTTATCCAAAAGAAACAGTTGGGTATTATTTCTACCAACCCTTCGAGTGCAAAGTGTTTGTCGCTAAAAACGGAGTCTTTCTTGAGAAAGAGTTTCTCGCTAAAGAATTGAGTGGGAGGACAGTACAGCTTGATGAGATTAGTGAATCTTCGGCAACCGTTGATATGGCTAAGGAACCGGAAGTAATTCTGCAAATAATCCCTACAACCGAGCCGGAAGTTGTCGCATGTGATGCGGAAACTTCAGACAATGTTGTAACTGAACCGCGCAAATCAGGTAGGGCTATCCAACCACCTGAGTGGTTTCATAACGAAATCTTCATTCTTGAAGACGATGAACCTGCGCACTACAAGGAAGCGATGGCGGGGCCTAGCTCAAGGGAATAGCACAAGGCCATGAAATCCGAAATGGAATCCATGTACAAAAACCAAGTTTGGAACTTGGAAGAACTTCCAGATGGCGTAAAACCCATTGGTTGTAAATGGATTTTCAAAAGAAAGACGGACGCGGATGGTAACATTACTATCCACAAAGCTAGACTTGTCGCGAAAGGGTTCACGCAAGTTCCAGGGGTGGACTACGACGAGACTTTCTTGCCCGTAGCTATGCTTAGGTCTGTTCGGATATTACTAGCAATTGCTACTTATTTCGATTATGAAATATGGCAGATGGATGTCAAAATGGCTTTCCTAAATGGAAACCTTGATAAGGATGTATACATGATACAGCCAGAAGGTTTTATCGATCCTAAGAATGCTGGAAAGGTATGTAAGCTTCAGAAAGCCATTTATGGTCTGAAGCAAGCATCAAGGAGCTGGAACATTCGTTTTGATGAAGTGGTCAAAGAGTTTGACTTCATCAGGAACGACGAAGAATTTTATGTTTACAAGAAGTTTAGTGGGAGCGCAAAAGCATTTCTAATCTTGTATGTGGATGACATATTGTTGATTGGAAATGACGTGAATTTTCTTAGCGAAATAAAAGACTCATTGAAGAAGAGTTTTTCAATGAAATACATAGGCGAAGCGGCATATGTATTGGGCATCAGAATCTATAGAGATAGATCAAGACGCCTGATAGCGCTTAGCCAAAGCACGTACATTGACAAGGTGTTGAAAAGGTTCAACATGGAGAACTCCAAGAAAGGCCTACTCCCCATGTCACCTGGCACAGTGCTTTGCAAGAATCAGAGTCCTCGGACCCTTGATGAGCAAGTACAAATGAATGATGTTCCATATGCTTCGGCAGTTGGTTCTATTATGTATGCCATGCTATGTACAAGACCGGACGTTTCCTATGCACTAAGTGTTAGCAGCCGGTACCAAAGTGATCCAGGATTGGAACACTGGGCCGCAGTCAAGGGTATTCTTAAGTACCTCAGAAGGACCAAGGATTTACTCCTTGTTTACGGAGGTGATGAAGAGTGTTGGAAATATGCCCTAGAGGCAATAATAAAAGTAGTTATTATTATATTTCCTTGTTCATGATAATCGTTTATTATCCATGCTATAATTTTATTGATTGGAAACTCAAATACATGTGTGGGTACATAGACAACACTGTGTCCTTAGTAAGCCTCTAGTTAACTAACTCGTTGATCAAAGGATGGTAAAGGTTTCCTGACCATGGACATGAGATGTCATTTGATAACGGGATCACATCATTAGGAGAATGATGCGATGGACAAGACCCAAACTATAAACGTAGCATATGATCGTGTCAGTTTATTGCTATTGTTTTCTGCATGTCAAGTATCTGTTCCTATGACCATGAGATCATGCAACTCACTGACACCGGAGGAATACCTTGTGTGTATCAAACGTCGCAACGTAACTGGGTGACTATAAAGATGCTCTACAGGTATCTCCAAAGGTGTCCGTAGAGTTGGCATGGATCAAGACTGGGATTTGTTACTCCGTGTGACGGAGAGGTATCTCAGGGCCCACTCGGTAATACAACATCATTATAAGCCTTGCAAGCAATGTGACTAAGGTGTTAGCCACGGGATCTTGTATTACGGAACGAGTAAAGAGACTTGCCGGTAACGAGATTGAACTAGGTATAGGGATACCGACGATCGAATCTCGGGCAAGTAACATACCGAAGAACAAAGGGAACACCATATGGGATTAACTGAATCCTTGACATAGAGGTTCAACCGATATAGATCTTCGTAGAATATGTAGGAACCAATATGGGCATCCAGGTCCCGCTATTGGTTATTGACCGTAGAGGTGTCTCGGTCATGTCTACATAGTTCTAGAACCCGCAGGGTCTACACACTTAACGTTTGGTGACGATTAGTATAGTTGAGTTATTGTTGGTGACCGAAGGTTGTTCAGAGTCTCGGATAAGATCCCGGACATGACGAGGATCTCCGGAAGAGTCCGGAGGTAAAGATTGATATATGTGATAATAGTGTTTTGATCTCCGGAAGGGTTCCGGAATTCACCGGAAGGGGTTTCGGATGTTTACCGAAGTGTTCGGATGCAGCAACACTTTATATGAGCCAAAGGGACAAAACCCACGAGGTATTGGAAAGTGCAAAAAGGAGTTTTGCTACTGCCTTAAGCAGTAAGGCAGTACTGCCGCTTAAGCGGTACTACCGCTTGTGTAAAGCGGTACTACCGCTCAAGCGGTACTACCGCTTGGGTGAAGCGGTACTACCGCTCCCGAGCGGTACTACCGCTTGTGCGTGGTGCTGCAGGGATCCGAGTTGGACTCTTTCCTTGCGGGCCAAACCGACCTTGTGCGGGCAAAACCGAGCTGGTGGAGGCTTTTTGTCCAAGTTTAGACCCCAGGGCTCAACATATAAATAGAGGGGCAGGGCTAGCACACGGGACACATCAGGATTTCCCAAGCCGTGTGCCGGCAACCCTAGCCCTCTAGTTCCTCCGTCATAATCTCCGTAGTGCTTGGCGAAGCCCTGCTGAGATTGCTACTCACCATCATCACCACGCCGTCGTGCTGCTGGAACTCATCTACTACTTCATCATCGCTCGCTGGATCGAGGAGGTGAAGGCGTCATCAAGCCGCACGTGTGTTGAACGCGGAGGTGCCGTCCGTTCGGCACTAGATCGGAAGGATCGTGATTGGATCGCGGGACGCTCGGCGATTTGGATCGCGAAGACGTTCGACTACATCAACCGCGTTTATTAACGCTTCCGCTTAGCGATCTACAAGGGTATGTAGATACAATCTCCCTCTCGTAGATGCTCATCACCATGGATAGGTCTTGCGTGTGCGTAGGAAAATTTTTGTTTCCTATGCAACGTTCCCCAACAGTGGTATCAGAGCTAGGTCTATGCGTAGATGAGATCTCGAGTAGAACACAAAGGAATTGTGGGCGTGGGTGTATACATATTGCTTGCCGTTACTAGTTGATACTTGATTCGGCAGTATTGTGAGATGAAGCGGCCCGGACCGACATTACGCGTACGCTTACGCGAGACTGGTTTCACCGCTGCGTGCACTTGTTGCATAAAGGTGACTGGCGGGTGTCTGCCTCTCTCACTTTAGTTGAATCGGTTCAATGAAGAGGGTTCTTTTAGAAAGATCAAAAAGCAATCACTACACCACGTTGTGGTTTTGCGTAGGTAAGAATCGTTCTTGCTAGATACCCGTAGCAGCCACGTAAAACTTGCAACAACAATTAGAGGACGTCTAACTTGTTTTTGCAGGGTATGTTGTGATGTGATATGGCCAATAACATGATGAGATATATGTGATGTATGAGATGATCATGTGTTGTATAGAATATCACGACTTGCATGTCGATGAGTACGGCAACTGGCAGGAGCCATAGAGTTGTCTTTAATTATTTTCGCCGTTTTTGCTTTACTTTATCGCTATGTGTTAGCAATAGTCGTGGAAGCAACAGTCGGCGCGACAACCTCATGGCGGCACATTGATGGAGATCAAGATGATAGAGATCATGGTGTCATGCCGGTGACGATGGAGATCATGCCGGTGCTTTGGAGATGGAGATCAAAAGCACAAGTTCATGGCCATATCATGTCACTTATGATTTGCATGTGATGTTAATCCTTTTATGCATCTTATTTTGCTTAGGACGACGGTAGCATTATAAGGTGATCCCTCACTTAAATTTCAAGATAAAATTGTGTTCTCCCCGAGTGTGCACCGTTGCGAAAGTTCGTCGTTTCGAGACACCACGTGATGATCGGGTGTGATAGACTCTACGTTCGCATACAACGGGTGCAAGCCAGTGTTGCACGTGCGGAACACTCGGGTTAAACTTGACGAGCCTAGCATGTACAGACATGGCCTCGGAACACAAGAGACCGAAAGGTCGAACATGAGTCATATAGTAGATATGATCAACATGAAGATGTTCACCATTGAAACCACCTCAACTCACGTGATGATCGGACTTGAGTTGGTTGATTTGGATCATGTGACACTCGAATGACCGGAGGGATGTCAATTTGAGTGGGAGTTTTTAAGTAATATGATTAACTAAACTCATTATCTTGAACAATAGTCTAAGTTGTCTTTGCACTATTTATGTTGCAGATCATGGCTCGCGCAGTAGCACCCCTGAATTTTAATGCGTTCCTAGAGAAAGCTAAGTTGAAAGATGATGGAAGTAACTTTGTGGACTGGGCCCGTAATCTAAGGATTATCCTTACGGCTTCCCAGAAGGCTTATGTCCTTGATGCACCGCTTGGTGATCCACCCACTCCAGTTGAGTCTCCAGACGTTGTGAACGCCTGGCAGACTCGTTCTGATGATTACTCAATAGTTCAATGTGCAATGTTGTATGGCTTAGAACCGGGACTTCAAAGACGTTTTGAACGTCATGGAGCATATGATATGTTTCAGGAGTTGAAGTTTATTTTTCAGAAGAATGCCCGGATCGAGAGGTATGAGACCTCCGATAAGTTCTATGCTTGCAAGATGGAGGAGAACGGGTCTGTCAGTGATCACATACTCAGAATGTCTGGGTACTCCACCCGTCTGGCTGAATTGGGGATGCCCCTTCCACCAGAGGCTATCACTGACAGAGTTCTTCAATCATTGCCGCCTAGCTACAAGAGCTTCGTGTTGAACTATAACATGCACGGGATGAACAAGTCAGTCGCCGAGCTGTTTGCGATGTTGAAAGTCGCTGAGTCTGAGATTCAGAAGGAGCATCAAGTGTTGATGGTCAATAAAACCACTAGTTTCAAGAAGAATGGCAAGGGTAAGAAGGGTAACTCCAAGAAGAGTGGCAAAGCAGTTGCCCCTCCCGTGAAGAAACCCAAGGCTGGACCCAAGCCTGAAACTGAGTACTTTCATTGCAAGGGAACTGGTCACTGGAAGCGGAACTGCCCCAAGTATTTGGCTGACAAGAAGGCGGCCAACAACAAACAAGGTATATATGATATACATGTTATTGATGTGTACCTTACCAACTCTCGTTGTAGTGCCTGGGTATTTGATACCGGTGCGGTTGCTCACATTTGCAACTCAAAACAGGAACTGCGGAATAGATGGAGGCTGGCAAAGGACGAAGTGACGATGCGCGTGGGAAATGGTTCCAAGGTTGATGTGATCGCCGTCGGCACGCTCGCTCTTCGATTACCATCGGGATTAGTGATGAACCTGAATAATTGTTATTTAGTGCCTGCGTTAAGCATGAACATTATATCTGGATCTTGTTTATTGCGAGACGGTTACTCATTTAAATATGAGAATAATGGTTGTTCTATTTATATGAGTAATATCTTTTATGGTCATGCACCCAATGTGAGGGGTTTATTCTTATTGAATCTCGATAGTGATGATACACATGTTCATAACATTGATGCCAAAAGATGTAGGATTGATAATGATAATACCACTTTCTTGTGGCACTGCCGTTTAGGTCATATTGGCGTAAAACGCATGAAGAAGCTCCATGCTGATGGAGTTTTGGAGTCACTTGATTTTGAATCACTTGACACATGTGAGCCATGCCTCATGGGCAAGATGACTAAAACGCCGTTCTCTGGTACAATGGAACGGGCAAGTGACTTGTTGGAAATCATACATACTGATGTGTGCGGTCCGATGAGCATTGAGGCGCGCGGTGGTTATCGTTACTTTCTCACCTTCACTGATGACTTAAGTAGATATGGGTATATTTACTTAATGAAACACAAGTCTGAAACGTTTGAAAAATTCAAGCAATTTCAGAGTGAAGTTGAGAATCATCGTAACAAGAAGATTAAATTCCTACGATCTGATCGAGGAGGAGAATATCTGAGTTATGAGTTTGGCAGTCACTTAAGATAGTGTGGAATTGTTTCACAATTAACACCGCCTGGAACACCACAGCGTAATGGTGTGTCCGAACGTCGTAATCGAACCTTATTGGATATGGTGCGATCTATGATGTCTCTTGCCGATTTGCCACTATCGTTTTGGGGTTATGCATTAGAGACAGTTGCATTCACTTTAAATAGGGCACCATCGAAATCCGTTGAGACGACGCCATATGAACTATGGTTTGGCAAGAAGCCAAAGATATCGTTTCTTAAAGTTTGGGGATGTGATGCTTATGTCAAAAAGCTTCAGCCTGAAAAGCTGGAACCCAAAGCGGAGAAATGCGTCTTCATAGGATACCCAAAAGAGACAGTTGGGTATACCTTCTATCTCAGATCCGAAGGCAAAGTGTTTCTCGCTAAAAACGGAACATTTCTTGAGAAAGAGTTTCTCTCGAAAGAATTGAGTGGGAGGAAGATAGAACTTGATGAGGTTATTGAACCTTTACTTCAACCAGAGAATAGCACAGCGCAGAAAGATGTTTCTGCAAAGCCTACATCTGTTGAAGAGGAAGTTAATGATGATGATCATGAAGCTTCGGATCAAGTTGCTATCGAACCTCGTAGGTCGACAAGGACGCGTACTGCTCCTGAGTGGTACGGTAACCCTGTCTTAGAGGTCATGTTGTTGGACAACGATGAACCTACGAGCTATGGAGAAGCGATGGTGGGCCCGGATTCCGAGAAATGGTTAGAGGCCATGAAATCCGAGATGGGATCCATGTATGAAAACAAAGTGTGGACTTTGGAAGTATTACCTGAAGGGCGTAAGGCCATTCAGAACAAATGGATCTTTAAGAGGAAGACGGACGCAGACGGTAATGTCACCGTCTATAAAGCTCGACTTGTGGCAAAGGGTTTTTCACAAGTTCAAGGAGTTGACTACGATGAGACCTTCTCACCCGTAGCGATGCTTAAGTCTGTCAGAATCATGTTAGCAATAGCTGCCTTTTTCGATTATGAAATTTGGCAGATGGATGTCAAAACAGCGTTCCTTAACGGTTTCCTTAAGGAAGAGTTGTATATGATGCAACCAGAAGGTTTTGTCGATCCAGAGAATGCTGACAAAGTTTGCAAACTCCAGCGATCCATTTATGGACTGGTGCAAGCATCTCGGAGTTGGAATCTTCGCTTTGATGAGGTGATCAAAGCGTTCGGGTTTATACAAGTTTACGGAGAAGCTTGTATTTACAAGAAAGTGAGTGGGAGCTCTATAGCGTTTCTAATATTATATGTGGATGACATATTGCTGATTGGAAACAATATAGAAATGTTGGAAAGCGTGAAGGAATATTTGAATAAGAGTTTTTCAATGAAGGACCTAGGAGAAGCTGCTTTCATATTAGGCATCAAGATCTATAGAGATAGATCAAGACGTTTAATAGGACTTTCACAAAGCACATACCTTGATAAGATTTTGAAGAAGTTCAAAATGGATCAGTCCAAGAAGGGGTTCTTGCCTGTTTTGCAAGGTATGAAGTTGAGTAAGACTCAATGCCCAGTGACTGCAGAAGATACAAAAAAGATGAGTGTCGTCCCCTATGCTTCAGCCATAGGTTCTATCATGTATGCAATGCTGTGCACAAGACCCGATGTCAGCCTTGACATAAGTATGGCCGGAAGGTTTCAAAGTGATCCAGGAGTGGAACACTGGACGGCGGTCAAGAATATCCTGAAGTACCTGAAAAGGACTAAGGACATGTTTCTCGTTTATGGAGGTGATCAAGAGCTCGTCGTAAAGGGTTACGTCGATGCAAGCTTTGACACTGATCCGGATGACTCTAAGTCACAAACCGGATACGTATTTATTCTTAATGGGGGTGCGGTTAGCTGGTGCAGTTCCAAGCAAAGCGTGGTAGCTGATTCTACATGCGAAGCGGAGTACATCGCTGCCTCGGAGGCGGCGAAGGAAGGTGTCTGGATGAAGGAGTTCATGACAGATCTTGGAGTAGTGCCTAGTGCACTTAACCCAATGACTCTGTTCTGTGATAATACTGGTGCCATTGCTCTAGCCAAGGAACCAAGATTTCACAAGAGGACCAGACACATAAAGTGACGTTTCAATTCCATCCGCGATTACATCAAGGAGGACGACATAAATATTTGCAAAGTACACACGGATCTGAATGTTGCAGATCCGATGACTAAACCTCTTCCAAGGGCTAAACATGAACAACACCAGAACTGCATGGGTGTTCGATTCATTACAATGTAAATCACATAGTGATGTGAACTAGATTATTGACTCTAGTGCAAGTGGGAGACTGTTGGAAATATGCCCTAGAGGCAATAATAAAAGTAGTTATTATTATATTTCCTTGTTCATGATAATCGTTTATTATCCATGCTATAATTGTATTGATTGGAAACTCAAATACATGTGTGGGTACATAGACAACACTGTGTCCTTAGTAAGCCTCTAGTTAACTAACTCGTTGATCAAAGGATGGTAAAGGTTTCCTGACCATGGACATGAGATGTCATTTGATAACGGGATCACATCATTAGGAGAATGATGTGATGGACAAGACCCAAACTATAAACGTAGCATATGATCGTGTCAGTTTATTGCTATTGTTTTCTGCATGTCAAGTATCTGTTCCTATGACCATGAGATCATGCAACTCACTGACACCGGAGGAATACCTTGTGTGTATCAAACGTCGCAACGTAACTGGGTGACTATAAAGATGCTCTACAGGTATCTCCAAAGGTGTCCGTTGAGTTGGCATGGATCAAGACTGGGATTTGTTACTCCGTGTGACGGAGAGGTATCTCAGGGCCCACTCGGTAATACAACATCACTATAAGCCTTGCAAGCAATGTGACTAAGGTGTTAGCCACGGGATCTTGTACTACGGAACGAGTAAAGAGACTTGCCGGTAACGAGATTGAACTAGGTATAGGGATACCGACGATCGAATCTCGGGCAAGTAACATACCGAAGAACAAAGGGTACAGCATACGGGATTAACTGAATCCTTGACATAGAGGTTCAACCGATATAGATCTTCGTAGAATATGTAGGAACCAATATGGGCATCCAGGTCCCGCTATTGGTTATTGACCGTAGAGGTGTCTCGGTCATGTCTACATAGTTCTCGAACCCGCGGGGTCTACACACTTAACGTTTGGTGACGATTAGTATAGTTGAGTTATTGTTGGTGACCGAAGGTTGTTCAGAGTCTCGGATAAGATCCCGGACATGACGAGGATCTCCGGAAGAGTCCGGAGGTAAAGATTGATATATGTGATAATAGTGTTTTGATCTCCGGAAGGGTTCCGGAATTCACCGGAAGGGGTTTCGGATGTTTACCGAAGTGTTCGGATGCAGCAACACTTTATATGAGCCAAAGGGATAAAACCCACGAGGTATTGGAAAGTGCAAAAAGGAGTTTTGCTGCTGCCTTAAGCAGTAAGGCAGTACTGCCGCTTAAGCGGTACTACCGCTTGTGTAAAGCGGTACTACCGCTCAAGCGGTACTACCGCTTGGGTGAAGCGGTACTACCGCTCCCGAGCGGTACTACCGCTTGTGCGTGGTGCTGCAGGGATCCGAGTTGGACTCTTTCCTTGCGGGCCAAACCGACCTTGTGCGGGCAAAACCGAGCTGGTGGAGGCTTTTTGTCCAACTTTAGACCCCAGGGCTCAACATATAAATAGAGGGGCAGGGCTAGCACACGGGACTCATCAGGATTTCCCAAGCCGTGTGCCGGCAACCCTAGCCCTCTAGTTCCTCCGTCATAATCTCCGTAGTGCTTGGCGAAGCCCTGCTGAGATTGCTACTCACCATCATCACCACGCCGTCGTGCTGCTGGAACTCATCTACTACTTCATCATCGCTCGCTGGATCGAGGAGGTGAAGGCGTCATCAAGCCGCACGTGTGTTGAACGCGGAGGTGCCGTCCGTTCGGCACTAGATCGGAAGGATCGTGATTGGATCGCGGGACGCTCGGCGATTTGGATCGCGAAGACGTTCGACTACATCAACCGCGTTTATTAACGCTTCCGCTTAGCGATCTACAAGGGTATGTAGATACAATCTCCCTCTCGTAGATGCTCATCACCATGGATAGGTCTTGCGTGTGCGTAGGAAAATTTTTGTTTCCCATGCAACGTTCCCCAACAAAGAGCTCATTGTAAGTTGTTACACTGATGCAGGCTTCATGACTGACCCAGATGACTTCAAATCTCAATCAGGCTATGTTTTCATATTGAACGGCGGCGCAGTTGATTGGAAAAGTTCCAAACAAAAGACTGTGGCAGATTCTACGACGGAGGCAGAATATGTTGCAGCTTCAGAAGCCTCTAAGCAGGCGGTCTGGATCAAGCAGTTTCTTGAAGACCTTGGTGTGGTCCCAAGTGCACTGGACCCGGTGGAGATCTATTGTGATAATAGTGGCGCCGTAGCTCAGGCAAGGGAGCCAAGTTCGCACCATAAGACAATGCATATTCAACGCAAATATAAACTCATTCGACATCATGTCGAAGAAGGTTTAGTGAAAGTACGCAAAGTTCACACGAATCTGAACGTGTCAGACCCGATGACAAAGCCTCTACCACGAGCAAAGCATGAGCAACACCGGATAGCCATTGGTGTTAGGGAAGCCATGTAACTGGATTATGACTCTAGTGCAAGTGGGAGTCTGTAGGAGCTATGCCCAAGAGGCAGTAATAACAGTTATTTTGTATCTCCGAGTTTGTAATGAATGTTTATGATCCATGCTATAACTGCAATGATTCTCGAGTCTGCAATATCCACGAGGCCCGGAGGGAAACTCATTTGCATGTGTGGTATAATAAACGGTAAAATGTATTCCTAGTTTTGCCTCTAAGACTGGCTCAAGTATTGCATGATGATCTTGTTTTCCTGATCATGGGCATGGCTATGCTGGCAATTTTGAGGGCACAATGTTGGTAGAACACTTGTGTTGAATCAACCCGAATTTAGATTATGCTATGAGATACATTCGTCACAAGTTAATGGTTAATAACACAGAGATAGTTAATGTTTGCATAATTCCTTAGACCATGAGAGTATCGAGTTCCTTCGTGCTTGCTTCGTGAACTTTGGGGTTTGTTAAACGTCATCCGTTACTGGGTGGCTATTATGGCGGCTTACGGGTTCACGGAAAAGTATGGCAAGTAACAAGATAGCTCAAGATTGGGATTTGCTCCTCCGACGATGGAGAGATATTCTCGAACCCTCTCGGTGTTACGGTATCCATCATCGTCCAGCCAGACACAGTGTGATTTGATCACAGGGATGCCGGAACACGAAAACGAGAAAAGAGAACAAAACCGGTGACGAGGTAACTTGCATAGTGGACAAGTTGTTGATCCACTGGGATGCAGAAAATCTCACCTCGGGTGTTTGTAACATATCGCGAAGCAACAGGAATAGCACACGGCAACTGGAGGTTCACTCGAATATTCATTCGTGTGGGTATAGCGGTCAATATGGGTGTCCACGGCTCCGATGTTGATCATTGATCGGAAGGGGTTCCGGGTCATGTCTATACTTTACCGAACCTATAGGGTCACACGCTTAAGGGTCATCTATCTGCTGAATACTAGACAGGGAGTCTGAGAGAAAGTTCCGAAGAGAGAGGTCACCGGATGAGTTCCGGTAAAACTGAAAAGTTGTTTCAGGGGATACCATTAAGTCAAATTGGTTTTGGCACACGCCTGATAAATTCTTGGAGGGTGCCAGAATCATTCTGGAAACTTCTGGGAATTTTCCGGAAGAAAAACCGGAAATGTTGCGGAGCTGCCGGAACCGCTTTGTTTGCTTTTCGAAGATGAAAATCACTAATCCGAAATTGTTATGGAGCGTGTCGAAAATTATTTTAGTGGGTACTGGAAATGTTCTAAGCCCACATAAATATTTTCGGTTCGAACGGACGCTGAAATATGTCGTCATGAATAGTGAAATCAGCTTTATGGTTACTTTATTTGAAAGCCACCTTTTAGGGCTTTTGGAAAAAGGCTTCTAGAAGGACTTAGGGACCAAGGAACCCCCTTTGGGAGGGGATGAAGGTGGCCGGCCTGATTTTGGCAATTTTTCTTTTCAAAAATATTTGGATTTTATTTGCAAATTAGTTGATTTTCAAAACCTTTTCGGTTGAGTTGACCTATGTCTTGCTAAATTTTTCTTCAAGCATCCCAAAACATTTATCATCTTGATTTAACCCTCCATGCCTCTCTTGGATAATTTTTCACTATTTTATCTTTTCTCTAAAATCATTTTCTTAATTTGGGAATTTAGGTCATCACTATGGGTTGTGAAGCAACCTATAGTTTGGTTGGTCAAATAATTCCCAAACTTTTTCCCCATATTCTCATCATCATGGGATTCCATATTATCCAAAAATATTTTATTGTCCAATGGGAAATTTTGGCCAGAATAATTATTTTGTTTCTGACCAGAATCTGTCCATTGTGAAGCAATCCTATTGTTTCTATTCCAGAAAATTCCCAATAAATTCCTCAAGCTCCTAGGCATTCTATCTTGCCTGAATCTCCAGAAATATCATCTTGGCCAGTACAACTTTTGAGCAAAAAGGCTCTGGTAAGTTTCTGCATTTTTGAAACCTCTGTGAAGGAAGTGCTAGCTAGAGATGCCTAATTGCCCTAAAAACTTTATGGCATCTGCTATGCACCAAATGACCTCTCTCCACCAGGTTTCATCATTTGCAGAGCAACCAGTTGAGTGCCACAAGCTCATTTGTGTTCTGACCAGAATGATAGTTTCCAAAGGAACCCCATCCATTTCTTTCTCAAATCCTCTCAAAATTTGCCAGACCATAGTCCTTCCAACCTAGAAGACCCCAGACAACTCACTTGGCTTGTAGCACAACTCATTTTTCTTCCAGATCCTCCCCAAGTTTCTGACCAGAAAATGTAGTTGATGCTACCCTTCAGCTTAGTGGGTTTCAGGCCAAACCAGTGGCACGATGGGACTCCTCGACCCAGGGTCGATGCACCAGACACGATTTGGCAGGCTGGTTCACGCCATGTGTGCCAATGCACGCGGTGACCACACGACCAACCCTGCCAAACGCGCGCTCTGAGCACCGCTAGGCTCGGGTCTCGTCGGAGGCCGACGACCGCGTAGCTGTGCGTTGTCCGCACGTGCCGACGACCTCTCCCTCGTCCACGTGGCCACTCCAGGGTCTTCTCCCTCCTCCCAGAGCCTTCCCCCTCGCCGGAATCGCGCCCGCCGGATACGGCCACCATGTGCCACGAGCGGCACAGTGGCAGTACGGCAGCCGCGCTGGCTGTCTTCTTCCCGTCGAGCCATCGCCTCCCGCATTAACTCCCTGCTCTCCTCCATCACTTCAGCTTGCTCCGCGACGGCCAGCTCATCCCCAGCTTCGGTAGCTTCTCCCCGCGGCGCTATCCAGATCGCGCACCGCCGCCCCGCCTATAAATAGCCATGGCCAGCCCTCCTGAGCTCGCCACCACCCCTAGCCAGCATCCAATCGAGCCCTAGAAGCAAGCCAAGACCTAGAGGCCCTCTGGCCTCGAGCTTTGCCCGGTGACCCGCCGCCACCCGAAGCTGCTTCCGCCGGAGAGGAGGAAGACGACCTCGTCAGGCCGCCTCTAGAGACGATGCGGGTACGTGCAGGACCACCCCCGTGTGCTCTTTCCATTCCCGTAGTCGCTGGACCCCATCGCCCCCTCCATCACCGGCGACCATCGCCGGAGCGCCGCCCTCTCTCTGCTCTCTCTCCCTCCTTCTATTTTAAATAGAGCCGACCCCACCCGTCAGTGGGTCAGCCGCGCCCGAAGCGGTACGCTAGTGGAGGCGTACTCAGGCTTTACGCCTTCGACGTGGCCGGCTCTGGTTTTTCTGGAATTCCAGTTTTATTTAATTTAAAACAGATTTTTGACCCAACTTTGACCATCAATAACTTTTTATCTATTAGCTCAATTCAATTGATTCTTTTTGCATTAGGTTTGTATTGAACCCCTTTATTTTCTGACCAACTTTGGTATTTTTCCAATACTCACAGAATTTCTGTTTTAGAAAAATGTGGTATGTGACATTTTCTTTTACTGTTTTAAAATACTTTCAGAAGGGAATTCTCGTGGTTTTGAAGATCAGGAGTTTGTGGTTGGAAGAGGGAGGGTTATGCACGCGCGCTACCCTGATCAGGTAGGCGGTGATAATCCTGTGAGCCCAGTTGATAGTCGAGTTTGTGCCGGCGTCCCCGTTTGGGACAGTAGGCCCCGTTTGGGTCTACATAGTTTGGGCCATGACGGTGGCAGGTGTCATGAGGACACAGGGGCCACCCAAGGCTGACCTCCGGGGGAGGAAGAGTGCCGGTGGTACGATGAAAGAGTCACGGGTCAGGCAGGTTTTGTTGAAGCAACGCTGGTCCACCCGAGTGGGATCACGAGGCCAGGTGCTTCATGGTGTGGGTAAAGTGCGCAACCTCTGCAGAGTGTCAAATCTATTCGAATAGCCGCGTCCACGGTAATGGACAGCCCGTCCAGACCTTAGTAGATGGTCAACCGTAATAGTGATGTTAATGATGGAAGAACTCGTCTTGTGTTCGGAAGTACTCACTGGGTATGAGTATTCCGAGGGTTGTGAGAGAACCCGGAGAAGAGTAAGTTGATGATCAGTACAGTAAGTAAATTACCTTGATGATAACATGTTGATTGCTATGCTATTGTTTGCTGCATTACTTGGTTGTCGTGAGCTTGCGAGTACATTCAAAGTACTCACCTGGCGTATCATGCCAGATGCAGGAGAATCCGAGGACGGAGGTCCTGAAGGTGCTGGCTATGCTAACTAGGATGTGTCCACAGCAGTGTCCCTGTGGATGGAGTTGCGCTATGTTCCGCTACGCAGTAGAAGTACTTAGTATTCCGAGGCCCTGCTATGTGACATAAATAATGTAGATACTGTCATAGCACCAAGGGTGCCTTTGGCCTCGTCACTGTTGTAAGATATGCGCTTGTACCCGACTCCTATCAATAAAGTTTAGTTCTGTTCTGTACCAAGTTGTTGTGTGTTTCCAGAAGACATGATCTCTGGGTTGGAAACACTGGTAATCCGGTTCTCTGAGTCGGGGTGCCACAACGCTTGGTATCAGAGCCGTGCTGACTGTAGGACACCCTAGTTAGCCAGCGCTAGCACCGCGATTAGTATAGGATCCTGAGTGTGCATTTGATTGCTGCATTTGATTGTTGCATGGCATTCATCTTAATTCATTATTCTTCTAACGGTGGTCTTGTGAGTGTAGATGGC